>OY482672.1:147925399-148568790 GCA_960531455.1 Urophora cardui | reverse complement strand
AGAAGTTGAGTTTCAAAGTGCAAAGTTTTAGGGGTCTAGCTCTTCAAATGGCGGAGATACGGGCAAAAGAAGTTCAGGTTCTGATTTGAATGTGTTCCGGTGGTCGGATCGTAATGAAATTGGGCAATATTTCTTCGTTTTTCTCTGAACTTTCATTTAAGCCAACTTTCATGGCTCTAGCTCTTAAGATGACGAAGTTATAGGCCATAGAAGTTGAGTTTCAAAGTGCAAAGTTTTAGGGGTCTAGCTCTTCAAATGGCGGAGATACGGGCAAAAGAAGTTCAGGTTCTTATTTGAATGTGTTCCGGTGGTCGGATCGTAATGAAATTGGGCAATATTTCTTCGTTTTTCTCTGAACTTTCATTTGAGCCAACTTTCATGGCTCTAGCTCTTAAGATGACGAAGTTATAGGCCATAGAAGTTGAGTTTCAAAGTGCAAAGTTTTAGGGGTCTAGCTCTTCAAATGGCGGAGATACGGGCAAAAGAAGTTCAGGTTCTGATTTGAATGTGTTCCGGTGGTCGGATCGTAATGAAATTGGGCAATATTTTTTCGTTTTTCTCTGAACTTTCATTTAAGCCAACTTTCATGGCTCTAGCTCTTAAGATGACGAAGTTATAGGCCATAGAAGTTGAGTTTCAAAGTGCAAAGTTTTAGGGGTCTAGCTCTTCAAATGGCGGAGATACGGGCAAAAGAAGTTCAGGTTCTTATTTGAATGTGTTCCGGTGGTCGGATCGTAATGAAATTGGGCAATATTTCTTCGTTTTTCTCTGAACTTTCATTTAAGCCAACTTTCATGGCTCTAGCTCTTAAGATGACGAAGTTATAGGCCATAGAAGTTGAGTTTCAAAGTGCAAAGTTTTAGGGGTCTAGCTCTTCAAATGGCGGAGATACGGGCAAAAGAACTTCAGGTTCTGATTTGAATGTGTTCCGGTGGTCGGATCGTAATGAAATTGGGCAATATTTCTTCGTTTTTCTCTGAACTTTCATTTGAGCCAACTTTCATCGCTCTAGCTCTTAAGATGACGAAGTTACAGGCCATAGAAGTTGAGTTTCAAAGTGCAAAGTTTTAGGGGTCTAGCTCTTCAAATGGCGGAGATACGGGCAAAAGAAGTTCAGGTTCTGATTTGAATGTGTTCCGGTGGTCGGATCGTAATGAAATTGGGCAATATTTCTTCGTTTTTCTCTGAACTTTCATTTGAGCCAACTTTCATGGCTCTAGCTCTTAAGATGACGAAGTTATAGGCCATAGAAGTTGAGTTTCAAAGTGCAAAGTTTTAGGGGTCTAGCTCTTCAAATGGCGGAGATACGGGCAAAAGAAGTTCAGGTTCTGTTTTGAATGTGTTCCGGTGGTCGGATCGTAATGAAATTGGGCAATATTTCTTGGTTTTTCTCTGAACTTTCATTTAAGCCAACTTTCATGGCTCTAGCTCTTAAGATGACGAAGTTATAGGCCATAGCAGTTGAGTTCCAAAGTGCAAAGTTTTAGGGGTCTAGCTCTTCAAATGGCGGAGATATGGGCAAAAGAAGTTCAGGTTCTGATTTGAATGTGTTCCGGTGGTCGGATCGTAATGAAATTGGGCAATATTTCTTCGTTTTTCTCTGAACTTTCATTTGAGCCAACTTTCATGGCTCTAGCTCTTAAGATGACGAAGTTATAGGCCATAGAAGTTGAGTTTCAAAGTGCAAAGTTTTAGGGGTCTAGCTCTTCAAATGGCGGAGATACGGGCAAAAGAAGTTCAGGTTCTGATTTGAATGTGTTCCGGTGGTCGGATCGTAATGAAATTAGGCAATATTTCTTCGTTTTTCTCTGAACTTTCATTTAAGCCAACTTTCATGGCTCTAGCTCTTAAGATGACGAAGTTATAGGCCATAGAAGTTGAGTTTCAAAGTGCAAAGTTTTAGGGGTCTAGCTCTTCAAATGGCGGAGATACGGGCAAAAGAAGTTCAGGTTCTGATTTGAATGTGTTCCGGTGGTCGGATCGTAATGAAATTAGGCAATATTTCTTCGTTTTTCTCTGAACTTTCATTTGAGCCAACTTTCATGGCTCTAGCTCTTAAGATGACGAAGTTATAGGCCATAGAAGTTGAGTTTCAAAGTGCAAAGTTTTAGGGGTCTAGCTCTTCAAATGGCGGAGATACGGGCAAAAGAAGTTCAGGTTCTTATTTGAATGTGTTCCGGTGGTCGGATCGTAATGAAATTGGGCAATATTTCTTCGTTTTTCTCTGAACTTTCATTTGAGCCAACTTTCATGGCTCTAGCTCTTAAGATGACGAAGTTATAGGCCATAGAAGTTGAGTTTCAAAGTGCAAAGTTTTAGGGGTCTAGCTCTTCAAATGGCGGAGATACGGGCAAAAGAAGTTCAGGTTCTGATTTGAATGTGTTCCGGTGGTCGGATCGTAATGAAATTAGGCAATATTTCTTCGTTTTTCTCTGAACTTTCATTTAAGCCAACTTTCATGGCTCTAGCTCTTAAGATGACGAAGTTATAGGCCATAGAAGTTGAGTTTCAAAGTGCAAAGTTTTAGGGGTCTAGCTCTTCAAATGGCGGAGATACGGGCAAAAGAAGTTCAGGTTCTGATTTGAATGTGTTCCGGTGGTCGGATCGTAATGAAATTAGGCAATATTTCTTCGTTTTTCTCTGAACTTTCATTTGAGCCAACTTTCATGGCTCTAGCTCTTAAGATGACGAAGTTATAGGCCATAGAAGTTGAGTTTCAAAGTGCAAAGTTTTAGGGGTCTAGCTCTTCAAATGGCGGAGATACGGGCAAAAGAAGTTCAGGTTCTGATTTGAATGTGTTCCGGTGGTCGGATCGTAATGAAATTGGGCAATATTTCTTCGTTTTTCTCTGAACTTTCATTTAAGCCAACTTTCATGGCTCTAGCTCTTAAGATGACGAAGTTATAGGCCATAGAAGTTGAGTTTCAAAGTGCAAAGTTTTAGGGGTCTAGCTCTTCAAATGGCGGAGATACGGGCAAAAGAAGTTCAGGTTCTGATTTGAATGTGTTCCGGTGGTCGGATCGTAATGAAATTGGGCAATATTTCTTCGTTTTTCTCTGAACTTTCATTTAAGCCAACTTTCATGGCTCTAGCTCTTAAGATGACGAAGTTATAGGCCATAGAAGTTGAGTTTCAAAGTGCAAAGTTTTAGGGGTCTAGCTCTTCAAATGGCGGAGATACGGGCAAAAGAAGTTCAGGTTCTTATTTGAATGTGTTCCGGTGGTCGGATCGTAATGAAATTGGGCAATATTTCTTCGTTTTTCTCTGAACTTTCATTTGAGCCAACTTTCATGGCTCTAGCTCTTAAGATGACGAAGTTATAGGCCATAGAAGTTGAGTTTCAAAGTGCAAAGTTTTAGGGGTCTAGCTCTTCAAATGGCGGAGATACGGGCAAAAGAAGTTCAGGTTCTGATTTGAATGTGTTCCGGTGGTCGGATCGTAATGAAATTGGGCAATATTTTTTCGTTTTTCTCTGAACTTTCATTTAAGCCAACTTTCATGGCTCTAGCTCTTAAGATGACGAAGTTATAGGCCATAGAAGTTGAGTTTCAAAGTGCAAAGTTTTAGGGGTCTAGCTCTTCAAATGGCGGAGATACGGGCAAAAGAAGTTCAGGTTCTTATTTGAATGTGTTCCGGTGGTCGGATCGTAATGAAATTGGGCAATATTTCTTCGTTTTTCTCTGAACTTTCATTTAAGCCAACTTTCATGGCTCTAGCTCTTAAGATGACGAAGTTATAGGCCATAGAAGTTGAGTTTCAAAGTGCAAAGTTTTAGGGGTCTAGCTCTTCAAATGGCGGAGATACGGGCAAAAGAACTTCAGGTTCTGATTTGAATGTGTTCCGGTGGTCGGATCGTAATGAAATTGGGCAATATTTCTTCGTTTTTCTCTGAACTTTCATTTGAGCCAACTTTCATCGCTCTAGCTCTTAAGATGACGAAGTTACAGGCCATAGAAGTTGAGTTTCAAAGTGCAAAGTTTTAGGGGTCTAGCTCTTCAAATGGCGGAGATACGGGCAAAAGAAGTTCAGGTTCTGATTTGAATGTGTTCCGGTGGTCGGATCGTAATGAAATTGGGCAATATTTCTTCGTTTTTCTCTGAACTTTCATTTGAGCCAACTTTCATGGCTCTAGCTCTTAAGATGACGAAGTTATAGGCCATAGAAGTTGAGTTTCAAAGTGCAAAGTTTTAGGGGTCTAGCTCTTCAAATGGCGGAGATACGGGCAAAAGAAGTTCAGGTTCTGTTTTGAATGTGTTCCGGTGGTCGGATCGTAATGAAATTGGGCAATATTTCTTGGTTTTTCTCTGAACTTTCATTTAAGCCAACTTTCATGGCTCTAGCTCTTAAGATGACGAAGTTATAGGCCATAGCAGTTGAGTTCCAAAGTGCAAAGTTTTAGGGGTCTAGCTCTTCAAATGGCGGAGATATGGGCAAAAGAAGTTCAGGTTCTGATTTGAATGTGTTCCGGTGGTCGGATCGTAATGAAATTGGGCAATATTTCTTCGTTTTTCTCTGAACTTTCATTTGAGCCAACTTTCATGGCTCTAGCTCTTAAGATGACGAAGTTATAGGCCATAGAAGTTGAGTTTCAAAGTGCAAAGTTTTAGGGGTCTAGCTCTTCAAATGGCGGAGATACGGGCAAAAGAAGTTCAGGTTCTGATTTGAATGTGTTCCGGTGGTCGGATCGTAATGAAATTAGGCAATATTTCTTCGTTTTTCTCTGAACTTTCATTTGAGCCAACTTTCATGGCTCTAGCTCTTAAGATGACGAAGTTATAGGCCATAGAAGTTGAGTTTCAAAGTGCAAAGTTTTAGGGGTCTAGCTCTTCAAATGGCGGAGATACGGGCAAAAGAAGTTCAGGTTCTGATTTGAATGTGTTCCGGTGGTCGGATCGTAATGAAATTGGGCAATATTTCTTCGTTTTTCTCTGAACTTTCATTTAAGCCAACTTTCATGGCTCTAGCTCTTAAGATGACGAAGTTATAGGCCATAGAAGTTGAGTTTCAAAGTGCAAAGTTTTAGGGGTCTAGCTCTTCAAATGGCGGAGATACGGGCAAAAGAAGTTCAGGTTCTGATTTGAATGTGTTCCGGTGGTCGGATGAAATTGGGCAATATTTCTTCGTTTTTCTCTGAACTTTCATTTAAGCCAACTTTCATGGCTCTAGCTCTTAAGATGACGAAGTTATAGGCCATAGAAGTTGAGTTTCAAAGTGCAAAGTTTTAGGGGTCTAGCTCTTCAAATGGCGGAGATACGGGCAAAAGAAGTTCAGGTTCTGATTTGAATGTGTTCCGGTGGTCGGATCGTAATGAAATTGGGCAATATTTCTTCGTTTTTCTCTGAACTTTCATTTAAGCCAACTTTCATGGCTCTAGCTCTTAAGATGACGAAGTTATAGGCCATAGCAGTTGAGTTCCAAAGTGCAAAGTTTTAGGGGTCTAGCTCTTCAAATGGCGGAGATATGGGCAAAAGAAGTTCAGGTTCTGATTTGAATGTGTTCCGGTGGTCGGATCGTAATGAAATTGGGCAATATTTCTTCGTTTTTCTCTGAACTTTCATTTGAGCCAACTTTCATGGCTCTAGCTCTTAAGATGACGAAGTTATAGGCCATAGAAGTTGAGTTTCAAAGTGCAAAGTTTTAGGGGTCTAGCTCTTCAAATGGCGGAGATACGGGCAAAAGAAGTTCAGGTTCTGATTTGAATGTGTTCCGGTGGTCGGATCGTAATGAAATTAGGCAATATTTCTTCGTTTTTCTCTGAACTTTCATTTAAGCCAACTTTCATGGCTCTAGCTCTTAAGATGACGAAGTTATAGGCCATAGAAGTTGAGTTTCAAAGTGCAAAGTTTTAGGGGTCTAGCTCTTCAAATGGCGGAGATACGGGCAAAAGAAGTTCAGGTTCTGATTTGAATGTGTTCCGGTGGTCGGATCGTAATGAAATTGGGCAATATTTCTTCGTTTTTCTCTGAACTTTCATTTGAGCCATCTTTCATGGCTCTAGCTCTTAAGATGACGAAGTTATAGGCCATAGAAGTTGAGTTTCAAAATGCAAAGTTTTAGGGGTCTAGCTCTTCAAATGGCGGAGATACGGGCAAAAGAAGTTCAGGTTCTGATTTGAATGTGTTCCGGTGGTCGGATCGTAATGAAATTGGGCAATATTTCTTCGTTTTTCTCTGAACTTTCATTTGAGCCAGCTTTCATGGCTCTAGCTCTTAAGATGACGAAGTTATAGGCCATAGAAGTTGAGTTTCAAAATGCAAAGTTTTAGGGGTCTAGCTCTTCAAATGGCGGAGATACGGGCAAAAGAAGTTCAGGTTCTGATTTGAATGTGTTCCGGTGGTCGGATCGTAATGAAATTGGGCAATATTTCTTCGTTTTTCTCTGAACTTTCATTTGAGCCAACTTTCATGGCTCTAGCTCTTAAGATGACGAAGTTATAGGCCATAGAAGTTGAGTTTCAAAATGCAAAGTTTTAGGGGTCTAGCAAAAGAAGTTCAGGTTCTGATTTGAATGTGTTCCGGTGGTCGGATCATAATGAAATTGGGCAATATTTCTTCGCTTTTCTCTGAACTTTCATTTAAGCCAACTTTCATGGCTCTAGCTCTTAAGATGACGAAGTTATAGGCCATAGAAGTTGAGTTTCAAAGTGCAAAGTTTTAGGGGTCTAGCTCTTCAAATGGCGGAGATACGGGCAAAAGAAGTTCAGGTTCTGATTTGAATGTGTTCCGGTGGTCGGATCGTAATGAAATTGGGCAATATTTCTTCGTTTTTCTCTGAACTTTCATTTGAGCCAACTTTCATGGCTCTAGCTCTTAAGATGACGAAGTTATAGGCCATAGAAGTTGAGTTTCAAAATGCAAAGTTTTAGGGGTCTAGCTCTTCAAATGGCGGAGATACGGGCAAAAGAAGTTCAGGTTCTGATTTGAATGTGTTCCGGTGGTCGGATCGTAATTAAATTGGGCAATATTTCTTCGCTTTTCTCTGAACTTTCATTTAAGCCAACTTTCATGGCTCTAGCTCTTAAGATGACGAAGTTATAGGCCATAGAAGTTGAGTTTCAAAGTGCAAAGTTTTAGGGGTCTAGCTCTTCAAATGGCGGAGATACGGGCAAAAGAAGTTCAGGTTCTGATTTGAATGTGTTCCGGTGGTCGGATCGTAATGAAATTGGGCAATATTTCTTCGTTTTTCTCTGAACTTTCATTTGAGCCAACTTTCATGGCTCTAGCTCTTAAGATGACGAAGTTATAGGCCATAGAAGTTGAGTTTCAAAATGCAAAGTTTTAGGGGTCTAGCTCTTCAAATGGCGGAGATACGGGCAAAAGAAGTTCAGGTTCTGATTTGAATGTGTTCCGGTGGTCGGATCGTAATTAAATTGGGCAATATTTCTTCGTTTTTCTCTGAACTTTCATTTGAGCCAACTTTCATCGCTCTAGCTCTTAAGATGACGAAGTTATAGGCCATAGAAGTTGAGTTTCAAAGTGCAAAGTTTTAGGGGTCTAGCTCTTCAAATGGCGGAGATACGGGCAAAAGAAGTTCAGGTTCTGATTTGAATGTGTTCCGGTGGTCGGATCGTAATGAAATTGGGCAATATTTCTTCGTTTTTCTCTGAACACTCATTTAAGCCAACTTTCATGGCTCTAGCTCTTAAGATGACGAAGTTATAGGCCATAGAAGTTGAGTTTCAAAGTGCAAAGTTTTAGGGGTCTAGCTCTTCAAATGGCGGAGATACGGGCAAAAGAAGTTCAGGTTCTGATTTGAATGTGTTCCGGTGGTCGGATCGTAATGAAATTGGGCAATATTTCTTCGTTTTTCTCTGAACTTTCATTTGAGCCAACTTTCATGGCTCTAGCTCTTAAGATGACGAAGTTATAGGCCATAGAAGTTGAGTTTCAAAATGCAAAGTTTTAGGGGTCTAGCAAAAGAAGTTCAGGTTCTGATTTGAATGTGTTCCGGTGGTCGGATCATAATGAAATTGGGCAATATTTCTTCGCTTTTCTCTGAACTTTCATTTAAGCCAACTTTCATGGCTCTAGCTCTTAAGATGACGAAGTTATAGGCCATAGAAGTTGAGTTTCAAAGTGCAAAGTTTTAGGGGTCTAGCTCTTCAAATGGCGGAGATACGGGCAAAAGAAGTTCAGGTTCTGATTTGAATGTGTTCCGGTGGTCGGATCGTAATGAAATTGGGCAATATTTCTTCGTTTTTCTCTGAACTTTCATTTGAGCCAACTTTCATGGCTCTAGCTCTTAAGATGACGAAGTTATAGGCCATAGAAGTTGAGTTTCAAAATGCAAAGTTTTAGGGGTCTAGCTCTTCAAATGGCGGAGATACGGGCAAAAGAAGTTCAGGTTCTGATTTGAATGTGTTCCGGTGGTCGGATCGTAATTAAATTGGGCAATATTTCTTCGCTTTTCTCTGAACTTTCATTTAAGCCAACTTTCATGGCTCTAGCTCTTAAGATGACGAAGTTATAGGCCATAGAAGTTGAGTTTCAAAGTGCAAAGTTTTAGGGGTCTAGCTCTTCAAATGGCGGAGATACGGGCAAAAGAAGTTCAGGTTCTGATTTGAATGTGTTCCGGTGGTCGGATCGTAATGAAATTGGGCAATATTTCTTCGTTTTTCTCTGAACTTTCATTTGAGCCAACTTTCATGGCTCTAGCTCTTAAGATGACGAAGTTATAGGCCATAGAAGTTGAGTTTCAAAATGCAAAGTTTTAGGGGTCTAGCTCTTCAAATGGCGGAGATACGGGCAAAAGAAGTTCAGGTTCTGATTTGAATGTGTTCCGGTGGTCGGATCGTAATTAAATTGGGCAATATTTCTTCGTTTTTCTCTGAACTTTCATTTGAGCCAACTTTCATCGCTCTAGCTCTTAAGATGACGAAGTTATAGGCCATAGAAGTTGAGTTTCAAAGTGCAAAGTTTTAGGGGTCTAGCTCTTCAAATGGCGGAGATACGGGCAAAAGAAGTTCAGGTTCTGATTTGAATGTGTTCCGGTGGTCGGATCGTAATGAAATTGGGCAATATTTCTTCGTTTTTCTCTGAACTTTCATTTGAGCCAACTTTCATGGCTCTAGCTCTTAAGATGACGAAGTTATAGGCCATAGAAGTTGAGTTTCAAAATGCAAAGTTTTAGGGGTCTAGCTCTTCAAATGGCGGAGATACGGGCAAAAGAAGTTCAGGTTCTGATTTGAATGTGTTCCGGTGGTCGGATCGTAATTAAATTGGGCAATATTTCTTCGTTTTTCTCTGAACTTTCATTTGAGCCAACTTTCATCGCTCTAGCTCTTAAGATGACGAAGTTATAGGCCATAGAAGTTGAGTTTCAAAGTGCAAAGTTTTAGGGGTCTAGCTCTTCAAATGGCGGAGATACGGGCAAAAGAAGTTCAGGTTCTGATTTGAATGTGTTCCGGTGGTCGGATCGTAATGAAATTGGGCAATATTTCTTCGTTTTTCTCTGAACTTTCATTTGAGCCAACTTTCATCGCTCTAGCTCTTAAGATGACGAAGTTATAGGCCATAGAAGTTGAGTTTCAAAGTGCAAAGTTTTAGGGGTCTAGCTCTTCAAATGGCGGAGATACGGGCAAAAGAAGTTCAGGTTCTGATTTGAATGTGTTCCGGTGGTCGGATCGTAATGAAATTGGGCAATATTTCTTCGTTTTTCTCTGAACTTTCATTTAAGCCAACTTTCATGGCTCTAGCTCTTAAGATGACGAAGTTATAGGCCATAGAAGTTGAGTTTCAAAGTGCAAAGTTTTAGGGGTCTAGCTCTTCAAATGGCGGAGATACGGGCAAAAGAAGTTCAGGTTCTGATTTGAATGTGTTCCGGTGGTCGGATCGTAATGAAATTGGGCAATATTTCTTCGTTTTTCTCTGAACTTTCATTTGAGCCAACTTTCATGGCTCTAGCTCTTAAGATGACGAAGTTATAGGCCATAGAAGTTGAGTTTCAAAGTGCAAAGTTTTAGGGGTCTAGCAAAAGAAGTTCAGGTTCTGATTTGAATGTGTTGCGGTGGTCGGATCATAATGAAATTGGGCAATATTTCTTCGCTTTTCTCTGAACTTTCATTTAAGCCAACTTTCATGGCTCTAGCTCTTAAGATGACGAAGTTATAGGCCATAGAAGTTGAGTTTCAAAGTGCAAAGTTTTAGGGGTCTAGCTCTTCAAATGGCGGAGATACGGGCAAAAGAAGTTCAGGTTCTGATTTGAATGTGTTCCGGTGGTCGGATCGTAATGAAATTGGGCAATATTTCTTCGTTTTTCTCTGAACTTTCATTTGAGCCAACTTTCATGGCTCTAGCTCTTAAGATGACGAAGTTATAGGCCATAGAAGTTGAGTTTCAAAATGCAAAGTTTTAGGGGTCTAGCTCTTCAAATGGCGGAGATACGGGCAAAAGAAGTTCAGGTTCTGATTTGAATGTGTTCCGGTGGTCGGATCGTAATTAAATTGGGCAATATTTCTTCGCTTTTCTCTGAACTTTCATTTAAGCCAACTTTCATGGCTCTAGCTCTTAAGATGACGAAGTTATAGGCCATAGAAGTTGAGTTTCAAAGTGCAAAGTTTTAGGGGTCTAGCTCTTCAAATGGCGGAGATACGGGCAAAAGAAGTTCAGGTTCTGATTTGAATGTGTTCCGGTGGTCGGATCGTAATGAAATTGGGCAATATTTCTTCGTTTTTCTCTGAACTTTCATTTGAGCCAACTTTCATGGCTCTAGCTCTTAAGATGACGAAGTTATAGGCCATAGAAGTTGAGTTTCAAAATGCAAAGTTTTAGGGGTCTAGCTCTTCAAATGGCGGAGATACGGGCAAAAGAAGTTCAGGTTCTGATTTGAATGTGTTCCGGTGGTCGGATCGTAATTAAATTGGGCAATATTTCTTCGTTTTTCTCTGAACTTTCATTTGAGCCAACTTTCATCGCTCTAGCTCTTAAGATGACGAAGTTATAGGCCATAGAAGTTGAGTTTCAAAGTGCAAAGTTTTAGGGGTCTAGCTCTTCAAATGGCGGAGATACGGGCAAAAGAAGTTCAGGTTCTGATTTGAATGTGTTCCGGTGGTCGGATCGTAATGAAATTGGGCAATATTTCTTCGTTTTTCTCTGAACTTTCATTTAAGCCAACTTTCATGGCTCTAGCTCTTAAGATGACGAAGTTATATGCCATAGAAGTTGAGTTTCAAAGTGCAAAGTTTTAGAGGTCTAGCTCTTCAAATGGCGGAGATACGGGCAAAAGAAGTTCAGGTTCTGATTTGAATGTGTTCCGGTGGTCGGATCGTAATTAAATTGGGCAATATTTCTTCGTTTTTCTCTGAACTTTCATTTGAGCCAACTTTCATGGCTCTAGCTCTTAAGATGACGAAGTTATAGGCCATAGAAGTTGAGTTTCAAAGTGCAAAGTTTTAGGGGTCTAGCTCTTCAAATGGCGGAGATACGGGCAAAAGAAGTTCAGGTTCTGATTTGAATGTGTTCCGGTGGTCGGATCGTAATGAAATTGGGCAATATTTCTTCGTTTTTCTCTGAACTTTCATTTGAGCCAACTTTCATCGCTCTAGCTCTTAAGATGACGAAGTTATAGGCCATAGAAGTTGAGTTTCAAAGTGCAAAGTTTTAGGGGTCTAGCTCTTCAAATGGCGGAGATACGGGCAAAAGAAGTTCAGGTTCTGATTTGAATGTGTTCCGGTGGTCGGATCGTAATGAAATTGGGCAATATTTCTTCGTTTTTCTCTGAACTTTCATTTAAGCCAACTTTCATGGCTCTAGCTCTTAAGATGACGAAGTTATAGGCCATAGAAGTTGAGTTTCAAAGTGCAAAGTTTTAGAGGTCTAGCTCTTCAAATGGCGGAGATACGGGCAAAAGAAGTTCAGGTTCTGATTTGAATGTGTTCCGGTGGTCGGATCGTAATTAAATTGGGCAATATTTCTTCGTTTTTCTCTGAACTTTCATTTGAGCCAACTTTCATGGCTCTAGCTCTTAAGATGACGAAGTTATAGGCCATAGAAGTTGAGTTTCAAAGTGCAAAGTTTTAGGGGTCTAGCTCTTCAAATGGCGGAGATACGGGCAAAAGAAGTTCAGGTTCTGATTTGAATGTGTTCCGGTGGTCGGATCGTAATGAAATTGGGCAATATTTCTTCGTTTTTCTCTGAACTTTCATTTGAGCCAACTTTCATCGCTCTAGCTCTTAAGATGACGAAGTTATAGGCCATAGAAGTTGAGTTTCAAAGTGCAAAGTTTTAGGGGTCTAGCTCTTCAAATGGCGGAGATACGGGCAAAAGAAGTTCAGGTTCTGATTTGAATGTGTTCCGGTGGTCGGATCGTAATGAAATTGGGCAATATTTCTTCGTTTTTCTCTGAACTTTCATTTGAGCCAACTTTCATCGCTCTAGCTCTTAAGATGACGAAGTTATAGGCCATAGAAGTTGAGTTTCAAAGTGCAAAGTTTTAGGGGTCTAGCTCTTCAAATGGCGGAGATACGGGCAAAAGAAGTTCAGGTTCTGATTTGAATGTGTTCCGGTGGTCGGATCGTAATGAAATTGGGCAATATTTCTTCGTTTTTCTCTGAACTTTCATTTAAGCCAACTTTCATGGCTCTAGCTCTTAAGATGACGAAGTTATAGGCCATAGAAGTTGAGTTTCAAAGTGCAAAGTTTTAGGGGTCTAGCTCTTCAAATGGCGGAGATACGGGCAAAAGAAGTTCAGGTTCTGATTTGAATGTGTTCCGGTGGTCGGATCGTAATGAAATTGGGCAATATTTCTTCGTTTTTCTCTGAACTTTCATTTGAGCCAACTTTCATCGCTCTAGCTCTTAAGATGACGAAGTTATAGGCCATAGAAGTTGAGTTTCAAAGTGCAAAGTTTTAGGGGTCTAGCTCTTCAAATGGCGGAGATACGGGCAAAAGAAGTTCAGGTTCTGATTTGAATGTGTTCCGGTGGTCGGATCGTAATGAAATTGGGCAATATTTCTTCGTTTTTCTCTGAACTTTCATTTAAGCCAACTTTCATGGCTCTAGCTCTTAAGATGACGAAGTTATAGGCCATAGAAGTTGAGTTTCAAAGTGCAAAGTTTTAGGGGTCTAGCTCTTCAAATGGCGGAGATACGGGCAAAAGAAGTTCAGGTTCTGATTTGAATGTGTTCCGGTGGTCGGATCGTAATGAAATTGGGCAATATTTCTTCGTTTTTCTCTGAACTTTCATTTAAGCCAACTTTCATGGCTCTAGCTCTTAAGATGACGAAGTTATAGGCCATAGAAGTTGAGTTTCAAAGTGCAAAGTTTTAGGGGTCTAGCTCTTCAAATGGCGGAGATACGGGCAAAAGAAGTTCAGGTTCTGATTTGAATGTGTTCCGGTGGTCGGATCGTAATGAAATTGGGCAATATTTCTTCGTTTTTCTCTGAACTTTCATTTGAGCCAACTTTCATCGCTCTAGCTCTTAAGATGACGAAGTTATAGGCCATAGAAGTTGAGTTTCAAAGTGCAAAGTTTTAGGGGTCTAGCTCTTCAAATGGCGGAGATACGGGCAAAAGAAGTTCAGGTTCTGATTTGAATGTGTTCCGGTGGTCGGATCGTAATGAAATTGGGCAATATTTCTTCGTTTTTCTCTGAACTTTCATTTAAGCCAACTTTCATGGCTCTAGCTCTTAAGATGACGAAGTTATAGGCCATAGAAGTTGAGTTTCAAAGTGCAAAGTTTTAGGGGTCTAGCTCTTCAAATGGCGGAGATACGGGCAAAAGAAGTTCAGGTTCTGATTTGAATGTGTTCCGGTGGTCGGATCGTAATGAAATTGGGCAATATTTCTTCGTTTTTCTCTGAACTTTCATTTGAGCCAACTTTCATCGCTCTAGCTCTTAAGATGACGAAGTTATAGGCCATAGAAGTTGAGTTTCAAAGTGCAAAGTTTTAGGGGTCTAGCTCTTCAAATGGCGGAGATACGGGCAAAAGAAGTTCAGGTTCTGATTTGAATGTGTTCCGGTGGTCGGATCGTAATGAAATTGGGCAATATTTCTTCGTTTTTCTCTGAACTTTCATTTGAGCCAACTTTCATCGCTCTAGCTCTTAAGATGACGAAGTTATAGGCCATAGAAGTTGAGTTTCAAAGTGCAAAGTTTTAGGGGTCTAGCTCTTCAAATGGCGGAGATACGGGCAAAAGAAGTTCAGGTTCTGATTTGAATGTGTTCCGGTGGTCGGATCGTAATGAAATTGGGCAATATTTCTTCGTTTTTCCCTGAACTTTCATTTGAGCCAACTTTCATGGCTCTAGCTCTTAAGATGACGAAGTTATAGGCCATAGAAGTTGAGTTTCAAAGTGCAAAGTTTTAGGGGTCTAGCTCTTCAAATGGCGGAGATACGGGCAAAAGAAGTTCAGGTTCTGATTTTAATGTGTTCCGGGCAATATTTCTTCGTTTTTCCCTGAACTTTCATTTGAGCCAACTTTCATGGCTCTAGCTCTTAAGATGACGAAGTTATAGGCCATAGAAGTTGAGTTTCAAAGTGCAAAGTTTTAGGGGTCTAGCTCTTCAAATGGCGGAGATACGGGCAAAAGAAGTTCAGGTTCTGATTTTAATGTGTTCCGGGCAATATTTCTTCGTTTTTCCCTGAACTTTCATTTGAGCCAACTTTCATGGCTCTAGCTCTTAAGATGACGAAGTTATAGGCCATAGAAGTTGAGTTTCAAAGTGCAAAGTTTTAGGGGTCTAGCTCTTCAAATGGCGGAGATACGGGCAAAAGAAGTTCAGGTTCTGATTTGAATGTGTTCCGGTGGTCGGATCGTAATTAAATTGGGCAATATTTCTTCGTTTTTCTCTGAACTTTCATTTGAGCCAACTTTCATGGCTCTAGCTCTTAAGATGACGAAGTTATAGGCCATAGAAGTTGAGTTTCAAAGTGCAAAGTTTTAGGGGTCTAGCTCTTCAAATGGCGGAGATACGGGCAAAAGAAGTTCAGGTTCTGATTTGAATGTGTTCCGGTGGTCGGATCGTAATGAAATTGGGCAATATTTCTTCGTTTTTCTCTGAACTTTCATTTGAGCCAACTTTCATCGCTCTAGCTCTTAAGATGACGAAGTTATAGGCCATAGAAGTTGAGTTTCAAAGTGCAAAGTTTTAGGGGTCTAGCTCTTCAAATGGCGGAGATACGGGCAAAAGAAGTTCAGGTTCTGATTTGAATGTGTTCCGGTGGTCGGATCGTAATGAAATTGGGCAATATTTCTTCGTTTTTCTCTGAACTTTCATTTAAGCCAACTTTCATGGCTCTAGCTCTTAAGATGACGAAGTTATAGGCCATAGAAGTTGAGTTTCAAAGTGCAAAGTTTTAGAGGTCTAGCTCTTCAAATGGCGGAGATACGGGCAAAAGAAGTTCAGGTTCTGATTTGAATGTGTTCCGGTGGTCGGATCGTAATTAAATTGGGCAATATTTCTTCGTTTTTCTCTGAACTTTCATTTGAGCCAACTTTCATGGCTCTAGCTCTTAAGATGACGAAGTTATAGGCCATAGAAGTTGAGTTTCAAAGTGCAAAGTTTTAGGGGTCTAGCTCTTCAAATGGCGGAGATACGGGCAAAAGAAGTTCAGGTTCTGATTTGAATGTGTTCCGGTGGTCGGATCGTAATGAAATTGGGCAATATTTCTTCGTTTTTCTCTGAACTTTCATTTGAGCCAACTTTCATCGCTCTAGCTCTTAAGATGACGAAGTTATAGGCCATAGAAGTTGAGTTTCAAAGTGCAAAGTTTTAGGGGTCTAGCTCTTCAAATGGCGGAGATACGGGCAAAAGAAGTTCAGGTTCTGATTTGAATGTGTTCCGGTGGTCGGATCGTAATGAAATTGGGCAATATTTCTTCGTTTTTCTCTGAACTTTCATTTGAGCCAACTTTCATCGCTCTAGCTCTTAAGATGACGAAGTTATAGGCCATAGAAGTTGAGTTTCAAAGTGCAAAGTTTTAGGGGTCTAGCTCTTCAAATGGCGGAGATACGGGCAAAAGAAGTTCAGGTTCTGATTTGAATGTGTTCCGGTGGTCGGATCGTAATGAAATTGGGCAATATTTCTTCGTTTTTCTCTGAACTTTCATTTAAGCCAACTTTCATGGCTCTAGCTCTTAAGATGACGAAGTTATAGGCCATAGAAGTTGAGTTTCAAAGTGCAAAGTTTTAGGGGTCTAGCTCTTCAAATGGCGGAGATACGGGCAAAAGAAGTTCAGGTTCTGATTTGAATGTGTTCCGGTGGTCGGATCGTAATGAAATTGGGCAATATTTCTTCGTTTTTCTCTGAACTTTCATTTGAGCCAACTTTCATCGCTCTAGCTCTTAAGATGACGAAGTTATAGGCCATAGAAGTTGAGTTTCAAAGTGCAAAGTTTTAGGGGTCTAGCTCTTCAAATGGCGGAGATACGGGCAAAAGAAGTTCAGGTTCTGATTTGAATGTGTTCCGGTGGTCGGATCGTAATGAAATTGGGCAATATTTCTTCGTTTTTCTCTGAACTTTCATTTAAGCCAACTTTCATGGCTCTAGCTCTTAAGATGACGAAGTTATAGGCCATAGAAGTTGAGTTTCAAAGTGCAAAGTTTTAGGGGTCTAGCTCTTCAAATGGCGGAGATACGGGCAAAAGAAGTTCAGGTTCTGATTTGAATGTGTTCCGGTGGTCGGATCGTAATGAAATTGGGCAATATTTCTTCGTTTTTCTCTGAACTTTCATTTAAGCCAACTTTCATGGCTCTAGCTCTTAAGATGACGAAGTTATAGGCCATAGAAGTTGAGTTTCAAAGTGCAAAGTTTTAGGGGTCTAGCTCTTCAAATGGCGGAGATACGGGCAAAAGAAGTTCAGGTTCTGATTTGAATGTGTTCCGGTGGTCGGATCGTAATGAAATTGGGCAATATTTCTTCGTTTTTCTCTGAACTTTCATTTGAGCCAACTTTCATCGCTCTAGCTCTTAAGATGACGAAGTTATAGGCCATAGAAGTTGAGTTTCAAAGTGCAAAGTTTTAGGGGTCTAGCTCTTCAAATGGCGGAGATACGGGCAAAAGAAGTTCAGGTTCTGATTTGAATGTGTTCCGGTGGTCGGATCGTAATGAAATTGGGCAATATTTCTTAGTTTTTCTCTGAACTTTCATTTAAGCCAACTTTCATGGCTCTAGCTCTTAAGATGACGAAGTTATAGGCCATAGAAGTTGAGTTTCAAAGTGCAAAGTTTTAGGGGTCTAGCTCTTCAAATGGCGGAGATACGGGCAAAAGAAGTTCAGGTTCTGATTTGAATGTGTTCCGGTGGTCGGATCGTAATGAAATTGGGCAATATTTCTTCGTTTTTCTCTGAACTTTCATTTGAGCCAACTTTCATCGCTCTAGCTCTTAAGATGACGAAGTTATAGGCCATAGAAGTTGAGTTTCAAAGTGCAAAGTTTTAGGGGTCTAGCTCTTCAAATGGCGGAGATACGGGCAAAAGAAGTTCAGGTTCTGATTTGAATGTGTTCCGGTGGTCGGATCGTAATGAAATTGGGCAATATTTCTTCGTTTTTCTCTGAACTTTCATTTGAGCCAACTTTCATCGCTCTAGCTCTTAAGATGACGAAGTTATAGGCCATAGAAGTTGAGTTTCAAAGTGCAAAGTTTTAGGGGTCTAGCTCTTCAAATGGCGGAGATACGGGCAAAAGAAGTTCAGGTTCTGATTTGAATGTGTTCCGGTGGTCGGATCGTAATGAAATTGGGCAATATTTCTTCGTTTTTCCCTGAACTTTCATTTGAGCCAACTTTCATGGCTCTAGCTCTTAAGATGACGAAGTTATAGGCCATAGAAGTTGAGTTTCAAAGTGCAAAGTTTTAGGGGTCTAGCTCTTCAAATGGCGGAGATACGGGCAAAAGAAGTTCAGGTTCTGATTTTAATGTGTTCCGGTGGTCGGATCGTAATGAAATTGGGCAATATTCTTCGTTTTTCTCTGAACTTTCATTTGAGCCAGCTTTCATGGCTCTAGCTCTTAAGATGACGAAGTTATAGGCCATAGAAGTTGAGTTTCAAAGTGCAAAGTTTTAGGGGTCTAGCTCTTCAAATGGCGGAGATACGGGCAAAAGAAGTTCAGGTTCTGATTTTAATGTGTTCCGGTGGTCGGATCGTAATGAAATTGGGCAATATTTCTTCGTTTTTCTCTGAACTTTCATTTGAGCCAACTTTCATCGCTCTAGCTCTTAAGATGACGAAGTTATAGGCCATAGAAGTTGAGTTTCAAAGTGCAAAGTTTTAGGGGTCTAGCTCTTCAAATGGCGGAGATACGGGCAAAAGAAGTTCAGGTTCTGATTTGAATGTGTTCCGGTGGTCGGATCGTAATGAAATTGGGCAATATTTCTTCGTTTTTCCCTGAACTTTCATTTGAGCCAACTTTCATGGCTCTAGCTCTTAAGATGACGAAGTTATAGGCCATAGAAGTTGAGTTTCAAAGTGCAAAGTTTTAGGGGTCTAGCTCTTCAAATGGCGGAGATACGGGCAAAAGAAGTTCAGGTTCTGATTTTAATGTGTTCCGGTGGTCGGATCGTAATGAAATTGGGCAATATTCTTCGTTTTTCTCTGAACTTTCATTTGAGCCAGCTTTCATGGCTCTAGCTCTTAAGATGACGAAGTTATAGGCCATAGAAGTTGAGTTTCAAAGTGCAAAGTTTTAGGGGTCTAGCTCTTCAAATGGCGGAGATACGGGCAAAAGAAGTTCAGGTTCTGATTTTAATGTGTTCCGGTGGTCGGATCGTAATGAAATTGGGCAATATTTCTTCGTTTTTCTCTGAACTTTCATTTGAGCCAGCTTTCATGGCTCTAGCTCTTAAGATGACGAAGTTATAGGCCATAGAAGTTGAGTTTCAAAGTGCAAAGTTTTAGGGGTCTAGCTCTTCAAATGGCGGAGATACGGGCAAAAGAAGTTCAGGTTCTGATTTGAATGTGTTCCGGTGGTCGGATCGTAATGAAATTGGGCAATATTTCTTCGTTTTTCTCTGAACTTTCATTTGAGCCAACTTTCATGGCTCTAGCTCTTAAGATGACGAAGTTATAGGCCATAGAAGTTGAGTTTCAAAATGCAAAGTTTTAGGGGTCTAGCAAAAGAAGTTCAGGTTCTGATTTGAATGTGTTCCGGTGGTCGGATCATAACGAAATTGGGCAATATTTCTTCGTTTTTCTCTGAACTTTCATTTAAGCCAACTTTCATGGCTCTAGCTCTTAAGATGACGAAGTTATAGGCCATAGAAGTTGAGTTTCAAAGTGCAAAGTTTTAGGGGTCTAGCTCTTCAAATGGCGGAGATACGGGCAAAAGAAGTTCAGGTTCTGATTTGAATGTGTTCCGGTGGTCGGATCGTAATGAAATTAGGCAATATTTCTTCGTTTTTCTCTGAACTTTCATTTGAGCCAACTTTCATGGCTCTAGCTCTTAAGATGACGAAGTTATAGGCCATAGAAATTGAGTTTCAAAGTGCAAAGTTTTAGGGGTCTAGCTCTTCAAATGGCGGAGATACGGGCAAAAGAAGTTCAGGTTCTGATTTGAATGTGTTCCGGTGGTCGGATCGTAATGAAATTGGGCAATATTTCTTCGTTTTTCTCTGAACTTTCATTTAAGCCAACTTTCATGGCTCTAGCTCTTAAGATGACGAAGTTATAGGCCATAGAAGTTGAGTTTCAAAGTGCAAAGTTTTAGGGGTCTAGCTCTTCAAATGGCGGAGATACGGGCAAAAGAAGTTCAGGTTCTGATTTGAATGTGTTCCGGTGGTCGGATCGTAATGAAATTGGGCAATATTTCTTCGTTTTTCTCTGAACTTTCATTTGAGCCAACTTTCATCGCTCTAGCTCTTAAGATGACGAAGTTATAGGCCATAGAAGTTGAGTTTCAAAGAGCATTTGTTAAAGTTTTAGGGGTCTAGCTCTTCAAATGGCGGAGATACGGGCAAAAGAAGTTCAGGTTCTGATTTGAATGTGTTCCGGTGGTCGGATCGTAATGAAATTGGGCAATATTTCTTCGTTTTTCTCTGAACTTTCATTTAAGCCAACTTTCATGGCTCTAGCTCTTAAGATGACGAAGTTATAGGCCATAGAATTTGAGTTTCAAAGTGCAAAGTTTTAGGGGTCTAGCTCTTCAAATGGCGGAGATACGGGCAAAAGAAGTTCAGGTTCTGATTTGAATGTGTTCCGGTGGTCGGATCGTAATGAAATTGGGCAATATTTCTTCGTTTTTCTCTGAACTTTCATTTGAGCCAACTTTCATCGCTCTAGCTCTTAAGATGACGAAGTTATAGGCCATAGAAGTTGAGTTTCAAAGTGCAAAGTTTTAGGGGTCTAGCTCTTCAAATGGCGGAGATACGGGCAAAAGAAGTTCAGGTTCTGATTTGAATGTGTTCCGGTGGTCGGATCGTAATGAAATTGGGCAATATTTCTTCGTTTTTCTCTGAACTTTCATTTGAGCCAACTTTCATCGCTCTAGCTCTTAAGATGACGAAGTTATAGGCCATAGAAGTTGAGTTTCAAAGTGCAAAGTTTTAGGGGTCTAGCTCTTCAAATGGCGGAGATACGGGCAAAAGAAGTTCAGGTTCTGATTTGAATGTGTTCCGGTGGTCGGATCGTAATGAAATTGGGCAATATTTCTTCGTTTTTCCCTGAACTTTCATTTGAGCCAACTTTCATGGCTCTAGCTCTTAAGATGACGAAGTTATAGGCCATAGAAGTTGAGTTTCAAAGTGCAAAGTTTTAGGGGTCTAGCTCTTCAAATGGCGGAGATACGGGCAAAAGAAGTTCAGGTTCTGATTTTAATGTGTTCCGGTGGTCGGATCGTAATGAAATTGGGCAATATTTCTTCGTTTTTCTCTGAACTTTCATTTGAGCCAGCTTTCATGGCTCTAGCTCTTAAGATGACGAAGTTATAGGCCATAGAAGTTGAGTTTCAAAGTGCAAAGTTTTAGGGGTCTAGCTCTTCAAATGGCGGAGATACGGGCAAAAGAAGTTCAGGTTCTGATTTGAATGTGTTCCGGTGGTCGGATCGTAATGAAATTGGGCAATATTTCTTCGTTTTTCTCTGAACTTTCATTTGAGCCAACTTTCATCGCTCTAGCTCTTAAGATGACGAAGTTATAGGCCATAGAAGTTGAGTTTCAAAGTGCAAAGTTTTAGGGGTCTAGCTCTTCAAATGGCGGAGATACGGGCAAAAGAAGTTCAGGTTCTGATTTGAATGTGTTCCGGTGGTCGGATCGTAATGAAATTGGGCAATATTTCTTCGTTTTTCTCTGAACTTTCATTTAAGCCAACTTTCATGGCTCTAGCTCTTAAGATGACGAAGTTATAGGCCATAGAAGTTGAGTTTCAAAGTGCAAAGTTTTAGGGGTCTAGCTCTTCAAATGGCGGAGATACGGGCAAAAGAAGTTCAGGTTCTGATTTGAATGTGTTCCGGTGGTCGGATCGTAATGAAATTGGGCAATATTTCTTCGTTTTTCTCTGAACTTTCATTTGAGCCAACTTTCATCGCTCTAGCTCTTAAGATGACGAAGTTATAGGCCATAGAAGTTGAGTTTCAAAGTGCAAAGTTTTAGGGGTCTAGCTCTTCAAATGGCGGAGATACGGGCAAAAGAAGTTCAGGTTCTGATTTGAATGTGTTCCGGTGGTCGGATCGTAATGAAATTGGGCAATATTTCTTCGTTTTTCCCTGAACTTTCATTTGAGCCAACTTTCATGGCTCTAGCTCTTAAGATGACGAAGTTATAGGCCATAGAAGTTGAGTTTCAAAGTGCAAAGTTTTAGGGGTCTAGCTCTTCAAATGGCGGAGATACGGGCAAAAGAAGTTCAGGTTCTGATTTGAATGTGTTCCGGTGGTCGGATCGTAATGAAATTGGGCAATATTTCTTCGTTTTTCTCTGAACTTTCATTTAAGCCAACTTTCATGGCTCTAGCTCTTAAGATGACGAAGTTATAGGCCATAGAAGTTGAGTTTCAAAGTGCAAAGTTTTAGGGGTCTAGCTCTTCAAATGGCGGAGATACGGGCAAAAGAAGTTCAGGTTCTGATTTGAATGTGTTCCGGTGGTCGGATCGTAATGAAATTGGGCAATATTTCTTCGTTTTTCTCTGAACTTTCATTTGAGCCAACTTTCATGGCTCTAGCTCTTAAGATGACGAAGTTATAGGCCATAGAAGTTGAGTTTCAAAATGCAAAGTTTTAGGGGTCTAGCTCTTCAAATGGCGGAGATACGGGCAAAAGAAGTTCAGGTTTTGATTTGAATGTGTTCCGGTGGTCGGATCGTAATGAAATTGGGCAATATTTCTTCGTTTTTCTCTGAACTTTCATTTGAGCCAGCTTTCATGGCTCTAGCTCTTAAGATGACGAAGTTATAGGCCATAGAAGTTGAGTTTCAAAGTGCAAAGTTTTAGGGGTCTAGCTCTTCAAATGGCGGAGATACGGGCAAAAGAAGTTCAGGTTCTGATTTGAATGTGTTCCGGTGGTCGGATCGTAATGAAATTGGGCAATATTTCTTCGTTTTTCTCTGAACTTTCATTTGAGCCAACTTTCATGGCTCTAGCTCTTAAGATGACGAAGTTATAGGCCATAGAAGTTGAGTTTCAAAGTGCAAAGTTTTAGGGGTCTAGCTGTTCAAATGGCGGAGATACGGGCAAAAGAAGTTCAGGTTCTGATTTGAATGTGTTCCGGTGGTCGGATCATAATGAAATTGGGCAATATTTCTTCGTTTTTCTCTGAACTTTCATTTAAGCCAACTTTCATGGCTCTAGCTCTTAAGATGACGAAGTTATAGGCCATAGAAGTTGAGTTTCAAAATGCAAAGTTTTAGGGGTCTAGCTCTTCAAATGGCGGAGATACGGGCAAAAGAAGTTCAGGTTCTGATTTGAATGTGTTCCGGTGGTCGGATCGTAATTAAATTGGGCAATATTTCTTCGTTTTTCTCTGAACTTTCATTTGAGCCAACTTTCATCGCTCTAGCTCTTAAGATGACGAAGTTATAGGCCATAGAAGTTGAGTTTCAAAGTGCAAAGTTTTAGGGGTCTAGCTCTTCAAATGGCGGAGATACGGGCAAAAGAAGTTCAGGTTCTGATTTGAATGTGTTCCGGTGGTCGGATCGTAATGAAATTGGGCAATATTTCTTCGTTTTTCTCTGAACTTTCATTTAAGCCAACTTTCATGGCTCTAGCTCTTAAGATGACGAAGTTATAGGCCATAAAAGTTGAGTTTCAAAGTGCAAAGTTTTAGGGGTCTAGCTCTTCAAATGGCGGAGATACGGGCAAAAGAAGTTCAGGTTCTGATTTGAATGTGTTCCGGTGGTCGGATCGTAATGAAATTGGGCAATATTTCTTCGTTTTTCTCTGAACTTTCATTTAAGCCAACTTTCATGGCTCTAGCTCTTAAGATGACGAAGTTATAGGCCATAGAAGTTGAGTTTCAAAGTGCAAAGTTTTAGGGGTCTAGCTCTTCAAATGGCGGAGATACGGGCAAAAGAAGTTCAGGTTCTGATTTGAATGTGTTCCGGTGGTCGGATCGTAATGAAATTGGGCAATATTTCTTCGTTTTTCTCTGAACTTTCATTTGAGCCAACTTTCATCGCTCTAGCTCTTAAGATGACGAAGTTATAGGCCATAGAAGTTGAGTTTCAAAGTGCAAAGTTTTAGGGGTCTAGCTCTTCAAATGGCGGAGATACGGGCAAAAGAAGTTCAGGTTCTGATTTGAATGTGTTCCGGTGGTCGGATCGTAATGAAATTGGGCAATATTTCTTCGTTTTTCTCTGAACTTTCATTTGAGCCAACTTTCATCGCTCTAGCTCTTAAGATGACGAAGTTATAGGCCATAGAAGTTGAGTTTCAAAGTGCAAATTTTTAGGGGTCTAGCTCTTCAAATGGCGGAGATACGGGCAAAAGAAGTTCAGGTTCTGATTTGAATGTGTTCCGGTGGTCGGATCGTAATGAAATTGGGCAATATTTCTTCGTTTTTCCCTGAACTTCCATTTGAGCCAACTTTCATGGCTCTAGCTCTTAAGATGACGAAGTTATAGGCCATAGAAGTTGAGTTTCAAAGTGCAAAGTTTTAGGGGTCTAGCTCTTCAAATGGCGGAGATACGGGCAAAAGAAGTTCAGGTTCTGATTTTAATGTGTTCCGGTGGTCGGATCGTAATGAAATTGGGCAATATTTCTTCGTTTTTCTCTGAACTTTCATTTGAGCCAACTTTCATGGCTCTAGCTCTTAAGATGACGAAGTTATATTCCATAGAAGTTGAGTTTCAAAATGCAAAGTTTTAGGGGTCTAGCTCTTCAAATGGCGGAGATACGGGCAAAAGAAGTTCAGGTTCTGATTTTAATGTGTTCCGGTGGTCGGATCGTAATGAAATTGGGCAATATTTCTTCGTTTTTCTCTGAACTTTCATTTAAGCCAACTTTCATGGCTCTAGCTCTTAAGATGACGAAGTTATAGGCCATAGAAGTTGAGTTTCAAAGTGCAAAGTTTTAGGGGTCTAGCTCTTCAAATGGCGGAGATACGGGCAAAAGAAGTTCAGGTTCTGATTTGAATGTGTTCCGGTGGTCGGATCGTAATGAAATTGGGCAATATTTCTTCGTGTTTCTCTGAACTTTCATTTGAGCCAACTTTCATGGCTCTAGCTCTTAAGATGACGAAGTTATAGTCCATAGAAGTTGAGTTTCAAAATGCAAAGTTTTAGGGGTCTAGCTCTTCAAATGGCGGAGATACGGGCAAAAGAAGTTCAGGTTCTGATTTTAATGTGTTCCGGTGGTCGGATCGTAATGAAATTGGGCAATATTTCTTCGTGTTTCTCTGAACTTTCATTTGAGCCAACTTTCATGGCTCTAGCTCTTAAGATGACGAAGTTATAGTCCATAGAAGTTGAGTTTCAAAGTGCAAAGTTTTAGGGGTCTAGCTCTTCAAATGGCGGAGATACGGGCAAAAGAAGTTCAGGTTCTGATTTTAATGTGTTCCGGTGGTCGGATCGTAATGAAATTGGGCAATATTTCTTCGTGTTTCTCTGAACTTTCATTTGAGCCAACTTTCATGGCTCTAGCTCTTAAGATGACGAAGTTATAGTCCATAGAAGTTGAGTTTCAAAGTGCAAAGTTTTAGGGGTCTAGCTCTTCAAATGGCGGAGATACGGGCAAAAGAAGTTC
The DNA here is from genome assembly GCA_960531455.1 of Urophora cardui. Lineage (NCBI taxonomy): Eukaryota > Metazoa > Arthropoda > Insecta > Diptera > Tephritidae > Urophora > Urophora cardui. The sequence goes on along the minus strand of OY482672.1, from coordinate 148,543,690 downwards.
AGGTTCTGATTTTAATGTGTTCCGGTGGTCGGATCGTAATGAAATTGGGCAATATTTCTTCGTTTTTCTCTGAACTTTCATTTGAGCCAACTTTCATGGCTCTAGCTCTGAAGATGACGAAGTTATAGTCCATAGAAGTTGAGTTTCAAAATGCAAAGTTTTAGGGGTCTAGCTCTTCAAATGGCGGAGATACGGGCAAAAGAAGTTCAGGTTCTGATTTGAATGTGTTCCGGTGGTCGGATCGTAATGAAATTGGGCAATATTTCTTCGTGTTTCTCTGAACTTTCATTTGAGCCAACTTTCATGGCTCTAGCTCTTAAGATGACGAAGTTATAGTCCATAGAAGTTGAGTTTCAAAGTGCAAAGTTTTAGGGGTCTAGCTCTTCAAATGGCGGAGATACGGGCAAAAGAAGTTCAGGTTCTGATTTGAATGTGTTCCGGTGGTCGGATCGTAATGAAATTGGGCAATATTTCTTCGTTTTTCTCTGAACTTTCATTTAAGCCAACTTTCATGGCTCTAGCTCTTAAGATGACGAAGTTATAGGCCATAGAAGTTGAGTTTCAAAGTGCAAAGTTTTAGGGGTCTAGCTCTTCAAATGGCGGAGATACGGGCAAAAGAAGTTCAGGTTCTGATTTTAATGTGTTCCGGTGGTCGGATCGTAATGAAATTGGGCAATATTTCTTCGTGTTTCTCTGAACTTTCATTTGAGCCAACTTTCATGGCTCTAGCTCTTAAGATGACGAAGTTATAGTCCATAGAAGTTGAGTTTCAAAGTGCAAAGTTTTAGGGGTCTAGCTCTTCAAATGGCGGAGATACGGGCAAAAGAAGTTCAGGTTCTGATTTGAATGTGTTCCGGTGGTCGGATCGTAATGAAATTGGGCAATATTTCTTCGTTTTTCTCTGAACTTTCATTTGAGCCAACTTTCATGGCTCTAGCTCTTAAGATGACGAAGTTATAGGCCATAGAAGTTGAGTTTCAAAGTGCAAAGTTTTAGGGGTCTAGCTCTTCAAATGGCGGAGATACGGGCAAAAGAAGTTCAGGTTCTGATTTGAATGTGTTCCGGTGGTCGGATCGTAATGAAATTGGGCAATATTTCTTCGTTTTTCTCTGAACTTTCATTTGAGCCAACTTTCATCGCTTTAGCTCTTAAGATGACGAAGTTATAGGCCATAGAAGTTGAGTTTCAAAGTGCAAAGTTTTAGGGGTCTAGCTCTTCAAATGGCGGAGATACGGGCAAAAGAAGTTCAGGTTCTGATTTGAATGTGTTCCGGTGGTCGGATCGTAATGAAATTGGGCAATATTTCTTCGTTTTTCTCTGAACTTTCATTTAAGCCAACTTTCATGGCTCTAGCTCTTAAGATGACGAAGTTATAGGCCATAGAAGTTGAGTTTCAAAGTGCAAAGTTTTAGGGGTCTAGCTCTTCAAATGGCGGAGATACGGGCAAAAGAAGTTCAGGTTCTGATTTGAATGTGTTCCGGTGGTCGGATCGTAATGAAATTGGGCAATATTTCTTCGTTTTTCTCTGAACTTTCATTTGAGCCAACTTTCATCGCTCTAGCTCTTAAGATGACGAAGTTATAGGCCATAGAAGTTGAGTTTCAAAGTGCAAAGTTTTAGGGGTCTAGCTCTTCAAATGGCGGAGATACGGGCAAAAGAAGTTCAGGTTCTGATTTGAATGTGTTCCGGTGGTCGGATCGTAATGAAATTGGGCAATATTTCTTCGTTTTTCTCTGAACTTTCATTTGAGCCAACTTTCGTGGCTCTAGCTCTTAAGATGACGAAGTTATAGGCCATAGAAGTTGAGTTTCAAAGTGCAAAGTTTTAGGGGTCTAGCTCTTCAAATGGCGGAGATACGGGCAAAAGAAGTTCAGGTTCTGATTTGAATGTGTTCCGGTGGTCGGATCGTAATGAAATTGGGCAATATTTCTTCGTTTTTCTCTGAACTTTCATTTAAGCCAACTTTCATGGCTCTAGCTCTTAAGATGACGAAGTTATAGGCCATAGAAGTTGAGTTTCAAAGTGCAAAGTTTTAGGGGTCTAGCTCTTCAAATGGCGGAGATACGGGCAAAAGAAGTTCAGGTTCTGATTTGAATGTGTTCCGGTGGTCGGATCGTAATGAAATTGGGCAATATTTCTTCGTTTTTCTCTGAACTTTCATTTGAGCCAACTTTCATGGCTCTAGCTCTTAAGATGACGAAGTTATAGGCCATAGAAGTTGAGTTTCAAAATGCAAAGTTTTAGGGGTCTAGCTCTTCAAATGGCGGAGATACGGGCAAAAGAAGTTCAGGTTTTGATTTGAATGTGTTCCGGTGGTCGGATCGTAATGAAATTGGGCAATATTTCTTCGTTTTTCTCTGAACTTTCATTTGAGCCAGCTTTCATGGCTCTAGCTCTTAAGATGACGAAGTTATAGGCCATAGAAGTTGAGTTTCAAAGTGCAAAGTTTTAGGGGTCTAGCTGTTCAAATGGCGGAGATACGGGCAAAAGAAGTTCAGGTTCTGATTTGAATGTGTTCCGGTGGTCGGATCATAATGAAATTGGGCAATATTTCTTCGTTTTTCTCTGAACTTTCATTTAAGCCAACTTTCATAGCTCTAGCTCTTAAGATGACGAAGTTATAGGCCATAGAAGTTGAGTTTCAAAGTGCAAAGTTTTAGGGGTCTAGCTCTTCAAATGGCGGAGATACGGGCAAAAGAAGTTCAGGTTCTGATTTGAATGTGTTCCGGTGGTCGGATCGTAATGAAATTGGGCAATATTTCTTCGTTTTTCTCTGAACTTTCATTTGAGCCAACTTTCATCGCTCTAGCTCTTAAGATGACGAAGTTATAGGCCATAGAAGTTGAGTTTCAAAGTGCAAAGTTTTAGGGGTCTAGCTCTTCAAATGGCGGAGATACGGGCAAAAGAAGTTCAGGTTCTGATTTGAATGTGTTCCGGTGGTCGGATCGTAATGAAATTGGGCAATATTTCTTCGTTTTTCTCTGAACTTTCATTTAAGCCAACTTTCATGGCTCTAGCTCTTAAGATGACGAAGTTATAGGCCATAAAAGTTGAGTTTCAAAGTGCAAAGTTTTAGGGGTCTAGCTCTTCAAATGGCGGAGATACGGGCAAAAGAAGTTCAGGTTCTGATTTGAATGTGTTCCGGTGGTCGGATCGTAATGAAATTGGGCAATATTTCTTCGTTTTTCTCTGAACTTTCATTTAAGCCAACTTTCATGGCTCTAGCTCTTAAGATGACGAAGTTATAGGCCATAGAAGTTGAGTTTCAAAGTGCAAAGTTTTAGGGGTCTAGCTCTTCAAATGGCGGAGATACGGGCAAAAGAAGTTCAGGTTCTGATTTGAATGTGTTCCGGTGGTCGGATCGTAATGAAATTGGGCAATATTTCTTCGTTTTTCTCTGAACTTTCATTTGAGCCAACTTTCATCGCTCTAGCTCTTAAGATGACGAAGTTATAGGCCATAGAAGTTGAGTTTCAAAGTGCAAAGTTTTAGGGGTCTAGCTCTTCAAATGGCGGAGATACGGGCAAAAGAAGTTCAGGTTCTGATTTGAATGTGTTCCGGTGGTCGGATCGTAATGAAATTGGGCAATATTTCTTCGTTTTTCTCTGAACTTTCATTTGAGCCAACTTTCATCGCTCTAGCTCTTAAGATGACGAAGTTATAGGCCATAGAAGTTGAGTTTCAAAGTGCAAAGTTTTAGGGGTCTAGCTCTTCAAATGGCGGAGATACGGGCAAAAGAAGTTCAGGTTCTGATTTGAATGTGTTCCGGTGGTCGGATCGTAATGAAATTGGGCAATATTTCTTCGTTTTTCCCTGAACTTCCATTTGAGCCAACTTTCATGGCTCTAGCTCTTAAGATGACGAAGTTATAGGCCATAGAAGTTGAGTTTCAAAGTGCAAAGTTTTAGGGGTCTAGCTCTTCAAATGGCGGAGATACGGGCAAAAGAAGTTCAGGTTCTGATTTTAATGTGTTCCGGTGGTCGGATCGTAATGAAATTGGGCAATATTTCTTCGTTTTTCTCTGAACTTTCATTTGAGCCAACTTTCATGGCTCTAGCTCTTAAGATGACGAAGTTATATTCCATAGAAGTTGAGTTTCAAAATGCAATATTTCTTCGCTTTTCTCTGAACTTTCATTTAAGCCAACTTTCATGGCTCTAGCTCTTAAGATGACGAAGTTATAGGCCATAGAAGTTGAGTTTCAAAGTGCAAAGTTTTAGGGGTCTAGCTCTTCAAATGGCGGAGATACGGGCAAAAGAAGTTCAGGTTCTGATTTGAATGTGTTCCGGTGGTCGGATCGTAATGAAATTGGGCAATATTTCTTCGTTTTTCTCTGAACTTTCATTTGAGCCAACTTTCATGGCTCTAGCTCTTAAGATGACGAAGTTATAGGCCATAGAAGTTGAGTTTCAAAATGCAAAGTTTTAGGGGTCTAGCTCTTCAAATGGCGGAGATACGGGCAAAAGAAGTTCAGGTTCTGATTTGAATGTGTGAACTTTCATTTGAGCCAACTTTCATCGCTCTAGCTCTTAAGATGACGAAGTTATAGGCCATAGAAGTTGAGTTTCAAAGTGCAAAGTTTTAGGGGTCTAGCTCTTCAAATGGCGGAGATACGGGCAAAAGAAGTTCAGGTTCTGATTTGAATGTGTTCCGGTGGTCGGATCGTAATGAAATTGGGCAATATTTCTTCGTTTTTCTCTGAACTTTCATTTGAGCCAACTTTCATCGCTCTAGCTCTTAAGATGACGAAGTTATAGGCCATAGAAGTTGAGTTTCAAAGTGCAAAGTTTTAGGGGTCTAGCTCTTCAAATGGCGGAGATACGGGCAAAAGAAGTTCAGGTTCTGATTTGAATGTGTTCCGGTGGTCGGATCGTAATGAAATTGGGCAATATTTCTTCGTTTTTCCCTGAACTTTCATTTGAGCCAACTTTCATGGCTCTAGCTCTTAAGATGACGAAGTTATAGGCCATAGAAGTTGAGTTTCAAAGTGCAAAGTTTTAGGGGTCTAGCTCTTCAAATGGCGGAGATACGGGCAAAAGAAGTTCAGGTTCTGATTTTAATGTGTTCCGGTGGTCGGATCGTAATGAAATTGGGCAATATTCTTCGTTTTTCTCTGAACTTTCATTTGAGCCAGCTTTCATGGCTCTAGCTCTTAAGATGACGAAGTTATAGGCCATAGAAGTTGAGTTTCAAAGTGCAAAGTTTTAGGGGTCTAGCTCTTCAAATGGCGGAGATACGGGCAAAAGAAGTTCAGGTTCTGATTTTAATGTGTTCCGGTGGTCGGATCGTAATGAAATTGGGCAATATTTCTTCGTTTTTCTCTGAACTTTCATTTGAGCCAACTTTCATCGCTCTAGCTCTTAAGATGACGAAGTTATAGGCCATAGAAGTTGAGTTTCAAAGTGCAAAGTTTTAGGGGTCTAGCTCTTCAAATGGCGGAGATACGGGCAAAAGAAGTTCAGGTTCTGATTTGAATGTGTTCCGGTGGTCGGATCGTAATGAAATTGGGCAATATTTCTTCGTTTTTCCCTGAACTTTCATTTGAGCCAACTTTCATGGCTCTAGCTCTTAAGATGACGAAGTTATAGGCCATAGAAGTTGAGTTTCAAAGTGCAAAGTTTTAGGGGTCTAGCTCTTCAAATGGCGGAGATACGGGCAAAAGAAGTTCAGGTTCTGATTTTAATGTGTTCCGGTGGTCGGATCGTAATGAAATTGGGCAATATTCTTCGTTTTTCTCTGAACTTTCATTTGAGCCAGCTTTCATGGCTCTAGCTCTTAAGATGACGAAGTTATAGGCCATAGAAGTTGAGTTTCAAAGTGCAAAGTTTTAGGGGTCTAGCTCTTCAAATGGCGGAGATACGGGCAAAAGAAGTTCAGGTTCTGATTTTAATGTGTTCCGGTGGTCGGATCGTAATGAAATTGGGCAATATTTCTTCGTTTTTCTCTGAACTTTCATTTGAGCCAGCTTTCATGGCTCTAGCTCTTAAGATGACGAAGTTATAGGCCATAGAAGTTGAGTTTCAAAGTGCAAAGTTTTAGGGGTCTAGCTCTTCAAATGGCGGAGATACGGGCAAAAGAAGTTCAGGTTCTGATTTGAATGTGTTCCGGTGGTCGGATCGTAATGAAATTGGGCAATATTTCTTCGTTTTTCTCTGAACTTTCATTTGAGCCAACTTTCATGGCTCTAGCTCTTAAGATGACGAAGTTATAGGCCATAGAAGTTGAGTTTCAAAATGCAAAGTTTTAGGGGTCTAGCAAAAGAAGTTCAGGTTCTGATTTGAATGTGTTCCGGTGGTCGGATCATAACGAAATTGGGCAATATTTCTTCGTTTTTCTCTGAACTTTCATTTAAGCCAACTTTCATGGCTCTAGCTCTTAAGATGACGAAGTTATAGGCCATAGAAGTTGAGTTTCAAAGTGCAAAGTTTTAGGGGTCTAGCTCTTCAAATGGCGGAGATACGGGCAAAAGAAGTTCAGGTTCTGATTTGAATGTGTTCCGGTGGTCGGATCGTAATGAAATTAGGCAATATTTCTTCGTTTTTCTCTGAACTTTCATTTGAGCCAACTTTCATGGCTCTAGCTCTTAAGATGACGAAGTTATAGGCCATAGAAATTGAGTTTCAAAGTGCAAAGTTTTAGGGGTCTAGCTCTTCAAATGGCGGAGATACGGGCAAAAGAAGTTCAGGTTCTGATTTGAATGTGTTCCGGTGGTCGGATCGTAATGAAATTGGGCAATATTTCTTCGTTTTTCTCTGAACTTTCATTTAAGCCAACTTTCATGGCTCTAGCTCTTAAGATGACGAAGTTATAGGCCATAGAAGTTGAGTTTCAAAGTGCAAAGTTTTAGGGGTCTAGCTCTTCAAATGGCGGAGATACGGGCAAAAGAAGTTCAGGTTCTGATTTGAATGTGTTCCGGTGGTCGGATCGTAATGAAATTGGGCAATATTTCTTCGTTTTTCTCTGAACTTTCATTTGAGCCAACTTTCATCGCTCTAGCTCTTAAGATGACGAAGTTATAGGCCATAGAAGTTGAGTTTCAAAGAGCATTTGTTAAAGTTTTAGGGGTCTAGCTCTTCAAATGGCGGAGATACGGGCAAAAGAAGTTCAGGTTCTGATTTGAATGTGTTCCGGTGGTCGGATCGTAATGAAATTGGGCAATATTTCTTCGTTTTTCTCTGAACTTTCATTTAAGCCAACTTTCATGGCTCTAGCTCTTAAGATGACGAAGTTATAGGCCATAGAATTTGAGTTTCAAAGTGCAAAGTTTTAGGGGTCTAGCTCTTCAAATGGCGGAGATACGGGCAAAAGAAGTTCAGGTTCTGATTTGAATGTGTTCCGGTGGTCGGATCGTAATGAAATTGGGCAATATTTCTTCGTTTTTCTCTGAACTTTCATTTGAGCCAACTTTCATCGCTCTAGCTCTTAAGATGACGAAGTTATAGGCCATAGAAGTTGAGTTTCAAAGTGCAAAGTTTTAGGGGTCTAGCTCTTCAAATGGCGGAGATACGGGCAAAAGAAGTTCAGGTTCTGATTTGAATGTGTTCCGGTGGTCGGATCGTAATGAAATTGGGCAATATTTCTTCGTTTTTCTCTGAACTTTCATTTGAGCCAACTTTCATCGCTCTAGCTCTTAAGATGACGAAGTTATAGGCCATAGAAGTTGAGTTTCAAAGTGCAAAGTTTTAGGGGTCTAGCTCTTCAAATGGCGGAGATACGGGCAAAAGAAGTTCAGGTTCTGATTTGAATGTGTTCCGGTGGTCGGATCGTAATGAAATTGGGCAATATTTCTTCGTTTTTCCCTGAACTTTCATTTGAGCCAACTTTCATGGCTCTAGCTCTTAAGATGACGAAGTTATAGGCCATAGAAGTTGAGTTTCAAAGTGCAAAGTTTTAGGGGTCTAGCTCTTCAAATGGCGGAGATACGGGCAAAAGAAGTTCAGGTTCTGATTTTAATGTGTTCCGGTGGTCGGATCGTAATGAAATTGGGCAATATTTCTTCGTTTTTCTCTGAACTTTCATTTGAGCCAGCTTTCATGGCTCTAGCTCTTAAGATGACGAAGTTATAGGCCATAGAAGTTGAGTTTCAAAGTGCAAAGTTTTAGGGGTCTAGCTCTTCAAATGGCGGAGATACGGGCAAAAGAAGTTCAGGTTCTGATTTGAATGTGTTCCGGTGGTCGGATCGTAATGAAATTGGGCAATATTTCTTCGTTTTTCTCTGAACTTTCATTTGAGCCAACTTTCATCGCTCTAGCTCTTAAGATGACGAAGTTATAGGCCATAGAAGTTGAGTTTCAAAGTGCAAAGTTTTAGGGGTCTAGCTCTTCAAATGGCGGAGATACGGGCAAAAGAAGTTCAGGTTCTGATTTGAATGTGTTCCGGTGGTCGGATCGTAATGAAATTGGGCAATATTTCTTCGTTTTTCTCTGAACTTTCATTTAAGCCAACTTTCATGGCTCTAGCTCTTAAGATGACGAAGTTATAGGCCATAGAAGTTGAGTTTCAAAGTGCAAAGTTTTAGGGGTCTAGCTCTTCAAATGGCGGAGATACGGGCAAAAGAAGTTCAGGTTCTGATTTGAATGTGTTCCGGTGGTCGGATCGTAATGAAATTGGGCAATATTTCTTCGTTTTTCTCTGAACTTTCATTTGAGCCAACTTTCATCGCTCTAGCTCTTAAGATGACGAAGTTATAGGCCATAGAAGTTGAGTTTCAAAGTGCAAAGTTTTAGGGGTCTAGCTCTTCAAATGGCGGAGATACGGGCAAAAGAAGTTCAGGTTCTGATTTGAATGTGTTCCGGTGGTCGGATCGTAATGAAATTGGGCAATATTTCTTCGTTTTTCCCTGAACTTTCATTTGAGCCAACTTTCATGGCTCTAGCTCTTAAGATGACGAAGTTATAGGCCATAGAAGTTGAGTTTCAAAGTGCAAAGTTTTAGGGGTCTAGCTCTTCAAATGGCGGAGATACGGGCAAAAGAAGTTCAGGTTCTGATTTGAATGTGTTCCGGTGGTCGGATCGTAATGAAATTGGGCAATATTTCTTCGTTTTTCTCTGAACTTTCATTTAAGCCAACTTTCATGGCTCTAGCTCTTAAGATGACGAAGTTATAGGCCATAGAAGTTGAGTTTCAAAGTGCAAAGTTTTAGGGGTCTAGCTCTTCAAATGGCGGAGATACGGGCAAAAGAAGTTCAGGTTCTGATTTGAATGTGTTCCGGTGGTCGGATCGTAATGAAATTGGGCAATATTTCTTCGTTTTTCTCTGAACTTTCATTTGAGCCAACTTTCATGGCTCTAGCTCTTAAGATGACGAAGTTATAGGCCATAGAAGTTGAGTTTCAAAATGCAAAGTTTTAGGGGTCTAGCTCTTCAAATGGCGGAGATACGGGCAAAAGAAGTTCAGGTTTTGATTTGAATGTGTTCCGGTGGTCGGATCGTAATGAAATTGGGCAATATTTCTTCGTTTTTCTCTGAACTTTCATTTGAGCCAGCTTTCATGGCTCTAGCTCTTAAGATGACGAAGTTATAGGCCATAGAAGTTGAGTTTCAAAGTGCAAAGTTTTAGGGGTCTAGCTCTTCAAATGGCGGAGATACGGGCAAAAGAAGTTCAGGTTCTGATTTGAATGTGTTCCGGTGGTCGGATCGTAATGAAATTGGGCAATATTTCTTCGTTTTTCTCTGAACTTTCATTTGAGCCAACTTTCATGGCTCTAGCTCTTAAGATGACGAAGTTATAGGCCATAGAAGTTGAGTTTCAAAGTGCAAAGTTTTAGGGGTCTAGCTGTTCAAATGGCGGAGATACGGGCAAAAGAAGTTCAGGTTCTGATTTGAATGTGTTCCGGTGGTCGGATCATAATGAAATTGGGCAATATTTCTTCGTTTTTCTCTGAACTTTCATTTAAGCCAACTTTCATGGCTCTAGCTCTTAAGATGACGAAGTTATAGGCCATAGAAGTTGAGTTTCAAAATGCAAAGTTTTAGGGGTCTAGCTCTTCAAATGGCGGAGATACGGGCAAAAGAAGTTCAGGTTCTGATTTGAATGTGTTCCGGTGGTCGGATCGTAATTAAATTGGGCAATATTTCTTCGTTTTTCTCTGAACTTTCATTTGAGCCAACTTTCATCGCTCTAGCTCTTAAGATGACGAAGTTATAGGCCATAGAAGTTGAGTTTCAAAGTGCAAAGTTTTAGGGGTCTAGCTCTTCAAATGGCGGAGATACGGGCAAAAGAAGTTCAGGTTCTGATTTGAATGTGTTCCGGTGGTCGGATCGTAATGAAATTGGGCAATATTTCTTCGTTTTTCTCTGAACTTTCATTTAAGCCAACTTTCATGGCTCTAGCTCTTAAGATGACGAAGTTATAGGCCATAAAAGTTGAGTTTCAAAGTGCAAAGTTTTAGGGGTCTAGCTCTTCAAATGGCGGAGATACGGGCAAAAGAAGTTCAGGTTCTGATTTGAATGTGTTCCGGTGGTCGGATCGTAATGAAATTGGGCAATATTTCTTCGTTTTTCTCTGAACTTTCATTTAAGCCAACTTTCATGGCTCTAGCTCTTAAGATGACGAAGTTATAGGCCATAGAAGTTGAGTTTCAAAGTGCAAAGTTTTAGGGGTCTAGCTCTTCAAATGGCGGAGATACGGGCAAAAGAAGTTCAGGTTCTGATTTGAATGTGTTCCGGTGGTCGGATCGTAATGAAATTGGGCAATATTTCTTCGTTTTTCTCTGAACTTTCATTTGAGCCAACTTTCATCGCTCTAGCTCTTAAGATGACGAAGTTATAGGCCATAGAAGTTGAGTTTCAAAGTGCAAAGTTTTAGGGGTCTAGCTCTTCAAATGGCGGAGATACGGGCAAAAGAAGTTCAGGTTCTGATTTGAATGTGTTCCGGTGGTCGGATCGTAATGAAATTGGGCAATATTTCTTCGTTTTTCTCTGAACTTTCATTTGAGCCAACTTTCATCGCTCTAGCTCTTAAGATGACGAAGTTATAGGCCATAGAAGTTGAGTTTCAAAGTGCAAAGTTTTAGGGGTCTAGCTCTTCAAATGGCGGAGATACGGGCAAAAGAAGTTCAGGTTCTGATTTGAATGTGTTCCGGTGGTCGGATCGTAATGAAATTGGGCAATATTTCTTCGTTTTTCCCTGAACTTCCATTTGAGCCAACTTTCATGGCTCTAGCTCTTAAGATGACGAAGTTATAGGCCATAGAAGTTGAGTTTCAAAGTGCAAAGTTTTAGGGGTCTAGCTCTTCAAATGGCGGAGATACGGGCAAAAGAAGTTCAGGTTCTGATTTTAATGTGTTCCGGTGGTCGGATCGTAATGAAATTGGGCAATATTTCTTCGTTTTTCTCTGAACTTTCATTTGAGCCAACTTTCATGGCTCTAGCTCTTAAGATGACGAAGTTATATTCCATAGAAGTTGAGTTTCAAAATGCAAAGTTTTAGGGGTCTAGCTCTTCAAATGGCGGAGATACGGGCAAAAGAAGTTCAGGTTCTGATTTTAATGTGTTCCGGTGGTCGGATCGTAATGAAATTGGGCAATATTTCTTCGTTTTTCTCTGAACTTTCATTTAAGCCAACTTTCATGGCTCTAGCTCTTAAGATGACGAAGTTATAGGCCATAGAAGTTGAGTTTCAAAGTGCAAAGTTTTAGGGGTCTAGCTCTTCAAATGGCGGAGATACGGGCAAAAGAAGTTCAGGTTCTGATTTGAATGTGTTCCGGTGGTCGGATCGTAATGAAATTGGGCAATATTTCTTCGTGTTTCTCTGAACTTTCATTTGAGCCAACTTTCATGGCTCTAGCTCTTAAGATGACGAAGTTATAGTCCATAGAAGTTGAGTTTCAAAATGCAAAGTTTTAGGGGTCTAGCTCTTCAAATGGCGGAGATACGGGCAAAAGAAGTTCAGGTTCTGATTTTAATGTGTTCCGGTGGTCGGATCGTAATGAAATTGGGCAATATTTCTTCGTGTTTCTCTGAACTTTCATTTGAGCCAACTTTCATGGCTCTAGCTCTTAAGATGACGAAGTTATAGTCCATAGAAGTTGAGTTTCAAAGTGCAAAGTTTTAGGGGTCTAGCTCTTCAAATGGCGGAGATACGGGCAAAAGAAGTTCAGGTTCTGATTTTAATGTGTTCCGGTGGTCGGATCGTAATGAAATTGGGCAATATTTCTTCGTGTTTCTCTGAACTTTCATTTGAGCCAACTTTCATGGCTCTAGCTCTTAAGATGACGAAGTTATAGTCCATAGAAGTTGAGTTTCAAAGTGCAAAGTTTTAGGGGTCTAGCTCTTCAAATGGCGGAGATACGGGCAAAAGAAGTTCAGGTTCTGATTTTAATGTGTTCCGGTGGTCGGATCGTAATGAAATTGGGCAATATTTCTTCGTTTTTCTCTGAACTTTCATTTGAGCCAACTTTCATGGCTCTAGCTCTGAAGATGACGAAGTTATAGTCCATAGAAGTTGAGTTTCAAAATGCAAAGTTTTAGGGGTCTAGCTCTTCAAATGGCGGAGATACGGGCAAAAGAAGTTCAGGTTCTGATTTGAATGTGTTCCGGTGGTCGGATCGTAATGAAATTGGGCAATATTTCTTCGTGTTTCTCTGAACTTTCATTTGAGCCAACTTTCATGGCTCTAGCTCTTAAGATGACGAAGTTATAGTCCATAGAAGTTGAGTTTCAAAGTGCAAAGTTTTAGGGGTCTAGCTCTTCAAATGGCGGAGATACGGGCAAAAGAAGTTCAGGTTCTGATTTGAATGTGTTCCGGTGGTCGGATCGTAATGAAATTGGGCAATATTTCTTCGTTTTTCTCTGAACTTTCATTTAAGCCAACTTTCATGGCTCTAGCTCTTAAGATGACGAAGTTATAGGCCATAGAAGTTGAGTTTCAAAGTGCAAAGTTTTAGGGGTCTAGCTCTTCAAATGGCGGAGATACGGGCAAAAGAAGTTCAGGTTCTGATTTTAATGTGTTCCGGTGGTCGGATCGTAATGAAATTGGGCAATATTTCTTCGTGTTTCTCTGAACTTTCATTTGAGCCAACTTTCATGGCTCTAGCTCTTAAGATGACGAAGTTATAGTCCATAGAAGTTGAGTTTCAAAGTGCAAAGTTTTAGGGGTCTAGCTCTTCAAATGGCGGAGATACGGGCAAAAGAAGTTCAGGTTCTGATTTGAATGTGTTCCGGTGGTCGGATCGTAATGAAATTGGGCAATATTTCTTCGTTTTTCTCTGAACTTTCATTTGAGCCAACTTTCATGGCTCTAGCTCTTAAGATGACGAAGTTATAGGCCATAGAAGTTGAGTTTCAAAGTGCAAAGTTTTAGGGGTCTAGCTCTTCAAATGGCGCAGATACGGGCAAAAGAAGTTCAGGTTCTGATTTGAATGTGTTCCGGTGGTCGGATCGTAATGAAATTGGGCAATATTTCTTCGTTTTTCTCTGAACTTTCATTTGAGCCAACTTTCATCGCTTTAGCTCTTAAGATGACGAAGTTATAGGCCATAGAAGTTGAGTTTCAAAGTGCAAAGTTTTAGGGGTCTAGCTCTTCAAATGGCGGAGATACGGGCAAAAGAAGTTCAGGTTCTGATTTGAATGTGTTCCGGTGGTCGGATCGTAATGAAATTGGGCAATATTTCTTCGTTTTTCTCTGAACTTTCATTTAAGCCAACTTTCATGGCTCTAGCTCTTAAGATGACGAAGTTATAGGCCATAGAAGTTGAGTTTCAAAGTGCAAAGTTTTAGGGGTCTAGCTCTTCAAATGGCGGAGATACGGGCAAAAGAAGTTCAGGTTCTGATTTGAATGTGTTCCGGTGGTCGGATCGTAATGAAATTGGGCAATATTTCTTCGTTTTTCTCTGAACTTTCATTTGAGCCAACTTTCATCGCTCTAGCTCTTAAGATGACGAAGTTATAGGCCATAGAAGTTGAGTTTCAAAGTGCAAAGTTTTAGGGGTCTAGCTCTTCAAATGGCGGAGATACGGGCAAAAGAAGTTCAGGTTCTGATTTGAATGTGTTCCGGTGGTCGGATCGTAATGAAATTGGGCAATATTTCTTCGTTTTTCTCTGAACTTTCATTTGAGCCAACTTTCGTGGCTCTAGCTCTTAAGATGACGAAGTTATAGGCCATAGAAGTTGAGTTTCAAAGTGCAAAGTTTTAGGGGTCTAGCTCTTCAAATGGCGGAGATACGGGCAAAAGAAGTTCAGGTTCTGATTTGAATGTGTTCCGGTGGTCGGATCGTAATGAAATTGGGCAATATTTCTTCGTTTTTCTCTGAACTTTCATTTAAGCCAACTTTCATGGCTCTAGCTCTTAAGATGACGAAGTTATAGGCCATAGAAGTTGAGTTTCAAAGTGCAAAGTTTTAGGGGTCTAGCTCTTCAAATGGCGGAGATACGGGCAAAAGAAGTTCAGGTTCTGATTTGAATGTGTTCCGGTGGTCGGATCGTAATGAAATTGGGCAATATTTCTTCGTTTTTCTCTGAACTTTCATTTGAGCCAACTTTCATGGCTCTAGCTCTTAAGATGACGAAGTTATAGGCCATAGAAGTTGAGTTTCAAAATGCAAAGTTTTAGGGGTCTAGCTCTTCAAATGGCGGAGATACGGGCAAAAGAAGTTCAGGTTTTGATTTGAATGTGTTCCGGTGGTCGGATCGTAATGAAATTGGGCAATATTTCTTCGTTTTTCTCTGAACTTTCATTTGAGCCAGCTTTCATGGCTCTAGCTCTTAAGATGACGAAGTTATAGGCCATAGAAGTTGAGTTTCAAAGTGCAAAGTTTTAGGGGTCTAGCTGTTCAAATGGCGGAGATACGGGCAAAAGAAGTTCAGGTTCTGATTTGAATGTGTTCCGGTGGTCGGATCATAATGAAATTGGGCAATATTTCTTCGTTTTTCTCTGAACTTTCATTTAAGCCAACTTTCATAGCTCTAGCTCTTAAGATGACGAAGTTATAGGCCATAGAAGTTGAGTTTCAAAGTGCAAAGTTTTAGGGGTCTAGCTCTTCAAATGGCGGAGATACGGGCAAAAGAAGTTCAGGTTCTGATTTGAATGTGTTCCGGTGGTCGGATCGTAATGAAATTGGGCAATATTTCTTCGTTTTTCTCTGAACTTTCATTTGAGCCAACTTTCATCGCTCTAGCTCTTAAGATGACGAAGTTATAGGCCATAGAAGTTGAGTTTCAAAGTGCAAAGTTTTAGGGGTCTAGCTCTTCAAATGGCGGAGATACGGGCAAAAGAAGTTCAGGTTCTGATTTGAATGTGTTCCGGTGGTCGGATCGTAATGAAATTGGGCAATATTTCTTCGTTTTTCTCTGAACTTTCATTTAAGCCAACTTTCATGGCTCTAGCTCTTAAGATGACGAAGTTATAGGCCATAAAAGTTGAGTTTCAAAGTGCAAAGTTTTAGGGGTCTAGCTCTTCAAATGGCGGAGATACGGGCAAAAGAAGTTCAGGTTCTGATTTGAATGTGTTCCGGTGGTCGGATCGTAATGAAATTGGGCAATATTTCTTCGTTTTTCTCTGAACTTTCATTTAAGCCAACTTTCATGGCTCTAGCTCTTAAGATGACGAAGTTATAGGCCATAGAAGTTGAGTTTCAAAGTGCAAAGTTTTAGGGGTCTAGCTCTTCAAATGGCGGAGATACGGGCAAAAGAAGTTCAGGTTCTGATTTGAATGTGTTCCGGTGGTCGGATCGTAATGAAATTGGGCAATATTTCTTCGTTTTTCTCTGAACTTTCATTTGAGCCAACTTTCATCGCTCTAGCTCTTAAGATGACGAAGTTATAGGCCATAGAAGTTGAGTTTCAAAGTGCAAAGTTTTAGGGGTCTAGCTCTTCAAATGGCGGAGATACGGGCAAAAGAAGTTCAGGTTCTGATTTGAATGTGTTCCGGTGGTCGGATCGTAATGAAATTGGGCAATATTTCTTCGTTTTTCTCTGAACTTTCATTTGAGCCAACTTTCATCGCTCTAGCTCTTAAGATGACGAAGTTATAGGCCATAGAAGTTGAGTTTCAAAGTGCAAAGTTTTAGGGGTCTAGCTCTTCAAATGGCGGAGATACGGGCAAAAGAAGTTCAGGTTCTGATTTGAATGTGTTCCGGTGGTCGGATCGTAATGAAATTGGGCAATATTTCTTCGTTTTTCCCTGAACTTCCATTTGAGCCAACTTTCATGGCTCTAGCTCTTAAGATGACGAAGTTATAGGCCATAGAAGTTGAGTTTCAAAGTGCAAAGTTTTAGGGGTCTAGCTCTTCAAATGGCGGAGATACGGGCAAAAGAAGTTCAGGTTCTGATTTTAATGTGTTCCGGTGGTCGGATCGTAATGAAATTGGGCAATATTTCTTCGTTTTTCTCTGAACTTTCATTTGAGCCAACTTTCATGGCTCTAGCTCTTAAGATGACGAAGTTATATTCCATAGAAGTTGAGTTTCAAAATGCAAAGTTTTAGGGGTCTAGCTCTTCAAATGGCGGAGATACGGGCAAAAGAAGTTCAGGTTCTGATTTTAATGTGTTCCGGTGGTCGGATCGTAATGAAATTGGGCAATATTTCTTCGTTTTTCTCTGAACTTTCATTTAAGCCAACTTTCATGGCTCTAGCTCTTAAGATGACGAAGTTATAGGCCATAGAAGTTGAGTTTCAAAGTGCAAAGTTTTAGGGGTCTAGCTCTTCAAATGGCGGAGATACGGGCAAAAGAAGTTCAGGTTCTGATTTGAATGTGTTCCGGTGGTCGGATCGTAATGAAATTGGGCAATATTTCTTCGTGTTTCTCTGAACTTTCATTTGAGCCAACTTTCATGGCTCTAGCTCTTAAGATGACGAAGTTATAGTCCATAGAAGTTGAGTTTCAAAATGCAAAGTTTTAGGGGTCTAGCTCTTCAAATGGCGGAGATACGGGCAAAAGAAGTTCAGGTTCTGATTTTAATGTGTTCCGGTGGTCGGATCGTAATGAAATTGGGCAATATTTCTTCGTGTTTCTCTGAACTTTCATTTGAGCCAACTTTCATGGCTCTAGCTCTTAAGATGACGAAGTTATAGTCCATAGAAGTTGAGTTTCAAAGTGCAAAGTTTTAGGGGTCTAGCTCTTCAAATGGCGGAGATACGGGCAAAAGAAGTTCAGGTTCTGATTTTAATGTGTTCCGGTGGTCGGATCGTAATGAAATTGGGCAATATTTCTTCGTGTTTCTCTGAACTTTCATTTGAGCCAACTTTCATGGCTCTAGCTCTTAAGATGACGAAGTTATAGTCCATAGAAGTTGAGTTTCAAAGTGCAAAGTTTTAGGGGTCTAGCTCTTCAAATGGCGGAGATACGGGCAAAAGAAGTTCAGGTTCTGATTTTAATGTGTTCCGGTGGTCGGATCGTAATGAAATTGGGCAATATTTCTTCGTTTTTCTCTGAACTTTCATTTGAGCCAACTTTCATGGCTCTAGCTCTGAAGATGACGAAGTTATAGTCCATAGAAGTTGAGTTTCAAAATGCAAAGTTTTAGGGGTCTAGCTCTTCAAATGGCGGAGATACGGGCAAAAGAAGTTCAGGTTCTGATTTGAATGTGTTCCGGTGGTCGGATCGTAATGAAATTGGGCAATATTTCTTCGTGTTTCTCTGAACTTTCATTTGAGCCAACTTTCATGGCTCTAGCTCTTAAGATGACGAAGTTATAGTCCATAGAAGTTGAGTTTCAAAGTGCAAAGTTTTAGGGGTCTAGCTCTTCAAATGGCGGAGATACGGGCAAAAGAAGTTCAGGTTCTGATTTTAATGTGTTCCGGTGGTCGGATCGTAATGAAATTGGGCAATATTTCTTCGTTTTTCTCTGAACTTTCATTTGAGCCAACTTTCATGGCTCTAGCTCTTAAGATGACGAAGTTATAGTCCATAGAAGTTGAGTTTCAAAATGCAAAGTTTTAGGGGTCTAGCTCTTCAAATGGCGGAGATATGGCAAAAGAAGTTCAGGTTCTGATTTGAATGTGTTCCGGTGGTCGGATCGTAATGAAATTGGGCAATATTTCTTCGTGTTTCTCTGAACTTTCATTTGAGCCAACTTTCATGGCTCTAGCTCTTAAGATGACGAAGTTATAGTCCATAGAAGTTGAGTTTCAAAGTGCAAAGTTTTAGGGGTCTAGCTCTTCAAATGGCGGAGATACGGGCAAAAGAAGTTCAGGTTCTGATTTTAATGTGTTCCGGTGGTCGGATCGTAATGAAATTGGGCAATATTTCTTCGTTTTTCTCTGAACTTTCATTTGAGCCAACTTTCATGGCTCTAGCTCTTAAGATGACGAAGTTATAGTCCATAGAAGTTGAGTTTCAAAATGCAAAGTTTTAGGGGTCTAGCTCTTCAAATGGCGGAGATACGGGCAAAAGAAGTTCAGGTTCTGATTTGAATGTGTTCCGGTGGTCGGATCGTAATGAAATTGGGCAATATTTCTTCGTGTTTCTCTGAACTTTCATTTGAGCCAACTTTCATGGCTCTAGCTCTTAAGATGACGAAGTTATAGGCCATAGAAGTTGAGTTTCAAAGTGCAAAGTTTTAGGGGTCTAGCTCCTCAAATGGCGGAGATACGGGCAAAAGAAGTTCAGGTTCTGATTTGAATGTGTTCCGGTGGTCGGATCGTAATGAAATTGGGCAATATTTCTTCGTCTTTCTCTGAACTTTCATTTGAGCCAACTTTCATGGCTCTAGCTCTTAAGATGACGAAGTTATAGGCCATAGAAGTTGAGTTTCAAAGTGCAAAGTTTTAGGGGTCTAGCTCTTCAAATGGCGGAGATACGGGCAAAAGAAGTTCAGGTTCTGATTTGAATGTGTTCCGGTGGTCGGATCGTAATGAAATTGGGCAATATTTCTTCGTTTTTCTCTGAACTTTCATTTAAGCCAACTTTCATGGCTCTAGCTCTTAAGATGACGAAGTTATAGGCCATAGAAGTTGAGTTTCAAAGTGCAAAGTTTTAGGGGTCTAGCTCTTCAAATGGCGGAGATACGGGCAAAAGAAGTTCAGGTTCTGATTTGAATGTGTTCCGGTGGTCGGATCGTAATGAAATTGGGCAATATTTCTTCGTTTTTCTCTGAACTTTCATTTGAGCCAACTTTCATGGCTCTAGCTCTTAAGATGACGAAGTTATAGGCCATAGAAGTTGAGTTTCAAAGTGCAAAGTTTTAGGGGTCTAGCTCTTCAAATGGCGGAGATACGGGCAAAAGAAGTTCAGGTTCTGATTTGAATGTGTTCCGGTGGTCGGATCGTAATGAAATTGGGCAATATTTCTTCGTTTTTCTCTGGACTTTCATTTAAGCCAACTTTCATGGCTCTAGCTCTTAAGATGACGAAGTTATAGGCCATAGAAGTTGAGTTTCAAAGTGCAAAGTTTTAGGTGTCTAGCTCTTCAAATGGCGGAGATACGGGCAAAAGAAGTTCAGGTTCTGATTTGAATGTGTTCCGGTGGTCGGATCGTAATGAAATTGGGCAATATTTCTTCGTGTTTCTCTGAACTTTCATTTGAGCCAACTTTCATGGCTCTAGCTCTTAAGATGACGAAGTTATAGGCCATAGAAGTTGAGTTTCAAAGTGCAAAGTTTTAGGGGTCTAGCTCCTCAAATGGCGGAGATACGGGCAAAAGAAGTTCAGGTTCTGATTTGAATGTGTTCCGGTGGTCGGATCGTAATGAAATTGGGCAATATTTCTTCGTTTTTCTCTGAACTTTCATTTAAGCCAACTTTCATGGCTCTAGCTCTTAAGATGACGAAGTTATAGGCCATAGAAGTTGAGTTTCAAAGTGCAAAGTTTTAGGGGTCTAGCTCTTCAAATGGCGGAGATACGGGCAAAAGAAGTTCAGGTTCTGATTTGAATGTGTTCCGGTGGTCGGATCGTAATGAAATTGGGCAATATTTCTTCGTTTTTCTCTGAACTTTCATTTGAGCCAACTTTCATGGCTCTAGCTCTTAAGATGACGAAGTTATAGGCCATAGAAGTTGAGTTTCAAAGTGCAAAGTTTTAGGGGTCTAGCTCTTCAAATGGCGGAGATACGGGCAAAAGAAGTTCAGGTTCTGATTTGAATGTGTTCCGGTGGTCGGATCGTAATGAAATTGGGCAATATTTCTTCGTTTTTCTCTGAACTTTCATTTGAGCCAACTTTCATGGCTCAGGCTCTTAAGATGACGA
The DNA here is from genome assembly GCA_960531455.1 of Urophora cardui. Lineage (NCBI taxonomy): Eukaryota > Metazoa > Arthropoda > Insecta > Diptera > Tephritidae > Urophora > Urophora cardui. Next base: position 148,523,569 of record OY482672.1, on the reverse strand, counting down.
AGTTATAGGCCATAGAAGTTGAGTTTCAAAATGCAAAGTTTTAGGGGTCAAGCTCTTCAAATGGCGGAGATACGGGCAAAAGAAGTTCAGGTTCTGATTTGAATGTGTTCCGGTGGTCGGATCGTAATGAAATTGGGCAATATTTCTTCGTTTTTCTCTGAACTTTCATTTGAGCCAACTTTCATGGCTCTAGCTCTTAAGATGACGAAGTTATAGGCCATAGAAGTTGAGTTTCAAAATGCAAAGTTTTAGGGGTCTAGCTCTTCAAATGGCGGAGATACGGGCAAAAGAAGTTCAGGTTCTGATTTGAATGTGTTCCGGTGGTCGGATCGTAATGAAATTGGGCAATATTTCTTCGTTTTTCTCTGAACTTTCATTTAAGCCAACTTTCATGGCTCTAGCTCTTAAGATGACGAAGTTATAGGCCATAGAAGTTGAGTTTCAAAGTGCAAAGTTTTAGGGGTCTAGCTCTTCAAATGGCGGAGATACGGGCAAAAGAAGTTCAGGTTCTGATTTGAATGTGTTCCGGTGGTCGGATCGTAATGAAATTGGGCAATATTTCTTCGTTTTTCTCTGAACTTTCATTTGAGCCAACTTTCATGGCTCTAGCTCTTAAGATGACGAAGTTATAGGCCATAGAAGTTGAGTTTCAAAGTGCAAAGTTTTAGGGGTCTAGCTCTTCAAATGGCGGAGATACGGGCAAAAGAAGTTCAGGTTCTGATTTGAATGTGTTCCGGTGGTCGGATCGTAATGAAATTGGGCAATATTTCTTCGTTTTTCTCTGAACTTTCATTTAAGCCAACTTTCATGGCTCTAGCTCTTAAGATGACGAAGTTATAGGCCATAGAAGTTGAGTTTCAAAGTGCAAAGTTTTAGGGGTCTAGCTCTTCAAATGGCGGAGATACGGGCAAAAGAAGTTCAGGTTCTGATTTTAATGTGTTCCGGTGGTCGGATCGTAATGAAATTGGGCAATATTTCTTCGTGTTTCTCTGAACTTTCATTTGAGCCAACTTTCATGGCTCTAGCTCTTAAGATGACGAAGTTATAGGCCATAGAAGTTGAGTTTCAAAGTGCAAAGTTTTAGGGGTGTAGCTCTTCAAATGGCGGAGATACGGGCAAAAGAAGTTCAGGTTCTGATTTTAATGTGTTCCGGTGGTCGGATCGTAATGAAATTGGGCAATATTTCTTCGTGTTTCTCTGAACTTTCATTTGAGCCAACTTTCATGGCTCTAGCTCTTAAGATGACGAAGTTATAGTCCATAGAAGTTGAGTTTCAAAGTGCAAAGTTTTAGGGGTCTAGCTCTTCAAATGGCGGAGATACGGGCAAAAGAAGTTCAGGTTCTGATTTTAATGTGTTCCGGTGGTCGGATCGTAATGAAATTGGGCAATATTTCTTCGTTTTTCTCTGAACTTTCATGGCTCTAGCTCTTAAGATGACGAAGTTATAGGCCATAGAAGTTGAGTTTCAAAGTGCAAAGTTTTAGGGGTCTAGCTCCTCAAATGGCGGAGATACGGGCAAAAGAAGTTCAGGTTCTGATTTGAATGTGTTCCGGTGGTCGGATCGTAATGAAATTGGGCAATATTTCTTCGTTTTTCTCTGAACTTTCATTTGAGCCAACTTTCATGGCTCTAGCTCTTAAGATGACGAAGTTATAGGCCATAGAAGTTGAGTTTCAAAGTGCAAAGTTTTAGGGGTCTAGCTCTTCAAATGGCGGAGATACGGGCAAAAGAAGTTCAGGTTCTGATTTGAATGTGTTCCGGTGGTCGGATCGTAATGAAATTGGGCAATATTTCTTCGTTTTTCTCTGAACTTTCATTTAAACCAACTTTCATGGCTCTAGCTCTTAAGATGACGAAGTTATAGGCCATAGAAGTTGAGTTTCAAGGTGCAAAGTTTTAGGGGTCTAGCTCTTCAAATGGCGGAGATACGGGCAAAAGAAGTTCAGGTTCTGATTTGAATGTGTTCCAGTGGTCGGATCGTAATGAAATTGGGCAATATTTCTTCGTTTTTCTCTGAACTTTCATTTGAGCCAACTTCCATGGCTCTAGCTCTTAAGATGACGAAGTTACAGGCCATAGAAGTTCAGTGCAAAGTGCAAAGTTTTAGGGGTCTAGCTCTTCAAATGGCGGAGATACGGGCAAAAGAAGTTCAGGTTCTGATTTGAATGTGTTCCGGTGGTCGGATCGTAATGAAATTGGGCAATATTTCTTCGTTTTTCTCTGAACTTTCATTTAAGCCAACTTTCATGGCTCTAGCTCTTAAGATGACGAAGTTATAGGCCATAGAAGTTGAGTTTCAAAGTGCAAAGTTTTAGGGGTCTAGCTCTTCAAATGGCGGAGATACGGGTAAAAGAAGTTCAGGTTCTGATTTGAATGTGTTCCGGTGGTCGGATCGTAATGAAATTGGGCAATATTTCTTCGTGTTTCTCTGAACTTTCATTTGAGCCAACTTTCATGGCTCTAGCTCTTAAGATGACGAAGTTATAGGCCATAGAAGTTGAGTTTCAAAGTGCAAAGTTTTAGGGGTCTAGCTCCTCAAATGGCGGAGATACGGGCAAAAGAAGTTCAGGTTCTGATTTGAATGTGTTCCGGTGGTCGGATCGTAATGAAATTGGGCAATATTTCTTCGTTTTTCTCTGAACTTTCATTTAAGCCAACTTTCATGGCTCTAGCTCTTAAGATGACGAAGTTATAGGCCATAGAAGTTGAGTTTCAAAGTGCAAAGTTTTAGGGGTCTAGCTCTTCAAATGGCGGAGATACGGGCAAAAGAAGTTCAGGTTCTGATTTGAATGTGTTCCGGTGGTCGGATCGTAATGAAATTGGGCAATATTTCTTCGTTTTTCTCTGAACTTTCATTTGAGCCAACTTTCATGGCTCTAGCTCTTAAGATGACGAAGTTATAGGCCATAGAAGTTGAGTTTCAAAGTGCAAAGTTTTAGGGGTCTAGCTCTTCAAATGGCGGAGATACGGGCAAAAGAAGTTCAGGTTCTGATTTGAATGTGTTCCGGTGGTCGGATCGTAATGAAATTGGGCAATATTTCTTCGTTTTTCTCTGAACTTTCATTTGAGCCAACTTTCATGGCTCAGGCTCTTAAGATGACGAAGTTATAGGCCATAGAAGTTGAGTTTCAAAATGCAAAGTTTTAGGGGTCAAGCTCTTCAAATGGCGGAGATACGGGCAAAAGAAGTTCAGGTTCTGATTTGAATGTGTTCCGGTGGTCGGATCGTAATGAAATTGGGCAATATTTCTTCGTTTTTCTCTGAACTTTCATTTGAGCCAACTTTCATGGCTCTAGCTCTTAAGATGACGAAGTTATAGGCCATAGAAGTTGAGTTTCAAAATGCAAAGTTTTAGGGGTCTAGCTCTTCAAATGGCGGAGATACGGGCAAAAGAAGTTCAGGTTCTGATTTGAATGTGTTCCGGTGGTCGGATCGTAATGAAATTGGGCAATATTTCTTCGTTTTTCTCTGAACTTTCATTTAAGCCAACTTTCATGGCTCTAGCTCTTAAGATGACGAAGTTATAGGCCATAGAAGTTGAGTTTCAAAGTGCAAAGTTTTAGGGGTCTAGCTCTTCAAATGGCGGAGATACGGGCAAAAGAAGTTCAGGTTCTGATTTGAATGTGTTCCGGTGGTCGGATCGTAATGAAATTGGGCAATATTTCTTCGTTTTTCTCTGAACTTTCATTTGAGCCAACTTTCATGGCTCTAGCTCTTAAGATGACGAAGTTATAGGCCATAGAAGTTGAGTTTCAAAGTGCAAAGTTTTAGGGGTCTAGCTCTTCAAATGGCGGAGATACGGGCAAAAGAAGTTCAGGTTCTGATTTGAATGTGTTCCGGTGGTCGGATCGTAATGAAATTGGGCAATATTTCTTCTTTTTTCTCTGAACTTTCATTTAAGCCAACTTTCATGGCTCTAGCTCTTAAGATGACGAAGTTATAGGCCATAGAAGTTGAGTTTCAAAGTGCAAAGTTTTAGGGGTCTAGCTCTTCAAATGGCGGAGATACGGGCAAAAGAAGTTCAGGTTCTGATTTTAATGTGTTCCGGTGGTCGGATCGTAATGAAATTGGGCAATATTTCTTCGTGTTTCTCTGAACTTTCATTTGAGCCAACTTTCATGGCTCTAGCTCTTAAGATGACGAAGTTATAGGCCATAGAAGTTGAGTTTCAAAGTGCAAAGTTTTAGGGGTCTAGCTCTTCAAATGGCGGAGATACGGGCAAAAGAAGTTCAGGTTCTGATTTTAATGTGTTCCGGTGGTCGGATCGTAATGAAATTGGGCAATATTTCTTCGTGTTTCTCTGAACTTTCATTTGAGCCAACTTTCATGGCTCTAGCTCTTAAGATGACGAAGTTATAGTCCATAGAAGTTGAGTTTCAAAGTGCAAAGTTTTAGGGGTCTAGCTCTTCAAATGGCGGAGATACGGGCAAAAGAAGTTCAGGTTCTGATTTTAATGTGTTCCGGTGGTCGGATCGTAATGAAATTGGGCAATATTTCTTCGTTTTTCTCTGAACTTTCATTTGAGCCAACTTTCATGGCTCTAGCTCTTAAGATGACGAAGTTATAGGCCATAGAAGTTGAGTTTCAAAGTGCAAAGTTTTAGGGGTCTAGCTCCTCAAATGGCGGAGATACGGGCAAAAGAAGTTCAGGTTCTGATTTGAATGTGTTCCGGTGGTCGGATCGTAATGAAATTGGGCAATATTTCTTCGTTTTTCTCTGAACTTTCATTTGAGCCAACTTTCATGGCTCTAGCTCTTAAGATGACGAAGTTATAGGCCATAGAAGTTGAGTTTCAAAGTGCAAAGTTTTAGGGGTCTAGCTCTTCAAATGGCGGAGATACGGGCAAAAGAAGTTCAGGTTCTGATTTGAATGTGTTCCGGTGGTCGGATCGTAATGAAATTGGGCAATATTTCTTCGTTTTTCTCTGAACTTTCATTTAAGCCAACTTTCATGGCTCTAGCTCTTAAGATGACGAAGTTATAGGCCATAGAAGTTGAGTTTCAAAGTGCAAAGTTTTAGGGGTCTAGCTCTTCAAATGGCGGAGATACGGGCAAAAGAAGTTCAGGTTCTGATTTGAATGTGTTCCGGTGGTCGGATCGTAATGAAATTGGGCAATATTTCTTCGTTTTTCTCTGAACTTTCATTTAAACCAACTTTCATGGCTCTAGCTCTTAAGATGACGAAGTTATAGGCCATAGAAGTTGAGTTTCAAGGTGCAAAGTTTTAGGGGTCTAGCTCTTCAAATGGCGGAGATACGGGCAAAAGAAGTTCAGGTTCTGATTTGAATGTGTTCCAGTGGTCGGATCGTAATGAAATTGGGCAATATTTCTTCGTTTTTCTCTGAACTTTCATTTAAGCCAACTTTCATGGCTCTAGCTCTTAAGATGACGAAGTTATAGGCCATAGAAGTTGAGTTTCAAAATGCAAAGTTTTAGGGGTCTAGCTCTTCAAATGGCGGAGATACGGGCAAAAGAAGTTCAGGTTCTGATTTGAATGTGTTCCGGTGGTCGGATCGTAATGAAATTGGGCAATATTTCTTCGTTTTTCTCTGAACTTTCATTTGAGCCAACTTCCATGGCTCTAGCTCTTAAGATGACGAAGTTACAGGCCATAGAAGTTCAGTGCAAAGTGCAAAGTTTTAGGGGTCTAGCTCTTCAAATGGCGGAGATACGGGCAAAAGAAGTTCAGGTTCTGATTTGAATGTGTTCCGGTGGTCGGATCGTAATGAAATTGGGCAATATTTCTTCGTTTTTCTCTGAACTTTCATTTAAGCCAACTTTCATGGCTCTAGCTCTTAAGATGACGAAGTTATAGGCCATAGAAGTTGAGTTTCAAAGTGCAAAGTTTTAGGGGTCTAGCTCTTCAAATGGCGGAGATACGGGTAAAAGAAGTTCAGGTTCTGATTTGAATGTGTTCCGGTGGTCGGATCGTAATGAAATTGGGCAATATTTCTTCGTGTTTCTCTGAACTTTCATTTGAGCCAACTTTCATGGCTCTAGCTCTTAAGATGACGAAGTTATAGGCCATAGAAGTTGAGTTTCAAAGTGCAAAGTTTTAGGGGTCTAGCTCCTCAAATGGCGGAGATACGGGCAAAAGAAGTTCAGGTTCTGATTTGAATGTGTTCCGGTGGTCGGATCGTAATGAAATTGGGCAATATTTCTTCGTTTTTCTCTGAACTTTCATTTAAGCCAACTTTCATGGCTCTAGCTCTTAAGATGACGAAGTTATAGGCCATAGAAGTTGAGTTTCAAAGAGCAAAGTTTTAGGGGTCTAGCTCTTCAAATGGCGGAGATACGGGCAAAAGAAGTTCAGGTTCTGATTTGAATGTGTTCCGGTGGTCGGATCGTAATGAAATTGGGCAATATTTCTTCGTTTTTCTCTGAACTTTCATTTAAGCCAACTTTCATGGCTCTAGCTCTTAAGATGACGAAGTTATAGGCCATAGAAGTTGAGTTTCAAAGTGCAAAGTTTTAGGGGTCTAGCTCTTCAAATGGCGGAGATACGGGCAAAAGAAGTTCAGGTTCTGATTTGAATGTGTTCCAGTGGTCGGATCGTAATGAAATTGGGCAATATTTCTTCGTTTTTCTCTGAACTTTCATTTAAGCCAACTTTCATGGCTCTAGCTCTTAAGATGACGAAGTTATAGGCCATAGAAGTTGAGTTTCAAAGTGCAAAGTTTTAGGGGTCTAGCTCCTCAAATGGCGGAGATACGGGCAAAAGAAGTTCAGGTTCTGATTTGAATGTGTTCCGGTGGTCGGATCGTAATGAAATTGGGCAATATTTCTTCGTTTTTCTCTGAACTTTCATTTAAGCCAACTTTCATGGCTCTAGCTCTTAAGATGACGAAGTTATAGGCCATAGAAGTTGAGTTTCAAAGTGCAAAGTTTTAGGGGTCTAGCTCTTCAAATGGCGGAGATACGGGCAAAAGAAGTTCAGGTTCTGATTTGAATGTGTTCCGGTGGTCGGATCGTAATGAAATTGGGCAATATTTCTTCGTTTTTCTCTGAACTTTCATATGAGCCAACTTTCATGGCTCTAGCTCTTAAGATGACGAAGTTATAGGCCATAGAAGTTGAGTTTCAAAGTGCAAAGTTTTAGGGGTCTAGCTCTTCAAATGGCGGAGATACGGGCAAAAGAAGTTCAGGTTCTGATTTGAATGTGTTCCGGTGGTCGGATCGTAATGAAATTGGGCAATATTTCTTCGTTTTTCTCTGAACTTTCATTTGAGCCAACTTTCATGGCTCAGGCTCTTAAGATGACGAAGTTATAGGCCATAGAAGTTGAGTTTCAAAATGCAAAGTTTTAGGGGTCAAGCTCTTCAAATGGCGGAGATACGGGCAAAAGAAGTTCAGGTTCTGATTTGAATGTGTTCCGGTGGTCGGATCGTAATGAAATTGGGCAATATTTCTTCGTTTTTCTCTGAACTTTCATTTGAGCCAACTTTCATGGCTCTAGCTCTTAAGATGACGAAGTTATAGGCCATAGAAGTTGAGTTTCAAAATGCAAAGTTTTAGGGGTCTAGCTCTTCAAATGGCGGAGATACGGGCAAAAGAAGTTCAGGTTCTGATTTGAATGTGTTCCGGTGGTCGGATCGTAATGAAATTGGGAAATATTTCTTCGTTTTTCTCTGAACTTTCATTTAAACCAACTTTCATGGCTCTAGCTCTTAAGATGACGAAGTTATAGGCCATAGAAGTTGAGTTTCAAGGTGCAAAGTTTTAGGGGTCTAGCTCTTCAAATGGCGGAGATACGGGCAAAAGAAGTTCAGGTTCTGATTTGAATGTGTTCCAGTGGTCGGATCGTAATGAAATTGGGCAATATTTCTTCGTTTTTCTCTGAACTTTCATTTAAGCCAACTTTCATGGCTCTAGCTCTTAAGATGACGAAGTTATAGGCCATAGAAGTTGAGTTTCAAAATGCAAAGTTTTAGGGGTCTAGCTCTTCAAATGGCGGAGATACGGGCAAAAGAAGTTCAGGTTCTGATTTGAATGTGTTCCGGTGGTCGGATCGTAATGAAATTGGGCAATATTTCTTCGTTTTTCTCTGAACTTTCATTTGAGCCAACTTCCATGGCTCTAGCTCTTAAGATGACGAAGTTACAGGCCATAGAAGTTCAGTGCAAAGTGCAAAGTTTTAGGGGTCTAGCTCTTCAAATGGCGGAGATACGGGCAAAAGAAGTTCAGGTTCTGATTTGAATGTGTTCCGGTGGTCGGATCGTAATGAAATTGGGCAATATTTCTTCGTTTTTCTCTGAACTTTCATTTAAGCCAACTTTCATGGCTCTAGCTCTTAAGATGACGAAGTTATAGGCCATAGAAGTTGAGTTTCAAAGTGCAAAGTTTTAGGGGTCTAGCTCTTCAAATGGCGGAGATACGGGTAAAAGAAGTTCAGGTTCTGATTTGAATGTGTTCCGGTGGTCGGATCGTAATGAAATTGGGCAATATTTCTTCGTTTTTCTCTGAACTTTCATTTGAGCCAACTTTCATGGCTCTAGCTCTTAAGATGACGAAGTTATAGGCCATAGAAGTTGAGTTTCAAAGTGCAAAGTTTTAGGGGTCTAGCTCTTCAAATGGCGGAGATACGGGCAAAAGAAGTTCAGGTTCTGATTTGAATGTGTTCCGGTGGTCGGATCGTAATGAAATTGGGCAATATTTCTTCGTTTTTCTCTGAACTTTCATTTAAGCCAACTTTCATGGCTCTAGCTCTTAAGATGACGAAGTTATAGGCCATAGAAGTTGAGTTTCAAGGTGCAAAGTTTTAGGGGTCTAGCTCTTCAAATGGCGGAGATACGGGCAAAAGAAGTTCAGGTTCTGATTTGAATGTGTTCCGGTGGTCGGATCGTAATGAAATTGGGCAATATTTCTTCGTTTTTCTCTGAACTTTCATTTAAGCCAACTTTCATGGCTCTAGCTCTTAAGATGACGAAGTTATAGGCCATAGAAGTTGAGTTTCAAAATGCAAAGTTTTAGGGGTCTAGCTCTTCAAATGGCGGAGATACGGGCAAAAGAAGTTCAGGTTCTGATTTGAATGTGTTCCGGTGGTCGGATCGTAATGAAATTGGGCAATATTTCTTCGTTTTTCTCTGAACTTTCATTTGAGCCAACTTTCATGGCTCTAGCTCTTAAGATGACGAAGTTATAGGCCATAGAAGTTGAGTTTCAAAGTGCAAAGTTTTAGGGGTCTAGCTCTTCAAATGGCGGAGATACGGGCAAAAGAAGTTCAGGTTCTGATTTGAATGTTTTCCGGTGGTCGGATCGTAATGAAATTGGGCAATATTTCTTCGTTTTTCTCTGAACTTTCATTTGAGCCAACTTTCATGGCTCTAGCTCTTAAGATGACGAAGTTATAGGCCATAGAAGTTGAGTTTCAAAATGCAAAGTTTTAGGGGTCTAGCTCTTCAAATGGCGGAGATACGGGCAAAAGAAGTTCAGGTTCTGATTTGAATGCGTTCCGGTGGTCGGATCGTAATGAAATTGGGCAATATTTCTTCGTTTTTCTCTGAACTTTCATTTAAACCAACTTTCATGGCTCTAGCTCTTAAGATGACGAAGTTATAGGCCATAGAAGTTGAGTTTCAAGGTGCAAAGTTTTAGGGGTCTAGCTCTTCAAATGGCGGAGATACGGGCAAAAGAAGTTCAGGTTCTGATTTGAATGTGTTCCAGTGGTCGGATCGTAATGAAATTGGGCAATATTTCTTCGTTTTTCTCTGAACTTTCATTTAAACCAACTTTCATGGCTCTAGCTCTTAAGATGACGAAGTTATAGGCCATAGAAGTTGAGTTTCAAGGTGCAAAGTTTTAGGGGTCTAGCTCTTCAAATGGCGGAGATACGGGCAAAAGAAGTTCAGGTTCTGATTTGAATGTGTTCCAGTGGTCGGGTCGTAATGAAATTGGGCAATATTTCTTCGTTTTTCTCTGAACTTTCATTTAAGCCAACTTTCATGGCTCTAGCTCTTAAGATGACGAAGTTATAGGCCATAGAAGTTGAGTTTCAAAATGCAAAGTTTTAGGGGTCTAGCTCTTCAAATGGCGGAGATACGGGCAAAAGAAGTTCAGGTTCTGATTTGAATGTGTTCCGGTGGTTCCGGCTCTAGCTCTTAAGATGACGAAGTTATAGGCCATAGAAGTTGAGTTTCAAAGTGCAAAGTTTTAGGGGTCTAGCTCTTCAAATGGCGGAGATACGGGCAAAAGAAGTTCAGGTTCTGATTTGAATGTTTTCCGGTGGTCGGATCGTAATGAAATTGGGCAATATTTCTTCGTTTTTCTCTGAACTTTCATTTGAGCCAACTTTCATGGCTCTAGCTCTTAAGATGACGAAGTTATAGGCCATAGAAGTTGAGTTTCAAAGTGCAAAGTTTTAGGGGTCTAGCTCTTCAAATGGCGGAGATACGGGCAAAAGAAGTTCAGGTTCTGATTTGAATGTGTTCCGGTGGTCGGATCGTAATGAAATTGGGCAATATTTCTTCGTTTTTCTCTGAACTTTCATTTAAGCCAACTTTCATGGCTCTAGCTCTTAAGATGACGAAGTTATAGGCCATAGAAGTTGAGTTTCAAAGTGCAAAGTTTTAGGGGTCTAGCTCTTCAAATGGCGGAGATACGGGCAAAAGAAGTTCAGGTTCTGATTTGAATGTGTTCCGGTGGTCGGATCGTAATGAAATTGGGCAATATTTCTTCGTTTTTCTCTGAACTTTCATTTGAGCCAACTTCCATGGCTCTAGCTCTTAAGATGACGAAGTTATAGGCCATAGAAGTTGAGTTTCAAAGTGCAAAGTTTTAGGGGTCTAGCTCTTCAAATGGCGGAGATACGGGCAAAAGAAGTTCAGGTTCTGATTTGAATGTGTTCCGGTGGTCGGATCGTAATGAAATTGGGCAATATTTCTTCGTTTTTCTCTGAACTTTCATTTGAGCCAACTTTAATGGCTCTAGCTCTTAAGATGACGAAGTTATAGGCCATAGAAGTTGAGTTTCAAAGTGCAAAGTTTTAGGGGTCTAGCTCTTCAAATGGCGGAGATACGGGCAAAAGAACTTCAGGTTCTGATTTGAATGTGTTCCGGTGGTCGGATCGTAATGAAATTGGGCAATATTTCTTCGTTTTTCTCTGAACTTTCATTTAAACCAACTTTCATGGCTCTAGCTCTTAAGATGACGAAGTTATAGGCCATAGAAGTTGAGTTTCAAAGTGCAAAGTTTTAGGGGTCTAGCTCTTCAAATGGCGGAGATACGGGCAAAATAAGTTCAGGTTCTGATTTGAATGTGTTCCGGTGGTCGGATCGTAATGAAATTGGGCAATATTTCTTCGTTTTTCTCTGAACTTTCATTTGAGCCAACTTTCATGGCTCTAGCTCTTAAGATGACGAAGTTATAGGCCATAGAAGTTGAGTTTCAAAGTGCAAAGTTTTAGGGGTCTAGCTCTTCAAATGGCGGAGATACGGGCAAAAGAAGTTCAGGTTCTGATTTGAATGTGTTCCGGTGGTCGGATCGTAATGATGATGATTGGGCAATATTTCTTCGTTTTTCTCTGAACTTTCATTTGAGCCAACTTTCATGGCTCTAGCTCTTAAGATGACGAAGTTATAGGCCATAGAAGTTGAGTTTCAAAGTGCAAAGTTTTAGGGGTCTAGCTCTTCAAATGGCGGAGATACGGGCAAAAGAAGTTCAGGTTCTGATTTGAATGTGTTCCGGTGATCGGATCGTAATGAAATTGGGCAATATTTCTTCGTTTTTCTCTGAACTTTCATTTAAGCCAACTTTCATGGCTCTAGCTCTTAAGATGACGAAGTTATAGGCCATAGAAGTTGAGTTTCAAAATGCAAAGTTTTAGGGGTCTAGCTCTTCAAATAGCGGAGATACGGGCAAAAGAAGTTCAGGTTCTGATTTGAATGTGTTCCGGTGGTCGGATCGTAATGAAATTGGGCAATATTTCTTCGTTTTTCTCTGAACTTTCATTTAAGCCAACTTTCATGGCTCTAGCTCTTAAGATGACGAAGTTATAGGCCATAGAAGTTGAGTTTCAAAGTGCAAAGTTTTAGGGGTCTAGCTCTTCAAATGGCGGAGATACGGGCAAAAGAAGTTCAGGTTCTGATTTGAATGTGTTCCGGTGGTCGGATCGTAATGAAATTGGGCAATATTTCTTCGTTTTTCTCTGAACTTTCATTTGAGCCAACTTTCATGGCTCTAGCTCTTAAGATGACGAAGTTATAGGCCATAGAAGTTGAGTTTCAAAGTGCAAAGTTTTAGGGGTCTAGCTCTTCAAATGGCGGAGATACGGGCAAAAGAAGTTCAGGTTCTGATTTGAATGTGTTCCGGTGATCGGATCGTAATGAAATTGGGCAATATTTCTTCGTTTTTCTCTGAACTTTCATTTAAGCCAACTTTCATGGCTCTAGCTCTTAAGATGACGAAGTTATAGGCCATAGAAGTTGAGTTTCAAAGTGCAAAGTTTTAGGGGTCTAGCTCTTCAAATGGCGGAGATACGGGCAAAAGAAGTTCAGGTTCTGATTTGAATGTGTTCCGGTGATCGGATCGTAATGAAATTGGGCAATATTTCTTCGTTTTTCTCTGAACTTTCATTTAAGCCAACTTTCATGGCTCTAGCTCTTAAGATGACGAAGTTATAGGCCATAGAAGTTGAGTTTCAAAGTGCAAAGTTTTAGGGGTCTAGCTCTTCAAATGGCGGAGATACGGGCAAAAGAAATTCAGGTTCTGATTTGAATGTGTTCCGGTGGTCGGATCGTAATGAAATTGGGCAATATTTCTTCGTTTTTCTCTGAACTTTCATTTGAGCCAACTTTCATGGCTCTAGCTCTTAAGATGACGAAGTTATAGGCCATAGAAGTTGAGTTTCAAAGTGCAAAGTTTTAGGGGTCTAGCTCTTCAAATGGCGGAGATACGGGCAAAAGAAGTTCAGGTTCTGATTTGAATGTGTTCCGGTGGTCGGATCGTAATGAAATTGGGCAATATTTCTTCGTTTTTCTCTGAACTTTCATTTGAGCCAACTTTCATGGCTCTAGCTCTTAAGATGACGAAGTTATAGGCCATAGAAGTTGAGTTTCAAAGTGCAAAGTTTTAGGGGTCTAGCTCTTCAAATGGCGGAGATACGGGCAAAAGAAGTTCAGGTTCTGATTTGAATGTGTTCCGGTGGTCGGATCGTAATGAAATTGGGCAATATTTCTTCGTTTTTCTCTGAACTTTCATTTGAGCCAACTTTCATGGCTCTAGCTCTTAAGATGACGAAGTTATAGGCCATAGAAGTTGAGTTTCAAAGTGCAAAGTTTTAGGGGTCTAGCTCTTCAAATGGCGGAGATACGGGCAAAAGAAGTTCAGGTTCTGATTTGAATGTGTTCCGGTGGTCGGATCGTAATGAAATTGGGCAATATTTCTTCGTTTTTCTCTGAGCTTTCATTTAAGCCAACTTTCATGGCTCTAGCTCTTAAGATGACGAAGTTATAGGCCATAGAAGTTGAGTTTCAAAGTGCAAAGTTTTAGGGGTCTAGCTCTTCAAATGGCGGAGATACGGGCAAAAGAAGTTCAGGTTCTGATTTGAATGTGTTCCGGTGGTCGGATCGTAATGAAATTGGGCAATATTTCTTCGTTTTTCTCTGAGCTTTCATTTAAGCCAACTTTCATGGCTCTAGCTCTTAAGATGACGAAGTTATAGGCCATAGAAGTTGAGTTTCAAAGTGCAAAGTTTTAGGGGTCTAGCTCTTCAAATGGCGGAGATACGGGCAAAAGAAGTTCAGGTTCTGATTTGAATGTGTTCCGGTGGTCGGATCGTAATGAAATTGGGCAATATTTCTTCGTTTTTCTCTGAACTTTCATTTGAGCCAACTTTCATGGCTCTAGCTCTTAAGATGACGAAGTTATAGGCCATAGAAGTTGAGTTTCAAAGTGCAAAGTTTTAGGGGTCTAGCTCTTCAAATGGCGGAGATACGGGCAAAAGAAGTTCAGGTTCTGATTTGAATGTGTTCCGGTGGTCGGATCGTAATGAAATTGGGCAATATTTCTTCGTTTTTCTCTGAACTTTCATTTGAGCCAACTTTCATGGCTCTAGCTCTTAAGATGACGAAGTTATAGGCCATAGAAGTTGAGTTTCAAAGTGCAAAGTTTTAGGGGTCTAGCTCTTCAAATGGCGGAGATACGGGCAAAAGAAGTTCAGGTTCTGATTTGAATGTGTTCCGGTGGTCGGATCGTAATGAAATTGGGCAATATTTCTTCGTTTTTCTCTGAACTTTCATTTGAGCCAACTTTCATGGCTCTAGCTCTTAAGATGACGAAGTTATAGGCCATAGAAGTTGAGTTTCAAAGTGCAAAGTTTTAGGGGTCTAGCTCTTCAAATGGCGGAGATACGGGCAAAAGAAGTTCAGGTTCTGATTTGAATGTGTTCCGGTGGTCGGATCGTAATGAAATTGGGCAATATTTCTTCGTTTTTCTCTGAGCTTTCATTTAAGCCAACTTTCATGGCTCTAGCTCTTAAGATGACGAAGTTATAGGCCATAGAAGTTGAGTTTCAAAGTGCAAAGTTTTAGGGGTCTAGCTCTTCAAATGGCGGAGATACGGGCAAAAGAAGTTCAGGTTCTGATTTGAATGTGTTCCGGTGGTCGGATCGTAATGAAATTGGGCAATATTTCTTCGTTTTTCTCTGAACTTTCATTTGAGCCAACTTTCATGGCTCTAGCTCTTAAGATGACGAAGTTATAGGCCATAGAAGTTGAGTTTCAAAGTGCAAAGTTTTAGGGGTCTAGCTCTTCAAATGGCGGAGATACGGGCAAAAGAAGTTCAGGTTCTGATTTGAATGTGTTCCGGTGGTCGGATCGTAATGAAATTGGGCAATATTTCTTCGTTTTTCTCTGAACTTTCATTTGAGCCAACTTTCATGGCTCTAGCTCTTAAGATGACGAAGTTATAGGCCATAGAAGTTGAGTTTCAAAGTGCAAAGTTTTAGGGGTCTAGCTCTTCAAATGGCGGAGATACGGGCAAAAGAAGTTCAGGTTCTGATTTGAATGTGTTCCGGTGG
Organism: Urophora cardui; assembly: GCA_960531455.1. Lineage (NCBI taxonomy): Eukaryota > Metazoa > Arthropoda > Insecta > Diptera > Tephritidae > Urophora > Urophora cardui. Next base: position 148,508,557 of record OY482672.1, on the reverse strand, counting down.
TCGGATCGTAATGAAATTGGGCAATATTTCTTCGTTTTTCTCTGAACTTTCATTTGAGCCAACTTTCATGGCTCTAGCTCTTAAGATGACGAAGTTATAGGCCATAGAAGTTGAGTTTCAAAGTGCAAAGTTTTAGGGGTCTAGCTCTTCAAATGGCGGAGATACGGGCAAAAGAAGTTCAGGTTCTGATTTGAATGTGTTCCGGTGGTCGGATCGTAATGAAATTGGGCAATATTTCTTCGTTTTTCTCTGAGCTTTCATTTAAGCCAACTTTCATGGCTCTAGCTCTTAAGATGACGAAGTTATAGGCCATAGAAGTTGAGTTTCAAAGTGCAAAGTTTTAGGGGTCTAGCTCTTCAAATGGCGGAGATACGGGCAAAAGAAGTTCAGGTTCTGATTTGAATGTGTTCCGGTGGTCGGATCGTAATGAAATTGGGCAATATTTCTTCGTTTTTCTCTGAGCTTTCATTTAAGCCAACTTTCATGGCTCTAGCTCTTAAGATGAAGTTATAGGCCATAGAAGTTGAGTTTCAAAGTGCAAAGTTTTAGGGGTCTAGCTCTTCAAATGGCGGAGATACGGGCAAAAGAAGTTCAGGTTCTGATTTGAATGTGTTCCGGTGGTCGGATCGTAATGAAATTGGGCAATATTTCTTCGTTTTTCTCTGAACTTTCATTTAAGCCAACTTTCATGGCTCTAGCTCTTAAGATGACGAAGTTATAGGCCATAGAAGTTGAGTTTCAAAATGCAAAGTTTTAGGGGTCTAGCTCTTCAAATAGCGGAGATACGGGCAAAAGAAGTTCAGGTTCTGATTTGAATGTGTTCCGGTGGTCGGATCGTAATGAAATTGGGCAATATTTCTTCGTTTTTCTCTGAACTTTCATTTGAGCCAACTTTCATGGCTCTAGCTCTTAAGATGACGAAGTTATAGGCCATAGAAGTTGAGTTTCAAAGTGCAAAGTTTTAGGGGTCTAGCTCTTCAAATGGCGGAGATACGGGCAAAAGAAGTTCAGGTTCTGATTTGAATGTGTTCCGGTGGTCGGATCGTAATGAAATTGGGCAATATTTCTTCGTTTTTCTCTGAACTTTCATTTGAGCCAACTTTCATGGCTCTAGCTCTTAAGATGACGAAGTTATAGGCCATAGAAGTTGAGTTTCAAAGTGCAAAGTTTTAGGGGTCTAGCTCTTCAAATGGCGGAGATACGGGCAAAAGAAGTTCAGGTTCTGATTTGAATGTGTTCCGGTGGTCGGATCGTAATGAAATTGGGCAATATTTCTTCGTTTTTCTCTGTACTTTCATTTGAGCCAACTTTCATGGCTCTAGCTCTTAAGATGACGAAGTTATAGGCCATAGAAGTTGAGTTTCAAAGTGCAAAGTTTTAGGGGTCTAGCTCTTCAAATGGCGGAGATACGGGCAAAAGAAGTTCAGGTTCTGATTTGAATGTGTTCCGGTGGTCGGATCGTAATGAAATTGGGCAATATTTCTTCCTTTTTCTCTGAATTTTCATTTGAGCCAACTTTCATGGCTCTAGCTCTTAAGATGACGAAGTTATAGGCCATAGAAGTTGAGTTTCAAAGTGCAAAGTTTTAGGGGTCTAGCTCTTCAAATGGCGGAGATACGGGCAAAAGAAGTTCAGGTTCTGATTTGAATGTGTTCCGGTGGTCGGATCGTAATGAAATTGGGCAATATTTCTTCGTTTTTCTCTGTACTTTCATTTGAGCCAACTTTCATGGCTCTAGCTCTTAAGATGACGAAGTTATAGGCCATAGAAGTTGAGTTTCAAAGTGCAAAGTTTTAGGGGTCTAGCTCTTCAAATGGCGGAGATACGGGCAAAAGAAGTTCAGGTTCTGATTTGAATGTGTTCCGGTGGTCGGATCGTAATGAAATTGGGCAATATTTCTTCGTTTTTCTCTGTACTTTCATTTGAGCCAACTTTCATGGCTCTAGCTCTTAAGATGACGAAGTTATAGGCCATAGAAGTTGAGTTTCAAAGTGCAAAGTTTTAGGGGTCTAGCTCTTCAAATGGCGGAGATACGGGCAAAAGAAGTTCAGGTTCTGATTTGAATGTGTTCCGGTGGTCGGATCGTAATGAAATTGGGCAATATTTCTTCCTTTTTCTCTGAATTTTCATTTGAGCCAACTTTCATGGCTCTAGCTCTTAAGATGACGAAGTTATAGGCCATAGAAGTTGAGTTTCAAAGTGCAAAGTTTTAGGGGTCTAGCTCTTCAAATGGCGGAGATACGGGCAAAAGAAGTTCAGGTTCTGATTTGAATGTGTTCCGGTGGTCGGATCGTAATGAAATTGGGCAATATTTCTTCGTTTTTCTCTGAACTTTCATTTGAGCCAACTTTCATGGCTCTAGCTCTTAAGATGACGAAGTTATAGGCCATAGAAGTTGAGTTTCAAAGTGCAAAGTTTTAGGGGTCTAGCTCTTCAAATGGCGGAGATACGGGCAAAAGAAGTTCAGGTTCTGATTTGAATGTGTTCCGGTGGTCGGATCGTAATGAAATTGGGCAACATTTCTTCGTTTTTCTCTGAACTTTCATTTGAGCCAACTTTCATGGCTCTAGCTCTTAAGATGACGTAGTTATAGGCCATAGAAGTTGAGTTTCAAAGTGCAAAGTTTTAGGGGTCTAGCTCTTCAAATGGCGGAGATACGGGCAAAAGAAGTTCAGGTTCTGATTTGAATGTGTTCCGGTGGTCGGATCGTAATGAAATTGGGCAATATTTCTTCGTTTTTCTCTGTACTTTCATTTGAGCCAACTTTCATGGCTCTAGCTCTTAAGATGACGAAGTTATAGGCCATAGAAGTTGAGTTTCAAAGTGCAAAGTTTTAGGGGTCTAGCTCTTCAAATGGCGGAGATACGGGCAAAAGAAGTTCAGGTTCTGATTTGAATGTGTTCCGGTGGTCGGATCGTAATGAAATTGGGCAATATTTCTTCCTTTTTCTCTGAATTTTCATTTGAGCCAACTTTCATGGCTCTAGCTCTTAAGATGACGAAGTTATAGGCCATAGAAGTTGAGTTTCAAAGTGCAAAGTTTTAGGGGTCTAGCTCTTCAAATGGCGGAGATACGGGCAAAAGAAGTTCAGGTTCTGATTTGAATGTGTTCCGGTGGTCGGATCGTAATGAAATTGGGCAATATTTCTTCGTTTTTCTCTGAACTTTCATTTGAGCCAACTTTCATGGCTCTAGCTCTTAAGATGACGAAGTTATAGGCCATAGAAGTTGAGTTTCAAAGTGCAAAGTTTTAGGGGTCTAGCTCTTCAAATGGCGGAGATACGGGCAAAAGAAGTTCAGGTTCTGATTTGAATGTGTTCCGGTGGTCGGATCGTAATGAAATTGGGCAACATTTCTTCGTTTTTCTCTGAACTTTCATTTGAGCCAACTTTCATGGCTCTAGCTCTTAAGATGACGTAGTTATAGGCCATAGAAGTTGAGTTTCAAAGTGCAAAGTTTTAGGGGTCTAGCTCTTCAAATGGCGGAGATACGGGCAAAAGAAGTTCAGGTTCTGATTTGAATGTGTTCCGGTGGTCGGATCGTAATGAAATTGGGCAATATTTCTTCGTTTTTCTCTGTACTTTCATTTGAGCCAACTTTCATGGCTCTAGCTCTTAAGATGACGAAGTTATAGGCCATAGAAGTTGAGTTTCAAAGTGCAAAGTTTTAGGGGTCTAGCTCTTCAAATGGCGGAGATACGGGCAAAAGAAGTTCAGGTTCTGATTTGAATGTGTTCCGGTGGTCGGATCGTAATGAAATTGGGCAATATTTCTTCGTTTTTCTCTGAACTTTCATTTAAGCCAACTTTCATGGCTCTAGCTCTTAAGATGACGAAGTTATAGGCCATAGAAGTTGAGTTTCAAAGTGCAAAGTTTTAGGGGTCTAGCTCTTCAAATGGCGGAGATACGGGCAAAAGAAGTTCAGGTTCTGATTTGAATGTGTTCCGGTGGTCGGATCGTAATGAAATTGGGCAATATTTCTTCGTTTTTCTCTGTACTTTCATTTGAGCCAACTTTCATGGCTCTAGCTCTTAAGATGACGAAGTTATAGGCCATAGAAGTTGAGTTTCAAAGTGCAAAGTTTTAGGGGTCTAGCTCTTCAAATGGCGGAGATACGGGCAAAAGAAGTTCAGGTTCTGATTTGAATGTGTTCCGGTGGTCGGATCGTAATGAAATTGGGCAATATTTCTTCGTTTTTCTCTGAACTTTCATTTGAGCCAACTTGCATGGCTCTAGCTCTTAAGATGACGAAGTTATAGGCCATAGAAGTTGAGTTTCAAAGTGCAAAGTTTTAGGGGTCTAGCTCTTCAAATGGCGGAGATACGGGCAAAAGAAGTTCAGGTTCTGATTTGAATGTGTTCCGGTGGTCGGATCGTAATGAAATTGGGCAATATTTCTTCGTTTTTCTCTGAACTTTCATTTAAGCCAACTTTCATGGCTCTAGCTCTTAAGATGACGAAGTTATAGGCCATAGAAGTTGAGTTTCAAAGTGCAAAGTTTTAGGGGTTTAGCTCTTCAAATGGCGGAGATACGGGCAAAAGAAGTTCAGGTTCTGATTTGAATGTGTTCTGGTGGTCGGATCGTAATGAAATTGGGCAATATTTCTTCGTTTTTCTCTGAACTTTCATTTGAGCCAACTTTCATGGCTCTAGCTCTTAAGATGACGAAGTTATAGGCCATAGAAGTTGAGTTTCAAAGTGCAAAGTTTTAGGGGTCTAGCTCTTCAAATGGCGGAGATACGGGCAAAAGAAGTTCAGGTTCTGATTTGAATGTGTTCCGGTGGTCGGATCGTAATGAAATTGGGCAATATTTCTTCGTTTTTCTCTGAACTTTCATTTAAGCCAACTTTCATGGCTCTAGCTATTAAGATGACGAAGTTATAGGCCATAGAAGTTGAGTTTCAAAGTGCAAAGTTTTAGGGGTCTAGCTCTTCAAATGGCGGAGATACGGGCAAAAGAAGTTCAGGTTCTGATTTGAATGTGTTCCGGTGGTCGGATCGTAATGAAATTGGGCAATATTTCTTCGTTTTTCTCTGAACTTTCATTTGAGCCAACTTTCATGGCTCTAGCTCTTAAGATGACGAAGTTATAGGCCATAGAAGTTGAGTTTCAAAGTGCAAAGTTTTAGGGGTCTAGCTCTTCAAATGGCGGAGATACGGGCAAAAGAAGTTCAGGTTCTGATTTGAATGTGTTCCGGTGGTCGGATCGTAATGAAATTGGGCAATATTTCTTCGTTTTTCTCTGAACTTTCATTTAAGCCAACTTTCATGGCTCTAGCTCTTAAGATGACGAAGTTATAGGCCATAGAAGTTGAGTTTCAAAGTGCAAAGTTTTAGGGGTCTAGCTCTTCAAATGGCGGAGATACGGGCAAAAGAAGTTCAGGTTCTGATTTGAATGTGTTCCGGTGGTCGGATCGTAATGAAATTGGGCAATATTTCTTCGTTTTTCTCTGAACTTTCATTTAAGCCAACTTTCATGGCTCTAGCTCTTAAGATGACGAAGTTATAGGCCATAGAAGTTGAGTTTCAAAATGCAAAGTTTTAGGGGTCTAGCTCTTCAAATAGCGGAGATACGGGCAAAAGAAGTTCAGGTTCTGATTTGAATGTGTTCCGGTGGTCGGATCGTAATGAAATTGGGCAATATTTCTTCGTTTTTCTCTGAACTTTCATTTAAGCCAACTTTCATGGCTCTAGCTCTTAAGATGACGAAGTTATAGGCCATAGAAGTTGAGTTTCAAAGTGCAAAGTTTTAGGGGTCTAGCTCTTCAAATGGCGGAGATACGGGCAAAAGAAGTTCAGGTTCTGATTTGAATGTGTTCCGGTGGTCGGATCGTAATGAAATTGGGCAATATTTCTTCGTTTTTCTCTGAACTTTCATTTGAGCCAACTTTCATGGCTCTAGCTCTTAAGATGACGAAGTTATAGGCCATAGAAGTTGAGTTTCAAAGTGCAAAGTTTTAGGGGTCTAGCTCTTCAAATGGCGGAGATACGGGCAAAAGAAGTTCAGGTTCTGATTTGAATGTGTTCCGGTGATCGGATCGTAATGAAATTGGGCAATATTTCTTCGTTTTTCTCTGAACTTTCATTTAAGCCAACTTTCATGGCTCTAGCTCTTAAGATGACGAAGTTATAGGCCATAGAAGTTGAGTTTCAAAGTGCAAAGTTTTAGGAGTCTAGCTCTTCAAATGGCGGAGATACGGGCAAAAGAAGTTCAGGTTCTGATTTGAATGTGTTCCGGTGATCGGATCGTAATGAAATTGGGCAATATTTCTTCGTTTTTCTCTGAACTTTCATTTAAGCCAACTTTCATGGCTCTAGCTCTTAAGATGACGAAGTTATAGGCCATAGAAGTTGAGTTTCAAAGTGCAAAGTTTTAGGGGTCTAGCTCTTCAAATGGCGGAGATACGGGCAAAAGAAGTTCAGGTTCTGATTTGAATGTGTTCCGGTGGTCGGATCGTAATGAAATTGGGCAATATTTCTTCGTTTTTCTCTGAACTTTCATTTGAGCCAACTTTCATGGCTCTAGCTCTTAAGATGACGAAGTTATAGGCCATAGAAGTTGAGTTTCAAAGTGCAAAGTTTTAGGGGTCTAGCTCTTCAAATGGCGGAGATACGGGCAAAAGAAGTTCAGGTTCTGATTTGAATGTGTTCCGGTGGTCGGATCGTAATGAAATTGGGCAATATTTCTTCGTTTTTCTCTGAACTTTCATTTGAGCCAACTTTCATGGCTCTATGGCTCTCAGGTTCTGATTTGAATGTGTTCCGGTGATCGGATCGTAATGAAATTGGGCAATATTTCTTCGTTTTTCTCTGAACTTTCATTTAAGCCAACTTTCATGGCTCTAGCTCTTAAGATGACGAAGTTATAGGCCATAGAAGTTGAGTTTCAAAGTGCAAAGTTTTAGGGGTCTAGCTCTTCAAATGGCGGAGATACGGGCAAAAGAAGTTCAGGTTCTGATTTGAATGTGTTCCGGTGGTCGGATCGTAATGAAATTGGGCAATATTTCTTCGTTTTTCTCTGAACTTTCATTTAAGCCAACTTTCATGGCTCTAGCTCTTAAGATGACGAAGTTATAGGCCATAGAAGTTGAGTTTCAAAGTGCAAAGTTTTAGGGGTCTAGCTCTTCAAATGGCGGAGATACGGGCAAAAGAAGTTCAGGTTCTGATTTGAATGTGTTCCGGTGGTCGGATCGTAATGAAATTGGGCAATATTTCTTCGTTTTTCTCTGAACTTTCATTTTAGCCAACTTTCATGGCTCTAGCTCTTAAGATGACGAAGTTATAGGCCATAGAAGTTGAGTTTCAAAGTGCAAAGTTTTAGGGGTCTAGCTCTTCAAATGGCGGAGATACGGGCAAAAGAAGTTCAGGTTCTGATTTGAATGTGTTCCGGTGGTCGGATCGTAATGAAATTGGGCAATATTTCTTCGTTTTTCTCTGAACTTTCATTTAAGCCAACTTTCATGGCTCTAGCTCTTAAGATGACGAAGTTATAGGCCATAGAAGTTGAGTTTCAAAGTGCAAAGTTTTAGGGGTCTAGCTCTTCAAATGGCGGAGATACGGGCAAAAGAAGTTCAGGTTCTGATTTGAATGTGTTCCGGTGGTCGGATCGTAATGAAATTGGGCAATATTTCTTCGTTTTTCTCTGAACTTTCATTTGAGCCAACTTTCATGGCTCTAGCTCTTAAGATGACGAAGTTATAGGCCATAGAAGTTGAGTTTCAAAGTGCAAAGTTTTAGGGGTCTAGCTCTTCAAATGGCGGAGATACGGGCAAAAGAAGTTCAGGTTCTGATTTGAATGTGTTCCGGTGGTCGGATCGTAATGAAATTGGGCAATATTTCTTCGTTTTTCTCTGAACTTTCATTTAAGCCAACTTTCATGGCTCTAGCTCTTAAGATGACGAAGTTATAGGCCATAGAAGTTGAGTTTCAAAGTGCAAAGTTTTAGGGGTCTAGCTCTTCAAATGGCGGAGATACGGGCAAAAGAAGTTCAGGTTCTGATTTGAATGTGTTCCGGTGGTCGGATCGTAATGAAATTGGGCAATATTTCTTCGTTTTTCTCTGAACTTTCATTTGAGCCAACTTTCATGGCTCTAGCTCTTAAGATGACGAAGTTATAGGCCATAGAAGTTGAGTTTCAAAGTGCAAAGTTTTAGGGGTCTAGCTCTTCAAATGGCGGAGATACGGGCAAAAGAAGTTCAGGTTCTGATTTGAATGTGTTCCGGTGGTCGGATCGTAATGAAATTGGGCAATATTTCTTCGTTTTTCTCTGAACTTTCATTTGAGCCAACTTTCATGGCTCTAGAAGTTGAGTTTCAAAGTGCAAAGTTTTAGGGGTCTAGCTCTTCAAATGGCGGAGATACGGGCAAAAGAAGTTCAGGTTCTGATTTGAATGTGTTCCGGTGGTCGGATCGTAATGAAATTGGGCAATATTTCTTCGTTTTTCTCTGAACTTTCATTTAAGCCAACTTTCATGGCTCTAGCTCTTAAGATGACGAAGTTATAGGCCATAGAAGTTGAGTTTCAAAGTGCAAAGTTTTAGGGGTCTAGCTCTTCAAATGGCGGAGATACGGGCAAAAGAAGTTCAGGTTCTGATTTGAATGTGTTCCGGTGGTCGGATCGTAATGAAATTGGGCAATATTTCTTCGTTTTTCTCTGAACTTTCATTTGAGCCAACTTTCATGGCTCTAGCTCTTAAGATGACGAAGTTATAGGCCATAGAAGTTGAGTTTCAAAGTGCAAAGTTTTAGGGGTCTAGCTCTTCAAATGGCGGAGATACGGGCAAAAGAAGTTCAGGTTCTGATTTGAATGTGTTCCGGTGGTCGGATCGTAATGAAATTGGGCAATATTTCTTCGTTTTTCTCTGAACTTTCATTTAAGCCAACTTTCATGGCTCTAGCTCTTAAGATGACGAAGTTATAGGCCATAAAAGTTGAGTTTCAAAGTGCAAAGTTTTAGGGGTCTAGCTCTTCAAATGGCGGAGATACGGGCAAAAGAAGTTCAGGTTCTGATTTGAATGTGTTCCGGTGGTCGGATCGTAATGAAATTGGGCAATATTTCTTCGTTTTTCTCTTAACTTTCATTTAAGCCAACTTTCATGGCTCTAGCTCTTAAGATGACGAAGTTATAGGCCATAGAAGTTGAGTTTCAAAGTGCAAAGTTTTAGGGGTCTAGCTCTTCAAATGGCGGAGATACGGGCAAAAGAAGTTCAGGTTCTGATTTGAATGTGTTCCGGTGGTCGGATCGTAATGAAATTGGGCAATATTTCTTCGTTTTTCTCTGAACTTTCATTTGAGCCAACTTTCATGGCTCTAGCTCTTAAGATGACGAAGTTATAGGCCATAGAAGTTGAGTTTCAAAGTGCAAAGTTTTAGGGGTCTAGATCTTCAAATGGCGGAGATACGGGCAAAAGAAGTTCAGGTTCTGATTTGAATGTGTTCCGGTGGTCGGATCGTAATGAAATTGGGCAATATTTCTTCGTTTTTCTCTGAACTTTCATTTGAGCCAACTTTCATGGCTCTAGCTCTTAAGATGACGAAGTTATAGGCCATAGAAGTTGAGTTTCAAAGTGCAAAGTTTTAGGGGTCTAGCTCTTCAAATGGCGGAGATACGGGCAAAAGAAGTTCAGGTTCTGATTTGAATGTGTTCCGGTGGTCGGATCGTAATGAAATTGGGCAATATTTCTTCGTTTTTCTCTGAACTTTCATTTAAGCCAACTTTCATGGCTCTAGCTCTTAAGATGACGAAGTTATAGGCCATAGAAGTTGAGTTTCAAAGTGCAAAGTTTTAGGGGTCTAGCTCTTCAAATGGCGGAGATACGGGCAAAAGAAGTTCAGGTTCTGATTTGAATGTGTTCCGGTGGTCGGATCGTAATGAAATTGGGCAATATTTCTTCGTTTTTCTCTGAACTTTCATTTAAGCCAACTTTCATGGCTCTAGCTCTTAAGATGACGAAGTTATAGGCCATAGAAGTTGAGTTTCAAAGTGCAAAGTTTTAGGGGTCTAGCTCTTCAAATGGCGGAGATACGGGCAAAAGAAGTTCAGGTTCTGATTTGAATGTGTTCCGGTGGTCGGATCGTAATGAAATTGGGCAATATTTCTTCGTTTTTCTCTGAACTTTCATTTGAGCCAACTTTCATGGCTCTAGCTCTTAAGATGACGAAGTTATAGGCCATAGAAGTTGAGTTTCAAAGTGCAAAGTTTTAGGGGTCTAGCTCTTCAAATGGCGGAGATACGGGCAAAAGAAGTTCAGGTTCTGATTTGAATGTGTTCCGGTGGTCGGATCGTAATGAAATTGGGCAATATTTCTTCGTTTTTCTCTGAACTTTCATTTAAGCCAACTTTCATGGCTCTAGCTCTTAAGATGACGAAGTTATAGGCCATAGAAGTTGAGTTTCAAAGTGCAAAGTTTTAGGGGTCTAGCTCTTCAAATGGCGGAGATACGGGCAAAAGAAGTTCAGGTTCTGATTTGAATGTGTTCCGGTGGTCGGATCGTAATGAAATTGGGCAATATTTCTTCGTTTTTCTCTGAACTTTCATTTAAGCCAACTTTCATGGCTCTAGCTCTTAAGATGACGAAGTTATAGGCCATAGAAGTTGAGTTTCAAAGTGCAAAGTTTTAGGGGTCTAGCTCTTCAAATGGCGGAGATACGGGCAAAAGAAGTTCAGGTTCTGATTTGAATGTGTTCCGGTGGTCGGATCGTAATGAAATTGGGCAATATTTCTTCGTTTTTCTCTGAACTTTCATTTTAGCCAACTTTCATGGCTCTAGCTCTTAAGATGACGAAGTTATAGGCCATAGAAGTTGAGTTTCAAAGTGCAAAGTTTTAGGGGTCTAGCTCTTCAAATGGCGGAGATACGGGCAAAAGAAATTCAGGTTCTGATTTGAATGTGTTCCGGTGGTCGGATCGTAATGAAATTGGGCAATATTTCTTCGTTTTTCTCTGAACTTTCATTTAAGCCAACTTTCATGGCTCTAGCTCTTAAGATGACGAAGTTATAGGCCATAGAAGTTGAGTTTCAAAGTGCAAAGTTTTAGGGGTCTAGCTCTTCAAATGGCGGAGATACGGGCAAAAGAAGTTCAGGTTCTGATTTGAATGTGTTCCGGTGGTCGGATCGTAATGAAATTGGGCAATATTTCTTCGTTTTTCTCTGAACTTTCATTTGAGCCAACTTTCATGGCTCTAGCTCTTAAGATGACGAAGTTATAGGCCATAGAAGTTGAGTTTCAAAGTGCAAAGTTTTAGGGGTCTAGCTCTTCAAATGGCGGAGATACGGGCAAAAGAAGTTCAGGTTCTGATTTGAATGTGTTCCGGTGGTCGGATCGTAATGAAATTGGGCAATATTTCTTCGTTTTTCTCTGAACTTTCATTTAAGCCAACTTTCATGGCTGGTCGGATCGTAATGAAATTGGGCAATATTTCTTCGTTTTTCTCTGAACTTTCATTTAAGCCAACTTTCATGGCTCTAGCTCTTAAGATGACGAAGTTATAGGCCATAGAAGTTGAGTTTCAAAGTGCAAAGTTTTAGGGGTCTAGCTCTTCAAATGGCGGAGATACGGGCAAAAGAAGTTCAGGTTCTGATTTGAATGTGTTCCGGTGGTCGGATCGTAATGAAATTGGGCAATATTTCTTCGTTTTTCTCTGAACTTTCATTTAAGCCAACTTTCATGGCTCTAGCTCTTAAGATGACGAAGTTATAGGCCATAGAAGTTGAGTTTCAAAGTGCAAAGTTTTAGGGGTCTAGCTCTTCAAATGGCGGAGATACGGGCAAAAGAAGTTCAGGTTCTGATTTGAATGTGTTCCGGTGGTCGGATCGTAATGAAATTGGGCAATATTTCTTCGTTTTTCTCTGAACTTTCATTTTAGCCAACTTTCATGGCTCTAGCTCTTAAGATGACGAAGTTATAGGCCATAGAAGTTGAGTTTCAAAGTGCAAAGTTTTAGGGGTCTAGCTCTTCAAATGGCGGAGATACGGGCAAAAGAAATTCAGGTTCTGATTTGAATGTGTTCCGGTGGTCGGATCGTAATGAAATTGGGCAATATTTCTTCGTTTTTCTCTGAACTTTCATTTAAGCCAACTTTCATGGCTCTAGCTCTTAAGATGACGAAGTTATAGGCCATAGAAGTTGAGTTTCAAAGTGCAAAGTTTTAGGGGTCTAGCTCTTCAAATGGCGGAGATACGGGCAAAAGAAGTTCAGGTTCTGATTTGAATGTGTTCCGGTGGTCGGATCGTAATGAAATTGGGCAATATTTCTTCGTTTTTCTCTGAACTTTCATTTGAGCCAACTTTCATGGCTCTAGCTCTTAAGATGACGAAGTTATAGGCCATAGAAGTTGAGTTTCAAAGTGCAAAGTTTTAGGGGTCTAGCTCTTCAAATGGCGGAGATACGGGCAAAAGAAGTTCAGGTTCTGATTTGAATGTGTTCCGGTGGTCGGATCGTAATGAAATTGGGCAATATTTCTTCGTTTTTCTCTGAACTTTCATTTAAGCCAACTTTCATGGCTCTAGCTCTTAAGATGACGAAGTTATAGGCCATAAAAGTTGAGTTTCAAAGTGCAAAGTTTTAGGGGTCTAGCTCTTCAAATGGCGGAGATACGGGCAAAAGAAGTTCAGGTTCTGATTTGAATGTGTTCCGGTGGTCGGATCGTAATGAAATTGGGCAATATTTCTTCGTTTTTCTCTGAACTTTCATTTAAGCCAACTTTCATGGCTCTAGCTCTTAAGATGACGAAGTTATAGGCCATAGAAGTTGAGTTTCAAAGTGCAAAGTTTTAGGGGTCTAGCTCTTCAAATGGCGGAGATACGGGCAAAAGAAGTTCAGGTTCTGATTTGAATGTGTTCCGGTGGTCGGATCGTAATGAAATTGGGCAATATTTCTTCGTTTTTCTCTGAACTTTCATTTGAGCCAACTTTCATGGCTCTAGCTCTTAAGATGACGAAGTTATAGGCCATAGAAGTTGAGTTTCAAAGTGCAAAGTTTTAGGGGTCTAGATCTTCAAATGGCGGAGATACGGGCAAAAGAAGTTCAGGTTCTGATTTGAATGTGTTCCGGTGGTCGGATCGTAATGAAATTGGGCAATATTTCTTCGTTTTTCTCTGAACTTTCATTTGAGCCAACTTTCATGGCTCTAGCTCTTAAGATGACGAAGTTATAGGCCATAGAAGTTGAGTTTCAAAGTGCAAAGTTTTAGGGGTCTAGCTCTTCAAATGGCGGAGATACGGGCAAAAGAAGTTCAGGTTCTGATTTGAATGTGTTCCGGTGGTCGGATCGTAATGAAATTGGGCAATATTTCTTCGTTTTTCTCTGAACTTTCATTTAAGCCAACTTTCATGGCTCTAGCTCTTAAGATGACGAAGTTATAGGCCATAGAAGTTGAGTTTCAAAGTGCAAAGTTTTAGGGGTCTAGCTCTTCAAATGGCGGAGATACGGGCAAAAGAAGTTCAGGTTCTGATTTGAATGTGTTCCGGTGGTCGGATCGTAATGAAATTGGGCAATATTTCTTCGTTTTTCTCTGAACTTTCATTTAAGCCAACTTTCATGGCTCTAGCTCTTAAGATGACGAAGTTATAGGCCATAGAAGTTGAGTTTCAAAGTGCAAAGTTTTAGGGGTCTAGCTCTTCAAATGGCGGAGATACGGGCAAAAGAAGTTCAGGTTCTGATTTGAATGTGTTCCGGTGGTCGGATCGTAATGAAATTGGGCAATATTTCTTCGTTTTTCTCTGAACTTTCATTTGAGCCAACTTTCATGGCTCTAGCTCTTAAGATGACGAAGTTATAGGCCATAGAAGTTGAGTTTCAAAGTGCAAAGTTTTAGGGGTCTAGCTCTTCAAATGGCGGAGATACGGGCAAAAGAAGTTCAGGTTCTGATTTGAATGTGTTCCGGTGGTCGGATCGTAATGAAATTGGGCAATATTTCTTCGTTTTTCTCTGAACTTTCATTTAAGCCAACTTTCATGGCTCTAGCTCTTAAGATGACGAAGTTATAGGCCATAGAAGTTGAGTTTCAAAGTGCAAAGTTTTAGGGGTCTAGCTCTTCAAATGGCGGAGATACGGGCAAAAGAAGTTCAGGTTCTGATTTGAATGTGTTCCGGTGGTCGGATCGTAATGAAATTGGGCAATATTTCTTCGTTTTTCTCTGAACTTTCATTTTAGCCAACTTTCATGGCTCTAGCTCTTAAGATGACGAAGTTATAGGCCATAGAAGTTGAGTTTCAAAGTGCAAAGTTTTAGGGGTCTAGCTCTTCAAATGGCGGAGATACGGGCAAAAGAAGTTCAGGTTCTGATTTGAATGTGTTCCGGTGGTCGGATCGTAATGAAATTGGGCAATATTTCTTCGTTTTTCTCTGAACTTTCATTTGAGCCAACTTTCATGGCTCTAGCTCTTAAGATGACGAAGTTATAGGCCATAGAAGTTGAGTTTCAAAGTGCAAAGTTTTAGGGGTCTAGCTCTTCAAATGGCGGAGATACGGGCAAAAGAAGTTCAGGTTCTGATTTGAATGTGTTCCGGTGGTCGGATCGTAATGAAATTGGGCAATATTTCTTCGTTTTTCTCTGAACTTTCATTTAAGCCAACTTTCATGGCTCTAGCTCTTAAGATGACGAAGTTATAGACCATAGAAGTTGAGTTTCAAAGTGCAAAGTTTTAGGGGTCTAGCTCTTCAAATGGCGGAGATACGGGCAAAAGAAGTTCAGGTTCTGATTTGAATGTGTTCCGGTGGTCGGATCGTAATGAAATTGGGCAATATTTCTTCGTTTTTCTCTGAACTTTCATTTGAGCCAACTTTCATGGCTCTAGCTCTTAAGATGACGAAGTTATAGGCCATAGAAGTTGAGTTTCAAAGTGCAAAGTTTTAGGGGTCTAGATCTTCAAATGGCGGAGATACGGGCAAAAGAAGTTCAGGTTCTGATTTGAATGTGTTCCGGTGGTCGGATCGTAATGAAATTGGGCAATATTTCTTCGTTTTTCTCTGAACTTTCATTTGAGCCAACTTTCATGGCTCTAGCTCTTAAGATGACGAACTTATAGGCCATAGAAGTTGAGTTTCAAAGTGCAAAGTTTTAGGGGTCTAGCTCTTCAAATGGCGGAGATACGGGCAAAAGAAGTTCAGGTTCTGATTTGAATGTGTTCCGGTGGTCGGATCGTAATGAAATTGGGCAATATTTCTTCGTTTTTCTCTGAACTTTCATTTAAGCCAACTTTCATGGCTCTAGCTCTTAAGATGACGAAGTTATAGGCCATAGAAGTTGAGTTTCAAAGTGCAAAGTTTTAGGGGTCTAGCTCTTCAAATGGCGGAGATACGGGCAAAAGAAGTTCAGGTTCTGATTTGAATGTGTTCCGGTGGTCGGATCGTAATGAAATTGGGCAATATTTCTTCGTTTTTCTCTGAACTTTCATTTAAGCCAACTTTCATGGCTCTAGCTCTTAAGATGACGAAGTTATAGGCCATAGAAGTTGAGTTTCAAAGTGCAAAGTTTTAGGGGTCTAGCTCTTCAAATGGCGGAGATACGGGCAAAAGAAGTTCAGGTTCTGATTTGAATGTGTTCCGGTGGTCGGATCGTAATGAAATTGGGCAATATTTCTTCGTTTTTCTCTGAACTTTCATTTGAGCCAACTTTCATGGCTCTAGCTCTTAAGATGACGAAGTTATAGGCCATAGAAGTTGAGTTTCAAAGTGCAAAGTTTTAGGGGTCTAGCTCTTCAAATGGCGGAGATACGGGCAAAAGAAGTTCAGGTTCTGATTTGAATGTGTTCCGGTGGTCGGATCGTAATGAAATTGGGCAATATTTCTTCGTTTTTCTCTGAACTTTCATTTAAGCCAACTTTCATGGCTCTAGCTCTAAAGATGACGAAGTTATAGGCCATAGAAGTTGAGTTTCAAAGTGCAAAGTTTTAGGGGTCTAGCTCTTCAAATGGCGGAGATACGGGCAAAAGAAGTTCAGGTTCTGATTTGAATGTGTTCCGGTGGTCGGATCGTAATGAAATTGGGCAATATTTCTTCGTTTTTCTCTGAACTTTCATTTTAGCCAACTTTCATGGCTCTAGCTCTTAAGATGACGAAGTTATAGGCCATAGAAGTTGAGTTTCAAAGTGCAAAGTTTTAGGGGTCTAGCTCTTCAAATGGCGGAGATACGGGCAAAAGAAGTTCAGGTTCTGATTTGAATGTGTTCCGGTGGTCGGATCGTAATGAAATTGGGCAATATTTCTTCGTTTTTCTCTGAACTTTCATTTAAGCCAACTTTCATGGCTCTAGCTCTTAAGATGACGAAGTTATAGGCCATAGAAGTTGAGTTTCAAAGTGCAAAGTTTTAGGGGTCTAGCTCTTCAAATGGCGGAGATACGGGCAAAAGAAGTTCAGGTTCTGATTTGAATGTGTTCCGGTGGTCGGATCGTAATGAAATTGGGCAATATTTCTTCGTTTTTCTCTGAACTTTCATTTGAGCCAACTTTCATGGCTCTAGCTCTTAAGATGACGAAGTTATAGGCCATAGAAGTTGAGTTTCAAAGTGCAAAGTTTTAGGGGTCTAGCTCTTCAAATGGCGGAGATACGGGCAAAAGAAGTTCAGGTTCTGATTTGAATGTGTTCCGGTGGTCGGATCGTAATGAAATTGGGCAATATTTCTTCGTTTTTCTCTGAACTTTCATTTGAGCCATTTTTCATGGCTCTAGCTCTTAAGATGACGAACTTATAGGCCATAGAAGTTGAGTTTCAAAGTGCAAAGTTTTAGGGGTCTAGCTCTTCAAATGGCGGAGATACGGGCAAAAGAAGTTCAGGTTCTGATTTGAATGTGTTCCGGTGGTCGGATCGTAATGAAATTGGGCAATATTTCTTCGTTTTTCTCTGAACTTTCATTTAAGCCAACTTTCATGGCTCTAGCTCTTAAGATGACGAAGTTATAGGCCATAGAAGTTGAGTTTCAAAGTGCAAAGTTTTAGGGGTCTAGCTCTTCAAATGGCGGAGATACGGGCAAAAGAAGTTCAGGTTCTGATTTGAATGTGTTCCGGTGGTCGGATCGTAATGAAATTGGGCAATATTTCTTCGTTTTTCTCTGAACTTTCATTTAAGCCAACTTTCATGGCTCTAGCTCTTAAGATGACGAAGTTATAGGCCATAGAAGTTGAGTTTCAAAGTGCAAAGTTTTAGGGGTCTAGCTCTTCAAATGGCGGAGATACGGGCAAAAGAAGTTCAGGTTCTGATTTGAATGTGTTCCGGTGGTCGGATCGTAATGAAATTGGGCAATATTTCTTCGTTTTTCTCTGAACTTTCATTTGAGCCAACTTTCATGGCTCTAGCTCTTAAGATGACGAAGTTATAGGCCATAGAAGTTGAGTTTCAAAGTGCAAAGTTTTAGGGGTCTAGCTCTTCAAATGGCGGAGATACGGGCAAAAGAAGTTCAGGTTCTGATTTGAATGTGTTCCGGTGGTCGGATCGTAATGAAATTGGGCAATATTTCTTCGTTTTTCTCTGAACTTTCATTTAAGCCAACTTTCATGGCTCTAGCTCTTAAGATGACGAAGTTATAGGCCATAGAAGTTGAGTTTCAAAGTGCAAAGTTTTAGGGGTCTAGCTCTTCAAATGGCGGAGATACGGGCAAAAGAAGTTCAGGTTCTGATTTGAATGTGTTCCGGTGGTCGGATCGTAATGAAATTGGGCAATATTTCTTCGTTTTTCTCTGAACTTTCATTTTAGCCAACTTTCATGGCTCTAGCTCTTAAGATGACGAAGTTATAGGCCATAGAAGTTGAGTTTCAAAGTGCAAAGTTTTAGGGGTCTAGCTCTTCAAATGGCGGAGATACGGGCAAAAGAAGTTCAGGTTCTGATTTGAATGTGTTCCGGTGGTCGGATCGTAATGAAATTGGGCAATATTTCTTCGTTTTTCTCTGAACTTTCATTTAAGCCAACTTTCATGGCTCTAGCTCTTAAGATGACGAAGTTATAGGCCATAGAAGTTGAGTTTCAAAGTGCAAAGTTTTAGGGGTCTAGCTCTTCAAATGGCGGAGATACGGGCAAAAGAAGTTCAGGTTCTGATTTGAATGTGTTCCGGTGGTCGGATCGTAATGAAATTGGGCAATATTTCTTCGTTTTTCTCTGAACTTTCATTTGAGCCAACTTTCATGGCTCTAGCTCTTAAGATGACGAAGTTATAGGCCATAGAAGTTGAGTTTCAAAGTGCAAAGTTTTAGGGGTCTAGCTCTTCAAATGGCGGAGATACGGGCAAAAGAAGTTCAGGTTCTGATTTGAATGTGTTCCGGTGGTCGGATCGTAATGAAATTGGGCAATATTTCTTCGTTTTTCTCTGAACTTTCATTTGAGCCAACTTGCATGGCTCTAGCTCTTAAGATGACGAAGTTATAGGCCATAGAAGTTGAGTTTCAAAGTGCAAAGTTTTAGGGGTCTAGCTCTTCAAATGGCGGAGATACGGGCAAAAGAAGTTCAGGTTCTGATTTGAATGTGTTCCGGTGGTCGGATCGTAATGAAATTGGGCAATATTTCTTCGTTTTTCTCTGAACTTTCATTTGAGCCAACTTTCATGGCTCTAGCTCTTAAGATGACGAAGTTATAGGCCATAGAAGTTGAGTTTCAAAGTGCAAAGTTTTAGGGGTCTAGCTCTTCAAATGGCGGAGATACGGGCAAAAGAAGTTCAGGTTCTGATTTGAATGTGTTCCGGTGGTCGGATCGTAATGAAATTGGGCAATATTTCTTCGTTTTTCTCTGAACTTTCATTTAAGCCAACTTTCATGGCTCTAGCTCTTAAGATGACGAAGTTATAGGCCATAGAAGTTGAGTTTCAAAGTGCAAAGTTTTAGGGGTCTAGCTCTTCAAATGGCGGAGATACGGGCAAAAGAAGTTCAGGTTCTGATTTGAATGTGTTCCGGTGGTCGGATCGTAATGAAATTGGGCAATATTTCTTCGTTTTTCTCTGAACTTTCATTTAAGCCAACTTTCATGGCTCTAGCTCTTAAGATGACGAAGTTATAGGCCATAGAAGTTGAGTTTCAAAGTGCAAAGTTTTAGGGGTCTAGCTCTTCAAATGGCGGAGATACGGGCAAAAGAAGTTCAGGTTCTGATTTGAATGTGTTCCGGTGGTCGGATCGTAATGAAATTGGGCAATATTTCTTCGTTTTTCTCTGAACTTTCATTTAAGCCAACTTTCATGGCTCTAGCTCTTAAGATGACGAAGTTATAGGCCATAGAAGTTGAGTTTCAAAGTGCAAATTTTTAGGGGTCTAGCTCTTCAAATGGCGGAGATACGGGCAAAAGAAGTTCAGGTTCTGATTTGAATGTGTTCCGGTGGTCGGATCGTAATGAAATTGGGCAATATTTCTTCGTTTTTCTCTGAACTTTCATTTAAGCCAACTTTCATGGCGCTAGCTCTTAAGATGACGAAGTTATAGGCCATAGAAGTTGAGTTTCAAAGTACAAAGTTTTAGGGGTCTAGCTCTTCAAATGGCGGAGATACGGGCAAAAGAAGTTCAGGTTCTGATTTGAATGTGTTCCGGTGGTCGGATCGTAATGAAATTGGGCAATATTTCTTCGTTTTTCTCTGAACTTTCATTTGAGATGGCTCTAGCTCTTAAGATGACGAAGTTATAGGCCATAGAAGTTGAGTTTCAAAGTGCAAAGTTTTAGGGGTCTAGCTCTTCAAATGGCGGAGAT
Source organism: Urophora cardui (assembly GCA_960531455.1). Classification (NCBI taxonomy): domain Eukaryota; kingdom Metazoa; phylum Arthropoda; class Insecta; order Diptera; family Tephritidae; genus Urophora; species Urophora cardui. Next base: position 148,488,905 of record OY482672.1, on the reverse strand, counting down.
ACGGGCAAAAGAAGTTCAGGTTCTGATTTGAATGTGTTCCGGTGGTCGGATCGTAATGAAATTGGGCAATATTTCTTCGTTTTTCTCTGAACTTTCATTTGAGCCAACTTTCATGGCTCTAGCTCTTAAGATGACGAAGTTATAGGCCATAGAAGTTGAGTTTCAAAGTGCAAAGTTTTAGGGGTCTAGCTCTTCAAATGGCGGAGATACGGGCAAAAGAAGTTCAGGTTCTGATTTGAATGTGTTCCGGTGGTCGGATCGTAATGAAATTGGGCAATATTTCTTCGTTTTTCTCTGAACTTTCATTTAAGCCAACTTTCATGGCGCTAGCTCTTAAGATGACGAAGTTATAGGCCATAGAAGTTGAGTTTCAAAGTACAAAGTTTTAGGGGTCTAGCTCTTCAAATGGCGGAGATACGGGCAAAAGAAGTTCAGGTTCTGATTTGAATGTGTTCCGGTGGTCGGATCGTAATGAAATTGGGCAATATTTCTTCGTTTTTCTCTGAACTTTCATTTAAGCCAACTTTCATGGCGCTAGCTCTTAAGATGACGAAGTTATAGGCCATAGAAGTTGAGTTTCAAAGTACAAAGTTTTAGGGGTCTAGCTCTTCAAATGGCGGAGATACGGGCAAAAGAAGTTCAGGTTCTGATTTGAATGTGTTCCGGTGGTCGGATCGTAATGAAATTGGGCAATATTTCTTCGTTTTTCTCTGAACTTTCATTTAAGCCAACTTTCATGGCTCTAGCTCTTAAGATGACGAAGTTATAGGCCATAGAAGTTGAGTTTCAAAGTACAAAGTTTTAGGGGTCTAGCTCTTCAAATGGCGGAGATACGGGCAAAAGAAGTTCAGGTTCTGATTTGAATGTGTTCCGGTGGTCGGATCGTAATGAAATTGGGCAATATTTCTTCGTTTTTCTCTGAACTTTCATTTAAGCCAACTTTCATGGCGCTAGCTCTTAAGATGACGAAGTTATAGGCCATAGAAGTTGAGTTTCAAAGTACAAAGTTTTAGGGGTCTAGCTCTTCAAATGGCGGAGATACGGGCAAAAGAAGTTCAGGTTCTGATTTGAATGTGTTCCGGTGGTCGGATCGTAATGAAATTGGGCAATATTTCTTCGTTTTTCTCTGAACTTTCATTTAAGCCAACTTTCATGGCTCTAGCTCTTAAGATGACGAAGTTATAGGCCATAGAAGTTGAGTTTCAAAGTGCAAAGTTTTAGGGGTCTAGCTCTTCAAATGGCGGAGATACGGGCAAAAGAAGTTCAGGTTCTGATTTGAATGTGTTCCGGTGGTCGGATCGTAATGAAATTGGGCAATATTTCTTCGTTTTTCTCTGAACTTTCATTTAAGCCAACTTTCATGGCGCTAGCTCTTAAGATGACGAAGTTATAGGCCATAGAAGTTGAGTTTCAAAGTACAAAGTTTTAGGGGTCTAGCTCTTCAAATGGCGGAGATACGGGCAAAAGAAGTTCAGGTTCTGATTTGAATGTGTTCCGGTGGTCGGATCGTAATGAAATTGGGCAATATTTCTTCGTTTTTCTCTGAACTTTCATTTGAGATGGCTCTAGCTCTTAAGATGACGAAGTTATAGGCCATAGAAGTTGAGTTTCAAAGTGCAAAGTTTTAGGGGTCTAGCTCTTCAAATGGCGGAGATACGGGCAAAAGAAGTTCAGGTTCTGATTTGAATGTGTTCCGGTGGTCGGATCGTAATGAAATTGGGCAATATTTCTTCGTTTTTCTCTGAACTTTCATTTGAGCCAACTTTCATGGCTCTAGCTCTTAAGATGACGAAGTTATAGGCCATAGAAGTTGAGTTTCAAAGTGCAAAGTTTTAGGGGTCTAGCTCTTCAAATGGCGGAGATACGGGCAAAAGAAGTTCAGGTTCTGATTTGAATGTGTTCCGGTGGTCGGATCGTAATGAAATTGGGCAATATTTCTTCGTTTTTCTCTGAACTTTCATTTAAGCCAACTTTCATGGCTCTAGCTCTTAAGATGACGAAGTTATAGGCCATAGAAGTTGAGTTTCAAAGTGCAAAGTTTTAGGGGTCTAGCTCTTCAAATGGCGGAGATACGGGCAAAAGAAGTTCAGGTTCTGATTTGAATGTGTTCCGGTGGTCGGATCGTAATGAAATTGGGCAATATTTCTTCGTTTTTCTCTGAACTTTCATTTAAGCCAACTTTCATGGCGCTAGCTCTTAAGATGACGAAGTTTCGTTTTTCTCTGAACTTTCATTTGAGATGGCTCTAGCTCTTAAGATGACGAAGTTATAGGCCATAGAAGTTGAGTTTCAAAGTGCAAAGTTTTAGGGGTCTAGCTCTTCAAATGGCGGAGATAATGAAATTGGGCAATATTTCTTCGTTTTTCTCTGAACTTTCATTTGAGCCAACTTTCATGGCTCTAGCTCTTAAGATGACGAAGTTATAGGCCATAGAAGTTGAGTTTCAAAGTGCAAAGTTTTAGGGGTCTAGCTCTTCAAATGGCGGAGATACGGGCAAAAGAAGTTCAGGTTCTGATTTGAATGTGTTCCGGTGGTCGGATCGTAATGAAATTGGGCAATATTTCTTCGTTTTTCTCTGAACTTTCATTTAAGCCAACTTTCATGGCTCTAGCTCTTAAGATGACGAAGTTATAGGCCATAGAAGTTGAGTTTCAAAGTGCAAAGTTTTAGGGGTCTAGCTCTTCAAATGGCGGAGATACGGGCAAAAGAAGTTCAGGTTCTGATTTGAATGTGTTCCGGTGGTCGGATCGTAATGAAATTGGGCAATATTTCTTCGTTTTTCTCTGAACTTTCATTTAAGCCAACTTTCATGGCTCTAGCTCTTAAGATGACGAAGTTATAGGCCATAGAAGTTGAGTTTCAAAGTGCAAAGTTTTAGGGGTCTAGCTCTTCAAATGGCGGAGATACGGGCAAAAGAAGTTCAGGTTCTGATTTGAATGTGTTCCGGTGGTCGGATCGTAATGAAATTGGGCAATATTTCTTCGTTTTTCTCTGAACTTTCATTTAAGCCAACTTTCATGGCTCTAGCTCTTAAGATGACGAAGTTATAGGCCATAGAAGTTGAGTTTCAAAGTGCAAAGTTTTAGGGGTCTAGCTCTTCAAATGGCGGAGATACGGGCAAAAGAAGTTCAGGTTCTGATTTGAATGTGTTCCGGTGGTCGGATCGTAATGAAATTGGGCAATATTTCTTCGTTTTTCTCTGAACTTTCATTTAAGCCAACTTTCATGGCTCTAGCTCTTAAGATGGCGAAGTTATAGGCCATAGAAGTTGAGTTTCAAAGTGCAAAGTTTTAGGGGTCTAGCTCTTCAAATGGCGGAGATACGGGCAAAAGAAGTTCAGGTTCTGATTTGAATGTGTTCCGGTGGTCGGATCGTAATGAAATTGGGCAATATTTCTTCGTTTTTCTCTGAACTTTCATTTAAGCCAACTTTCATGGCTCTAGCTCTTAAGATGACGAAGTTATAGGCCATAGAAGTTGAGTTTCAAAGTGCAAAGTTTTAGCGGTCTAGCTCTTCAAATGGCGGAGATACGGGCAAAAGAAGTTCAGGTTCTGATTTGAATGTGTTCCGGTGGTCGGATCGTAATGAAATTGGGCAATATTTCTTCGTTTTTCTCTGAACTTTCATTTAAGCCAACTTTCATGGCTCTAGCTCTTAAGATGACGAAGTTATAGACCATAGAAGTTGAGTTTCAAAGTGCAAAGTTTTAGGGGTCTAGCTCTTCAAATCGCGGAGATACGGGCAAAAGAAGTTCAGGTTCTGATTTGAATGTGTTCCGGTGGTCGGATCGTAATGAAATTGGGCAATATTTCTTCGTTTTTCTCTGAACTTTCATTTGAGCCAACTTTCATGGCTCTAGCTCTTAAGATGACGAAGTTATAGGCCATAGAAGTTGAGTTTCAAAGTGCAAAGTTTTAGGGGTCTAGCTCTTCAAATGGCGGAGATACGGGCAAAAGAAGTTCAGGTTCTGATTTGAATGTGTTCCGGTGGTCGGATCGTAATGAAATTGGGCAATATTTCTTCGTTTTTCTTTGAACTTTCATTTAAGCCAACTTTCATGGCTCTAGCTCTAAAGATGACGAAGTTATAGGCCATAGAAGTTGAGTTTCAAAGTGCAAAGTTTTAGGGGTCTAGCTCTTCAAATGGCGGAGATACGGGCAAAAGAAGTTCAGGTTCTGATTTGAATGTGTTCCGGTGGTCGGATCGTAATGAAATTGGGCAATATTTCTTCGTTTTTCTCTGAACTTTCATTTAAGCCAACTTTCATGGCTCTAGCTCTTAAGATGACGAAGTTATAGGCCATAGAAGTTGAGTTTCAAAGTGCAAAGTTTTAGGGGTCTAGCTCTTCAAATGGCGGAGATACGGGCAAAAGAAGTTCAGGTTCTGATTTGAATGTGTTCCGGTGGTCGGATCGTAATGAAATTGGGCAATATTTCTTCGTTTTTCTCTGAACTTTCATTTAAGCCAACTTTCATGGCTCTAGCTCTTAAGATGACGAAGTTATAGACCATAGAAGTTGAGTTTCAAAGTGCAAAGTTTTAGGGGTCTAGCTCTTCAAATCGCGGAGATACGGGCAAAAGAAGTTCAGGTTCTGATTTGAATGTGTTCCGGTGGTCGGATCGTAATGAAATTGGGCAATATTTCTTCGTTTTTCTCTGAACTTTCATTTGAGCCAACTTTCATGGCTCTAGCTCTTAAGATGACGAAGTTATAGGCCATAGAAGTTGAGTTTCAAAATGCAAAGTTTTAGGGGTCTAGCTCTTCAAATGGCGGAGATACGGGCAAAAGAAGTTCAGGTTCTGATTTGAATGTGTTCCGGTGGTCGGATCGTAATGAAATTGGGCAATATTTCTTCGTTTTTCTCTGAACTTTCATTTAAGCCAACTTTCATGGCTCTAGCTCTTAAGATGACGAAGTTATAGGCCATAGAAGTTGAGTTTCAAAGTGCAAAGTTTTAGCGGTCTAGCTCTTCAAATGGCGGAGATACGGGCAAAAGAAGTTCAGGTTCTGATTTGAATGTGTTCCGGTGGTCGGATCGTAATGAAATTGGGCAATATTTCTTCGTTTTTCTCTGAACTTTCATTTGAGCCAACTTTCATGGCTCTAGCTCTTAAGATGACGAAGTTATAGGCCATAGAAGTTGAGTTTCAAAATGCAAAGTTTTAGGGGTCTAGCTCTTCAAATGGCGGAGATACGGGCAAAAGAAGTTCAGGTTCTGATTTGAATGTGTTCCGGTGGTCGGATCGTAATGAAATGGGGCAATATTTCTTCGGTTTTCTCTGAACTGTCATTTAAGCCAACTTTCATGGCTCTAGCTCTTAAGATGACGAAGTTATAGGCCATAGAAGTTGAGTTTCAAAGTGCAAAGTTTTAGGGGTCTAGCTCTTCAAATGGCGGAGATACGGGCAAAAGAAGTTCAGGTTCTGATTTGAATGTGTTCCGGTGGTCGGATCGTAATGAAATTGGGCAATATTTCTTCGTTTTTCTCTGAACTTTCATTTAAGCCAACTTTCATGGCTCTAGCTCTTAAAATGACGAAGTTATAGGCCATAGAAGTTGAGTTTCAAAGTGCAAAGTTTTAGGGGTCTAGCTCTTCAAATGGCGGAGATACGGGCAAAAGAAGTTCAGGTTCTGATTTGAATGTGTTCCGGTGGTCGGATCGTAATGAAATTGGGCAATATTTCTTCGTTTTTCTCTGAACTTTCATTTAAGCCAACTTTCATGGCTCTAGCTCTTAAGATGACGAAGTTATAGGCCATAGAAGTTGAGTTTCAAAGTTCAAAGTTTTAGGGGTCTAGCTCTTCAAATGGCGGAGATACGGGCAAAAGAAGTTCAGGTTCTGATTTGAATGTGTTCCGGTGGTCGGATCGTAATGAAATTGGGCAATATTTCTTCGTTTTTCTCTGAACTTTCATTTAAGCCAACTTTCATGGCTCTAGCTCTTAAGATGACGAAGTTATAGGCCATAGAAGTTGAGTTTCAAAGTGCAAAGTTTTAGTGGTCTAGCTCTTCAAATGGCGGAGATACGGGCAAAAGAAGTTGAGGTTCTGATTTGAATGTGTTCCGGTGGTCGGATCGTAATGAAATTGGGCAATATTTCTTCGTTTTTCTCTTAACTTTCATTAAAGCCAACTTCCATGGCTTTAGCTCTTTAAATGACGAAGTTATAGGCAAGAGAAGTTGAGTTTCAAAATGCAAAGTTTTAGTGGTCTAGCTCTTCAAATGGCGGAGATACGGGCAAAAGAAGTTCAGGTTCTGATTTGAATGTGTTCCGGGGGTCGGATCGTAATGAAATTGGGCAATATTTCTTCGTTTTTCTCTGAACTTTCATTTAAGCCAGCTTTCATGGCTCTAGCTCTTAAGATGACGAAGTTATAGGCCATAGAAGTTGAGTTTCAAAGTGCAAAGTTTTAGTGGTCTAGCTCTTCAAATGGCGGAGATACGGGCAAAAGAAGTTCAGGTTCTGATTTGAATGTGTTCCGGGGGTCGGATCGTAATGAAATTGGGCAATATTTCTTCGTTTTTCTCTGAACTTTCATTTAAGCCAGCTTTCATGGCTCTAGCTCTTAAGATGACGAAGTTATAGGCCATAGAAGTTGAGTTTCAAAGTGCAAAGTTTTAGGGGTCTAGCTCTTCAAATGGCGGAGATACGGGCAAAAGAAGTTCAGGTTCTGATTTGAATGTGCTCCGGTGGTCGGATCGTAATGAAATTGGGCAATATTTCTTCGTTTTTCTCTGAACTTTCATTTAAGCCAACTTTCATGGCTCTAGCTCTTAAGATGACGAAGTTATAGGCCATAGAAGTTGAGTTTCAAAGTGCAAAGTTTTAGTGGTCTAGCTCTTCAAATGGCGGAGATACGGGCAAAAGAAGTTGAGGTTCTGATTTGAATGTGTTCCGGTGGTCGGATCGTAATGAAATTGGGCAATATTTCTTCGTTTTTCTCTGAACTTTCATTTAAGCCAACTTTCATGGCTCTAGCTCTTAAGATGCCGAAGTTATAGGCCATAGAAGTTGAGTTTCAAAGTTCAAAGTTTTAGGGGTCTAGCTCTTCAAATGGCGGAGATACGGGCAAAAGAAGTTCAGGTTCTGATTTGAATGTGTTCCGGTGGTCGGATCGTAATGAAATTGGGCAATATTTCTTCGTTTTTCTCTTAACTTTCATTAAAGCCAACTTCCATGGCTTTAGCTCTTTAAATGACGAAGTTATAGGCAAGAGAAGTTGAGTTTCAAAATGCATAGTTTTAGGGGTCTAGCTCTTCAAATGGCGGAGATACGGGCAAAAGAAGTTGAGGTTCTGATTTGAATGTGTTCCGGTGGTCGGATCGTAATGAAATTGGGCAATATTTCTTCGTTTTTCTCTGAACTTTCATTTAAGCTAACTTCCATGGCTTTAGCTCTTTAAATGACGAAGTTATAGGCAAGAGAAGTTGAGTTTCAAAATGCAAAGTTTTAGGGGTCTAGCTCTTCAAATGGCGGAGATACGGGCAAAAGAAGTTGAGGTTCTGATTTGAATGTGTTCCGGTGGTCGGATCGTAATGAAATTGGGCAATATTTCTTCGTTTTTCTCTGATCAAACAAAACACAAGCCTAGCTCTAAAAATGACGAAGTTATAAGCAAAAGAAGTTGAGTTAGCTGCAGCTGTCAATTTTGCCACATTAAAGTTCATAAATAAAAAAAAATTAAAAATTTATTTATATGGCGAAATTACATTTGCAGCCAAAATTAAACTGAAAAACTTTTATTCTCTGAACAAAAAAATAAAACTCAGAAAATAACTTTTATTTTCTAAGCGAAAAATAAAAATCAAAAAATAACTTTTATTTTCTGATCGAAAAATAAAACTGAGAATCTATACTAATTATATAAAATTGATTGTATGGAAAATGTATGTAACGCGATAACTCAAAAAGTACTGGACCGATTTTAATAATTCTTTTTTTAAAATGTCATAAATTGCGAATTCTCGACAACGCATTTCTGAGACTTTAATACCTTTTTCCCGGTTTTAAATTTCGAAAAACTCAAAAAAGCGCAAGCATAGACAGATTCGTTTGGTCATTTGCCGTGTTCAGTGGAGGCGTCGCAGTCGTGCCAGGCAGCGCAGCGTAGGCGACTCATATGTTTGTTTTTGCACGGTTTGTTGTTTGTCTCGGTGGCATTCAAAAACCTGTTTACACATGCAGACTATGCTATAACTCAAGAACGCCTGCACCTACACGTGCGATATTGGTATCAAATGAAAGGTGTTGAGCAGGACTTCAACATAGAGTTATTTTCATTGTGATGCCTAGACATCCTCCCCAGTCTGGGTAAGAATGTGGACCCAGATGACTCCGGAATGTTTTTGAACGATATTGGTATGGAATTAAAGGTATTGAGCAGGGCCAATGGGTCAAAAGGTGGATCTGGATGACGTCAGGATGTGTCTGAGCGATATTGGCATCGAAAGAAAGGTCTTGATCTGGACTTCAATATAGAGCTATTTTAATAGTGATGCCTAGGCCGGGTCTCCAGATAAGGGTCAACAGGTGGACCGGATGACCCTCGAATATTTCTGAGCGATATTGCTACCAAATGAAAGGTCTTTATGAGGACTTCGACGTAGAATTATGTTATTTGTGATGCCTGGTCCGGGTCCCCAAATATGGGTCAAAATGTGACCCCAGATTAACACGGAATGTTTCGGAGCAATATTGGTATGAAATGAAAGGTAATTGAACAAGGCTTTTAGGTGGAGTTGTATTCATAATATTTCCTAGACCGGGTCCGCAGATATTGGTCAAAATGCGGATCCGGATGTTTTTGAGCGATATTGATATCAAATGAAAAGTGTTGGGAGCGGCTTCAACATAGAGCTGTAGTGATGGCTAGACAAGGTCATCAAGTGGACCCAGATAACCCCGGAATAACTTAACTTAACTTAACTTAAATTAACTTGGCTTGACTTGACTTGGCTTGGCTTGACTTGACTTGACTTGACTTGATTTGACTTGACTTGACTTGACTTGATTTGACTTGACTTGATTTGAATTGACTTGACTTGACTTGAATTGACTTGACTTGACTTGATTTGAATTGAATTGACTTGAGTTAACTTGACTTGACTTGATTTGAGTTGACTTGACTTGACTTGACTTGAATTGACTTGAATTGACTTGACTTTATTTGAATTGACTTGACTTGAATTGACTTGAGTTAACTTGACTTGAGTTGACTTTACTTAATTTGAGTTGAGTTGACTTGACTTGACTTTGGTTAACTATTATTCTTCATTGCGAAGCAACGGGTATTTGCTAGTAATTATTAAAAATCAACTTTTTGGATATAACGGTCCTTCCAGACGATGTAATGAAAGTGCTTTCAGAAAGTGAAAAAGTAAAATTTTCTCGTGTAGCCACCAAAAAAGTACTTTCTGAAAGTGTTTTCCGAAATTTCAGCAATTACTTTCTTACGAAAAACTTTCATCTTCTAGCTGCGAGAAAAATACTTTTCAGAAATACTTTTCACTTTCAATTGTTACATCTGAAAGTGTTTTACTTTCTGAAAGTTGCTAGCTGATAGAGTGTTGTCTAAATGATAGAACCGGCATGTAAATAAATTAATTATAAAAATACATTTGTATAAACAAAATACAATTATTAAAATAATTATCACGTTATATTTTTCATATGAACACAAAAAACACAAAAGTCTCCACCATCACCATTCCACGCACAGCTGTTTGCTCTCACACTGTGTGATTCACACAACAAGCTGTTTGCTCTCCTACCAACTCCTACATCTGTCTTGCTCTCACAGCTGTTTGAATTTAATTTGACAGCTGCCAGAAAGTACTTTCAAAAACTCATTTCCCTTTCACCGTGTGGACAAACGAAAAGTAATTCCTGAAAGTTTTCGGAAAGTGGAGGTAAAAAGTGCTTTCTGAAAGCACTTTCGTTGCGTCGTGTGGATACTCATGAAAGTTCTTTCAATGATTTGACACTTTCGGAAAGCACTTTCATTGCATCATTTGGCAGTACCTTAACTCATAACCGTTACAGTCCCTGGTTCTATAACTCAGAGTGTAGTATGTTTTGCATTGTGCACTTTCAATTACATAAATCTTATCAAGACTTTTATCAAAGCCTACACTTTGATAGACATATTTTACTTTGCATGTACGTTTCAAAAACGCAAAAGAAAACGCGACCTATGTAGTTGCACCCTTTTAGTGATGTGAAACTAAATCAATATTTTAAGCATGGCAACACTGCTGATGAAGAATCAGCTGTCGTTGTAGAATCGAGCGTGCGCGCAAAATTTGTTTGGATTTTTTGTTTTGTTTGATCTGTGAAAAGGAATTTCTTTCTATCAACCATTTGGATTTATTTGTACAATTTTTAACTAATTAACAGCTACAAAAGTTGAGATAAAATGCAACGTGTATGTTTGTTTTCAATAAAAATTAATCTTTGAACAATGCTAGTCTAACGAGTTTCTTGTTCCCAATTAGGATATAACATCATGGTTTAAACCCAAAGCAACCATCAAGAAAACAGAAACCTTAAATGGCGATGGAGAGTTACACCATACTAAGAAAACTAAACGCACTGCACGTGTTATTTCCGACGATGAGGACGAAGAGCCGGGAAGCTCTCAAACTGCTGCTGCCAAAACACCGGCCAACAAGAAGAAGCGCTTGGAAAAGGCAGAACCTAAAGAGAAGAATAAGTCGGGAAGTATTAAGAAACCATCGCTATCAAAGCTAAAGGCTACCTCACCCAAAAAGCTAAAACCCGTTAACCCGGCTGAGTTATTTGGAGGCGAAACCTTTCGAATTGAAGCCGAAAAAGTGGAGCCACTCAAAGAAAATGCGGTTATAGATTTAGATGATGATGAAGTCGATAAAAGCTTATTGGAAGTTGATTTAGACGAAAGCGTAATAAAGCAGAAGGAAAAAAAAGTGGAGCGTAAACGATCTAAGTCTAAAACTCCACATAAGAGTCCACGCAAGGATAGCAGTACAACAACGCCTAATAAGAAGGAAAGGGCCGACAAAAAAAATTTGAATGAAACAATTGCTAAAGACGTGGCTGAAAATGGTGAAACAACAAAAGCTGATGAAAAATCGCTTAAAAAGTCGGCGACACCAAAAAGTGCTAAGAGAAAGCAAAAGGAGGAACTAGAAGTTGATGAAGAATCGGTTAAAATGTCGGCGACACCACAAAGTGCTAAGAGAAAGCAAAAGGAAGATCTTGAAAGTAGTAAGTTCATTTTCATTTGCGTAAACATATTTTTGTTTTTACATTTTCTTTCATATTCAATTATTTTCAGGCGTAGTTTCCGATGAAGATCGACACGAACGTAAACGTATGGCGGCCATGCTTTACCAAAAGTACAAAAACCGTGCAAGCGTTATAAATCCCGGTTCCAAAGAGGTGCCAAAAGGTAAACCGAATTGTTTAGCAGGACTAACATTTCTAATCACTGGCGTGCTGGAGTCACTGGAACGCGATGAGGCGGCATCGATAATTAAAGAGCTTGGCGGAAAAATGATGACCACCGTTGGTAAGAGATTAAATTATTTGATTGTTGGCGAGGAAGCTGGACCCAAAAAACTTGTGCAAGCGGAGGAGTTTGGTGTGAATGTAATAAGCGAGGATGGGCTGCTTGATTTGATACGCGAAAAATCTGGAGATACCGCTAAGCAGTCAGTCAAAAAGGAAAATGGTGCAGAAAGCAGCGCAAATGAATCGGAAGCGCACAGCTCCAAGAAAATTAAACACAAAAACGAAGAAAGCGCTCAAGATGCAAGCGCAGATAAAAAAATTAATTTGGAGAAAACGCACAAAAAGGGGGAGAAGGATATTAATGAAACAGTTACAGAGAAGAAAAATAAAGTGGAGAAGTCAGCTAAAAAGGAGGAGAAGCATATTAATGAAACAGTTTTGGAGAAGCAAATAAAAGTGGAGAGATCAACGGAAAGCGCGGAGAAGACAGAAAATTCAAATACTCAAAATGGAAATATTGCGATTAAACCGAAGGTGGATGAATCAATGTTGCCATGGGTGGAAAAATATAAACCGACTAGTGTAAAAGAAATCGTAGGACAATTTGGACCAAATAGCAACGTATCCAAGTGAGTAAACAAGTTTTTATAAGCAAAAGTCTTCACTTTTTCACTTTTCACTTTTTACCTATTACTTTAACTTTATAGGTTAACCAATTGGCTTTCGAAATGGTACATTAATCATGATGGCAAAAAGAAACTGCAAAAACCAAATCCATGGGCTAAAAATGACGATGGCAGCTTTTACAAAGCGGCACTGCTATCCGGTCCACCAGGTATAGGCAAAACCACAACAGCTACGCTAGTCTGTCAAGAGTTAGGCTTCGACACAGTAGAATTCAATGCCTCAGATACACGTAGCAAGCGCCTATTGAAAGAAGAAGTAGCAGAGCTGCTCTCGAATAAGTCACTGCATGGTTATTTTCATGGACAAGGCAAAGCACCAACCAAAAAGCATGTGCTCATTATGGATGAAGTGGATGGCATGGCTGGTAATGAAGATCGTGGTGGTATACAAGAGCTGATTGGCTTAATTAAAGGCTCATCTGTGCCCATTATATGCATGTGTAATGATCGTAATCATCAGAAGATGCGTTCACTCGTCAATTATTGCTATGATTTGCGCTTCAGCCGACCGCGCGCACAACAAATAAAAGGACGCATTTTGAGTATTTGCTGTAAGGAAGGCTTCAAAATTGATAGCGAAAAGCTGGATGAGATAATTGAAGCAACTAATCATGATATACGACAATCCATAAATTTTATTTCACTGCTAAGCGCCGATAAGGACGTAAAGTTGCCGCAAAAAGGTGTTGGCAAGACAGCAGAGAAGGACTTGAAAATGGTTAGAAATTGTATACTTGAGCATGTGTTAATTTTAATAGATTAGGTAATGCTAATTCGCCGCTCTTGCAGGGTCCCTGGGAGGTCGTACGCAAAGTATTTTCCGCGGATGAACACAAGAAAATGACTTTCAATGACAAATGCGATTTATTCTTTCAAGATTACAGCTTGGGACCACTATTTGTGCAGCAAAATTATCTGCAAGTAAATCCAACTGGGCCAAAGTAAGTGCTGTTTGCAGTAGCTAATTAATTGTATTTGCTGTTTTGAACATCTAATTTCCGCCCCTCCCCACTCCCTTTATAGATCTGATGTGCCACGTAAGGTAGCGCTTGCCGCTGATGCTTTGAGTTTTGGCGATTTGATCGAAAAACGCATACGTTCCGACTCTGCTTGGTCTTTGCTGCCAACGCAGGGCATCTTCAGTTCCGTAATGCCGGGCACGTATATGAGCGGTCAATTTACAGGTCAGATAAATTTCCCCGGCTGGTTGGGTAAATACTCACGCAACAACAAACGTAATCGTTTGGCGCAAGAGTTACACGATCATACACGTTTACGCACCTCTGCATCACGGATGTCCATACGTCTCGACTATGCGCCACATTTGTTGGCGAAAATTGTGCGTCCATTGAAGGAGCGGGGCATGGAAGGTGTTGAAGAGTCACTGGCAGTGCTAAAGGAATATCATTTGTTGCGTGAAGATATCGATGCACTAATTGAACTCACCACTTTGCCTGGCAAGAAGAGTTTAATGGATGCCGTAGATGGTCGCGTAAAGGCAGCACTAACGCGTGCGTATAATAAGGAAGCTATGGCCTATTCGTATTCGGTGACTGCGGGTGCTAAGAAGCGTAAAGCGGAAGCAAACGAGGAGGGTGAATTGTATGGCATTGAGGGTGGCGGCGAAGGCGACGATCAAGGTGGTAATAATGAGCAAGAGCTTTCGGAGCAGGAAAATGATGAAATTGAAAATGATGGTTTAATTAAGGTATGTAAAATGATTTCTTGTATTTTTGTATTTTTTTTTTGTGTTTGGAATAACATTAGTTTTTAATAACATGTTTATTATTTAGGCGAAGAAGCGTTCCACTGCTAGCGCAACGTCGAAAACTAAAGCTGCAGCCACGACGAAAACTAAAGCTACAGCCGGCAGCAGCACCACTAAGAAGGCCACGACCAAAGCTTCGTCTTCAAAGAAGAAGTAGAGATTACATTTTTTTTTCTCTTACAAATTATAATGCTTGTATTATTTAGTTGTAAAATTGTACACTTTATTTGCTATCAATTTATATGCGCATGATACACACGCTTAAGTACATACATATATATATACTACAATGAATCTTCTAATACTCTAAACAATTGTTTTTTTTTATTGCTTACACTAAAAACAAAAATAGAATCTTGTGGGCAGTGCTAACAGATTTACCACTCTCCATGCACCGGTCATACATATATATACATACATATATGCTATAGCTATAAATACTTGAGTTATTGTTTTTTTTTTTTTTACTACGAACTTAATTCTACACGCTGCTTTTCATCATCAGCAGCAGGCAGCTCCACATTAACCGCCTGCAAAGCCTCTCTTATCCATTGCGGCACTTCTTCATTGCCAAAATGTTTAGCCATGAATTCCCGTATGAATTCTGGAAATCTATCGCATTCTATAGCATTTCGCATACTCCTCATCAATCTCAATTGATACGCCACATTATGTATGCTCAACAAACTAGCTGATACCGATTCAACTGCAGCAATATGATGCAAATACGAACGTGTATACGTACGACAGGTGCTACATTCGCACTGCTCATCTATGGGTTGCATGTCATTTTCATATTTTTTATTTTTTAAATTTATTTGACCCGTATTTATCAAGGCGCAGCCAAAACGTGCTGTGCGCGTGGGAAAGACACAGTCAAACATATCAATACCGAGTGCCACACATACCACCAAATCGGCTGCAAAGCCAACACCCATCAAATATCTGGGCTTGTCTTTGGGTAACATATCGGTGCAAATGTGCACGGTGCGCCAAAATTCATCTTTGCTTTCGCCACCACTCAGACCACCCACTGCATAGCCGCGCACCTTGCGTTGCATCAAGGCATCGGTGCACTGTTTGCGCAGCGCTGCATCTAGACCACCTTGTACAATGGGGAAGAGACTTTGATCGTCATCACGCGCATGTGCAGCAATGCAACGATCCAGCCAACGTATTGTACGTTGCATAGCCTCTTCAACGCGTGGTCCAACCGTTGTCGTCTTGATCACATCATCCAATTGCATTATTATATCGGCGCCAATGGCGTTTTGTATCTGTATGGAGTGTTCGGGTGTTAGCATGCATTCGGAATTATCAAATGGTGAATTAAAATTCACACCATTTTCATCGATTTTAGCTAATTTCAGCAATGAGACCATTTGGAAGCCACCAGAATCGGTGAGAATGTTGCGTGGCCAGTCCATAAATTTGTGCAGACCACCGGCTTTTTTAAGTGTTTCAATGCCAGGCCGCATGCCCAGATGATATGTGTTGCCCAACAGTATTTGGCAGTTTAGCTCAATTAGCTGATCGGTTAGAAGACCTTTCATCGTACCCTAATAAGTAGTATTATAGAAGGGGTGAGTAATGTTTCTCTTTTTGCATATCAAATAAGAAATCTCGGGGAAATTTTGCAATAATGTCGCAAGCCGCCAAAAAAAAGACATTTACCGAGGGGTAGGGGAAGGGAAGGGGGTTCTGAATACGTAAAATTTAGGCGCCGGATGTGCCTCGTTTTCGAGGGATTTTATATAAATAAATATATAAATTCGCGTAAATATATGTATGTACACTAAAGCATAGTGCAGTGTGGCAATTTCAATTTAAAGGTGGTTATTGATGGGTTTATGGTTACTACGAGGAAAAAAATGACCATAAAATACGTAATCAAAAATTTCAGTAATTTTGTTACTTTTATGGATGCATGTATAACATCGAGTCAAAGAAGTCGATGCAATACTTCGGAGGATATAGAAAAAATCGCCGCAGGCAAAAATTCGCGCGATTTTTCATTCCAAATTTTCTTTTTTTTTTTACTTATGTAGGAAAATTCAGAAGAAATGGCGCCTTTTTTTAAATTGTGTAGGAAACCCGAGAAAACCCGCCGCAGTCGAAATTTTGGAATGAAAAATCGGAAAAACACCGAAATCTCAAATTCCAATTGACTTACTTGGGTCCCAACAGGCATGAATACTGGCGTATTAACTTCACCGTGGCGTAGTGTCATTAGGCCGACCCTCGCCTTTGTCACAGAACACTCCGCAATTATTTTGTATGTGAGTGGCGGCAAATTAGGGGCTTCCATTGCTGCGAGGTATATTTATTAAACTAGTCTATGGAAATTACAGAATTTCCAAACCAAAGCCACATACAAGCAATAACTACGATTGATTATCCCGGTCACCGGAAATAGATTTTCTAATTGGAACAGCTGTTGAGTCAGAACTATTGATGAGAAACTAATTAGTATCGATTGTCACAAATACTATCGATAGTCATGTATGGTTCACATTGGGCTAGGTTACACGAGACTATGAGAATATAAATTGCGTCGTTTTTACACGGAATGAAAAGAAGTAGGAAAAATATGATTGTGTATGTGTGAATATCGCTCAGACGATGACTGTCAGCTGTGCACATCACTTCAACGGTGCACTGGTTGCTGATCTTTCTCTCTTATTTTATGTATGATGTTAATTACTGGAAGCGTATATGGCGACTAAGGGACTTTTGACATTAGCCCTGTTTTTTTTCAAGCGCATATACATCTGCGCTTAAATTTTGTATGGACAACTAAGCGCGGATAGAGATGTGCGCTTAAAAATCCATACAAAATTTAAGCGCAGATGTATATGCGCTTGAAAAAAAACAGGGCTATTACTCGGTACGACATCCGATCGACATTTTTTGCTCGGTATTTCCAGCTTACCGAAACGATTCCGCGTTGCTGTGTTTTTCACACTTGTGGGAATACTTTCGGTGCGTTATCGGCAGAAAATAGGAAAACAAACATCGAAATTTGCAAAACAAAATTTTTAACTTCAACAAATCACTCAATAATAACAATAATGTCTTCTATCGAAGACGAAGACATTATAACTTGCTACATTTATAGCCGAAACGAGTTTTTTACTGACTTTGTTCTTCTTCTTTTATTACGCCGCAAAAATGTATGCAGTAATTCCTCAAATTTTACTGACCGGTCTTACCGCGCTGCGGTATACCGAAATTAATCCGCTCCGATTTCATGTATGCAACACTAATGTGAAAGTGCCAATTGAAATACATGTGGTCGGTAAGGTTTCGGTATACTTTCGGTAAAAACCAAAAATGTCGATCCGATACCGCACCGAGTAATGTGAAAGCGCTCTAAAAGGCGATTGGTAGAAAAGAGCGAAAAGATCGTCGCGAACCGGCATTTTTTGTAATTACACTTGCGTTAGTAGGGGCATTTCAGTTATTACATCTGGGTCTGGGTTAAGATAAATTTTTACTGAAACAATCCGGCTCATAATGAAAATTGGCTGCACTTGAAAAGAACTAAAAAGAAGAAGAAACATATACAACATATACCCAGCAGTAAAAATCTGAAATGAATCCTTTATGAATCACTGATGAAATTCATCATGAGGAGGCATCAGTGAATGCTTTCATATAAAGGCTGCTGAATTTTTTCAAATAAATGGTTTGCTTTCCTAATGCCTATATGACTCCGTTCGGAGCCGGCATAAAACTGTCCAATGGTAGGAAAAACAAAAGGAGCACACCTCGAATTGGGAGAGAAGCTCGGCCATAAAACTCGTCAGAGTTATAATAGCGCAAAAACAATTATTCTGTACGTTGAAAAAAGACAAATACTCCCTCAAAAACAATTTGATTGACTTTAAACTTCAAACTAAATGAAAATAACTATTTCAAAAATTATTTTTTTTGGAAATTTGAATTTAAATTACTGAAATAAATTATGAAACTCACATGGCGGGATAGCTATGTATTCCATGTTATAAGGAGAAGCCAGTGCGCAGTATAATTTTCCTTCCGGACTTCTTCTTTCCCCTTACGGCCAAAGCAGAAGCTTACAAGAGGCAAATTTGAAATTTGTATTTCCATATATTTTTTATTTTAAATATAATTTGTTTTATAGTTGTCAAATTGAAAACTTAGTCAGAAAAGCTGCCGAATGTCAAAAACCTACCGAAATACAAGCTGGCTCGTTGGTTTTTAACCGCCTAGATGGTATTTCGTTTGGTTTTTTCAATATAGCTTGCTCGCTTGCACCAACGTAAAACGATAATGATGAATATTCAACAAAGAATCATCAATGATTATTTAGCAGTGAAACAAATTGACTGCAGGGTATATGTATATATATGTATACATACACAAATGTCACTTTTCAGTTCTGCCAAATCAAAAAGCACTGTGCTGCCAATTCAGCACGGAAAAAACAAATCGAACAGGGCGGATCATAAATTGAACCAGCAATTTATCTGGTTTAATCGAGCTGAAATCGTTGTTGTTGCATTTGCATGTAAAAATTTTTATCTGGGTTAGGATCACCGTATGTGAAACACGGCTAGTGTGTCGCAGCAGATCTTCTATCTTTTTTTCGGGGTTAAACCTGGAAGAACCTTTTGATATACTTTACCTCTCTCCACTTGCTCTCTCATCAACAAACACCTATAAAAATAATTGGAAATGTTCTCGTGTAAACGTGACAAGCTTGCAAAGGTGTTCGACAAGACAAACGAATTCGCTAAAGTGGGCCTGCATTTCACGCGTCGAAGACCATGTAGGTGAAGCTTTAGCAATTTATCAAATTATCAAAATATGGATACCTAATAGACGATTAGTAAAGCTTACACCTAATTTGAATTGGACAAGGCGCAATTTGAGCTTGGAAAAAATTAGCTGGTTTCTTATTTTATTCGTTTTCGCCTAAAATGTCCAGGCAACGGGATAGGCAAAGGTCACAACCGACAACTTCCTCTACTGCGGACGTTAAAGGAAAAATAAAGAGCGTCTACTGCAAGAATTTCGTGTAATACAAATGCATATACATACATACATCTGCTTAAATATTTTGTATTTTGCAGGACTTATGGCGAGTGCACCTTCTATCCAACCGAATATCTTAACGTTATTATTGGCCCCAATGGAACAGGCAAATCCACGCTTGTGGCTGCAATCGTTTTGGGTTTGGGCGGCAAGCCGGAATTACTTTCGCGTTCCAGTGCACTAGGGGATTATGTTAAAAATGGACGTGATGAAGCCGTGGTTAGAGTTGAAATTCTTCGTGATGCCATGGGCAAATCCACAACATTCGAACGATGTTTTCCACGTAATGGTAAATCTACTTATAGCATTGATGAGGAGAACGTATCGGAGCGACGCTACCTGGCAGCTATAGCTGAATTTAAAATTCAAATAAATAATTTATGTCAATTCTTGCCGCAAGATCGTGTACAAGATTTTGCTAAAATGGATCCACCAAAAATTTTCTATAACACAATAAATTCGGTGTGTAGTCATGAAACGCTAGAGGTCTTCGATGAGCTGAAGAAGTTGCGCGCCAATCAATTGAGTGAAGCAGATGGGGGCAAGAAGAAGAGGGACGAATTGGAACAGTTGCAAACACAATGCAATACGTAAGTGAATTGTACTTTTTGTATTTTATTAAGAGTGCTACTTACGATCGTTCAAGTGGCAAATATGTAATATCGAGTGAATCTTCACCAGTTAGAGCAACAACAATAAAACGGGTTAACGGATTTTTATTCGGTGCTTTGCGCTTTCAACAACAAAAAAGCTACTTAAGTACTTAATTTAAAAAAAAAATTTTCTTTTATCATTTAAAGGCTACAACAACACTTGGAGCGCTACAACGAACAAAAGGAGTACAAAGATAAGCTAAATGTTTGTGAGGCAAAAAAATTAGAGCTAGAAGCGCAAAATCTTGATGAGCAGAAAAAGCAACAAACCAGAGATCTGACATTGGCTAAGAAAAAATTTGATGATGAACAGAAAGTCTACAACAATATAATGCGCCGCCAAAAGGATATAACAAATAAAACACAACAATTCGCGAAGGATGTCACAATTAAGGTATAAATACATAAATTGTATATAAGTATGTATCTATACACTTACTTATTTTAAATCATTTGCAATTAGGCACATCAAGAACAAGTGGTTACCGGTGAAAAGCAAGGCATTGAAGATCAAATAAAAACACGTAAAGAACAAGTTGAACAAGCACGCACCATGTATTTGGTATGCATTATTTGTAATATTTAAATATGGATGTATGTAATAAACTAAAAACATTTCATTCTCTATTATAAAGCGTAAGAAACGTGAGAAGTCAGAGTATGATAAAGATTTACATAATGAAACAAATATCTTACGCTTACTGCTTGCCGATTTAACCAAACTCAGAGAAAATGCAAATGCCGATAACGCCTGGAAGGCAGAAAAAGCTGAGCTTGATCAGCGTATTCATAGAATTAAAGAAGAATTGGCTGGATATATGAAAAAACGCGCAGAAATCAATAGCAAATTGGATGAACAATATGTGCCGGAAATAGGTTTATTGAGTCGGCGCATTGAACGCGCCAATGATGTTTATTCGCAAAAGCTAGAGGTGATTTGGGAGGCGAATTTGCTGTTGTTAATTAAAAATTTAATGTTGTTTATGTGTTTAAAATACTTGATTTTTTTGCAGCTAATACGTGACAAATATCCCGATGTCTATCGTGCCGTACAATGGTTAAAGGATAATAAAGAGCTATTTCAAGGACGTGTTTACAATCCGATGATCTTGGAGGTACGTTGTAGCTAAGGCGAGCATATTTTGCTTATTTGATATTTATGTATATAGATATATTTTACAGCTAAGCGTGCGCGATCCTGATCATGCTAAATACTTTGAAAATACCATCAACATACGCGATCTGCTGGCTTTCACTTGTGAAACCAAAGAGGATGTTTCGCTGTTGGTCAATGAGCTGTGCGTTAAGCAAAAGCTGCAAATTAATGTTGGCAATGCGCCGTCAGCAAATAAATTGAATTATCGCGCCGAGATGCCGATTGAGGCGTTGAGGTGAGTTCATGTGATTTGCTTTGATTTATTTATTTATTCATTGCTTTTGCTTTTTTATTTAGATCCTGTGGATTTACTGCTTATTTAATTGATCTAATTGAAGGACCACCAGCCATACTTAACTATTTATGCAATTTAAATGGCATACATCGTATACCAATTGGCAGCGCAGCGGTTAATGAGAAAACCGATGATGTGCCAAATAATGTAACTTTCTTCTTTGGCGGTATGTAGTAGACATTTAGTGGCAAAAGCTGACTGATACTGTTTAAAAAAACCCGCGTGTAGCACAGTACACGTGATAGAAGTTAACTTCTTACATCAATTTATATTCGCTCGAAAGCAACAAGTAACAAGTTTCATATATCATATGAGAAACGAATTTGCAAATACATCCCTGCAAAAATGCGATTAATCAGGGACAAATCTATATATATCGGGATTAATCGCACATTTTTTGCAGGGATATTATAATGAAAACTATCGCATGTACATACATGTAGTTGTGTGTTTTTGTTTGTACAAATTCTATTTATAGAAAAGGCGATGCTTGTTCTTGTTATTAGATTTTGTTTATCGGCATGCTCATCCGATTGGTTTTTATATTGGTTGTTTGATCGTTTTTATTTTAATAATTAATTAGTATGTAATCCCCGATATTCGGGTGGCACTTTTATTTAATAAAAAATGACAAAGCAAATTGTTTAATAAAAAAAAAAGCAACAAAAAAAACTGACTCGACCTGGACTTGAACCAGCTTCATTTGCATCGGAAGCCAAGCATCTTACAGCTGAGCTACCGCGATAGTTGCGTGAGTTGTGTCAAACGGTGTACTTTAATTTCTTCTTGTGTTATTAACATTCTCACCTCGCTTATTTCACCACAGCGCTGTTCTGGTTAGAATTTCTTATGTACTTACACGTATACATATGTACATACATACATGTACATACAACCCAATAGACCAAAGGGCTTGAGAATAATATTATAACAAGCTTACAAATATAAGCGTTAAGCTTGAGGAAAGCTTGTGTAAAGTATTGAAAAAGTCTTAAGAACAATTGTAGAAAAATCAAAACGGCACCCTTTTTATAAGCTTACAAATGTAATTGTAGAAAAATATTACTTGTGAAAGCTTGTTGTAAGCTTATAAATACAATTGTATGTATAAATAGTAGAAAAAACAAAAAAAAATAAATTTTTATTTGCATTTTTCTTTTCATTTTCTTTCCTTCTTCACCTTTACTGCAATGTTCTTTATTTTATATTCTCCTCCTGTTTCGAACCATGACATCAACCTGAACGGTATCATATAGTAGGACATTCAACATTATATTGAATTTTATTGAGGCTTTTATACTTCCCTTTTCCGAAAGAGGAATAATGAATTATATGAATCATTGTAAAACCAAAATTTAAAAAATTTTACAGCAAGCTTAAAACAATCTTATTATTAATAGTTTTTTAAGCTTTCATTGCAAGTGTAAAGTAAGCTTATTGTAATATTGTTTTCAAGCTTGTGTTCCTCAATTATTACAATCATGCTTGTGAATAAGCTTACAATTAAGCTTATAAAAACTGTATTCCAATAAGCTTACAATGGACAATTGTTATAAGCTCGTTCTCAAGTCCTATTACATTTCGCTTACTTCCTGGTCTGTTGGGAAATCTCCAAAAGAATTTAAAATAAAAATACATATGTATTAGTAAAAAATACCGATTTAAAATTTTTTTTTTTGACATACTGAGCACCTAATGCTTTTCCTTAAATAGGTACTTATATTTTCGTTCATCGTTTTGTTTTTATATTAAATTATTTCTCAGTTTTTAGTGCGATTTTAAGATTAAAGAGTGCTTTTTAGTTTTTTTTTAAGCTATTATTTATTATTAAAATAAAAAAAAAATAAAAAAAATAAAAAAAAAATCACTCGCTTGGCTTGATTCGAACCTACCTCGCCTAGCTTCCAGACCAGACACACTACCTCTACGCCACCACACCACTTGCGTTGAGTATATCAAACGCTGCACTTAAACTGAACTAACAAAACGGGTGGTTGCTTTCATTGTAATATGTAGGTACATAATATGTACATATTATGTATTTGCAAATATCAAACTTGTTACTTGTTGCTTTCAATAGGTGAGAGAGTTGTACTTGAGGTTGATTTTTTTAAAAATTAAAAATCAACTAAAATGGCTGCTATTTCCGGGGGCAACTTCCGTTGCATCAAATTTCAAATTTCACTCTCCATAAAAACTCTGTATCGCCGCCTAAGAAGTTAACTTCAAAAAACTAGTACATATGTATTTAATCATGTTTTCTTGTTTTTTAGGCGATCAACTTTATTCTGTCAAGGTTTCCAGATACTCGGGAGAGAAATCTATTTTGCAAAATCAAATACGCGGCAAAAATCTATTGGTTAGCCGAAGCACAAATCAAATTGCGGAGGCTGAAAAAAGGTGCGTTATTTTCTACTTTTTTCTTTAGATAGTTTTTTACTAATGTGCTCCTTACTTTAGACTGCGTGAATTGAAGCGCTGCAGCGACCAATTGAAAAATCAGCGCACCGCATTAGAGGCAAAAATTGAGGAGACAAACGTTGAGCGCGAGGAAATTATGACCAGAAAGCGCGCCATAGACAGCAAAATTTCAGAGCGTGCACAACTGGAGGAGAAATGTCGCAGACAGAATGAGAAAGTGAAGCAGCTGAAAAATAATGCAATTAGTAAATAGAATTTTTAGTTAGAAAAAAAAAGATGGATCTAAAGCCTTATTAATTTCTTGCCTTTCTTTTTTCATTGCAGACCTACCGCTTTTGGAACAGAAATTCAATGAAAAAGTAAAGACATGCTTACAAGAAATTATGCAATTACAAGCAAAAAAAATTGAAAGCTTAAAAAAACTGCAACAAGCATACGTTGATAAGAAAGTTGCAGTGCTAAAGGAACGCATATTCAAGCAAGAAAATGAAGAGCTCATAAATACCATAAAAGAGGCGACTGACAATAAAAATCAAGCTGCGGTATATGAGCATAAAATTTGCATATATTATTGTACTTGAAATTTAAAAATTGTATTTATTTAATTTACTAGCGCATTGTCGACAATATAAACAGAACACTGGAGAAAACCAAACAGCAATTGCAAACAAAAATAAACGAAGCACGCAAAGCCAAAAGAGAGTGCACATCGCTGGAGCTCTTCAATCAATTGCCGAATACGATAGAAGAGCTCAAAGATGCGATAAATGAATTTAAGGCACGTCTGGAATGCATGGGCGATGTCGATCAAAATGTAGGCACCTATAAGATTACTAACTTTGTATATATAGCATAAAATAATTAACTTGCAATTGCTTTGTATTTAGATCATCAACGAGTACAATCAAAAGTGCGCTGATATGGAAAGACTACGCGCAGACATACAAAACTCCGATGCAAATCGTCAGGGTATGGCCGAACAAATGCGCACGCTACATGAGAGTTGGTTTCCGGAAATTGAAAATATTGTCGCCACATTGAATTGTCATTTTAGCGAATTTATGACTTCGATGGGTTATGTGGGTGAGGTGAATTTGATAAGGCGCGATGAGGTGAGTTTTGAAATTGCATAGCATTTGTGCTCATAGTGCTCATTCTTCTTTTTTTCTATCGTTTACAGTTTGATTACGACACTTATGGCATACAAATTATGGTGCAATATCGCAGCAATGCTCAACTGCAGGCGCTCGATCGCCATACACAATCGGGCGGTGAGCGCGCAGTGGCAATTGCAACATATACGCTGTCGTTGCAACACATTACACATGTGCCATTTCGGTAATGATAAGAAAAATATTAATTATGTATATATTATTACTTCTATAGGTATATATTTTTATGCTACAACCTCTTGTGTTTCAGTTGCGTCGATGAAATCAATCAAGGCATGGATGCAAATAATGAGCGTAAAATCTTTGAGATGCTTGTGAAGGAGACCACGCAAACGGGTCGTGCACAATACTTTTTTGTTACGCCAAAAGTACGTGAAACATGCATAAATTTTTAAGAATATTGTATTTTATAAGCTTATATACATAATTTTCTTTTTAGCTGCTGCCAAATCTGTTGTACAACGAGCGCATGTCCGTGCATATTGTATTCAATGGCAAGATGGTGAAAACGCCCAATGCCTTTTCATTCCAAATATAGTTTAGTTGTTCATTTTACTGTTTTCATGTTTATAATACCACATTTGAAGTTGTTTTTATGTTTTTGTGCTTTAATAAAAAACCATTTTTTATAGTTTGTGGTTGTAGTTTCTTTTTAATGCTACTGCAAATCTAAAGATTTGATATAAAATGCTCTTATCTCAAATTCATCAGGGACAAGGAATAAGTCAATAAATAACCTGCCGCATGTTGCATTTGCAAGTAAAAAACTGCCACACTGGAGTTCATTGTAATATAAATGTGGCAATGTAACAAGCATGCAAGGCTTTGAATAGCACTAGTCACGCACGCACATTGCCTTAAGTTTAATGGCTGAGGAAAAATGCTTAAAAGCAATTTATAGCGTCTCTCCAGATTATTTGCATACAAATTAAAGTCTTCGCTATGTAAGAAAATCATGCGCCGCAAGGCAGCAAAAGTCCTGTTTGTGCTTCACTACATAGTTCACCCGTAACACCTTAAAGGTGGTTGAGTAACTATGGTAACGACATATTTATTAATTCCTGCAAACACGCACTTCCTCAAGGCGCATAGCTATAACATTACTCAGTCATGCACTTGCTTTCTTATACAAATTCATTGCAGTCAAATTAGTCGACGGGTGTTGTCCTTTCTATGTTAAAAACTCAAACAGAAAACTAAGCAGAAAATATTTGAAATAATTAACATATAAATAAATAAATAAAAAACAAAAACAATAAAAAAAAAACAATGTACGCTTTCAGCAAAATGTGCTTCCTTCTTTTAAACTTGCTCTTCCAAATGCCAACGCTACAGGCAAATCGCAACGGCAACGCTCAAGATATTTCACAAGACAACTTAAATGCAAGCACATACACATATCACAATATAAATAAATGCAAAAATAACGAATTTTATGATTTGGATACATTTGCATGTGTTGTATGCGGCAAGGAGGAGGAGCACTTGCAAGCCACAATGGACAGTAAGTTTTGTTAAATTCATGGAAAGTGGAGTGTTTAAAAAACGAGTGAAATTTGTTGCGGATAAACTCTGTTATATGTATATATCGTCGCTCCCAACGAAGACTAGCACGGTTCAGTTCGCGTGGAAGACTAACACACTTCGTTGTTCGCGTGGAAGACTAGCATGCTTCATTTCTTGAAGGGGTATTACACGATATGTTTTGTCAGATGTATATGCCACTTTTTTGTATGGATACAGAATAAAACCGTGTAAACACTAAAGAGAAAGCCAGAATTTATTTGCAAAACCTATGCAGATACTTAAAAGTAGGCCTAGTACAAGTCTAGGAATATTTGAAACTCATATACTTTTCAAACAAGTGAAGCATGTTAGTCTTCCACGCAGAGAACTGAAGCATGCTAGTCTTCCACGCGAACAACGAAGTGTGTTAGTCTTCCACGCGAACAACGAACCGTGCTAGTCTTCGTTGGGAGCGACGGTATGTACATAATTCATTTCACAATTCCTCCTGCATTTCAGAATTTTCTTGCGAGTGTGCAGCGAATTTTTTAACCGTAGCGCTTTATGATACCCACCACAAAAATCCAATATGTACGAATGAGTGTGATGTCGACTGTCAAACCGCAAAAGCTAATCGCAATAAAAAAATATGTGCATACAAATTAATTAACTTTACGCAAACCGCAAACGATAACATGAAAGGCTTGAGTATAACAAAAACGCGACCGATACGTTTGTTGCCCGCCGGCTATCAAGTGAACACCAGTACCACCAATACCGCCAACAACAGCAACACTTCCGAGACTATCGCTGCCACTACCGTTCCTTTATGCACTAAATGCGATTTAAATTATAATTTTCGTTATCATGACTATTGCATTGCCATTGCCTTGCTTAAACCATTCAAAAGCCGTTATGATACATTTTGGCAAACGAACAACTTAAGCGCCGCTCAACATCACTTTGGTGATTTGAGTTTTGTCGCATTTTTCTGTTTAACTTTGCACAATCGTACCGCTTGCAATCAATTAGCGAATTTGTGTGTGCTTTCACATTTTTCTACTGCAAAAACTTCACCATGCAGCGCATTTCTCTTGAGTCAATTAACGGATATGCTGTGGCTGAAATATGCTGGTGGTATGGATGAAAATCTACAAACGGCCAAACCGCCACTATTTTATAGGCGTGGAAAAAGCGTTACTAAAATGTTGGAGGAACCGTTAAAAATAGCAGTCGACTTCAATTTACAATTATTTAGCACCGTTTATGCTTTGGATGGTAATTTGCGCTATTGGGGCGCATTTAAATTTGGCCACGTTAATCTTTGTCACATGAATGCGCCGCTGGCTGAGGCTGAGGTTTGGCGTGCAGCAATCAAATGCAGTTTAACAACGGAATATTTAATTGATTTAGCTCAGCGCTATGCAAATAATAATTTTATTAGCTTATTTTTAAATTTTACGGAAAAATCAAGAGTGCAGGATACGAAGAAAACAAAATTGATAACACTTCCGGTGCTGATTGAAGACATTTCCGTTGATAATGTGGTGAGTTGAATGTAGCTATGGTGAGTGTTATAGAAGAAATACGCACAGCGGCAGTTAAAAAAATGGAAGAAAAATCAATCATATATCAAACGCCCTTCAGAAAAATGGAGCGGAATATTTTAGAAGCATAAAGGTTGCACTTTGTTAGACTAGAATTGTTTGGGCTACAAAACTGCATATTAGCAAAGTTTCTAAATTTTATCTTAGTTGCTTTTAATAAAGAACTATTTGAAATTTTAAAAAAATGAAACAAAATAAATTTAGCGAGGTGAAATTTGGCGCTGCTTGCATTTTACTTTTGCTGCTATTATGTAAACAATGCTTTTTGTTTAACCAATTTCTTCTACATATGTGTATATTCCTGTTTCTGATTTATAGTAGTTTAATTTATAATAGTTTAATTTTAAATGTTTATAATGCATATTTTTACTGTTCCATCCAGCGCCCACACCCCGAAGAATGGCAATTGGTCAAACGTTTCCAACTAATTGCAACACAGCCCAGCCAAATGCAAACAACACACCATTCACCAACACCATCATCACATCAAAGACCATACGAAGACGATTTCAAACTCTCGCTCTATAGCAGCATACGATATGTGGAATCTTTTGAATTGCGTTATAAATTATTTGAAAATAATCAAATTTGTGTGCCGCTCGTTAAACTACGCTATCGTCAACTCCAATTCAGCGCCAATGCGACGCTCAATGAGCAACATCCATTCGCATTGCAAATAAGCGTGGAACATGTTGGTGGTGGCTTAGTCGAACACAGGCGGCAGCTTGTCTTTGAAACTTTAATACCCACGTTTTTACTAATCGCTTTGGCTTTTGCCTTATTTCGCATGTTGAATAACAGAAAACGGCGTATTGGCACGACCGCAACCGCAACCGTAACCACAACGACAATTGACTTTTGCAACACTTCAACGTATTTGCTGGAGTTGTTGCTGTACTTTGCTTCCTATGCAGCAAATGTGGCGTTATTTTCCTTCGTTTTGTACATGTTTGTGCATGCAATGCAACGTATTTTCACATACAGAATCTTCAAGTTTGAATTGCCGACAATGGAAGACGACCATCAACGCTCGTTGGTGTTGTTAATTTGTGCTGCCTTTTTATGCAAGGTAAGTTGCTTGGAAATTCATGGCTGTTTATTGCAAAGTCTTCAAATTAATTTAGATTACTTTCTTATCATAGTTTATATTCATTTGCGTGCACTTTTGTCGCATTAGCAAGTTTGATCTCTTTCTGATCGATTGGGAACGACCGCGCAGCTGTGAGAATAATCATTTCACCTTAAAGAATAATCTAGAAACATCTTCCGTGTGTTCGAGTGTACGCACTTTTGCTGCCGATAATGTATCCGCTTGGCGTGTGTTTTATGTAGCAAATGAATGGTTGCGTTTGAGCGTGAAGCAAAGGTATTCGATTGGTTTGCAAGCGCTGGCGGTGTTAACTATAGTGCAGGTAAAAATCAGAAATATCTTCTCGTAAATTATAAATAAAAGCTACTTTCAGCTCGCCAACAACAATCATGTGCTTAATGAAGATCGCTCACTACAAATATTGATCATCATAATAACAAGCTTAGCGGTTTACCTCGCACAATTGTCGTTGCACAACTTCGTTTTGAAACGCATATTCGGCGATCCACTAAGCAAATTCATTGATCTTTGCTCGTCGTGCAATATATCCGTGTTAATGTTGTTGGAGCAAAGTTATGGCTTTTATATACATGGACGTTCGCCGAATGGCTTTGCCGACACCGATATGTACTCGATGCTTGTGCAAATGCAACGCGATTCACATCAACATCGTGCGCGCAAAGGTCTGTTGGGCGATTCGGATCAGCAAAGTTATGTGATTTTGGCGCCATTGAATTTGCGGTAAGTGGATTAATTAAAGTTAGGGAAATGGCTTATATCTTGCTGGCGGCATTGTAAGCCAGAAAGCTTTATGATTCCTATTGTGTTCATTTAAAATATATTCCACTTCTGAATTTTGAATTTCATTATCTTCCATATCCTTTCATATGATTCCTTTTGAGTTCTTTTAAAATATGTTTCAGTTAAATATGAATTTAAATCTTGATTTTCAATTACCTGGGCCCTCACTCTGTAGTTCTATTCGGAAGCGAAATCCGATTCGAAAGCACATTCGTATTGTATAGAATATATAGAATAGAATTCGAAAGCGAACGAATTTTCTTTCGAATCGAAATATAGAGTGAGGGCCCTGACCATCCACAGCCTTAACATTGTCAGATTGCTGACGCCATTCAATCGATTCCTTTTGAGTTCTTTTAAAATATATTCCACTTCTGAATTTAAATATATATTCTCAATTTCATCACTTTCCACAGCCTTCACATAGTGAGATTACTCACGCCATTCAATCGTTCACATGCGTTGTCACAGACTCATTTCCACAAAGAGATCAATACAGTCAATGCAACGGTGGAGCGTTGTTCAGCAGCTCATAGTAGCATTAATCGTTTTCTATGCGCTTTCATTGATCATGTAAGTTATAAGCTGCCTATTTGCTACAATTACTAACGTTAACAGCTTTTACAGGCTATCAAGGATATGGATTATATAATAAAAGAGAAAACTTTGCTTGAGAAATTGCTAATATGCGAATGTGATTATTATCTGACGGAGAGTGAGTTGGCTGATATTTTTTTTTTATTAATATTATATGCTATATATGCATGTATATTCGTATATCTACTATATTGCAGCTAAGGGCACATTTTATATTGATCCAGCAAAATCATTTGATCACTTACTCTTGTACGGCAATAGCTGCAATATGATTGTTATGGAATTGGCGCTGCTTATTGCTGTTTATATGCTAACACAAAATTTCATAGCAGCCACTGCAGCAGTGTTTTTACTCAACAAGGTAGTTGATTTTTGAAATAGTAGTTTTACATAAACTCGAATCGCGGCAGTTGAGAGCGCGCGAAGTCAATTGCTTTCCACTCATTGTACGGCATTCGAAAGCGAGTAAACCATTTGACACGTACTCGTTATGCTTGCTCGCTCGCTCACAACGACTGCAAAATAAAGCTGATTAATAAATACATATTTGTTTTTCCTTTTTCTTTTAAAGCTTTTACAACATACCTTTCAAAGACGAATGCGCCATAATGTAACCAACAAGACTTCTATTGATAAACGATTTTTGATGTAAATTATAAATTATTGCCTCTACATACAATCGAAAACAGCGAGTATCGTTGCAATCCAACAAAACAAAACCAAACAAAAACGAACGATTTGATTTTACATTAAATATTCAATTATTTATTATAGTTATTAGTTCATGTTTGTGGTTGCTGTTGTTTTTTTTCTGTTTTGCTTAGGAATAACGTAGTAGACGTAAGATTATTTGATAACTTATGCAACTAGCGTATGTAAATATGCGCATATGTGGTGGCATGTACCAGCATATTTCATATACATAGTATGTACGTATATAATTTGAGTTTCTAATCTAATCCTCAGCATAGCATAGTTATCATCAATCAAGCAACCAACGTTTTTGTTGTTGCCAATCTAGTTTTAAGCTTTTATAAAATACAAATTGCTTGTTTAACAACTACTAATCGATACAATAAAATATCTACATACATATGTACTACTAAGCAGGTGTGTTTGTGTGTGCAAAGTGTGCAGTTGTGTTTTAGCGATTAAAATATGTATGTATATATGTGCATGGGTGCTTACAAAAGCGTTGTGTGGTGGCTAAATAAAAAAAAAACATTAAAAAACAAACAAAACCCCTCAAATAGCTACTATAATAAAAATGTATTTATATCCATAAATGTGGCATTCCCTGCCATACTATTTACACGTGAAAATATGCTTTAGATATTTTCGCTCCATTTGTTAAGTGCTTTATTATTGTAATGTATGTGTTTATATATATATGCTTGTATGTTAATATTTATAGTTTTTATAATGTTTCAGTTTTTTATAAGGGTTGAAAGTTCTATTACAAAGCGAATGCGCTTTATTCAATCTATTATTTAAACGTTATTAATAGTCCATATGTTTGATTTGAGAATTTTTACTTTGATACGCTAATTAAAAGTGATTTTTTTTCTTTAGTTAAGTATATTTCATAGTGTAGTTTGCATGTAGCCAAATATGCGTTATTTTATAATTAGATATTTATGTATCAACAATTGTTATTATAGTGTGTGTTTTCTCCGCATCTTTTTTAGCATAAAACTGGGTTTACAAATTTGTTTGCATTTTATAGTACATAAAAAAAATAGTAACTAGTCTAACATAGAATTTTGTTAAAATTTTTGTTTTGCTTAATTATAAATGTTAATTTAATTTATCGTGTGTGTTTTTTATGGTCATTATAAATTATGCAAGCATGCATACAAACATACATATGTACATGCAATCAAATACGCTTGCATACTATGTATTATCTAAAAAAAAATATTAAAAATAGCGCAAAATTGCATACATATATTAATCATTAATATATATATAAATTATTAATTGCTATATACATTTTTTTCGCCAAAAATGCATTCAGCTTTAATTAAAAAACATAAAGGTATGTTTTAAACTACTACATACATACATATATGTTTGTTACATATATGCAATTGAAATGTACAAACTATGCTATGCTATGCTTTTTATTATTGTATATGCTTTAGTTTACCATAAATATTGTGTGTGTGTATCACCCTAATTTAAATTTTAGTTTAATTACACTTACAGCTACATACAATAATTATGTTTACAACGTATACATTTTTTTGTTTGCAAAAGCTTTTGCAGCTTTAAAATGATGAATAATAAATATGATTAAAATGCAGAGGAAAAAAATTTTATGTTTAATTATTATCCGAAAAATTTTGATTTTCAATGTGCTTGCTTAAATGATCGTTAGAGCTTAAGATGTTTATCACAAGATTTAATAACGTACTCTCAGGGTTTATCGAACAAAGGTTATAGCGGCAGATCAGCTGATTTGAATTGTGTATCTATACTAAAATTGGAAGAATATCAAACAAGACGAATTGGAAGAATATCAAACAAGACGAATTGGAAAACTATTTTGTTGTGATTCTAAGCTCCCTTCCATATTTCTAAAGAAAACAACAATAGCAACAAAGCATGAAATCGTTGCTGCTATAATCTTAGTTGGTTAAGCCATGCGTACTCTCATGCACTGCGTCGAGTGTCGTATGCACACTGAGGGCAGTTTACTCAACCTCTGATTAACGCTAATCATGGTTAAAGACCGGTTAAACATCATTATCGACTTCATCGTACCATACATTTAATATGTGGTCGATAATGCAATCAATAGCTTAATCGGACCTTTATCCTCCGGTTAGCGTTAATCAGAGGTTGAGAAAAAGGCCCTGAGTAGATAATCGATAGGTAAGCGATTATAGTAGATTATAGTAGTCGATTTGAGGCATTGCAAGTACTAAGCAAATATCAGAAGTATGGTGGCAATAGTTTACTGCAAATTTTTTTTTTTTTTTTAAGTTTTAATGCTTTTAAAGACTTGTTGCTTTTATAACGGCAATGGCAGCATTTGTTTGGACATAAAACCGATTTGTTCCGGTGCTTAAAATCCAACTATGGTGCAAACGTATTTTAAAACTCACTATAATCGCTTAGTAGCCGATTAGCTATCACTGTCTGCAGTCACAAAGGGGATGGGTTAGATACAAAATTTTCAATTGTTAGTTTTTAGAAAAAGCGTTTGTTTTACAAAACAGTTGTATGTACTAATCGAAAATACATACACAAATTCAATTCCGAATTCTAGTCAATATTTTTGGCAAGCTCCCATGCTTGTTAGACTCATTTTTCTACGAATATGCTCTCATCGCCTTATTGGCATTTTTCCGTAGCCCAATTGGAGCATTATTTGGTTATTTAAATGAAATTTGATAGTTGAAAAGTAGTTGATATAAAAAAAGAGCTTCAGTTAGATGTTACAACACGATTAATGCTGCGTTCAGAGCTGGGCGTTAAGAATTACGATTACAAGTTGATTATGATTACAGTAATCGTAGTTCGATTTTTTTGCGATTACTGTAATTGCCGTTAAAAAATTACAATAAACTGCAATCCTAAAAAATTTTGAAATTACGATAACTCTAATCGTTATGCTATGTACACACGTAATGAACGCCCAGCTCTGGCTGCATTAATTGAAAGCTCTTTTTTTTAAGTTTTAATGCAATAATAAATTTAAATATATTCAAAACAATCAAATTCAATTCAGTAAAAGAAATTCGAATTTAAAAATTGTAAACGAACAATGAAACAAAGTACATTAATTTGTCTTCTAAAAAAATTGGCGATTAAATTTACATATGCATAATAAATAGAATATAGAATAGAATGCAATAATTTATGTGTTTTCTGATTCATTTACATTTAAATGTTACATTATTTTTGGTAAGCCCAATAACACCGTTTTTTCATGTTTTTTTGCGATAAGAAGTTATTGCTTTGCTCTAGTAATTGCATGGTACTTCTCAATAGTATGTATGTAAGTCTTGCATATTTTCTACAAATGACATACATATGTAGCAATACTAACAACAATGATAATATATATAAATATAGTATATACACTTAAAATATGCGAATACATATATGCAGTTTATGTATTAAACATTACTATTATACAGATATTTCTTTCTTTTTGTTTTTTGTTACCTCCTTCATAGTTTTAATAATATTATTTAGAGTTATTGCGTGCAC
Source organism: Urophora cardui (assembly GCA_960531455.1). Taxonomy (NCBI): domain Eukaryota; kingdom Metazoa; phylum Arthropoda; class Insecta; order Diptera; family Tephritidae; genus Urophora; species Urophora cardui. The sequence goes on along the minus strand of OY482672.1, from coordinate 148,454,380 downwards.
TTATAGTTTATATCATTTTCAGGTCAAATGAAACATTTTTCAAGTGAAGTGAAACTTTTTTCAGGTAAAGTGAAATCTTTTGCAATTGAAATGAAACCTTTTTCAATGGAAATGAAATTGATAAAAGCTTAATTTCAATTGAAAAAGGTTTCATCTTGGAAAAAGTTTCACTTGACCAGAGAAAGGTTTCATTTGACCTGAATGTACATATATGTATATGTATGTATGTGTTTAAAAGTGCATTTTTTCAATTTCAATACATAAATACTTGTTAAATACATATATGCAAGTATGAATATATATATGTTTATGTGTTGCCTAAATTACATATTACTTTGTTTTATGTAGGCATATGAACTAATATAAGGTGCAATTAATTTTATTTTTAATTTTTATTTTTATATTATTATTTGGTGCAGTATTCTATTCATAATATATCTATCTCACGTTTTAGTTTATTCTTTTAATTTCAAAATGTTTTGTCTTTCAACTAATGTCTATTTATGTATTAATTTTTTTTTGTTTGTATGTAGTAAAACCTTAAGCAAAATCTCTAATGCGTCTTGTTGTCATAGTATAGGAAGCTTCTCAGTTTGTTTAGTGTTACAAGTTTCGTAGATTGTAACACAAATTACAGTGTATTTAATATGCTTCTACAGCATACACATTTAACTGTTGCAAATTCTTTGAACTAAACAAAAAAAAAATACAAAGTTTTGTTTATTATCTTTTTTTGGCTCATTTCACCTACTCAACTTTACAACACAACATTTTACTCCAATTTAGTTGGGCGCGTTGAGAAAAGCACTGGAAAATAACCACTACACTTTCCGCTCGCCTCGCTTTACTTGCTACAACTAAAATGTCTCTTTAGAGAAAAAAGTTCGGTTGCGTTTGTGGCGGACAACATAGACTTAGCAGTGCGAGCGCATCTTCGCCACCGCCACCACTACCAATACCACTACCACCACCAACACCACCACCTACAATTTCATTGCTATTGATTGTTGCTAAAATGCTGTTAAGTAGCTGATTAAACTTATCCTATTCGGTTAGCTTGCGTGAACGTTTCGGCGGATTGGATGAATCATCTTCGCCCATCAATGTGGGATTTGCGCTTTTGCGTCCATTTTCCATTGATGCACAGCTGGCCGGTGAGCCCACGGCGCTATTAGCTAAATTCATGAGTCCCGGTGATGAGGCGGCTGTTGATGTGGAAGCACCGCCAATACCGTTTAATTGCGTATTGTTGATTGTGTTGTTGTTGTTGTTGTGTGATTTATTGGCAAAATTGGGCAGCCATTTGGCTAATTGTTCTTCGAAAAAGTTTTCCAAATATTTTGCATTGCTGTATGTTTTGGAGTCCTCCTAAACGAAAATGTTATCATAGATTAAACAGTTGATTCGTGTAAAGCAAATATTAAACACGCTTACTTGATAGAAAAGGTAGGTGTTTTTGAATATGAGACGCACATCAGCGACAAAACCAGCGATATCCTTGTAATGATTTGGACTGGAGGGATCCAATCTTGTGCGTATAACATCCAAAGACATGGGACTGTAAGAAAATTTGTTTATTTTTTAAACATTATTCAAAGCAAGTACGCTCAATTATATTTCTACTTACTTGCAGATAATCTCATAATATGCTGTATTGGTTGGCGGTTCCGGTTCGCGAAAATGCAAACTCTGTTCATATTGGCAATACAATTCCAAACAAATGCGTTGCACTATCTGCAGCTCCAAGCGACTCAGCTCGCCCGGCACTTTATGTGTGTTCTCCGTATTGTTGGCCAAATCCTTTAGGTTCACGCACAGCAGACATTGCCAACTTTCGCTTTCATCCGGCAGCGAACTGATGGCGGGAATGTGACAATTTTGATGGAATACTTTGGGACATTTGTCGCAGCACATTAGCTCACCGCCATCGAGGCAGACGGCACACCAATCTTCGTTCGGATCGTCTTTTTGATCATTTTTATTATTAACTAATTAGTTTTATATTTTTAATTTTTTTGGTATAATTTGTAGTTTTTGAAAAAATATTTTTTAATTTTTGTTTTTGATATCGTGTTTTTTTGGTATATGTAGAAGTTGTGTTGGCGTTAATTTTATAATAAATATTATGTCATTATTTAGGAGAGAAACGAGAGAGTTTAATGCGTTTTACGTTTTACGATATATGATTTACGATATACGATATCCGATTTATGATATTTTGCATTTTTGAGATGCGTTCGAAAAAAGAGATAAGCAAAGAAGCAAAATTACAGATGATTAAGGCAGTTGTTGGAAATAACGAGCATTTGGAGAATGAAATATTCAAATATGTGTAAATATAGAGCAAATCCAATTGGTGGCTAAACAAGCTGAAAAGCTAACAGAAAATTTCTGAATCTGAATAAATTTTGGAAAAAAATAATAAAAAAAAAATTGAAAAATCAAAGAAATTTAAGATTTTAAGTTTCCAAATATTAAAAGTCCAAAAAAAATTATGTTTACTAAAAAATAAAAAGAAAACTTAAAACTTCGTTTAAAATCAAACACGTGACAAATTTAAAAAAAATTCAAACCCTTGTTTTTCAAAAAATTAAAAATCGAATTTTTTTTTTGTAAAATAAATAAAGATAATTGTTGAATTATTGTGTAGGTACACAGAAGATTTTTTCGCCAAATAAAATTAATAAATAAAGATATTAAAAGTTTACAAATGTTAAAAAAGTTTCAAAAAAATTGTTTAAAAAATAAATATGGAAAAAAAACAATATGGTTAAAATCACACAACACAAATTTAAAACCTTAAAAAATCAAAAAATACCAAAAAAAGATATTTAACTAAAAAAAATTTAAATAAGAAATATATAAAATCTTTGTTTAAAATCAAACACGTGACATATTAAAATAAAATCAAAATTGAACTTTTTTATGAAGAATAAAAAATTCGAGAAACTAAGTTTCCAAGCATTAAAAAGTCCAAAAAATGAAAAAAAAAATATAAATAAAAAATTTAAAACTTTGGTAATAAAACACGTGACACATGTAAAAACAAATTAAAAATAATTTAAAAACCTTAAAAAAAGCTTTTCGAAGAATTAAAAAAAAAATCAGGATTAAAAAAATATATCAAAATTTCAAAAAATAAAAGACAAAAAAAAACAAACCTGTTTAAAATCAAACACGTGACAAATTTGAAAAAAAAATTCAAAACTAAAAAATTAAAAAAAAAAAAAATTTTTTTCGTAAAATATAAAATTTAAGGTATTAAGTTTACAAATTTAAAAAAGTCCAAAATATGAAAAAAAAAATTTTAATAAAAAAATTAAAACTTTGGTAATCAAACACGTGGCCGCTGTGGTGCAGTGGGTAGAGTGCTCGCCTGCTATGCCAGAGGTCTCGGGTTCAAACCACGGTCCGAGCAAAACACCAAAAAAAAAAATTTTCTAATTAGTAAATCCAATTATTGGATTTTTTAAGAGCAGCGGTCACCTCTCGGCAGTGGGCGGCATACCCTCCGAGTGTATTTCTGCAAGGAAAAAGCTTCTCACAAAAAATGCATTCGCCGTTCGGAGCCGGCATAAAATTGTAGGTCCACCCAATTAGTAGGAAAACAAAAAGAAGCACACCTCGAATTGGGAGAGAAGCTCGGCCATAAAACTCGTCAGAGTTATAATAGCGCCATTATATTATTATTATATTATTAATCAAACACGTGACACATGTTAAAACATATTAAAAAAATTTAAAAACCTTAAAAAATGGTTTTCGAAGAATTAAAAAAAAAATCAAGATTAAAAAAAAAATATTTAAAAATTTCAAAAAATAAAAGACAAAAAAAACAAACCTGTTTAAAATTAAACACGTGAGAAAAAAATTTTTTTCGTAAAATAAAAAATTTAAGGTATTAAGTTTACAAATTAAAAAAAAATCCAAAAAATGCAAAAACACATGTTTAATAAAAAATTAAATAAAAGGAACTTAAAAATTTGTTGAAAATCAAACACATGACCAAGCGTTGCATTTTTCCTGTTTGATATGTAAACAATGTAGCACTGCACCAAAAAGAGCAATAGCAAAGTTGCTTGCTACTAGAGACATCATTTGGCAAGCTACTTAGGTTAAGGAAAATTTATGGTTGCAACTTCATAAGTCGTGCCAGAATTCCAGAAAAACTGATTTTTCAAGGCGACGTGGCAACGCCCCACGATTCTATATCTGCAGTTAGAACGAGGAGACAACAAATAGTTTTTGAGATATTCATGTTTAAAGTTGCGAAAATCGTCAGATTTAACCTCACTTTTTTGTACGCAAATCGATTGCACTGTTGCTTCACAAAATAAAAAAGCAAAAAATTGCCAAATACACAGCAATCAGAAAATGTGAAAAAAGGACAGACACGTTTTTATGGAAGTTATGTGTATAGGTAGTAGGTACCCTTATCGGTCTTCGGTCGCGCTTCGAGAAAATAACCCTCAGCCGGTAGACAGAATATAGTAAACATATTTGTTAACAGACTCTCAGAATATACACACCTCGTGATACACACCTCGTGTAAATTTCATTGCACCGTTTTCAATGGTTTAGAAATTATGAATATTGGCACGACTTATGAAGTTGCAGCCAAAATGAACACATGAAAAAAACTCACGCACTTCATAAACAATTCTATTAAATTCGATGTGTTCTATTAAATTCCTACAACTTTGCTACACACTTTGGCGCAGGTTTTAAAAAGTCAATTGAAATACAAATACAAAATTTTGCTGTAAGGAAGGCTTCAAAATTGATAGCGAAAAGCTGGATGAGATAATTGAAGCAACTAATCATGATATACGACAATCCATAAATTTTATTTCACTGCTAAGCGCCGATAAGGACGTAAAGTTGCCGCAAAAAGGTGTTGGCAAGACAGCAGAGAAGGACTTGAAAATGGTTAGAAATTGTATACTTGAGCATGTGTTAATTTTAATAGATTAGGTAATGCTAATTCGCCGCTCTTGCAGGGTCCCTGGGAGGTCGTACGCAAAGTATTTTCCGCGGATGAACACAAGAAAATGACTTTCAATGACAAATGCGATTTATTCTTTCAAGATTACAGCTTGGGACCACTATTTGTGCAGCAAAATTATCTGCAAGTAAATCCAACTGGGCCAAAGTAAGTGCTGTTTGCAGTAGCTAATTAATTGTATTTGCTGTTTTGAACATCTAATTTCCGCCCCTCCCCACTCCCTTTATAGATCTGATGTGCCACGTAAGGTAGCGCTTGCCGCTGATGCTTTGAGTTTTGGCGATTTGATCGAAAAACGCATACGTTCCGACTCTGCTTGGTCTTTGCTGCCAACGCAGGGCATCTTCAGTTCCGTAATGCCGGGCACGTATATGAGCGGTCAATTTACAGGTCAGATAAATTTCCCCGGCTGGTTGGGTAAATACTCACGCAACAACAAACGTAATCGTTTGGCGCAAGAGTTACACGATCATACACGTTTACGCACCTCTGCATCACGCATGTCCATACGTCTCGACTATGCGCCACATTTGTTGGCGAAAATTGTGCGTCCATTGAAGGAGCGGGGCATGGAAGGTGTTGAAGAGTCACTGGCAGTGCTAAAGGAATATCATTTGTTGCGTGAAGATATCGATGCACTAATTGAACTCACCACTTTGCCTGGCAAGAAGAGTTTAATGGATGCCGTAGATGGTCGCGTAAAGGCAGCACTAACGCGTGCGTATAATAAGGAAGCTATGGCCTATTCGTATTCGGTGACTGCGGGTGTTAAGAAGCGTAAAGCGGAAGCAAACGAAGAGGGTGAATTGTATGGCATTGAGGGTGGTGGCGAAGGCGGCGATGAAGGTGGTGATAATGAGCAAGAGCTTTCGGAGGAGGAAAATGATGAAATTGAAAATGATGGTTTAATTAAGGTATGTAAAATGATTTCTTGTATTTTTGTATTTTTTTTTTGTGTTTGGAATAACATTAGTTTTTAATAACATGTTTATTATTTAGGCGAAGAAGCGTTCCACTGCTAGCGCCACGACGAAAACTAAATCTGCAGCCACGACGAAAACTAAAGCTACAGCCGGCAGTAGCACCACTAAGAAGGCCACGACCAAAGCTTCGTCTTCAAAGAAGAAGTAGAGATTACATTTTTTTTTTCTTACAAATTATAATGCTTGTATTATTTAGTTGTAAAATTGTACACTTTATTTGCTATCAAATTTGTATGCGCATGATACACACGCTTAAGTACATACATATATATATACTACAATGAATCTTCTAATACTCTAAACAATTGTTTTTTTTTTATTGCTTACACTAAAAACAAAAATAGAATCTTGTGGGCAGTGCTAACAGATTTACCACTCTCCATGCACCGGTCATACATATATATACATACATATATGCTATAGCTATAAATACTTGAGTTATTGTTTTTTTTTTTTTACTACGAACTTAATTCTACACGCTGCTTTTCATCATCAGCAGCAGGCAGCTCCACATTAACCGCCTGCAAAGCCTCTCTTATCCATTGCGGCACTTCTTCATCGCCAAAATGTTTAGCCATGAATTCCCGTATGAATTCTGGAAATCTATCGCATTCTATAGCATTTCGCATACTCCTCATCAATCTCAATTGATACGCCACATTATGTATGCTCAACAAACTAGCTGATACCGATTCAACTGCAGCAATATGATGCAAATACGAACGTGTATACGTACGACAGGTGCTACATTCGCACTGCTCATCTATGGGTTGCATGTCATTTTCATATTTTTTATTTTTTAAATTTATTTGACCCGTATTTATCAAGGCGCAGCCAAAACGTGCTGTGCGCGTGGGAAAGACACTGTCAAACATATCAATACCGAGTGCCACACATACCACCAAATCGGCTGCAAAGCCAACACCCATCAAATATCTGGGCTTGTCTTTGGGTAACATATCGGTGCAAATGTGCACGGTGCGCCAAAATTCATCTTTGCTTTCGCCACCACTCAGACCACCCACTGCATAGCCGCGCACCTTGCGTTGCATCAAGGCATCGGTGCACTGTTTGCGCAGCGCTGCATCTAGACCACCTTGTACAATGGGGAAGAGACTTTGATCATCATCACGCTCATGTGCAGCAATGCAACGATCCAGCCAACGTATTGTACGTTGCATAGCCTCTTCTACGCGTGGTCCAACCGTTGTCGTCTTGATCACATCATCCAATTGCATTATTATATCGGCGCCAATGGCGTTTTGTATCTGTATGGAGTGTTCGGGTGTTAGCATGCATTCGGAATTATCAAATGGTGAATTAAAATTCACACCATTTTCATCGATTTTAGCTAATTTCAGCAATGAGACCATTTGGAAGCCACCAGAATCGGTGAGTATGTTGCGTGGCCAGTCCATAAATTTGTGCAGACCACCGGCTTTTTTAAGTGTTTCAATGCCAGGCCGCATGCCCAGATGATATGTGTTGCCCAACAGTATTTGGCAGTTTAGCTCAATTAGCTGATCGGTTAGAAGACCTTTCATCGTACCCTAATAAGTAGTATTATAGAAGGGGTGAGTAATGTTTCTCTTTTTGCATATCAAATAAGAAATCTAGGGGAAATTTTGCAATAATGTCGCAAGCCGCCAAAAAAAGACATTTACCGAGGGGTAGGGGAAGGGAAGGGGGTTCTGAATACGTAAAATTTAGGCGCCGGATGTGCCTCGTTTTCGAGGGATTTTATATAAATAAATATATAAATTCGCGTAAATATATGTATGTACACTAAAGCATAGTGCAGTGTGGCAATTTCAATTTAAAGGTGGTTATTGATGGGTTTATGGTTACTACGAGGAAAAAAATGACCATAAAATACGTAATCAAAAATTTCAGTAATTTTGTTACTTTTATGGATGCATGTATAACATCGAGTCAAAGAAGTCGATGCAATACTTCGGAGGATATAGAAAAAATCGCCGCAGGCAAAAATTCGCGCGATTTTTCATTCCAAATTTTCTTTTTTTTTACTTATGTAGGAAAATTCAGAAGAAATGGCGCCTTTTTTTAAATTGTGTAGGAAAACCGAGAAAAACCGCCGCAGTCGAAATTTTGGAATGAAAAATCGGAAAAACACCGAAATCTCAAATTCCAATTGACTTACTTGGGTCCCAACAGGCATGAATACTGGCGTATTAACTTCACCGTGGCGTAGTGTCATTAGGCCGACCCTCGCCTTTGTCACAGAACACTCCGCAATTATTTTGTATGTGAGTGGCGGCAAATTAGGGGCTTCCATTGCTGCGAGGTATATTTATTAAACTAGTCTATGGAAATTACAGAATTTCCAAACCAAAGCCACATACAAGCAATAACTATGATTGATTATCCCGGTCACCGGAAATAGATTTTCTAATTGGAACAGCTGTTGAGTCAGAACTATTGATGAGAAACTAATTAGTATCGATTGTCACAAATACTATCGATAGTCATGTATGGTTCACATTGGGCTAGGTTACACGAGACTATGAGAATATAAATTGCGTCGTTTTTACACGGAATGAAAAGAAGTAGGAAAAATATGATTGTGTATGTGTGAATATCGCTCAGACGATGACTGTCAGCTGTGCACATCACTTCAACGGTGCACTGGTTGCTGATCTTTCTCTCTTATTTTATGTATGATGTTAATTACTGGAAGCGTATATGGCGACTAAGGGACTTTTGACATTACTCGGTACGACATCCGATCGACATTTTTTGCTCGGTATTTCCAGCTTACCGAAACGATTCCGCGTTGCTGTGTTTTTCACACTTGTGGGAATACTTTCGGTGCGTTATCGGCAGAAAATAGGAAAACAAACATCGAAATTTGCAAAACAAAATTTTTAACTTCAACAAATCACTCAATAATAACAATAATGTCTTCTATCGAAGACGAAGACATTATAACTTGCTACATTTATAGCCGAAACGAGTTTTTTACTGACTTTGTTCTTCTTCTTTTATTACGCCGCAAAAATGTATGCAGTAATTCCTCAAATTTTACTGACCGGTCTTACCGCGCTGCGGTATACCGAAATTAATCCGCTCCGATTTCATGTATGCAACACTAATGTGAAAGTGCCAATTGAAATACATGTGGTCGGTAAGGTTTCGGTATACTTTCGGTAAAAACCAAAAATGTCGATCCGATACCGCACCGAGTAATGTGAAAGCGCTCTAAAAGGCGATTGGTAGAAAAGAGCGAAAAGATCGTCGCGAACCGGCATTTTTTGTAATTACACTTGCGTTAGTGTGTCGCAGCAGATCTTCTATCTTTTTTTCGGGGTTAAACCTGGAAGAACCTTTTGATATACTTTACCTCTCTCCACTTGCTCTCTCATCAACAAACACCTATAAAAATAATTGGAAATGTTCTCGTGTAAACGTGACAAGCTTGCAAAGGTGTTCGACAAGACAAACGAGTTCGCTAAAGTGTGCCTGCATTTCACGCGTCGAAGGCCATGTAGGTGAAGCTTTAGCAATTTATCAAATTATCAAAATATCGATACCTAATAGACGATTAGTAACCCGGCGTCTCCTCAAAACAAAATTCTGTCATCACAAGCACCATTATAACATAGATTTCAAATGGAGACCGCCTCTGTCTTCTGGTATAACAGAGATGCCAAGGCAATTGCTTTAACAAGATTGCCTTAACATGAGCTGTCAGTTTGGTGATTTGACAGCTAATTTTTCATTTCAACGAAAAATTCACAGTGGCAACATCTCCACATTGAACGTGAAATTTCGCACGGCGTCCATTTGGCTTGAGTGTTTGGGCTTAAAAAATAAATAAAAAGAACATTAAGTGCATATATACAGTTTGCGAGCATCATCGCCAATTTTAAACAATTTTTTTTAACTTTCTAAGTGCTTCTGCGTACACGGCATGCCAATTCGGCGCCATTTTGCAAATTATGTCTAACATAATGAAGTGCCCACGCATATACAAACATGGATTTTAGACATGATTCTGGTAGACAAAATTAACATAATTTTTGTTTTGTGGAGTTTCGGCGTAAAGCTTACGCCTAATTTGAATTGGACAAGGCGCAATTTGAGCTTGGAAAAAATTAGCTGGTTTCTTATTTTATTCGTTTTCGCCTAAAATGTCCAGGCAACGGGATAGGCAAAGGTCACAACCGACAACTTCCTCTACTGCGGACGTTAAAGGAAAAATAAAGAGCGTCTACTGCAAGAATTTCGTGTAATACAAATGCATATACATACATACATCTGCTTAAATATTTTGTATTTTGCAGGACTTATGGCGAGTGCACCTTCTATCCAACCGAATATCTTAACGTTATTATTGGCCCCAATGGAACAGGCAAATCCACGCTTGTGGCTGCAATCGTTTTGGGTTTGGGCGGCAAGCCGGAATTACTTTCGCGTTCCAGTGCACTAGGGGATTATGTTAAAAATGGACGTGATGAAGCCGTGGTTAGAGTTGAAATTCTTCGTGATGCCATGGGCAAATCCACAACATTCGAACGATGTTTTCCACGTAATGGTAAATCTACTTATAGCATTGATGAGGAGAACGTATCGGAGCGACGCTACCTGGCAGCTATAGCTGAATTTAAAATTCAAATAAATAATTTATGTCAATTCTTGCCGCAAGATCGTGTACAAGATTTTGCTAAAATGGATCCACCAAAAATTTTCTATAACACAATAAATTCGGTGTGTAGTCATGAAACGCTAGAGGTCTTCGATGAGCTGAAGAAGTTGCGCGCCAATCAATTGAGTGAAGCAGATGGTGGCAAGAAGAAGAGGGACGAATTGGAACAGTTGCAAACACAATGCAATACGTAAGTGAATTGTACTTTTTGTATTTTATTAAGAGTGCTACTTACGATCGTTCAAGTGGCAAATATGTAATATCGAGTGAATCTTCACCAGTTAGAGCAACAACAATAAAACGGGTTAACGGATTTTTATTCGGTGCTTTGCGCTTTCAACAACAAAAAAGCTACATAAGTAATTTTAAAAAATTGGTTTCTTTTATCATTTAAAGGCTACAACAACACTTGGAGCGCTACAACGAACAAAAGGAGTACAAAGATAAGCTAAATGTTTGTGAGGCAAAAAAATTAGAGCTAGAAGCGCAAAATCTTGATGAGCAGAAAAAGCAACAAACCAGAGATCTGACATTGGCTAAGAAAAAACTTGATGATGAACAGAAAGTCTACGACAATATAATGCGCCGCCAAAAGGATATAACAAATAAAACACAACAATTCGCGAAGGATGTAACAATTAAGGTATAAATACATAAATTGTATATAAGTATGTATCTATACACTTACTTATTTTAAATCATTTGCAATTAGGCACATCAAGAACAAGTGGTTACCGGTGAAAAGCAAAGCATTGAAGATCAAATAAAAACACGTAAAGAACAAGTTGAACAAGCACGCACCATGTATTTGGTATGCATTATTTGTAATATTTAAATATGGATGTATGTAATAAACTAAAAACATTTTATTCTCTATTATAAAGCGTAAGAAACGCGAGAAGGCAGAGTATGATAAAGATTTACATAATGAAACAAATATCTTACGCTTACTGCTTGCCGATTTAACCAAACTCAGAGAAAATGCAAATGCCGATAACGCCTGGAAGGCAGAAAAAGCTGAGCTTGATCAGCGTATTCATAGAATTAAAGAAGAATTGGCTGGATATATGAAAAAACGCGCAGAAATCAATAGCAAATTGGATGAACAATATGTGCCGGAAATAGGTTTATTGAGTCGGCGCATTGAACGCGCGAATGATGTTTATTCGCAAAAGCTGGAGGTGATTTGGGAGGCGAATTTGCTGTTGTTAATTAAAAATTTAATGTTGTTTATGTGTTTAAAATACTTGATTTTTTTGCAGCTAATACGTGACAAATATCCAGATGTCTATCGTGCCGTACAATGGTTAAAGGATAATAAAGAGCTATTTCAAGGACGTGTTTACAATCCGATGATCTTGGAGGTACGCTGTAGCTAAGGCGAGCATATTTTGCTTATTTGATATTTATGTATATAGATATATTTTACAGCTAAGCGTGCGCGATCCTGATCATGCCAAATACTTTGAAAATACCATCAACATACGCGATCTGCTGGCTTTCACTTGTGAAACCAAAGAGGATGTTTCGCTGTTGGTCAATGAGCTGTGCGTTAAGCAAAAGCTGCAAATTAATGTTGGCAATGCGCCGTCAGCAAATAAATTGAATTATCGCGCCGAGATGCCGATTGAGGCGTTGAGGTGAGTTCAAGTGATTTGCTTTGATTTATTTATTTATTCATTGCTTTTGCTTTTTTATTTAGATCCTGTGGATTTACTGCTTATTTAATTGATCTAATTGAAGGACCACCAGCCATACTTAACTATTTATGCAATTTAAATGGCATACATCGTATACCAATTGGCAGCGCAGCGGTTAATGAGAAAACCGATGATGTGCCAAATAATGTAACTTTCTTCTTTGGCGGTATGTAGTAGACATTTAGTGGCAAAAGCTGACTGATACTGTTTAAAAAACTAGTACATATGTATTTAATCATGTTTTCTTGTTTTTTAGGCGATCAACTTTATTCTGTCAAGGTTTCCAGATACTCGGGAGAGAAATCTATCTTGCAAAATCAAATACGCGGCAAAAATCTATTGGTTAGCCGAAGCACAAATCAGATTGCGGAGGCTGAAAAAAGGTGCGTTATTTTCTACCTTTTTCTTTAGATAGTTTTTCCAAATGTGCTCCTTAATTTAGATTGCGTGAATTGAAGCGCGGCAGCGACCAATTGAAAAATCAGCGCACCGCATTAGAGGCAAAAATTGAGGAGACAAACGTTGAGCGCGAGGAAATCATGACCAGAAAGCGCGCCATAGACAGCAAAATTTCAGAGCGTGCACAACTGGAGGAGAAATGTCGCAGACAGAATGAGAAAGTGAAGCAGCTGAAAAATAATGCAATTAGTAAATAGAATTTTTAGTTAGAAACAAAAAAAAAAAGATGGATCTAAGGCCTTATTAATTTCTTGCATTTCTTTTTTCATTGCAGACCTACCGCTTTTGGAACAGAAATTCAATGAAAAAGTAAAGACATGCTTACAAGAAATTATGCAATTACAAGCAAAAAAAATTGAAAGCTTAAAAAAACTGCAACAAGCATACGTTGATAAGAAAGTTGCAGTGCTAAAGGAACGCATATTCAAGCAAGAAAATGAAGAGCTCATAAATACCATAAAAGAGGCGACTGACAATAAAAATCAAGCTGCGGTATATGAGCATAAAATTTGCATATATTATTGTACTTGAAATTTAAAAATTGTATTTATTTAATTTACTAGCGCATTGTCGACAATATAAACAGAACACTGGAGAAAACCAAACAGCAATTGCAAACAAAAATAAACGAAGCACGCAAAGCCAAAAGAGAGTGCACATCGCTGGAGCTCTTCAATCAATTGCCGAATACGATAGAAGAGCTCAAAGATGCGATAAATGAATTTAAGGCACGTCTGGAATGCATGGGCGATGTCGATCAAAATGTAGGCACCTATAAGATTACTAACTTTGTATATATAGCATAAAATAATTAACTTGCAATTGCTTTGTATTTAGATCATCAACGAGTACAATCAAAAGTGCGCTGATATGGAAAGACTACGCGCAGACATACAAAACTCCGATGCAAATCGTCAGGGTATGGCCGAACAAATGCGCACGCTACATGAGAGTTGGTTTCCGGAAATTGAAAATATTGTCGCCACATTGAATTGTCATTTTAGCGAATTTATGACTTCGATGGGTTATGTGGGTGAGGTGAATTTGATAAGGCGCGATGAGGTGAGTTTTGAAATTGCATAGCATTTGTGCTCATAGTGCTCATTCTTCTTTTTTTCTATCGTTTACAGTTTGATTACGACACTTATGGCATACAAATTATGGTGCAATATCGCAGCAATGCTCAACTGCAGGCGCTCGATCGCCATACACAATCGGGCGGTGAGCGCGCAGTGGCAATTGCAACATATACGCTGTCGTTGCAACACATTACACATGTGCCATTTCGGTAATGATAAGAAAAATATTAATTATGTATATATTATTACTTCTATAGGTATATATTTTTATGCTACAACCTCTTGTGTTTCAGTTGCGTCGATGAAATCAATCAAGGCATGGATGCAAATAATGAGCGTAAAATCTTTGAGATGCTTGTGAAGGAGACCACGCAAACGGGTCGTGCACAATACTTTTTTGTTACGCCAAAAGTACGTGAAACATGCATAAATTTTTAAGAATATTGTATTTTATAAGCTTATATACATAATTTTCTTTTTAGCTGCTGCCAAATCTGTTGTACAACGAGCGCATGTCCGTGCATATTGTATTCAATGGCAAGATGGTGAAAACGCCCAATGCCTTTTCATTCCAAATATAGTTTAGTTGTTCATTTTACTGTTTTCATGTTTATAATACCACATTTGAAGTTGTTTTTATGTTTTTGTGCTTTAATAAAAAACCATTTTTTATAGTTTGTGGTTGTAGTTTCTTTTTAATGCTACTGCAAATCTAAAGATTTGATATAAAATGCTCTTATCTCAAATTCATCAGGGACAAGGAATAAGTCAATAAATAACCTGCCGCATGTTGCATTTGCAAGTAAAAAACTGCCACACTGGAGTTCATTGTAATATAAATGTGGCAATGTAACAAGCATGCAAGGCTTTGAATAGCACTAGTCACGCACGCACATTGCCTTAAGTTTAATGGCTGAGGAAAAATGCTTAAAAGCAATTTATAGCGTCTCTCCAGATTATTTGCATACAAATTAAAGTCTTCGCTATGTAAGAAAATCATGCGCCGCAAGGCAGCAAAAGTCCTGTTTGTGCTTCACTACATAGTTCACCCGTAACACCTTAAAGGTGGTTGAGTAACTATGGTAACGACATATTTATTAATTCCTGCAAACACGCACTTCCTCAAGGCGCATAGCTATAACATTACTCAGTCATGCACTTGCTTTCTTATACAAATTCATTGCAGTCAAATTAGTCGACGGGTGTTGTCCTTTCTATGTTAAAAACTCAAACAGAAAACTAAGCAGAAAATATTTGAAATAATTAACATATAAATAAATAAATAAAAAACAAAAACAATAAAAAAAAACAATGTACGCTTTCAGCAAAATGTGCTTCCTTCTTTTAAACTTGCTCTTCCAAATGCCAACGCTACAGGCAAATCGCAACGGCAACGCTCAAGATATTTCACAAGACAATTTAAATGCAAGCACATACACACATCACAATATAAATAAATGCAAAAATAACGAATTTTATGATTTGGATACATTTGCATGTGTTGTATGCGGCAAGGAGGAGGAGCACTTGCAAGCCACAATGGACAGTAAGTTTTGTTAAATTCATGGAAAGTGGAGTGTATAAAAAACGAGTGAACGTGAAAATTTATTGCGGATAAACTTTGTTATATGTATATATGTATGTACATAATTTATTTCACAATTCCTCCTGCATTTCAGAATTTTCTTGCGAGTGTGCAGCGAATTTTTTAACCGTAGCGCTTTATGATACCCACCACAAAAATCCAATATGTACGAATGAGTGTGATGTCGACTGTCAAACCGCAAAAGCTAATCGCAATAAAAAAATATGTGCATACAAATTAATTAACTTTACGCAAACCGCAAACGATAACATGAAAGGCTTGAGTATAACAAAAACGCGACCGATACGTTTGTTGCCCGCCGGCTATCAAGTGAACACCAGTACCACCAATACCGCCAACAACAGCAACACTTCCGAGACTATCGCTGCCACTACCGTTCCTTTATGCACTAAATGCGATTTAAATTATAATTTTCGTTATCATGACTATTGCATTGCCATTGCCTTGCTTAAACCATTCAAAAGCCGTTATGATACATTTTGGCAAACGAACAACTTAAGCGCCGCTCAACATCACTTTGGTGATTTGAGTTTTGTCGCATTTTTCTGTTTAACTTTGCACAATCGTACCGCTTGCAATCAATTAGCGAATTTGTGTGTGCTTTCACATTTTTCTACAGCAAAAACTTCACCATGCAGCGCATTTCTCTTGAGTCAATTAACGGATATGCTGTGGCTGAAATATGCTGGTGGTATGGATGAAAATCTACAAACGGCCAAACCGCCACTATTTTATAGGCGTGGAAAAAGCGTTACTAAAATGTTGGAGGAACCGTTAAAAATAGCAGTCGACTTCAATTTACAATTATTTAGCACCGTTTATGCTTTGGATGGTAATTTGCGCTATTGGGGCGCATTTAAATTTGGCCACGTTAATCTTTGTCACATGAATGCGCCGCTGGCTGAGGCTGAGGTTTGGCGTGCAGCAATCAAATGCAGTTTAACAACGGAATATTTAATTGATTTAGCTCAGCGCTATGCAAATAATAATTTTATTAGCTTATTTTTAAATGTTACGGAAAAATCAAGAGTGCAGGATACGAAGAAAACAAAATTGATAACACTTCCGGTGCTGATTGAAGACATTTCCGTTGATAATGTGGTGAGTTGAATGTAGCTATGGTGAGTGTTATAGAAGAAATACGCACAGCGGCAGTTAAAAAAATGGAAGAAAAATCAATCATATATCAAACGCCCTTCAGAACAAGTAAGGAAGCCTAAGTTCGAGTGGAATCGAACATTAGATACTCAGCTGTATGCTTATTGTTTGTTTGCCTTTGATGGAAACACGGTGTACTTTATATAAAGCGAGTGCTGCATGAAGTGGGCGTATCCACGCCCATTTTCCAAAATTTTTCTATTTTTTGTTTCCAGTCTATTGTAGAACTCATGCCACAAAATTTCAATGAATTATCTTTATATTTGACAAAGATATCGCTTCAAATGTTTTTATTAGGTCACTTTATAATACCCATATATAAAAGTGGGCGTGGTCGTTAACCGATTTTGGCAATTTTTCGTCAAAACATTTGCGTAAGCAAATATATCACGCGTACCAAATTTCATCTATATATCTTCAATAGTTTCTGAGTTATGACTCATAAAACTTTCAATGTTTGCCCCTTAATAAGTGGGCGTGGCACCGCCCATTTTCCAAAATTTCACCACATTTCTTCATAAGGGCCTGAGGTCAATACGTGGGTGAAATTTTATCACTCCAGCTCTATTAGTTACTGAGATACAAAATTTCCGATTTTTACTATATAGGGGAGGTGGGCGTGGTCATGGTCCGATTTCGCCCATTTTCAATACCGTCCGTTCCTGTCTTGATACCAACTTGCATTCCAAATTTCATCAAAATAGCTCAATTTTTGCGCGAGTTATCGTGCGTACAGACGGACAGACGGACGGACGGACGGACATGGCTCAATCGATTTCTCTTTTCACCCTGATCATTTTGATATATATAAGTCTATATCTATCTCGATTATTTCATTCTGTTACAATCCACCGTTAGGAAATCAAAACTATAATACTCTGTGTACTAGTACAGCTGAGTATAAAAATGGAGCGGAATATTTTAGAAGCATAAAGGTTGCACTTTGTTAGACTAGAATTGTTTGGGCTACAAAACTGCATATTAGCAAAGTTTCTAAATTTTATCTTAGTTGCTTTTAATAAAGAACTATTTGAAATTTTTAAAAAAATGAAACAAAATAAATTTAGCGAGGTGAAATTTGGCGCTGCTTGCATTTTACTTTTGCTGCTATTATGTAAACAATGCTTTTTGTTTAACATCCAATTTCTTCTACATATGTGTATATTCCTGTTTCTGATTTATAGTAGTTTAATTTATAATAGTTTAATTTTAAATGTTTATAATGCATATTTTTACTGTTCCATCCAGCGCCCACACCCCGAAGAATGGCAATTGGTCAAACGTTTCCAACTAATTGCAACACAGCCCAGCCAAATGCAAACAACACACCATTCACCAACACCATCATCACATCAAAGACCATACGAAGACGATTTCAAAATCTCGCTCTATAGCAGCATACGATATGTGGAATCTTTTGAATTGCGTTATAAATTATTTGAAAATAATCAAATTGGTGTGCCGCTCGTTAAACTACGCTATCGTCAACTCCAATTCAGCGCCAATGCGACGCTCAATGAGCAACATCCATTCGCATTGCAAATAAGCGTGGAACATGTTGGTGGTGGCTTAGTCGAACACAGGCGGCAGCTTGTCTTTGAAACTTTAATACCCACGTTTTTACTAATCGCTTTGGCTTTTGCCTTATTTCGCATGTTGAATAACAGAAAACGGCGTATTGGCACGACCGCAACCGCAACCGTAACCACAACGACAATTGACTTTTGCAACACTTCAACGTATTTGCTGGAGTTGTTGCTGTACTTTGCTTCCTATGCAGCAAATGTGGCGTTATTTTCCTTCGTTTTGTACATGTTTGTGCATGCAATGCAACGTATTTTCGCATACAGAATCTTCAAGTTTGAATTGCCGACAATGGAAGACGACCATCAACGCTCGTTGGTGTTGTTAATTTGTGCTGCCTTTTTATGCAAGGTAAGTTGCTTGGAAATTCATGGCTGTTTATTGCAAAGTCTTCAAATTAATTTAGATTACTTTCTTATCATAGTTTATATTCATTTGCGTGCACTTTTGTCGCATTAGCAAGTTTGATCTCTTTCTGATCGATTGGGAACGACCGCGCAGCTGTGAGAATAATCATTTCACCTTAAAGAATAATCTAGAAACATCTTCCGTGTGTTCGAGTGTACGCACTTTTGCTGCCGATAATGTATCCGCTTGGCGTGTGTTTTATGTAGCAAATGAATGGTTGCGTTTGAGCGTGAAGCAAAGGTATTCGATTGGTTTGCAAGCGCTGGCGGTGTTAACTATAGTGCAGGTAAAAATCAGAAATATCTTCTCGTAAATTATAAATAAAAGCTACTTTCAGCTCGCCAACAACAATCATGTGCTTAATGAAGATCGCTCACTACAAATATTGATCATCATAATAACAAGCTTAGCGGTTTACCTCGCACAATTGTCGTTGCACAACATCGTTTTGAAACGCATATTCGGCGATCCACTAAGCAAATTCATTGATCTTTGCTCGTCGTGCAATATATCCGTGTTAATGTTGTTGGAGCAAAGTTATGGCTTTTATATACATGGACGTTCGCCGAATGGCTTTGCCGACACCGATATGTACTCGATGCTTGTGCAAATGCAACGCGATTCACATCAACATCGTGCGCGCAAAGGTCTGTTGGGCGATTCGGATCAGCAAAGTTATGTGATTTTGGCGCCATTGAATTTGCGGTAAGTGGATTAATTAAAGTTAGGGAAATGGCTTATATCTTGCTGGCGGCATTGTAAGCCAGCTGGCTTTATGATTCCTATTGTGTTCATTTAAAATATATTCCACTTCTGAATTTTGAATTTCATTATCTTCCATATCCTTTCATCGAATTTCGAATCGAAATATAGAGTGAGGGCCCTGACCATCCACAGCCTTAACATTGTCAGATTGCTGACGCCATTCAATCGATTCCTTTTGAGTTCTTTTAAAATATATTCCACTTCTGAATTTAAATATATATTCTCAATTTCATCACTTTCCACAGCCTTCACATAGTGAGATTACTCACGCCATTCAATCGTTCACATGCGTTGTCACAGACTCATTTCCACAAAGAGATCAATACAGTCAATGCAACGGTGGAGCGTTGTTCAGCAGCTCATAGTAGCATTAATCGTTTTCTATGCGCTTTCATTGATCATGTAAGTTATAAGCTGCCTATTTGCTACAATTACTAACGTTAACAGCTTTTACAGGCTATCAAGGATATGGATTATATAATAAAAGAGAAAACTTTGCTTGAGAAATTGCTAATATGCGAATGTGATTATTATCTGACGGAGAGTGAGTTGGCTGATATTTTTTTTTATTAATATTATATGCTATATATGCATGTATATTCGTATATCTACTATATTGCAGCTAAGGGCACATTTTATATTGATCCAGCAAAATCATTTGATCACTTACTCTTGTACGGCAATAGCTGCAATATGATTGTTATGGAATTGGCGCTGCTTATTGCTGTTTATATGCTAACACAAAATTTCATAGCAGCCACTGCAGCAGTGTTTTTACTCAACAAGGTAGTTGATTTTTGAAATAGTAGTTTTACATAAACTCGAATCGCGGCAGTTGAGAGCGCGCGAAGTCAATTGCTTTCCACTCATTGTACGGCATTCGAAAGCGAGTAAACCATTTGACACGTACTCGTTATGCTTGCTTGCTCGCTCACAACGACTGCAAAATAAAGCTGATTAATAAATACATATTTGTTTTTCCTTTTTCTTTTAAAGCTTTTACAACATACCTTTCAAAGACGAATGCGCCATAATGTAACCAACAAGACTTCTATTGATAAACGATTTTTTATGTAAATTATAAATTATTGCCTCTACATACAATCGAAAACAGCGAGTATCGTTGCAATCCAACAAAACAAAACCAAACAAAAACGAACGATTTGATTTTACATTAAATATTCAATTATTTATTATAGTTATTAGTTCATGTTTGTGGTTGCTGTTTGTTAGCGCTTGTACGCTCTATTCTATTATATATACATATTTACCTTTCTGCTCTTATGCTCTTTATATACTCTCTTTATATACTCTCATTACATACCTGCTTGTGGTATACATATTTGTCTAGATTCGTAAGTATTTGAATTCAGTAATAAATGAATCAGCAAGCATAAAACATGCGTCTAAAATTACTCCGCTACTAACGCAACAAGTGGTCCTACGACACGGATATTTCGCGAAAATACAATTTTTTAATTTTTCATAATATTAAATAATTCGTGCAGGATAGCGCAAACGCATAAATTTGATTTAAAATAAAACATATTTTTTTATACAGTCCACTGCTACAAAAATCGCAGTCTGTGTAGCTAAACGGTATTTATTAGGAAAGAACATTTAAGTTTTTTTTTAGCGGTCAAGTAGAGGTCGCATACGTTTAAAGCGCACAGTTATATTCACAGTTAAGAATGTCGAAGACAAACACAAACAAGCGAGACTCGGCACGCAATGCTATTAGGCGCTCTCTTGAGTTGAGCAAACACCCAACCGGTACATACTCCAAGCAACAACTAGAAGCTCACATTGAACTTCTGCGTGATCAATGGAAGCGCTTCACGGAAGCTCAAGAATGCGTAGAGGAGTCATGCGGAGCTAACGCGATAGGAGCTGAGCAAATCGAAAGGGAACAAGGCGAAGAGTGGTATGTCTCAGCATTAGCGAATCTCAAAACCATGTTGGAGGCGCAAGCACCGGCTGGCGCACCAGCCATGGCAAGCGAAGTACCCCGCAGCCCATCGATCATTCCACACGTTAAGTTGCCAACATTTGATTTGCCACATTTCGAGGGAGACCCAACAACATGGCTTACGTTTTTTGACAGTTTTAGTGCCATTGTATTAAAACATGATACACTGACAGGCTGTCAAAAATTGCACTACTTACGCTGTTGTTTAGCTAAAGAACCGCTACAGCTAATCGCAAATTTCAAGCTACAAGACGCAAATTTCAACGAGGCTTGGAATTTATTAAAAACTCGATATAATATACCACGTGTTATTAAAGATCATCATTTTCGTACTATTTTCGCTGTGCCGTGTGCAAACAGCGACACATCCACTGCCATCAAAGGCGTATTAGATCCCATTATGCAAAATGTGCGAGCACTTAAGGCTTTAGCACTGCCAGTCGAACATTGGGATGAATGGCTTGTGCATACAATAGTGCATAGGCTAGCAGGCGAGACTAGGCGGCAGTGGGAACTTTCACTAGGGGAGCAGCAAGAGACAAGTTTGAAAGCTTTGCAGGATTTCCTTGAGACTCGCTGTCGTTCACTTGAAGCCGCGACGACCTTCGTTTCCACTCCGAAGCAAAACAAAGGTTTCAACAAGCAAAGCAAAGTTTCTGTTTGCCATGCCACGCAAAGTGATCAGACGAGTTCCAAACTTTGCCTGTATTGCTCAGGCGCGCATCAAATCTATCAATGCCAACAATTTCGTGCCATCTCCGTCGCAGTTCGTAAGGAAGTAATCCGCAACAAAAACGCATGCATGAACTGTCTAAGTGAAATGCATAAACAAGATAAGTGTAGGAGTTCGTCAACCTGTCGAATATGTAGGCAACGCCACCACACGCTGCTCCACTCTACGAACGCAAAGCCAGCTGCGGTGGATGGGGCAGCTCCTCAGATATCGCTCTCTACTGATAACTCCAACGTCAACTCCGCAGCAAGACATGTACCGTGTTCAGCTGCCGCAGCTTTAAACACCGTAAACGCAAAATCAACAAATCCAAACTACGCAGAAAGGTCGGTGCTTCTCGCTACAGCCATTTTAAGAGCATTCGACAGCAATGGTAAACAACATCTTCTACGCGCGCTGTTCGACTCAGGATCACATTCTTCATTCATAACCGAATCATGCGTACAGAAATTACAGCTACCGAAAAGGCGTAGCGACGTCATTGTATCAGGAATAGGTTGCTCAAAGGGTTTGGTGAAGGGTGAAATATCCGTGACCTTAGCTCCAACGCAAAGCAATGAAACATATCAGTTGTCCGCTCTGGTCCTTACTAAACTCACTGAATGCTTGCCGACGTCCAGAGTATCAGTATCGAAGTGGCCTCACATTGCAGGCCTAAACTTAGCCGATCCACAATTTCATTTACCTGCACGCATTGATTTGATCATTGGTTCTGATGAAATGCATGCTTTGTTAGAAACGGAGCTTATAAAAGGTGATATCAATACTCCCATCGCACAAAAAACTGTATTCGGTTGGGTGCTATTTGGTAAGTTAGATGCTTCCGAAAAATCTAGTATTCAACCAAACAACACAACGTCCTGTCTTTATTCGGACGTTGACTTAACTAGAGCAGTAACCAAAGCATGGGCTCTGGACGAGGTGCCAACCCATCGTTTCTTTACGCCTGAGGAGACCATGTGTGAGAATTTGTTTGATTCATCGCATCGACGAGACGTGCAAGGTCGATTTATCGTGAGGTTACCGTTTAAGCCCAATTTTAAAATTGGTGCTTCGCGAGATATAGCAGTTAGGTCATGGTTAAGAATGGAAAAGCGCCTAGATCTAAACCCAAAGGATCGCGAACAATATCATGCATTTTTACAAGACATGCTAGATCAAGGTCATATGGAGCCTGTAAGTGACATACCTCTAGATAACTATTACATGCCACACCACAACGTGGTAAAAGAGTCTAGCTCTACCACAAAAACGCGCGTTGTATTTAATGCCTCGCAAAAAAGCACAAATGGCTGTTCGCTTAACGAGTCCTTGATGGTCGGACCGCAACTACAACAAGACTTAGTGTCCATACTAAATCGCTTTCAAACGCACAAATACGCTTTAATTGCAGACATTAGTGGTATGTATCGCCAAGTTATGGTGGCCGAGGACCACGTTGACTACCAACGAATTATATGGCGCAAAAATAAAAATGAACCTTTACAAGACTTCAGAATGCTCAGGGTTACCTACGGAATAGCCTCCAGTGCCCATCACGCAGTAAAAGCACTGCAGCAAACAGCTAAAGAAGCAGCTACATTGTACCCTCTCGCTTCTACCGTCGTTCTCCGCGACTTTTACATGGACGACTTGCTGACGGGGCACTCATGTGAGATAGAACTCGACAAATTACGTAAACAGTTGGACCTGACGCTGGAAAGCGGTTGTTTCTTATTACGAAAGTGGGCGTCAAACTCTTCGCTCGTCGTCCATAACATACCTATTGATGCAAGAGAGAAAAACATTTCGCACTTACTTGCCGATGACGACACCGTACACGCGTTAGGATTAAGGTGGAACTCAAAAAATGATTACTTGTATTTTGATGTCAATTTGGGCTCAGCACCGAAGAATCTAACCAAACGAACGCTTCTTTCCGATTCTTGTCGCTTATTTGATCCAACCGGAAAGTTGGCACCTGTCACTTTGGTGCCTAAAATACTCTTTCAACGCCTTTGGCAACTCAAGCTGGATTGGGATGACACGGTGCCAGAGGACATCGCTTCATATTGGTTGCATCATCGGGAAGGACTCAAGCTTATTTCTGATCTCAAAATCCAACGATGGCTCGGAACAGGGGGGGAAGGCTCTCGAACTGACCTACACTGCTTTGCAGATGCCTCGGAACAAGCGTATGCCGGTGTAGTATACGCTCGCACCCAGCATGCCGATGGCACTGTGACCGTTTCGCTGGTAAGTTCAAAAACAAAAGTCTCACCTCTCCGTTCTATCTCCATAGCTAAGCTGGAATTGTGTGCCGCCGTTCTGGTTGCCAAACTTGCACATGATGTACAACAATCGTTTGCCGGGTTGGTCGTCAATACATACGGGTGGACGGATTCAATGAATGCATTGGCTTGGTTACAAAGTCACCCAAGCCGTTGGTCAGTGTTCGTCGCAAATCGGGTAGCCGCGGCACAATCGCGTATATCATCAGAAAATTGGTTCCATGTCTCCTCTGGCGATAATCCAGCCGATGGCGCATCAAGGGGTATGCACGCGGCAAAATTCATCAAACACGATCTATGGTGGACGGGACCGCCTTGGCTATCAGATCCCAGTTTTTTGCCCAAACCAGCATTAGTGCCGTCAACCGATTTAGAACTACGCCCAAAGCGGCTCCTCACACACACCGCTGCTACTGTTGCCAACTGCGGAATACGGGACATGCTCGCCAACTTTTCATCATTTACGCGTCTGAAGCGTATCACTGCCTACTGGTTACGATACATGCACAATTTACGACAAAAAAAAGGGCAAGGGGGTCCATTGACGCAATCAGAAGTACTCGCTGCTGAAGAATATTGGGTCAGACAAGTTCAAGGAGAAACATACGGTGAAGAGATAGCTTATTGTCAACAGTCTAAGTCTATTCCACTTCGTAGCTCCCTCCTCCGCTTAAACGTATTTTTAGACGAGAAGGGAATACTAAGGGTAGGTGGTAGATTGCGGCGCTCCAATATTTCGACCGACATGAAGTTTCCAATTATCTTACCATCAAAGTCGCCCATCGTTACAATGATAATCAACGACATTCACAAGATATTGCTACATGGCGGGCCACAATCAATGCAAGCTATGTTGCAACAACGTTTTTGGGTGATTGGTGCTCGCAGACTGGTGCGCAAAATATTTCACAACTGTTCTACATGTCGGCGGCAAAGCGCTAATCGACAGCAGCAGATGATGGCAGATCTACCAAGTTTTAGAGTCAACAGCACAGGCCGCCCGTTCCTATGCACTGGCGTAGACATGGCCGGTCCTTACAGCCTCAAATTCTCCAAAGGGCGCGGTGCCAAGGTAACAAAAGGATACATAGCTGTTTTTATATGCATGGCTACAGGGGCTATGCACTTGGAGTTAGCCGGAGATTTATCCTCGGAGACCTTTATCGGGGTGATAAAACGTTTTACCTCACGTAGGGGGCATTGTCGCACATACTACTCGGACAATGGTACCAATTTCGTAGGCGCTGAAAGGGATTTACAGACGGCGTTTCAACAAGCGATGAACGACTCTAAGCTTCATAAATTTCTGGCTGACGGTAACATACAATGGAAATTCAACCCCCCAAACGCACCGCACATGGGTGGTTACTGGGAGTCGGCGGTAAAACGTGTTAAGTTTCATCTTCGACGCGCCCTGCAGCCTCATTCATTGCTATATGAAGAGTTTTACACAATTCTCACCGAAGTGGAGGCTTGCGTTAACTCACGTCCACTGTGCCCAATTTCAAATTCCTCGACTGATCTCGAAACGTTAACGCCGGGCCATTTTTTAATTGGTGAACCCCTGAAAGTGTTGGCGGAGCCTACTTCGTTGAGCTTCAAAGGTAGTTTAAATCAACGATGGCAGCTCATGTCTTCAATTCGCAATCATTTCTGGCGGCGCTGGCATGTTGAGTATTTGTCAACGCTTCAAAAGCGAGCTAAATGGGTACGACCTCAAAGGAACGTAGAAGTAGGTGATTTGGTTGCAGTCCGAGATGAGCGTATTCCACCTGCTAAATGGAAGTTGGCTCGTGTTGTAAAATGTTACGCAGGGGATGATGGATACGTAAGGATAGTAGACATAAAAACAACCGATGGCATCTTGACTCGACCAGTTGTGAAGATCGTACCAATCTTAGAAGAAAACGCAGAACAATAACAATAATCTTTAAAATCGTTAATCATGCTGTAAAGAATTGAATATTTTTTTGTTATTGAACTTTTATTTGAACATAAATAGTCCAAGGAGGGCGGTATGTTAGCGCTTGTACGCTCTATTCTATTATATATACATATTTACCTTTCTGCTCTTATGCTCTTTATATACTCTCTTTATATACTCTCATTACATACCTGCTTGTGGTATACATATTTGTCTAGATTCGTAAGTATTTGAATTCAGTAATAAATGAATCAGCAAGCATAAAACATGCGTCTAAAATTACTCCGCTACTAACGCAACATGTTGTTTTTTTTTCTGTTTTGCTTAGGAATAACGTAGTAGACGTAAGATTATTTGATAACTTATGCAACTAGCGTATGTAAATATGCGCATATGTGGTGGCATATACCAGCATATTTCATATACATAGTATGTACGTATATAATTTGAGTTTCTAATCTAATCCTCAGCATAGCATGGTTATCATCAATCAAGCAACCAACGTTTTTGTTGTTGCCAATCTAGTTTTAAGCTTTTATAAAATACAAATTGCTTGTTTAACAACTACTAATCGATACAATAAAATATCTACATACATATGTACTACTAAGCAGGTGTGTTTGTGTGTGCAAAGTGTGCAGTTGTGTTTTAGCGATTAAAATATGTATGTATATATGTGCATGGGTGCTTACAAAAGCGTTGTGTGGTGGCTAAATAAAAAAAAACATTAAAAAACAAACAAAAACCCTCAAATAGCTACTATAATAAAAATGTATTTATATCCATAAATGTGGCATTCCCTGCCATACTATTTACACGTGAAAATATGCTTTAGATATTTTCGCTCCATTTGTTAAGTGCTTTATTATTGTAATGTATGTGTTTATATATATATGCTTGTATGTTAATATTTATAGTTTTTATAATGTTTCAGTTTTTTATAAGGGTTGAAAGTTCTATTACAAAGCGAATGCGCTTTATTCAATCTATTATTTAAACGTTATTAATAGTCCATATGTTTGATTTGAGAATTTTTACTTTGATACGCTAATTAAAAGTGATTTTTTTTCTTTAGTTAAGTATATTTCATAGTGTAGTTTGCATGTAGCCAAATATGCGTTATTTTATAATTAGATATTTATGTATCAACAATTGTTATTATAGTGTGTGTTTTCTCCGCATCTTTTTTAGCATAAAACTGGGTTTACAAATTTGTTTGCATTTTATAGTACATAAAAAAAATAGTAACTAGTCTAACATAGAATTTTGTTAAAATTTTTGTTTTGCTTAATTATAAATGTTAATTTAATTTATCGTGTGTGTTTTTTATGGTCATTATAAATTATGCAAGCATGCATACAAACATACATATGTACATGCAATCAAATACGCTTGCATAGTATGTATTATCTAAAAAAAAATATTAAAAATAGCGCAAAATTGCATACATATATTAATCATTAATATATATAAATTATTAATTGCTATATACATTTTTTTCGCCAAAAATGCATTCAGCTTTAATTAAAAAACATAAAGGTATGTTTTAAACTACTACATACATACATATATGTTTGTTACATATATGCAATTGAAATGTACAAACTATGCTATGCTATGCTTTTTATTATTGTATATGCTTTAGTTTACCATAAATATTGTGTGTGTGTATCACCCTAATTTAAATTTTAGTTTAATTACACTTACAGCTACATACCATACATATACATACAATAATTATGTTTACAACGTATACATTTTTTTGTTTCTTTGTTTGCAAAAGCTTTTGCAGCTTTAAAATGATGAATAATAAATATGATTAAAATGCAGAGGAAAAAAATTTTATGTTTAATTATTATCCGAAAAATTTTGATTTTCAATGTGCTTGCTTAAATGATCGTTAGAGCTTAAGATGTTTATCACAAGATTTAATAACGTACTCTCAGGGTTTATCGAACAAAGGTTATAGCGGCAGATCAGCTGATTTGAATTGTGTATCTATACTAAAATTGGAAGAATATCAAACAAGACGAATTGGAAGAATATCAAACAAGACGAATTGGAAGAATATCAAACAAGACGAATTGGAAAACTATTTTGTTGTGATTCTAAGCTCTCTTCCATATTTCTAAAGAAAACAACAATAGCAACAAAGCATGAAATCGTTGCTGCTATAATCTTAGTTGGTTAAGCCATGCGTACTCTCATGCACTGCGTCGAGTGTCGTATGCACACTGAGGGCAGTTTACTCAACCTCTGATTAACGCTAATCATGGTTAAAGACCGGTTAAACATCATTATCGACTTCATCGTACCATACATTTAATATGTGGTCGATAATGCAATCAATAGCTTAATCGGACCTTTATCCTCCGGTTAGCGTTAATCAGAGGTTGAGAAAAAGGCCCTGAGTAGATAATCGATAGGTAAGCGATTATAGTAGATTATAGTAGTCGATTTGAGGCATTGCAAGTACTAAGCAAATATCAGAAGTATGGTGGCAATAGTTTACTGCAAATTTTTTTTTTTTTTTTAAGTTTTAATGCTTTTAAAGACTTGTTGCTTTTATAACGGCAATGGCAGCATTTGTTTGGACATAAAACCGATTTGTTCCGGTGCTTAAAATCCAACTATGGTGCAAACGTATTTTCAAACTCACTATAATCGCTTAGTAGCCGATTAGCTATCACTGTCTGCAGTCGCAAAGGGGATGGGTTAGATACAAAATTTTCAATTGTTAGTTTTTAGAAAAAGCGTTTGTTTTACAAAACAGTTGTATGTACTAATCGAAAATACATACACAAATTCAATTCCGAATTCTAGTCAATATTTTTGGCAAGCTCCCATGCTTGTTAGACTCATTTTTCTACGAATATGCTCTCATCGCCTTATTGGCATTTTTCCGTAGCCCAATTGGAGCATTATTTGGTTATTTAAAAGAAATTTGATAGTTGAAAAGTAGTTGATATAAAAAAAGAGCTTCAGTTAGATGTTACAACACGATTAATGCTGCGTTCAGAGCTGGGCGTTAAGAATTACGATTACAAGTTGAATATGATTACAGTAATCGTAGTTAGATTTTTTTGCGATTACTGTAATTGCCGTTAAAAAATTACAATAAACTGCAATCCTAAAAAATTTTGAAATTACGATAACTCTAATCGTTATGCTATGTACACACGTAATGAACGCCCAGCTCTGGCTGCATTAATTGAAAGCTCTTTTTTTTTAAGTTTTAATGCAATAATAAATTTAAATATATTCAAAACAATCAAATTCAATTCAGTAAAAGAAATTCGAATTTAAAAATTGTAAACGAACAATGAAACAAAGTACATTAATTTGTCTTCTAAAAAAATTGGCGATTAAATTTACATATGCATAATAAATAGAATATAGAATAGAATGCAATAATTTATGTGTTTTCTGATTCATTTACATTTAAATGTTACATTATTTTTGGTAAGCCCAATAACGCCGTTTTTTCATGTTTTTTTGCGATAAGAAGTTATTGCTTTGCTCTAGTAATTGCATGGTACTTCTCAATAGTATGTATGTAAGTCTTGCATATTTTCTACAAATGACATACATATGTAGCAATACTAACAACAATGATAATATATATAAATAAAGTATATACACTTAAAATATGCGAATACATATATGCAGTTTATGTATTAAACATTACTATTATACAGATATTTCTTTCTTTTTGTTTTTTGTTACCACCTTCATAGTTTTAATAATATTATTTAGAGTTATTGCGTGCACTTATAGTTTATATCATTTTCAGGTCAAATGAAACATTTTTCAAGTGAAGTGAAACTTTTTTCAGGTAAAGTGAAATCTTTTGCAATTGAAATGAAACCTTTTTCAATGGAAATGAAATTGATAAAAGCTTAATTTCAATTGAAAAAGGTTTCATCTTGGAAAAAGTTTCACTTGACCAGAGAAAGGTTTCATTTGACCTGAATGTACATATATGTATATGTATGTATGTGTTTAAAAGTGCATTTTTTCAATTTCAATACATAAATACTTGTTAAATACATATATGCAAGTATGAATATATATATGTTTATGTGTTGCCTAAATTACATATTACTTTGTTTTATGTAGGCATATGAACTAATATAAGGTGCAATTAATTTTATTTTTTATTTTTATTTTTATATTATTATTTGGTGCAGTATTCTATTCATAATATATCTATCTCACGTTTTAGTTTATTCTTTTAATTTCAAAATGTTTTGTCTTTCAACTAATGTCTATTTATGTATTAATTTTTTTTGTTTGTATGTAGTAAAACCTTAAGCAAAATCTCTAATGCGTCTTGTTGTCATAGTATAGGAAGCTTCTCAGTTTGTTTAGTGTTACAAGTTTCGTAGATTGTAACACAAATTACAGTGTATTTAATATGCTTCTACAGCATACACATTTAACTGTTGCAAATTCTTTGAACTAAACAAAAAAAAAAAATACAAAGTTTTGTTTATTATCTTTTTTTTGGCTCATTTCACCTACTCAACTTTACAACACAACATTTTACTCCAATTTAGTTGGGCGCGTTGAGAAAAGCACTGGAAAATAACCACTACACTTTCCGCTCGCCTCGCTTTACTTGCTACAACTAAAATGTCTCTTTAGAGAAAAAAGTTCGGTTGCGTTTGTGGCGGACAACATAGACTTAGCAGTGCGAGCGCATCTTCGCCACCGCCACCACTACCAATACCACTACCACCACCAACACCACCACCTACAATTTCATTGCTATTGATTGTTGCTAAAATGCTGTTAAGTAGCTGATTAAACTTATCCTATTCGGTTAGCTTGCGTGAACGTTTCGGCGGATTGGATGAATCATCTTCGCCCATCAATGTGGGATTTGCGCTTTTGCGTCCATTTTCCATTGATGCACAGCTGGCCGGTGAGCCCACGGCGCTATTAGCTAAATTCATGAGTCCCGGTGATGAGGCGGCTGTTGATGTGGAAGCACCGCCAATACCGTTTAATTGCGTATTGTTGATTGTGTTGTTGTTGTTGTTGTGTGATTTATTGGCAAAATTGGGCAGCCATTTGGCTAATTGTTCTTCGAAAAAGTTTTCCAAATATTTTGCATTGCTGTATGTTTTGGAGTCCTCCTAAACGAAAATGTTATCATAGATTAAACAGTTGATTCGTGTAAAGCAAATATTAAACACGCTTACTTGATAGAAAAGGTAGGTGTTTTTGAATATGAGACGCACATCAGCGACAAAACCAGCGATATCCTTGTAATGATTTGGACTGGAGGGATCCAATCTTGTGCGTATAACATCCAAAGACATGGGACTGTAAGAAAATTTGTTTATTTTTTAAACATTATTCAAAGCAAGTACGCTCAATTATATTTCTACTTACTTGCAGATAATCTCATAATATGCTGTATTGGTTGGCGGTTCCGGTTCGCGAAAATGCAAACTCTGTTCATATTGGCAATACAATTCCAAACAAATGCGTTGCACTATCTGCAGCTCCAAGCGACTCAGCTCGCCCGGCACTTTATGTGTGTTCTCCGTATTGTTGGCCAAATCCTTTAGGTTCACGCACAGCAGACATTGCCAACTTTCGCTTTCATCCGGCAGCGAACTGATGGCGGGAATGTGACAATTTTGATGGAATACTTTGGGACATTTGTCGCAGCACATTAGCTCACCGCCATCGAGGCAGACGGCACACCAATCTTCGTTCGGATCGTCTTTTTGATCATTTTTATTATTAACTAATTAGTTTTATATTTTTAATTTTTTTGGTATAATTTGTAGTTTTTGAAAAAATATTTTTTAATTTTTGTTTTTGATATCGTGTTTTTTTGGTATATGTAGAAGTTGTGTTGGCGTTAATTTTATAATAAATATTATGTCATTATTTAGGAGAGAAACGAGAGAGTTTAATGCGTTTTACGTTTTACGATATATGATTTACGATATACGATATCCGATTTATGATATTTTGCATTTTTGAGATGCGTTCGAAAAAAGAGATAAGCAAAGAAGCAAAATTACAGATGATTAAGGCAGTTGTTGGAAATAACGAGCATTTGGAGAATGAAATATTCAAATATGTGTAAATATAGAGCAAATCCAATTGGTGGCTAAACAAGCTGAAAAGCTAACAGAAAATTTCTGAATCTGAATAAATTTTGGAAAAAAATAATAAAAAAAAAATTGAAAAATCAAAGAAATTTAAGATTTTAAGTTTCCAAATATTAAAAGTCCAAAAAAAATTATGTTTACTAAAAAATAAAAAGAAAACTTAAAACTTCGTTTAAAATCAAACACGTGACAAATTTAAAAAAAATTCAAACCCTTGTTTTTCAAAAAATTAAAAATCGAATTTTTTTTTTGTAAAATAAATAAAGATAATTGTTGAATTATTGTGTAGGTACACAGAAGATTTTTTCGCCAAATAAAATTAATAAATAAAGATATTAAAAGTTTACAAATGTTAAAAAAGTTTCAAAAAAATTGTTTAAAAAATAAATATGGAAAAAAAACAATATGGTTAAAATCACACAACACAAATTTAAAACCTTAAAAAATCAAAAAATACCAAAAAAAGATATTTAACTAAAAAAAATTTAAATAAGAAATATATAAAATCTTTGTTTAAAATCAAACACGTGACATATTAAAATAAAATCAAAATTGAACTTTTTTATGAAGAATAAAAAATTCGAGAAACTAAGTTTCCAAGCATTAAAAAGTCCAAAAAATGAAAAAAAAAATATAAATAAAAAATTTAAAACTTTGGTAATAAAACACGTGACACATGTAAAAACAAATTAAAAATAATTTAAAAACCTTAAAAAAAGCTTTTCGAAGAATTAAAAAAAAAATCAGGATTAAAAAAATATATCAAAATTTCAAAAAATAAAAGACAAAAAAAAACAAACCTGTTTAAAATCAAACACGTGACAAATTTGAAAAAAAAATTCAAAACTAAAAAATTAAAAAAAAAAAAAATTTTTTTCGTAAAATATAAAATTTAAGGTATTAAGTTTACAAATTTAAAAAAGTCCAAAATATGAAAAAAAAAATTTTAATAAAAAAATTAAAACTTTGGTAATCAAACACGTGGCCGCTGTGGTGCAGTGGGTAGAGTGCTCGCCTGCTATGCCAGAGGTCTCGGGTTCAAACCACGGTCCGAGCAAAACACCAAAAAAAAAAATTTTCTAATTAGTAAATCCAATTATTGGATTTTTTAAGAGCAGCGGTCACCTCTCGGCAGTGGGCGGCATACCCTCCGAGTGTATTTCTGCAAGGAAAAAGCTTCTCACAAAAAATGCATTCGCCGTTCGGAGCCGGCATAAAATTGTAGGTCCACCCAATTAGTAGGAAAACAAAAAGAAGCACACCTCGAATTGGGAGAGAAGCTCGGCCATAAAACTCGTCAGAGTTATAATAGCGCCATTATATTATTATTATATTATTAATCAAACACGTGACACATGTTAAAACATATTAAAAAAATTTAAAAACCTTAAAAAATGGTTTTCGAAGAATTAAAAAAAAAATCAAGATTAAAAAAAAAATATTTAAAAATTTCAAAAAATAAAAGACAAAAAAACAAACCTGTTTAAAATTAAACACGTGAGAAAAAAATTTTTTTCGTAAAATAAAAAATTTAAGGTATTAAGTTTACAAATTAAAAAAAAATCCAAAAAATGCAAAAACACATGTTTAATAAAAAATTAAATAAAAGGAACTTAAAAATTTGTTGAAAATCAAACACATGACCAAGCGTTGCATTTTTCCTGTTTGATATGTAAACAATGTAGCACTGCACCAAAAAGAGCAATAGCAAAGTTGCTTGCTACTAGAGACATCATTTGGCAAGCTACTTAGGTTAAGGAAAATTTATGGTTGCAACTTCATAAGTCGTGCCAGAATTCCAGAAAAACTGATTTTTCAAGGCGACGTGGCAACGCCCCACGATTCTATATCTGCAGTTAGAACGAGGAGACAACAAATAGTTTTTGAGATATTCATGTTTAAAGTTGCGAAAATCGTCAGATTTAACCTCACTTTTTTGTACGCAAATCGATTGCACTGTTGCTTCACAAAATAAAAAAGCAAAAAATTGCCAAATACACAGCAATCAGAAAATGTGAAAAAAGGACAGACACGTTTTTATGGAAGTTATGTGTATAGGTAGTAGGTACCCTTATCGGTCTTCGGTCGCGCTTCGAGAAAATAACCCTCAGCCGGTAGACAGAATATAGTAAACATATTTGTTAACAGACTCTCAGAATATACACACCTCGTGATACACACCTCGTGTAAATTTCATTGCACCGTTTTCAATGGTTTAGAAATTATGAATATTGGCACGACTTATGAAGTTGCAGCCAAAATGAACACATGAAAAAAACTCACGCACTTCATAAACAATTCTATTAAATTCGATGTGTTCTATTAAATTCCTACAACTTTGCTACACACTTTGGCGCAGGTTTTAAAAAGTCAATTGAAATACAAATACAAAATTTAAAAAAGAAAATTTTTGTTGCAATTTTTCACGCACCTTCTTGAGTATTAGACAAGTCCGTTGAGCTGTGCACTTGTGGCGATGTCGTCTTGGTACGTCCCTCGGGTAATACTTGCACGCCATTTGAATCCAGCTTGGCAATTGTTGCCATTAGATCGTTTATGGAATCGTCACGCACCTTGTCAATTGGTTCGGTGAAATCTTTTGTATTCTAAATTTGGAAAAACAAAACAAATAAATAAATAAATAAATAAAAAAAAAAAACAATTAATAAATTGCAATGCAAATTGTCATAGGTAAAACATAATTGCATTGCAAGCGATACCACTGCTCACCTCGTTTGTGCTCGGACTCGGTGTCTTTGGGTTTGTCGACGTAACGCTGGGTAATATTGAAACAGCCGGACCGAGTCCAAGCGATGCAGCTTGTAAGCTAGCCGAACTGCCGCCTGGCATATTTGACGCCGAAGCGCTGCCATTTGGTGGCGTAGTATTTTTCAGTGTATTTGGTGATTTGAGCGAGATTTTAAAATTTTCTCCCTGACGGCCATTTGCAAATTGCATTAGGGGACCTTGTTGTGGACAAGCTGGAAAACGTAAAAATTAACATTTAAACTTCTTAGCTAGACATGTGTAGGAGTGAAACTTACCGCTTGCCTGCTGCGCCGACTGAGGTATGTGCCACTTGGCCATGCTGTGCATACTGCTCAAGCTGCTCATTTGTGATCCAGCTTGTGGGGGACCCTGACTGTAGCCAGGCTGGCTGCCGTGAAACCCCAAGTTCTAAACAAACAAAAATACACAAAAAATTAATGTTACCATCAAACAATATTAACGGGTCGGCTTCGATATAATGCGCCCATCGTATTTATTTTCAAACCACTAAAAATTTTTCGATGAAATTTGCAGGAAATGTTCTAATGCTAATTTTACGTGTTTTAAAGACTTCCAACTACGCAAAAATACTGTGGATCACTCCACAAAGAGAATTCTGCCGGCTGAGCGTTATTCTTTTAAAGCGCAGCCGAAAACTGCCAACGCATAAGGCTGTTCTACGCAAAAGTAATGTATGATTAATAAACCAAAAGTTTCCGCAAGATTTCGTTTGCCTTTTAGTGATTCATATTAGCCCGCCCCCTACCCCCTAACAAAAAACGAAAACTTCCGTGACCTGGCGCATTATATCGAAGTCTTCCCCAAATCATCATCAGCACACACACACACACACTTACATTCTGCATGGGACTGGGTATGAGCTGTGGCCTCTGCATAGCGTTCGGCGAGGGAATTTGGCTGCCGCACGGGCCACCAGGTCCGGCCGCGTTCGACATTGCTGCAACAGCGGCCTGCTGCTGGGCGTGACTCGACATGCGTTGATACGTCGGGAAGCGTGCAGAATTGTTTATATAGTTCGTTGCATTCGGTCCACCAGGCGCATTCTGCGTGTAATTCTGGTGTTGTTGGCCTGGGGGACCGCCCATAAAATGCGGTCGCATTTGTGGAGTCATTTGTTGGTGTGGTGAAGTTTGCCCCTGACCGCCGGGATAATTTGGCGGCCCACCACTAAAGGACATGTGTGCTTGTGTGGGACTTTGTGCGGCTTGATTATTCAATAAACCACGCAAACTCATGTCTGTGAAGCAGAAACAAAAGTGTGTTGTAGTTTGAGTTGCAAAAATAAGTTACAGCTTTAAGTATAAACTGCATGCTTACCCATATTTTGTGGATGTGTTGAGGAACTAACATGTGGCTGACCTTGGCGTTGCATGCCCACTGGTGGCATTGTGCCGAAACGTACTGCTAGAAATACAAAAAAAAATTTACATTTAAAATAAATTCAAATTTGTTTAATACGCAATAGAATTGTGAACGACTTGCTGCTTGCTTACCGCCCTTAGCTGCGCCCTCGGCAGCAGCATAGCTACGATTCATCTGTTGCATACTGTTGTATTGTTGCTGTGCCGAGGAGCTGTTATTATAATGGGGCGGTCCATTTTGTGGTACACCATAACCACCCGATGGTCCCGTGGGCGACATGGAAGGCGGCAAGCCAGGCGGCATGCCCGGTCGTAATGGTGGCGCCATATTGGGGCTGCTCTGTTGACGTGGCGGATGTTGATTTGGTGAAGGTGTTGGCGGATATGGTTTGCCATCCACAATAACTGTGCCGAGTTGTGAAATCACTGTAGGGGAAAGGGGTAGGGAAAAGGGTATAAAAATTAGTAATGATAAACAAATTTTCACAAATGCTCTCGCAATTCAACACAACACACCCTTCTGTATTTCGGATACTTGATTTAGCTGCACTTGTATACGCACTGGTATCTCCGGATTCGGTATGTCTGCGCGTTGACATTTCAACTTTTGCAAGTGTCGCACCAACGACTTCTTACTCGACAATATAGCATAATCGCTACCCTTTTCCATGGCATTCTCCATAAATTCAATGCAATGATCTGTATTATCGGACAACAATTGCAAAGCATCTTTCTTCTCGATCAACACTTTCATTTTCGTATCGCACACCTCATTCAAACGCATGGCCAGCTGTTTGCCACGCATATTTACGGTATTCGTAATTTTTACAACCATTGCCGTAATCTCCTTAATCAAATCCTTTTTACGATCGGCAATTTGTTTTTGTCGATCATCAATCACTTTTGTGGCGGATGAAAGTAGAAAACGTTTATAATTGATCTCAGACACGAGCGTCTTCAGCGCTTGCCTAGTTTCGGTGGCAATCTCGTGAGCAAACTTGTATTTGTGATCGCGATGATCGCTCAGCTGGCAATCGCGGCATGTCAACTTGTCACAAGTCTCGCAGAATAGCGACAACTTCTCCTGTGGATGCAAATGACACATATGCAATTTATCTACACCAGCTGCACCTGGCAATTGTTCGCTATTGGCCTCCTCTTTGGGCTTGATGGTGTGATCCTTGGTGATTTTGAGCCGCTGATGTGCTTGTACGCAACTATCACAAATATATTCCGAACAATCGACACACCATGATGTGGCTATATTATTATCCGAACAACTGCTACAATTTATATTGGCCGTAATCGATGATTTGGAGGCATCGATTGTGCAGCCATCGGCATTCATGCTGCTACCATCACCACCAGCAGCGGTACATTGTTCGATTAGGAATTGATTATCGATGATGAATTCATTTTGTGAAGCCATATTGCAAACGGGACAATGTATTAGTGGTGGCATAGTACGATCCAATTCGGAAAATTTGGTGTTAACACATTGCGAGCAGGAAACATGTAGGCATTCCAATAGTTTGGGACGATCATTGATGCCGAGCATTTGATTGCAGAAGACGCATTTGAGCAGTGCAAATTTGGTGGTGGAAGCTGATGATGTGGATTCAGACTGCAATAAAGGTTTTTCAGAAGCGTATAGTTAAGTGCTTAACGTTTAAAGCAAATGTTTTCAACTAAATTGAAACTATTACAGGTTTTAGAAACACTTAAAACAAACCCCAACAACCTCACAAGCTATTGTACTGTGTACGCAATGAAAATCAAATATTTAATTAAGCAAATTTGACAAATAAGTAAAACAAAGATAATCAGCACATGTTTACGTAAAACACTTATAATTTAGACTCTTAATCGATTAAATAATGTGGCAAACAAAAAGTAAACACAAGTGTGAGCTAATTATCTTTATTTTACATACATATGTATTACCGAATTCAGGGCTGCACTTTAACGTTAATTTTAGCAATAACCAAAAAAATTTGTTTAATTCGACTTTGAAAATTTTTAACGTTAACCCGACCAACATTCTCGGAGCATATTATGAGTCCGAAATATGTGTATAATATGAGTCTTAAACTTTTGAAATCATATACATATTACACCGAAATATGTGTGAAACAGGAGCCTCATAACTTGGAGTCCGATATGAATCCGAATATGTGTGAAATACGAGCTAAAGATTTTTTTTGTGTTTTTTAAAATCATAATTGTAATTCATAGATGCATTTAAATGCTTAACAAATAAACTTTGCCCTATAAAGAACTTCGTCAAAGCATTAAACGGACCGACTTTTCAATACTTAGTCAAGTTGTTTCCTAAATTGTCATATGAAAAAATCAAAGAAGGAATATTTGTCGGACTTGATATAAAAAAACTAATGGCTGATAAAAAATTTACAAAATGTTTAACGCCCGATGAAGCAGCAGTTGGACAATTATCGAAAGATTGGAGCTAGCATGTCTCTAAAGATGCACCAAGATCTAGCCAACATCGAAAGACGATACCAAGGATTTTGGGATGAAGGCATGATGAGCGACTATTGTCAAAAGGCAAAGTTCCACCAATCTTCATTTCTGATTTGTTACTTTTAAGTTAATAAAACTAATATTATTTGACAAAAATCTTTAAAAATGATAAATCTTGTATTAAAAACTAGAATCAATGTTAAAAAAACGGAATGAAGAATCGGATTCGGCGTCATAAATTGTCTTAAAAACCACTTTTAGTTGCCTAGGTCCAAAACCGTGTATACTTGTGTAATTTTTATTTTGATAACCAACGAAACGAATTGATTATGGTATTTTCTTTTTTTAATAAACAACAAAATGAAATAATTTGGATACATATTTTTTTTTTGATAACCAACGAAATAATTTTGAGTTCTTTTTTTGTTAACGAAACGAAATACCTTTGACATTTTTTTTTTTTGATAACGAAACGAAATAATTGAGTTGTTTTTTTTTTTGATAATCAACGAATCGAAATAATTTTAATAATTTTTTTTTTTTGATAACGAAACAAAATAATTGAGTTGTTTTTTTTTTTGATAACCAACGAAACGAAATAACTGATAATTTTTGTTTTTGTTATTGTTTTTTTTTTGATAACGAAACGAAATGAGTTTGATAATCAACGAAACGAAATAATTTTGACTTTTTTTGATAATCAACGAAACGAAATAATGGGCCGTATTAATAAAAACCAAGCAAATGCTTTTACTCAAGATTTTAAAAATTTGACAATAATTTGTATGAACCAAATTTCAAAATTTGAGTAAAAGTTCTGAAATCTTGAGCAAAAGCAAATGCTTGGCTTTTATTAATATGACCCAATAACTTTGATAATTTTTTTTAGTATTCAACAAAACCAAATATATTTGTTTAATCCTTGTGCAGCCTTGATCTACATACATAATTTGAAAGAAATTTTCTTATAGAACTCTATAAAAACCCTTGAAAACAATTTGTAGAACTTTTTTTCAATTTAAAAAAGAGATCACAAGTTTTAAAAATTGATATACATCTAATATGCGCATATTAGCCGAAACCGGGTTGTCTCCAAACCTGTCAGAAAAACAAGCAACCAAAAAGTCTTTTATAAATTCTTAATTTAACCTTTTAGAAACTATTGATATATGTACGTTGTGTTATACTAAGCACCATTACTTATAGTCTAATAAGAATGTGCAATTTTTATGTTAACTAAATTTTCTGTTAGCTTTGGAAAACATTTTTTTTTTCAGCATGTTTTGTTTTCGTATAAAATAGGTTTAAAACACAATAACCTCGAAAGAAAAAAAAACTGTTCAAACTAAGCATTTTTTTTAGAGCTCGAATAAAAAAAAAATAATGGAACAACAAAACTGTTGGTATTGTATTGGAACCGTATTTTAAACAAACAGAAAAATATACCAACAACTTGCCTTAAAAAAGATAAAAGGAATATTAGCCCTGTTTTCATTTAAGCGGATATACATCTACGCTTAAATTTTGTATGGATTTC
Organism: Urophora cardui; assembly: GCA_960531455.1. Taxonomy (NCBI): domain Eukaryota; kingdom Metazoa; phylum Arthropoda; class Insecta; order Diptera; family Tephritidae; genus Urophora; species Urophora cardui. Next base: position 148,413,768 of record OY482672.1, on the reverse strand, counting down.
TAAGCGCACATCTCTATCCGCGCTTAGCAGTCCATACAAAATTTTAGCGCAGATGTACTAAGGACTGCGTTCGAAAAAATTGTACATCAATAAACTTTAAATATTTCCTGAACTAGTAGCCCGATTTTATTTTTCTTTTTGTAGTAAGGTTTGCGATAAATGTCAGAAATATATGACTTAAAAGTATTATTAAGTATTAAAGTTTATTCACTTTAAAATGGCAACCGAATTAGAAGTGCGCAAAACCATTGTTCAAAATTTCAAGGATCACCCTGAGTGGACATTAAAAAAAAATTGCTCTGGAGCTAAATGTAAGCCAAGCAACAGTTTCGCGGGTCTTGAAAAACTTCAATATGAATTTGTCTGTTACTCGGAAGCCAGGTTCCGGCAGAAAAAAGGGCATCGTCGACCAAAACAAGCAAAATAAAATTGTCACCATTTTGAGAAAGAACCCCAACATTTCAGGCAGAAATTTGGCACAAAAGGTGGAATGCTCTGAATTTTTTGTCCGGAAAGTAAAAAAAGCGGCTGGTCTCAAGACATTTAAAGTCCAGAAAGTCCCTGATCGAAACGCTACTAAGAATAAGGCGGCTAAACAGCGTGCCAAAAAGTTACGAGCTGATTTCTTTGCAAAATTTCATTGCTGCATTATGGATGATGAAACATACGTTCTAGCCGATTTCTCCCAGCTTCCAGGCCAGGAATTTTACACTGCAGATACGCGTGGCAATGTGGACGAAAAGTTCAAAACAAAGAAGCAGTCAAAATTCCCTCGCAAATTCCTGGTTTGGCAAGCAATCTGTACCTGTGGCAAACGAAGCAGGTCTTTCGTAACAACTGGGACAATAAACGCCCAAATTTATGTCAAGGAATGCTTGGAAAAAAGGCTAAAACCATTTCTAAGACAGCATGAGGTATCCACATTTTTCTGGCCGGACCTAGCCTGATGCCATTACAGTAAATTGGCTTTAGAATGGTACTCTAAAAATAATATACTTTTAGTCCCTCGAGATGCAAACCCGCCGAACTGCCCAGAACTCAGACCAATCGAAAGATATTGGGCTTTGGTTAAAAGAGAAATGAAAGCAACAAAGAAGGTAGCCCAGAACGAGAAAGATTTTCGCGATAAGTGGCGTTCAGCACTATAAAAGTAACAGAAGATACAATAAAATCGTTAATGCAAGGGGTGCCAGAAAAGTTAAAAAATTTTGTTAAATAATTACAATAGAAAAGATTTTAATATTTAATTAAAATTTGAATAAAATTAGCTGCCAAATTTGATTTTTATTTTAAAAATCGGATTACTAGTTCAGGAAATATTTATTGATGTACAATTTTTCCGAACGCAGTCCTTATATCCGCTTAAATAAAAACAGGGCTATTGATTTTATTTTTGTTATTTGCTTAAATGATACTCGATTTTCCCAACAGTTGCGGTTTAGAGTACTCTCACCTGCCAAAAAAAAAAATTATCACACCTCGGCAGTGCGCGCAACATCGTCGGTTTGTAGGCACGTAGTTTTACAATGAACAATCTTCCAACAAACAATGCATTCTCCGATCGGAGCCTGACAAATGTGTGTTGCCTAGGCGGTGCTTAGTACTTCTAACAAAACAACCACAACATCGGAGCCTGCATTAAACTGTAGGTTAATCCAATTGGAATAAAAAAGAAAAACAAAAATTAACGAGCACGCCTCGAATTATAAGAGAATCTTGAGCTTAAATTCCTTAGTTATGTAGGTATATTCGCTTCATTTTGTATTTTTATATATAATCCAATAAAGTTCCTGCAATAAATGTATTCCACTGCTGAATAATCGTTGATGATTCTCTGTTGAGTATTCATCACTGTCGTCATAACTGAGTACAATTTTTTATTTTTTTTTTCTGCTGAGAAAGGGGAAGTACACTGATATCTCCTTAGTATTGGGCGAATTCATTAGTGATTCATAAAGGATTCATTTAGGATTTTTATTGCGGCGACAATGTTATTTTCTTTTTAAAGTCACAACCAAGTATACTTGAAATACATCCCCATGTATGCATTTGCACTTACATACACTCGAAACAAGTGTCCCTTACTTGCCAACGTTGCTTTTGGTAAAATTTTCATCATTTTACGTTTTGCCGTCGCATGAAGATTGATTGATTTTATCTCTGAAGTTGGAACACATAAATCTCTTTGATTGATTACATTGCGGTGGTATGGTATACATACATATGTATGTATATATGTATGTATATGTACTCACATGCGTATGTATATATTTATGTTTGTATGCATATATGTACATATTTATCTATAGCATATAAGTATGCATGTAGAAATATAGTATGTACAAGGACTTGTGCTGGAACTTGTGAAAGTACGAAAAAACACTGGACCTAAACACTTGCCAATTAGGGTAGGTAAGTACTGAGTAATTTAAAAGTAAAGGTAGCAGCTTAAAGCACATGTTTATCAACTAGTTAAGTAACATATTTACCTACCAGCTTGTTAGCTCGCTGAGTTTAAAAAAAGAAATTTCTAAACAATAAGTATTATTATTTTTCTGCACTAATGAAACAATACCTACATACATATGTACATTAGGCCGTCTCGCCTTATAGGGACGCAAGAATAAAGTTCGCCGAACGCCCCTGCATATGATGTCTTTTTGGAAAACATTTCCGGAAAAGTTTCTTATTTTTTTTTTTGGACGCCGCTAGATGTCGCTAAAATTTATTTTTCTCATATCTTCGGTATTTATAGTCTGATCTCTAAGTTTAATACATCAAAATTTATTACCAAAACGTTTCTGGGCTTAGAACTAAGTCCCAGGTTGTTCATTTATTCAGTAGTCATCTAGAATACGATGTGTTTGTGCTCATTGAAACGTGGCTTAATGATGGCTTTTTTAACGAGGAGTTTTTCGATTCAAGACTGTTTCAAGTATTTCGCAAAGATAGAAGTAATAGCCTTACCGGTCATAATAGGGGTGGAGGTGTACTAATAGCAGTGCAATCTAAGTATAGTGCTGCACAGGTAATTCTTTCAAATGAGAATGCACTATATGACCAACTTTGTGTTCGAATTGTTGGTGATCATGACTCTGTTTTTCTATGTGCTAGCTACATTCCCCCGAATAGCCCCAATAATATCTATGTTGCTCATGTTGATAATATTATGTCTCTTGCCCGGAATGAAGTTAGGAATGACCATCTCTGTGTTCTTGGCGATTTTAATTTGCCTAAACTTAGATGGTCGTCCACTATCTCAGACTCAGGCCTCATTGCGTGTGATGTTTACAGTAGCAATGAGCTTTACCTCGTTGACAGTTTTCTAAGTTTAGATCTGGCACAACTCAACTGTTTCCAGAATAGTCTTGGCCGAACTTTAGACTTGGTATTCTTAAGTAAAAATCTTGATTATTTTATTGGTAAGTGCGACTCTCCTCTTACCAAGCCCTGTATGCATCATCTACCGTTAATTATTAAACTAAAATTTTATCATTATGGTAATATGAACACTCTCTTGGCCAATTTACCTTTTAATTTTAAGTTGTGTGATTTCAGTCAACTCAATAGTCGTCTTTTGGATATAGACTGGGATAGTTTATTCTTAAATTGTAATGTAGATGATTGCTTCTCAATCTTTAAGTCAACAGTGGTTGAAACATGCAAATGTCTGATTCCACTATCAACAAGAAGATTATACAAAGTGCCGTTGCATTATGCGTCGTTAATGCGGATTCGTAACAGGAGGAATAAATATCATCGTAAATTCAAGAGAACTAATAACGTTTTAATAATTAATAACTATTTTCTTCTTTATAAAAAATATTCTAAGGAATTCATTTGCCTAGACAAGTTCCTGCATAGGAATTACATTCTGCGTTTTGAAATAAATCTTAAATCTAACCCTAAATCATTTTGGACTTTCGTTAAATCCAAAAAATCTTCTTCTAATATCCCTTCGTCTCTTTTCTTAGATGATGTAACGGCTACTACACCAATATTTTCAGCAAATTTATTTGCTAAATTTTTTCTATCTAACTTTGTCTCCGATTCTGTACCCGATACTTCCGTTAATATTGCTCAGTCACTTGATGTCGGTCACCTTACCCTATCCCCTGATGATGTTTTATCTGGTATATCTGATCTGTCATTCTCGTCGCAAACAGATGTGGACGGCATTTCTCCCCTCATTCTCAAACGGTGTGACTCTTTGATCTCGCCACTTCTTTTTATCTTCAATAAATCCCTATCTTCTGGTATTTTCCTCGATGACTGGAAACTTTCTTTTATTACACCGGTATTCAAAAATGGTAATAAGAATAATGTTAGAAATTACAGACCCATCTCTAAACTCACTACAATTTCTAAACTTTTCGAATGTATTCTTCATAAAAAGCTGCTGTCTATTGTCAACAATTCTATCTGTCTTGAACAACATGGATTCGTGTCTTCTCGCTCAACTGTCACTAACTTAGCTATATTTTCTGATGACTGTATTGCAGCTTTTCAGTCTGGACATCAGGTGGATACTATCTATACTGATTTCGCAAAAGCCTTCGATAGAGTTTCCCATGCTATCCTAATAAAAAAACTCGCTTGCATTGGTTTTCACTCGGCTATTCTCGATTGGTTTAAATCATACCTTTCCAATCGTCGCTCTTCTGTTGTTGTTGATAATGCCCGATCACATATTTTTGCTGTTACTTCTGGTGTCCCCCAGGGTAGCTTACTTGGCCCCTTGCTCTTTATTCTCTTTATTAATGACATTACTTCATGTTTCTCCTTTTCTAAGATACTACTCTATGCGGATGATCTTAAGATTTACTCAACCATTACTTGCCCTATGGACTCTCTTAGATTACAACTTGAACTTGACAACTTAAATAATTGGTGTAAAAATAATTGTCTCTATCTTAATCTTGATAAATGTTTTGTGGTTACCTACTCCAAATGTCTTAATATCTCTTATACTTCTTATCATATTTCTCAAGTTCCACTACGCCGAGTAAATGAAATCAAAGACCTTGGTGTGGTCTTTGACTCTAAGTTCTCTTTCTCAAGTCATCTTAACTTAGTTGTATCTAAATCCTATGCTATGCTTGCTTTTGTTCGTCGTAATGCTGCTGAATTTACCGATCCGTATACGTTAAAACTTCTGTATACTTCTTTCGTTCGATCAAGACTTGAATACGCATATTTTATTTGGTCACCCTATCATGAATGTCACGTAACTCGTTTAGAACGCATTCAGAAAGCCTTTTTACGCTTTGCCCTCCGCTCTTTTCGTTTTTCGGACCCTGTTCCTTCCTATCAATCTCGCTGTCTATTACTTGGTCTGAAGTCCCTCCAAACCAGAAGACAGACACTGTCACTTGTCTTTAACATCATCTGTGGCTCCATTGATTGCCCTCCTCTACTTGCACGTATCCCATTTAATATCCCCGTCAGGCACCTTAGAAATCCACTCCCTTTCCATATTGCACATTTTAAATCGTTGTATGCTCAAAATGCTCCTGTTACCAGAGCCTTAATTGACTTTAATAAGCTATCCCAGTCTATTGAGATTGACTTCTCACTACCAAAGGGATTATTCATTTATTCACTTAACATGTTTCTTAAATAATATCTTACTATTTTCGACTGGGTCCTTTCTGGCCCAATGTGCCCTTTATGGCATGCTTGCCCCTTACTGGGTATACTCAATTATTTAATTATACTTTCTATATTTTATTAAGTACTCCCTACTGAGTTAAATTTGTATTCATTTCATTCATTTCTTTAAATGCAACTATTGTTAATTCTGTTTACATTATTTTTGAAGTATAACAGATAATGCCATTATACCTTAGTTTATGTAGATATATATTTATATATTTGATTAGCCTTTAAGACTTACTTTTGTATATCCTGGCTATTAATAAATAAAACAAATACAAATACAAATGTCTTTGGCTTGAAAGGGCGCCTTATACTATGGAATATTATTAACCCTATGTGCGTCATTGGGGTCACTACCACCCAGTACTTAGTTTATACCACCCTAATGCAATTTTTTATGGCTGCATGTTAAACGTAATCTACAATCATTAATCTTTTGCAAAAAGAGTATTTCGATCGCTTCAGTAGAACCCGAAATAATACGTGTTCAACATTCCCAGGAATATGTATATGTTTTTCGCTTCCTTGGGTCTTTTAGGTTCATTTTACAAAGATTTCTTCTGAGACCCCTACTGAAATTCTATACCGAATAATTTTCTAGAACATTTTAACCCTCTAGCACCGCCAATAAAGGGTTATATTGACCCCTATTTTTTTGAAAATCAGGAAGAATAGTATTTTTAAGGTCGCTAGAGGGTTAAAATGTTCTAGAAAATTATTTGGCATAAAATTTTATTAGGGGTCTCCGCAGAAAAATTTTCTGTAAAATTAACCTAAAAGACTAAAGGAACCGTAAAACCTATATTCCTCGTAATGTTGAACGTGTTTTATTTCGGGATGTGCTCAAGCTATCGAAATACTTATTTTGCAAAAGGTTAATGATTTTTGACTACGTTTGACATGCAGACATAAAAAAGGTACATTAGGGTGGTTTAAACTAAGTACTGGGTGGTAGTGACCCCAATGACGCACATAGGGTTAATCATATTCCACATTATAAGCCGCCATTTCAATCCAAGGACATTGGTGTATTAAACTTAGAGATCGGACTATAAATACCGAAGATATGAGAAAAATAAATTTTAGCGACATCTAGCGGCGTCCAAAAAAAAATTAAAAAATTTTACGGAAATGTTTTCCAAAAAGACATCATATGCGGGGGCGTACAGCGAACTTTATTTTTTGCGATACGGTCTAATGTACATGTGAAACAAAATTTTAAATAAAAATAGGTAAAAAAACTTTTTAAGTTAAACGGTTTTATGTTATACATACATTGCAATGTTTAAGATAAATGTACTAAAAACCAAAAAATAATAAAATAGATACAGTCGTGGGAATTATAAACATTTGCATAGACTAGACTAAAATAAAACCGTGGGGCACGTCAATTGTCTACAATCGTTGATTAAAATGTTTGTTTTGTAATGTTACACTATAATTAGGCAGTTGTTCAACCGACAACGATGGACGTGTGATAAGTAGGGCTAGAATGTGGAAAAAAGCTAGCAAGCTCGATTATAAGCGAGTTTTAGGGTTTCATAGTGGTGAGCGAGTAGTACTTTTATCATATGTTTTGTCGATTAAAGACAAACTACGAACAGTGAAACGATTCCTCGTGTGAATGTCCAACGATAAACTAGTTGAAACATCTCTTTTATTAACATGGAGTGTATAACTATTGGAATTTCCATGAGCAAGAAAATAGTAAGTATTTTCCTCACCGTCTGCGGGCCAACTGCCTAACGACGAATTAAACGATTCTTCTATCGCACATTAAGTCGATAATTTGTAGACAATTGACGTGCCCCCCGGTTTTATTTTAGTCTAGTCTATGCAAATGTTTATAATTCCCACGACTGTATCTATTTTATTATTTTTTGGTTTTTAGTACATTTATCTTAAACATTGCAATGTATGTATAACATAAAACCGTTTAACTTAAAAAGTTTTTTTACCTATTTTTATTTTCTAGTTTTTAGTTTTTATTTCGCATTCTGTTTAATTCATTTAGTGTTTCATTATTGCAAGGTTTCTTGCCCGTTAGTTTATTGCAGTCTAACGCCTCTATAGCGACCCACGCGCCACCTATCGGAAGTTTTTTTAGGAAAATATTTCCTTTCAAGGTAGTAATACATGTTCCGAATTTCAGCCAAATCGGACCATAAATGCGATTTTTGTAAATATAGCGACCCACGCGCCACCTAGCGGAATTTTTTTTTTAAGAAAATATTTCTTTTCAAGGTAGTAATACATGTTCCGAATTTCAGCCAAATCGGACCATAAATGCGATTTTTGTAAATATAGCGACCCACGCGCCACCTAGCGGAATTTTTTTTTTTTTTAAATATTTCTTTTCAAGGTAGTAATACATGTTCCGAATTTCAGCCAAATCGGACCATAAATGCGATTTTTGTAAATATAGCGACCCACGCGCCACCTAGCGGAATTTTTTTTTTAAGAAAATATTTCTTTTCAAGGTAGTAATACATGTTCCGAATTTCAGCCAAATCGGACCATAAATGCGATTTTTGTAAATATAGCGACCCACGCGCCACCTAGCGGAATTTTTTTTTTTAAGAAAATATTTCTTTTCAAGGTAGTAATACATGTTCCGAATTTCAGCCAAATCGGACCATAAATGCGATTTTTGTAAATATAGCGACCCACGCGCCACCTATCGGAATTTTTTTTTTCATAATATTGCATTGTCATCGGGGTTATACATGCGTGCAAAATTTCAGATTAATCGGTTGACAGGAAGAGGGTGAAATTTGAATTACTAAATTTGACCCAAGAATAAAGAATAAATAATAAAACAAACGGGGTGAGCTAAATAAAACCGTTTAAAAATAAAGAAACTCCTAATTAGTTCAATAATTTCCACCCTCCCCTAGACAGAACCAGCTGAGTTGTGCTTAAAAGCTATTGTGCTATCAGATCTATTTGCACAAGTTGTAGCTATTTACTGTTTTCTGCGTTGATGCACCCAGAAAACAAAACATCAACACGATTCATGTAAAATTAGCACGATCTATCTTTACACATAGAACAGCAACAATTTTTTCAAATTACACGATCTTTGAAACATGATTTTGGCTTTCTAAATGTCATCTGGAAATTTGATAAATTCAATCAATGGAATTTTAGTTTATTCACCATCATTTCTTCTGCTTCCGAATATATTAGATTTCTTTCTCTCAAATGACCAAGCAATTCTGTTAAACATGTTACTCGTTTTTTTTTTTTAAATAATTTTGTTTGTTGCGAAGCGTTTTGATTATTTTCATTTTCTTATAATTTTAGGTTTGTTTCTTATTAAACTAGCAGCTAGCTGTCAAGTGAACAAAACGGAAAGAATTGCGCTCATAAAGAGCGAAACGAACAGAAAATCAAGAAACGGAATAATAGTAAAAACTAGCGATTAGTATTTTTGAATGCTATTTTTGACTGTTAATGGTTATTTTTAAAAAAAAAAAAACATTTAATTTTCTTTATTTCTATTTCAAAAATTCAGAAAATTTCAAAAGTAATAAAATCAAAAGTATTCGTTTGTTTATTTTTTCAACAGCTGTTTCTTACTTTGGCAGCAAATAATTTCAGCTAGGGAAAATTTTACTAGATGAAATTTGGAGCTGTCAATGGCTCTCTTCTGCTATTTTTTTGACTCAAGAAATGATTTTCCAGCCAAAACTTGGCTAACTATTCATAACTAGCTAATAATATACAGACCTTTTTTTATGTGCCGTCACTGCGGTTTATTTTGAAGTCATATGTCATTTTTCAAATTTGATTGCTCGGTTTTCTCTTTCTTTTTTTTATATGTCTGTACTGTAATGTTGGCTGATGGAACTCGTAGGTATTACGAATATAGTACTACTATATATATGATTCAACACGATGATAGTGTCAATATAATCTAAAAAAATGTTAAAGGAGAACGTCAAAACTATTTTGGAACATACAAATTTTTTTTGAACATTTGAAGTTCCGCTGTTCATGCAAAACGCAAATTATTATAATTTTTTTTATTTTAACAAAAAGAAAAGTTTGTGGCGTGGCAGTGATGCGAGTTTAGCATCATTGTCAGTGCGCGATAATGGGTTTTCGATTTATATTTTCAGTTTGCAGGTGAGTTAAAAGTGGATTGCATAAAAGTATTTAATGTTCAATATTTTATTTTTCCTCTTCATAGGTTGCAATACCACGAGGAGGTGTTTTAGCGAATGAGGGTTTTCGTGACGCATGCGGTGGTTGCGTTAGCGGCCAAACATTACTCGGTGCAAGTGACAGTACTACCGCCCATGTATAAACTACCGCCGATACATTTGTGCTCGTATGAGAAGAACGCTTTCAATTTGGTCGGTTGTGCGGGTGATGTACTTGAATAAGCTTTATTGAACTGATGATTATATATTTTATGTTTTATGTTTTTTTTTTTTTTTTTTTTTTAAATAAATAAATTGTACAATCAACAAGACTTTCTAAGTAGTTAATTTAACAATAAATTTAATGTAAAATCAAAAAGATGTTATTGTTAATTCAACAGGACCATTTCGTGTTAATTTAACCAGCTTAAATTGTAACATTAACTAGTTAAAATTGTAAAATCAACCGGAAAACTCAATAATTTTTAGTGTTAATTCCACAGTTATTATCCTGTTAGACTAACACTTGATAGTAGTGTTAAATTTACATGTTTACGGGATGGCATACATTAAGCATCGTGTTGAAAAAAATTAAAAACAAAATTTGTTGATTTTTGGTTGATTTCACGTTTTTTTTTTTGGGTGTGGTATAGGTATATTATATAATATATAATATATATAGATATCTATGTATGTAACCTGCAAAAAAATTTGCGATCAATCCCGAAAGAGATTTGTCCCGGATTGATCTCTTTCGGGAACAATCGGTCCACAATTAGTCCCCAATTGTTCGCTTACAGGTATAAATGTAGACTAATTGTAGACCAATTGTTGCTGGACGTGTATAAATGTAGACTAATTGTAGACCAATTGCTCCCGAATGGGTACAAATCTAGATTGATTAAATGTAGAAATTCTACAAAATTCAATTTCTCTTAATAACAATTGTGAATAATAATTTTAACGAAATTTTACCAAAAATATCCAATGAAAAATCAATTAAGTACAATTATGTACTCAAAACTATGTAAAAAATTTTAATTTATTGATTATTTTTTTTACAAAAGTAAAACTTATTGTATAATCTTTATTTAAATAGGCATGAGCATTTATAATTTTTAAAGATTGTTATAAAAAATAGACTTGGCCAACAACTTTGAAAAATTCCTCACATACTATCTTTTACACTCGCATAATGCATTCTCAGAACATAAATTACTTATTTGGAGAAAATACCTAACTTTTTTAAAAGATTTCACTCCAAGATGAAAGTTAATCGAATAAACTTTCTTCTAATATACATAATACATAATTTACATTTCTTAGAAATTTTCATAAAAAATAGTCTTGGCTTACAACTTTGGATATAAGCGATTAATCTACATTACCCGTTCGAAACAAAAGCTCGACATTTGTACCCGTTCGAGATAAAAGCGATTGATCTACATTTGAACCCGTTCGAAATAAAAGCGATTGATCTATATTTGTACCCGTTCGGGTATACAAGTTAAACAATTAGTCTCTTCATAGGACATGCTCGAACAAATGCGATCAATTCACTCTATATAAAGCGATGTAAAATTGTATTAGTCGCATGTTCCCTTGCCATTGATCCCGGACACGTCCCGGATTAATCGCATTTTTTGCAGGGTATGTACACATAATTTTATATGTACATATGTATACATGTAAGTTTGCGCACAACTGCTGAAGTAAGCAAGGAAAGCATTGTTTGTACAGCAACAACTTCTGCCAAGGAGTGAATGACATCAAATAATTGATGACTTTTGTTAGCCAAGTTGTACACATTTACTTTAAATTTAATAATGCAGATGTACTAAGAATCGTCTGTTAAAAATTATGGAGTTAAGTAGATAATGAAGTTAAATTAAAATTTTATAACTAGCGTTTGAGAAATACAAAAAATAAAAATTTAAAGACGGCTATTGCATATTTTTAGGCTTAACTTTGAAACGCATCTCATGCATATTTTTGGGCTGCACATTCGTTTATATACCTACACAAAGGTGAAACTTATAGAAGCGTGATTATTATTTAAAATTAACACTATTCATACTTAATTAAGCTTGACAAAAACGGCTAATTGGTCCAGCTGCTCTGCCGATTTGTTTTGTAGGACAATTATATTATATGTATTATGAACAATTGTCAGCAGTGTACTCATTCACAAAACTTAACTCAATTGCTTTTTTCATGTTAATTGATCATGAATAGCTCAGTCATTAATACTCATTAATTTATGTGTAGCTCAATAATTAATAAAACGCTCAGGCAATAAGAAAGCAACACACAAAGCAGACGAGATGCCCTTGGCAGTCGTTATAGGGTGACTTGCAATAAGAAATCGATATATACACACTAAAATACATACATATATGATAGTGTAAGTAGCAAGATATATGAGTAAATAGTTTCTACCATGTAGGTACATATGTATATGAATATAAATGAAATGAAAACCGAGCAATTATCGGTTTCCGACCGCATACGGATATAAAACCGGAAATGCTACATTGCGCTGCTTTGCAATTCCTACCACAAATTAACATACCAGCTTAAAAATATAAGCAATAGCTACATACAGACTTATCCATATACTATTATTACATATATTTATGTATATACATATAAATGTATCCAACCATTGCAGTTGCAGTACTACAAATGTGCAATTTTGCAAATTATTCACTTACCCGCTTCTCGGCACTATCGCAGGGGTTTTCAAAAGACGATGCTGAAAACGACGATGTCGATGGTGCTGTGGCGGCCGCATTGCCGATGCCGGCTAGCTGTTCCGGAGCAGCAGCCTCGGGCATTGCCGTATCCATTTGCTCTTGCTTTATAAGTGGCATAAGCGGAACAAAGTCCGTTTTGGCGATTCCTTCAAGCTCGTCAAACTCCATCATGCTTTTGGTTTTTAAGAGCTTAGGTCAGGAATTTCCGAAAAGCGACTGATTTTGTAGATGATATCTACACGTTTAGGGTGTGATATTTTATGCTTAAGTATGTATATATAAAAAGCAATAATTTTTAAACATGTATGTTATAATCATGCACTAAAATTTTTGTTATTTTATTATTGTTGCTGGTTTCCCCAAGTCAGCCCTTGCTGCCACTCATTACGCACGGAAATTTTACCTTTGTATCGTTGGTGCATTAATACGGTTAGTATACAAAAAATGCAATTTGGTTCATTTCTTTCGTATTACAAGTTTTTAATTCAATTTTTATATGCACGTTGCATGGTCTGCTTTCACTTTTGCTTTTTTTTTTACTGCAGCGAGCCTCTACTTTTCTTCCACACTGTTCTTGGTTGAACACACCAATTTTGCGAAAAAATGAAATTGGTTTTGGTGTCAATCCAATAATTACTTTATTCACCAAACTTAACTTCACGGTTGAACTTCTTTACTTTTCCTTTCCAATGCACAATATTTTACATATGTAGCTACATATTTAATAATGCAATTATAAATTAACAATACTGCACACAGCGTAATTGTAATTTCCTCCGACGCTTCTTCACTGTACAGAAATTTTTAATTTTTGTTGCAGACGGCCATTTTGATTTTCACCAATTGAAGGGTTGCATGAAGTAGCACCATTGGTGTTCAAGTAAATAAGTTCGTACGATTTTAACATATGTACATGCATATTACACGGGATGTTTTTACAAATTTATTAACTAATTTAATAGTTTATTACTTATTTATTTATTTTTAATTTAATATTTGCACAAATTAGAAGTAATTTCGCATATCTGTGAGGAGCTAGATATTTCTCGGCTATTCGAAGCAACTCTGATTTTTTTTGTTTTCTATTTTCTCTTACCTTCGTGAGTGTTGCCATAAAACTATCTTTTGCCCCTTGCCGTATATTAAGGCCGGTATGCATTTTACGACGATGTGCATAGGCGAAGGAAAATTTGGAAGGAAAAATCGCGCAGAAAGGTGTTCCACGCAAAGGTATTGTGGATGGCTTCATAGATTCTATCCCAGAAAGAGAATTCTGCGGAGAGAGAGTTATTTTTTTAACCTCTGCCGAAGGCCGCTAACGCAGATAGTTGTTCCACGCATAATTACTGTGGGTCTATAGAAAGATAATTCTGTGGTCTTTTTCAGCCAGTCTGATCTAATTTTTAAATCTGCCATACCAGAAGTCTCGGGTTCTAACCCCAGTACAAGCAAACACCAAAAAATCTTTCTGATTAGTAAAAACTTAATTATTGGGTTAAAAAAAGCGGCCACCTCTCGGCAGTAGGCGGCATACCCTCCGACAGTATTTCTGCCATGAAAAGGCTGCTCAGATCGGTACCGGTATAAAACAAAAAGTTAAGGAGCACACCTCGATTTGGGAGTGAATCTCAGCCATAAGAGCGCTTTCACATTACTCGGTGCGGAATCGGATCGACATTTTTGGTTTTTACCGAAAGTATACCGAAACCTTGCCGACCACATGTATTTCAATTGGCAATTTCACATTAGTGTTGCATACATGAAATCGGAGCGGATTAATTTCGGTATACCGCAGCGCGGTAAGACCGGTCAGTAAAATTTGAGGAATTACTGCATACATTTTTGCGGCGTAATAAAAGAAGAAGAACAAAGTCAGTAAAAAACTCGTTTCGGCTATAAATGTAGCAAGTTATAATGTCTTCGTTTTCGCTAGAAGACATTATTGTTATTATTGAGTGATTTGTTGAAGTTAAAAATTTTGTTTTGCAAATTTCGATGTTTGTTTTCCTATTTTCTGCCGATTACGCACCGAAAGTATTCCCACAAGTGTGAAAAACACAATAACGCGGAATCGTTTCGGTAAGCTGAAAATACCGAGCAAAAAATGTCGATCCGATGTCGTGCCGAGTAATGTGAAAAGGCCCTAACACTCGTCAGAGTTATAAACGCGCCATTGTATTATATTATTCATAAAATAGCACAAGCTGCAACTGTGAGAAATGCATGAGAGAAATTGGCTCTGTTATTACGAATTTTTCCTAACAAATGACAGTTCTCAAAATAAAAATGACACTTTTTAGGAAAAATTTGTAAAAATTCTTTGTTGTTGAACACAGAATCAATTGCAGATGTATTTTGATTTAGTGCTATGTGTGAACGTGACATAAAGCTGTCACAAATTTTAGTTTGGCTGGCAATGCTTAACTGTCATATTAAACGTCATTAAACGTTTAATAAACATTGGATAAATTTGCAGGTTTTCACGGTTTTTACGGATTTGCGGATTAAAAAAAAAGTCATTTCTTATTAAAAGGTATACTATTTCGAATAATTAATGCCCTACGCTTTACCACAAATCATTCCTTGCATTAGTTTTGTGTGCAACTGGTTTGGCGATGGAGACGCTTCTGGAGCAGCAACGACGCTACCACGAGGAGCGTGAACGTTTAATCAAGCTTATGGTGGACGAGTACGCCACAAAGAAGAATGGTGAAAAGGAGCGTATTCACTCCGAGCAGCGGCTAAAATACTTATTAGATCTATATCAAAACGCCACAACAAAACTAAAAGAACTCTACGAGGACAAGGACAACGAGCGTAAGACTGAAATTCAAGCACTCTCGGGGCCAAATGAGTTCAATGAGTTCTATGCGCGTTTAAAGCAAATAAAGGAATTCTATAAAAAACATCCATCGGAAATATGTGTTCCACTCTCTGTGGAATTTGAAGAACTAACAAAAGTATATAAAAATGCTGATGACATGTCTGCGTTTGTGGAATTCACCGACGAGGAGGGTGGCGGTCGTTACCTAGACTTGAATGAGTGCTATGAACAGTATCTAAATTTGCGCGGTGTTGAGAAAATTGATTATATTACATATTTGATGACTTTCGATCACGTCTTTGACATTCCACGCGAACGAAAAAATCGCGAATATCGCAAATATATAGAAAACTTAAATGCATATTTGCTCAGCTTCATAACACGTATACATCCCTTGTTGGATATTGACCAAGAATTGGTAAAGGTAGAGTTGGAGTTTCAACGTCAATGGTTAAAAGGCAGTTTTCCGGGTAAAACGCATTTAAATTTATACTTAGGTTATGCATATACTTATTCAAAAAATCTTGCAGGTTGGACCTCAAAGGAGACCGAATCAGCTTTGGCCAATACTGGTGCACATTTAGATTTATCAGCATTTTCCAGTTGGGAAGAGTTGGCCTCACTTGGTTTGGATCGTCTAAAATCAGCACTTATGGCATTAGGCTTAAAATGTGGCGGAACATTGGAAGAGCGTGCACAGAGGCTTTTCTCAACAAAGGGAAAGAAAACACTGGATCCCGCTTTGAAGGCAAAGAAACCAACCAATAAAAATGCCAATGTAAATTTACGCGATAACGAACGTCTTAAAGAAATTGCACAATTAGAAGCACAGCTATACAAGTTTGCCGAATTGCTGTCGGAACAAAGAGCAGCCACAAAGGAAAATGTGCAGCGCAAACAGGCGCGTACCGGCGGAGAGCGCGATGACAGCGATGCTGAGGCCAGTGAAAGTGACAATGACGATTTTGATGATGCAGATGATGTACCATACAATCCAAAGAATTTACCACTTGGTTGGGATGGTAAACCAATACCATACTGGTTGTATAAGCTACACGGCTTGAATATTAGTTACAATTGTGAAATATGCGGTAATTTCACATACAAAGGACCCAAAGCATTTCAACGTCATTTCGCTGAGTGGCGCCATGCGCACGGAATGCGTTGCCTTGGTATACCAAACACGGCACATTTTGCCAATGTAACACAAATTGAAGACGCTATAACATTGTGGGAGAAGCTAAAGTCACAAAAGCAGAGTGAACGCTGGATAGCTGATCAAGAAGAGGAATTTGAGGATTCGTTGGGCAATGTAGTAAATCGCAAGACATATGAAGATTTGAAGCGTCAGGGATTACTTTAATTTACATATTTAATTTTAAACATTTTAAATTATACATACATAAAGTAGATGAAGCTACAAATACATTACTCACTTATTTCTAAACAATTTTTAATTAAAATATTTCCAAGTTTAGCTTTAATCCTACAGCATCGGATCGGGTAAGTGGTAATATAGATGGTTTACGTTCATTGCTTCGTTTTCTAGATGTCTCATCTAGTAGCCATGGGCAATCCTATAAAAAAGCAAAACCTCATCATTTATGACCGTCTAATTAGTTCGCTTGATTTACCTGATAGTGTGCATCATGGCTAAGCCGTATAAAAGCCGTTTGTGTTGTACTTAGAAAAATCTTAAATTTTGCATCTTTTGGCAATTTTTCTATTGGCTTCAAACGTTCACCTAAATTGTACAAAGAACTACGGATACCTTCTTCAAATTCAATAAGGAATTCATCATCATTGAACAGTTGCGATTGGACATCTAATTTTTCAATAGAGTCTACCGTCGTCGACTGTGTATGTTGGACATCGAATTTATATTCTTCGTTTAATGTGTTTTCTTCATGATAAAAACGTAGCGCGACACATTTTAATTCTCCTTGCTTTAGCAGTTTGCGAGCTGCTCGCAGTACATTATGTAGGTATGAATTCAGCGCTGGGAATATGGAGACATAGACGGGCGCGTTGTAAATGCGACGCTTTTTGAAAATTTGTTCAGGATACAAATTTCGCAGATAAAGAATTTGATTTAGAAAAACTTCAATTACCTCCAATAAGAGGTCGGCGCGTTCTGTAAACAAGATACGTATATGTTAAT
The DNA here is from genome assembly GCA_960531455.1 of Urophora cardui. NCBI lineage: Eukaryota > Metazoa > Arthropoda > Insecta > Diptera > Tephritidae > Urophora > Urophora cardui. Next base: position 148,396,221 of record OY482672.1, on the reverse strand, counting down.
ATACCATTCCTTTCCATTTATATTGCCAAACTTACCTGCGTTGCTTAAGCTGTTCTCAGTCATTTATGTTTCGAAATTTTTGCATCTTTTTCGTAAATTATTTTAACACTAAGTTTGTTTACCGGCTTCTATTGCCAAACTTTTGTTTATGAAATGTAAGTATTTTTACTGATCCGCGGTTTTGTTTAGTAGCCCTAGTGTTTTGACAAGCATATGTTCGGCGGTTACTACAGGGCCCCGGAGCGGAGCGGAGCAATGGAACGAAATTTAATGACCTTAATACCATGTCTCCACATAACATGTTTCGCTCTTTTTTTTCTGCATTTTCTCTCTCAATCTTGTTTCGACACGGAAACCAGTGCCGAAACTCGCCAATTTCCATACAAATTTCTGAGAGCGAGTGAAGATTGAAACACTGTTTCATTCTGAATCATCTTGCCAACCTCGATGATATCGATGTCTTCTCTAGTATCGAAAATCTATCGATATCTCACACAGACCAAAACAAAGACGCAAAAATAAGCAAACATACAAGGTTTATCGAAATAGAGGTTATATTACTTCCGTTTTTATGTGTGTGTTTTCTTTAAAAATGTCAATGTGAAAGAGAAGAGAAATGAATTTCAAAGTAAAATGTTTGCCAATTCGTTTTGTCTGACATTCACACTTTTTAGTATACATACACAATTCCAATCAGCTTATCTACTGCGATATCCTTCTTTAGATAATTCTTGCAAACATACAAACATTTAAGAAGAACAAGAAAGAGAAATGTCAAACTGAATCACGATTAGCCACGTGGAGACGGGTTATTGAGCGAGATGTTTTGCTACATGTTTCTCTGGTGAATCAAGTTATGTGCAAGACCAATCTATATCCAGGTCGTCTTATGTGAAGCAAAATAGGTGATTACAGTTAGATGGCGTCTTTCAAGAATGTCAAAAGCAGAGAAAACGCGAGCGAACACACAACCGACCACACAAACGCACAACCGAACACACAAGCTATTTCCACGAAAAACACGTGCAAGAATGCAAAATCAAAACAAAAGACAATAGTTTGACATAAGCTACAAACTCGCGTAAGAAGAGCTACTCTCCCTAGCATGGACCTTCTATAGTTAGGTTATGGTTATGTGGAGAAGGGCTTTTGCGTCTTTGTTTTGGTCTGTGTGAGATTTCGATAGAATTACGATACAAAATTAGAGAAGACATCGATATCACCGAGGTTGGCAAGATGATTCAGAATGAAACAGTGTTTCAATCTTCACTCGCTCTCAGAAATTTGTATGGAAATTAGCGAGTTTCGGCACTGGTTTCCGTGTCGAAACAAGATTGAGAGAGAAAATGCAGAAAAAGAGAGCGAAACACGTTATGTGGAGACATGGTATAAGAGCCTATTCACACCTGTAACCAAATCGATTTAGACAGACTGGGCATTAGTATGTTTCAGTCGTTCGACTAATTGGGTTTAGTGTGAATACTCCCCACTTAAATCAAAGGCCGACTAAGAGCGCTTTCACATTACTCGGTGCGGTATCGGATCGACATTTTTGGTTTTTACTGAAGGTATGCCGAAACCTTACCGACCACATGTATTTCAATTGGCACTTTCACATAAGTGTTGCATACATGAAATCGGAGCGGATTAATTTCGGTATACCGCAACGCGGTAAGACCGGTCAGTAAAATTTGAGGAATTACTGCATGCATTTTTGCGGCGTAATAAAAGAAGAAGAGCAAAGTCAGTAAAAAACTCGTTTCGGCTATAAATGTAGCAAGTTATAATGTCTCGTCTTCGCTAGAAGACATTATTGCTATTATTGAGTGATTTGTTGAAGTTAAAAGTTTTGTTTTGCAAATTTCGAAGTTTGTTTTCCTATTTTCTGCCGATTACGCACCGAAAGTATTCCCACAAGTGTGAAAAACACAGCAACGCGGAATCGTTTCGGTAAGCTGAAAATACCGAGCAAAAAATGTCGATCCGATGTCGTACCGAGTAATGTGAAAAGGCCCTAAATCGATTTGGTCGCAGGTGTAAATAGTGTCTAAGAAAGGCACCGGCAAAACTGTCCCGCACGGGCAAATGAGAAGCACCACACCAATGTAACGCAAATCGATCTGTGCTCATCAACTATGGTCTAAGATATAGTGTTTATTGAGCCGTAGGAAATAGAGGTGGGAAACTATCGATAGTCCCACCATCGATAGTTTTTGATAGTTTTAAAAAAACTATTGATAGTGTTCGATAGTCTTAAAAAAATAAACCATCGATAGCACTATCGATAGTACTATCGTATTGAAATAAATATAGATTTGTTCACTGAATCTCTTATTTTTCTACTGAAAACAGCTATTAAATCACAGTGTAAAAACAGGATGATATTTAATATTTCGTTAAAATAATGAAAAAAGAAGATGAATGCCGGAAAAATAATTAATAAAAAATTACAAAAAAAAAATGTTTTGTTCGCCATGACTGCGTCACTTTAACGTCGATTTTAATTATTTTTGCTTTGGTGGAAATGATATTTCATCCTCTGCAAACGTAAAATAAAAACTGGTAATAGCGAAGATATTGACAGACTTGTAAGCGTATTTTTTTTTTTCTTAGCTCAAAAACTGAAACTTTAAAATATTTCGAAAACTGTTTCTTTCAGAAAATCTACAAAACTGGAACCGTCTTTTATTCAGTCTGCAAATGTATAAATCAAAATATTTTGTAAATATGTACACACAAAATTCATACAACTTTCAATAGCTGGTAATCTGAAATAGCAATGTTCAAAATGGAGGTGTGTAAAGGTTGTAAAACTATCGACAGTACACATTACCATCGATAGTTTTTGATAGTTTTGAAAAAACCATCGATGGTCTTCGATAGTCTGAAAAAAAATAAAATATCGATACTATCGCTAGTGCCATCGATAGTTTCCCAACTCTAGTAGGAAAGTGCAAGAACCATAGGAATTTTACCACAAAAGAGCGAATATGGGTGCAAAGAATCTAAATTGTGGTAAAATTCCTAAGGTTCTAGCACTTTCCTACGGCTCAACGAACGCTATAATAGCATTGACAGACGGCAGCGATAATCCGGAATATCTAGCTAATTCGGACTTAACTTGAGAATTAACTGGAGGTAATCCGGAATATCTCTTGAGTTAGTCCTCAAAATTTTAGCGGATTAAAGCATTTTGTAATGACATCCCTGGTGAAAAATGTCTATTGTGAATGAAAGGGAAGAAAAAGAAGAACCCAAGGCAGATCTAGGAAGGTGGGCGCATAAGTGAATTCAGAAATTTCGAATGTAATTTGTTACTGTAATTGGTAGTGTAATGTCAAAATGATATTTCGCCTTGGTTGAAATCTGAATTCGTTTGGGACTCGCCCATTCCTATTGACCATGATGTGACTTCGTTTTGATTTTGACATTACCCTACCTTTGGAAATAAAACAAGAAGTTTTTGAATTCGCCGCTGCGCCTACCTTCCTTCAGCTGTTTTTTTAATCCGCAATACTTGCCGTCTGTCAGGGTAAAATTTTAATCGAATTAAGTGTTGCGGTAATCGGGATTGTCGCTGCCGTCTGTCAATGCTATAAAACTTTAATCGGAGCGGACCTGGAGCTGGTGTCCAAATCATTGGCAGGAGCGGACCTGGAGCTGTAGCTAAAAACCACATATGTATCTCTTGCAGATAAGCATTGAGCGTCTCTTTTCATGATTAAAAATTATCGTATCTGATTTAAGACAGTCTTGTGATAAGCGCAAATATGCTTCCGAGTAATTTTCCATCACTTGTACATAAGTAGATAACGTCGTTGTTTTTGTTTATCGTTTATTGTCAAACGCTTTTTGTAGCCTAGGGTAAGTTCAGAAACGCAGCATGAAACGCAACAGCGGCAGTAATAATTTTTTTGATGATTGTGATGAGCGACGCTTCATGCAAAATTTACGTTTATGAACGCTCTGCTTGTACTACAAAAGCAGGTTGCGCTTAAACTGAGTTTCTGAACAAAGCCATATTTAAAACTTTTCTTGCTTACTTCATTTCCTTAGAAATTTTTAGTCCGTTTTTTTTTTTAATTGAACTATTTCATTGGGTGGTTAACCCTGGAAAGTTGGCAGCTGACATTGCCAAAATGTAAAGGTCAGTGGCGTAGTAACGGGGGGGGTTTTGGGGACAAAACCCCCCCCGAAAGATTCGTTTTGACCATAAAACCATCTTTGACTTTATTAGCATACATTTCTTTTTCAGGAAAAAATCAATGAGAATAGTAATTTTTTGAAATTGGTAATTCGAAATTTAGCGCTTTTTCACGAAGTATTACTTATAATTCTAGCGTTTGTTGAGCCGTAGGAAAGTGCAAGAACCGCAGGAATTTTACCACAATTTACATTCTTTGTACTTATATTCGCTCTTTTGTGGTAAAATTCCTACGGCTCCTGCACTTCCCTACGGCTCAACAAACGCTACAATTATTATACAGTATTGCTGTTATTAACATGCCAATAACAGAAAAGTAACGCCAATTATTTAAATTTCAAGTTTTCTTTCAATTACTTATCATCTTAATCAAATAATATTAGTATAAACTACAATGGGAATAACTATGCCATGTATAAGAGTATCTGAACTTGAGATTTTACTTAATGTCTGTCAAAATGGAATATTAAAAAACTAAATTATATAAGAAAATTATTATTTATAACCGTAGCACATAGGTAGAAATATTTTATTGTGTACATCTATTCCAAATTGCTTGTTTAATGCAAAATTTTAATAATTTGTGTTAAAAGTAGAGCTCTCGATTTTTTTTTTGAACATTTTCGAGTAGCCCGAACAGTTGTTATTAAAATGCTCGAAGAGTTGTTTGTTTGTTTATTACCCGTATGTTTGTACGGGCATTTGAACAATTCGGGTATTTTGAAGTTTGTTTTTTTCTTTTGTTTATTTTTTTTTTTTTTTTCTTTATACATATGTAGTTTTTTTATTTTTGTTTTTCCGATACACATTTTTTTTGTTTGTAAGCTCGAATGCTCGAATGTTTGTACGGGCATTTGAACAACAAACGGGCTTCAAACAAAAACGATCAGATCGAATTGCTCGATACCCGGGTATCTAGGGCTCTAGTTAAAAGTCGATTTTATTGAAAAATATATACAGTGACTCAAAAAAAAAATCATACGCCAGAGTTTTTAAATTTATTTCAAACAAAATTTGACTCTCTTATTTTCGTTTAAAAATGTAAACAATTTTTCAATAAAAATCGCCTTAAGCAGGATTTCTAAGCTTATGGAAAAATCCGAAAAATCGTAGAAATTTCTAAAAGTGGATTAAAATTTCAAAACGCGGCCAGAATTTATAGAAGATTTTGAGGAGATTTCTAAGTGTACTGTTATGTAGCCAAAAAATTTTAGTGTAAAAAGTGCTATTCTCAATGCTGTAAAAATTTCCGTCGATTTTAGTAATTTTTTTCTGTAGGGTGTTTGCGTTATATGTACGTGAGACCGTTCCAATTAAAATTTCCGAAAAGCCAATGAAATTTTTCAAAAAGTTGAATGTTGCATATTATTATATTACAATTGAATGAGCTGCAAAATTGCATACTCAAAAATCTTCTAAAAAATGTAGCTTTATAATTCTTAGCCCCTTTTTATGATAAGTACTTCCTTAACTTTGAAAAATTAGAAATACTAAAAATACTGCCTAAAAAGTTAACAATAATCGCTGCTAAATATCTGGGTTACTTTCGAGCATCACCTACATTAACCAAGATATGCGTTAAAAATATAAACATTAAAATTAAATATAAAGCACAAAAAGAAAATTATTGTAGGTACATATGAAAAACCCTGTATCTAGTACTGAAGTGCGGCTTTGTGCGACGTGATTTTTTGTCGGCTAACTACTAATTGTACTAGATATCATGTCCGAGGGTTAATTTGACTGAGTCTGACAGAGCAACATAACAAAACCAATTTTTAACATGAAAAAGAGTGATAATTTTTTTTTAAATATCCCAACTTTAAAAGCTTAAAACTATAAACTTAGAATTATTGGAAACCAAGGATATTATTGAAAAGTGTTAATAATTACTTGAACCTTTAGGATTCACCACGATTACTTAAATGAAATGCTTTAAATAATAAATATTCAAGTTGAAATTAGCACTTAAAAATATGTAAGAAAAAAACAAAAAAATTAACTTCAGATATGCTAAGTTGCGACCATCTGGGGCAAGTGCAGAGTATGGGGTCGGGAAAAAAGCGATTAATTATTGTTCCCCATTCTATTTCCAATATGTGGGTATGTTTTTTTCTGTAATTGTAACAATTTTACAAAATTCAATTTTGGGCGCATAAAACTTGAAAATCTACCTATGCGCGTAGATTTGCAGAAGAGAATATGAGACTTACTTTTGAAGTATAGTTAAAGGCCCTTGGCAACTGACAATCTGGCATGTCAAGGAGTGTGTATGTGTGAGTTTTTTTGTGTGTTAGTGCAATCGGCAGTCGTCGTGCTACACGTTCTTGTTCGGGCTCGCGTTGATGAGAATCAAATCTTTTAGATATTTGCGTCAATCACCCGACACTCACACATATGTATACACTTCTTAACATTCCAGATTTTAAGTGGCCAAGGGCCTTAAGAGTTTGATATATGTATTATAAGCGATATTTGTGTACTAAAATGTTAAATTATAGTCCGAAAAAAATTACATTTCGCTAGCTTAGAGTGGAAACTGTGTAAGTCCACTTTTATGAAAAAGTGTATTTTTATGTAGAACGCTAGAAAAATCAAATACGCACCGCGCTAAACAAGTCTGAGATACTTGTCATATTTCTACTCGTTGTTATTCAGTGATACGCAAATTGTGTAAGTCCAAATATTTATATGAACAGAAATTTTTTTTCATTTCGAATTTTTTTGTTTGTCTCTCCTACAAAGTTTTAAAAAAGGACTTACACAATTTGCATTCTAAGCTAGCGATTTTTATCATTTGTAAAAAAAATTGTAGTTTTTTTTGGTAATTTTAATTTTGGTAAATTTTTTACATTGGCTGTAACCCCCCCCGAAAAATTCTCTAGCTACGCCACTGGTAAAGGTTGTAGCATTACGCCACCAACAATAATTCTCGTGTATTCCGTTAGTGCTTTTTGGCAAGTAGTTGTCAAAATTAGGCAAGAAAATTGTATGTAAGATTTAAGTAAATCAATCAGAAACACTTAATTAGACAATTGTTTGATGTGGTACTTGCTAGCAGCCTATCACAGCAAAGGAAACCAAAATCAGCTGATGTGATAGTTTGCTACAACCACTGTTAGAGCCTATACCAAAGAGCGTATATGTATATGTGACTATTTTGACAGTTAAAGTGACTGTTTGTGCCACTTTGCGTTTTATAAAATAGATACCAATACCGTAACATACCTACTAACCAAAAAACGTAACACATTCACTTCGATTCACTTACAATCACTTACAGTCATCTAAAGAGATACAAAATACGAACACGGCAAAAAGTGACTCTGGATGACTCGTTGCGTCGCACAGTGGTTCAGCCGCGGAAAAAAATCATTTTTTTCAATACCTAATTTTCAGATTCTAATGATGTAGTCTTATAAAAAAATGTCCAAATATGAAGAATTCATGACTACTTTGCAAAAAGTTGATTTTTTTTTTACAAAATAATGGTATCAGAAGTCAGAAAAATTTTATTCAACAAAAACTGCTTGAAATGTTTGCTAACTTTAGCTATAAATTTTCCTTATAACTTATATCTCTATTGTCCCTGTTGTTAGTTTAAAAGAAAATATAGCACTTCCTTGACTAATTAAAGAAAAAATCAGTGCAATCGGCCAAATATTAAAAAAAATATAGGCCAGCAAAAATGGTACTTCAAAAATGCTACCATTTCTAATTTCGATGGACAAAAAGTTTGTGTGCTACAGCGTGCTACACTCGCTAACTGTAATAAAATGAAAGTTTGGAATGTCTTCTATCGATTTCTGTAAAAAGTTTTTTCCCATATTTTCCCCAATCGATGTAAACTTGATTTAAATGTCGAAAGTCCCATCAAATTTTGATTAAATTGACAAAATGTAGCATGCTTTTAGGCTCATGCGTATATATGAACGTTTACATCTTATGTGACATTTTTGTTTACGAATATGAAGGCACAGAGAGGATTAGATAAAAATGCAGATTGGTAAATTATACACCTAATTTGTTAGAATCAATGGTAATGCAAACAAAAATAACGGTAAACACATTCGTCATAACATTGCGGTTTGCAAACAACAATAGCAACAAACACATTTGTTTAAACATTTTACCAGCTTATTTTAAGGTATTAGATGAAAAAAAAAATGTTATCCCGACGAAATTGTAGTAACAGACACATACATATGCTGCTGTTAATTTGCAAAGTTAACTTGATCACACAACAAGAAGACTTATTGATACTTTCTCAGCAGAAAAGTTGAACACCTTATCATGTTCTGAGTTAACCCTTACTAGTAAATGGGACTTAGGATTTATAGGCTTATGTTTTCTAGGAAAAGTGATAGAATTTCTACCAATACAGATGTTATTAATCGATTACTGGCAAGTTCTGGTCATTATATAAAGTCCATAAGACGACAACCCAACAAAAAGTGTGTGGAATTGGATTTTGTTGCCAAGGATATGCTAAATAATTAAAAATTTTTCTTATATTTGCTTTTTTTTTTCTTTCCATATATATATACATAGTTATATTTTCGATTATATGTATTATTAATATAATCATTAAGTACATCAAATTTTTACAAGGGCTCTTTTCAGTTACTGAAAATGTACATCTTCATTTGTTTTTGAATAAAAGGTGTAGAAAAAGTGGGCGTGGTTGTTTGTCAATCACGCCTATATCTGGTATTGTCGATATATTTCATGACAGTAACTTATGCGCCAAGTTTCGTGAAGATATCTTAATTTTTTGAGCTGAAATTTAAATTTTTCTTTAAAAATTTTTACTATAGGTCCAGGGGAGGTACCCCTAGGGAGTGGCCGATTTCAAAAATTGTTGGTGCTGTCAATGCCTTTAATGAGGGTAACTCATGTACCAAGTTTCGTGAAGATATTTTAATTTTTTTTTAGCTGAAACCAAAATTTGTATTTAAATCATTTTTTTATAGGTCCAAGGGAGGTACCCCTAGGGGTTGACCGATTTCAACCATTTTTTGAAAATTTCTTAATTAGCTCACATATAACCTCTGTGCAAAATTTCAATGGCCTAGGACCACGCCTTCTATTTTTTTCCGCAAAATGTATGGAGCCGAACCACTGTGCGTCGCATTGTTTTCAATCAAACTTGGTTGTTTTTTCTTTGTTTGTTCGAATTTGGTATTTTTTCTCACAGATGCATACAAATATGTATGTGTGTAGAACACACAGCCGGTAGAATTATATTTCTGCGGTAATATCTATGGACCCATAAAACTTTAACAACAAATATCGCGTAAACTATAAGCCTCCTGCATGGTGGAATTATAATGGTGGAATCAAATGAAATTATGCTTCTTACTATTTTAAAAATAGTCGAGTTGGTGTTGTTGCTTTGAAGGTAATTTTATGAATAAGCGAGTATTCTTTTCATGCTTGGGTACGACAGAAATGCGCCTTATATTATTATACACTTTGTGTGATTTCTGTGTTGATAATTATACAATTATTTTTCATTATTTCAAGCGGTGAACGCTTGCCAGCCATTCTGAAGAAAATTTTCGAGCCGATTCATAAATTGCACGAATTTCAATAAGTAAACAAAACAAAGAAAAATACGTGTTTTTGCATTTGACAGATCAGTACATAACAGTAAATTTTGTTGTTGCCCATTTACCACCACCATATACATATAATTTCACCATGGCCTCCTGCAAGTTTTGATTTCAGTTTTGGGATCTGAGAGAGCCCCTCTACGCCCCTGATAAAGTAGTTTCTCTCGGGGGCGTACTTCCTTAATGGAAAGCCGACCCAAAATATATTTCCAGATGAAAATCACGATCATGGCTTATCCTTTTATGCTGAGTAAAAAAAGAACAACAAATATGTAAGGTCATATTTATCTAACGACGAAAATAAGCGATAAAAAAATGTTGTACGCAAAAGACCATAAAAACACTGACGATTGGATTATTGCAGGACAAGACCAATCTATACAGGTCCTCTTATGTGAAGCAAAATAGGTGATTACAGTTAGATGGCGTCTTTGAAGAATGTCAAAAGCAGAGAAAACGCGAGCGAACACACAACCGAACACACAAACGCACAACCGAACACACAAGCTATTTCCACGAAAAACACGTGCAAGAATCCAAAATCAAAACAAAAGTCGACAGTTTGACATAAGCTGCAAATACGCTGAAGAAGAGCTACTCTCCCTTGCATGGACCTTCTATACTTAGTTAGGTTATTTTTTATTATTATTATTATTATTATTGTTTATTCATTTTTCTTACAACGATTTAACATGATTTCTTAAAACTAATAGTTTTGATTATTTATAATGTAAGAAAAGTAAAGTATGGCATTCTGTATCATAAGTTACGATAGTATCGAATGCCAAATATGTATATACATAGTTCATATTTCTTTCATGATTCATTTGCATGTGGGGTGGAGATAAAAATTTACATTTTAAGTATAATATATATTATGATAGGTATACAAGATAAATAAACGGATTAATTAGCAAGTACATTAGGTAACAGAATCCAGCAAAACTTTGATATCATCATGTGAATACTCAAGTAGAAAGCATTTTGTCTTGGTTAGAAATTCGCGCAAATTCCTTAATTGACGCAGACTATGAGGCAGACTGTTAAAGAGCTTACAAGAAACGATAGTGAAGAAGTTACAGAAAAGCGTAGTACGATAAGTAGGAACAATGACATAGCTAAGAGTGTTTTTCCTCAAATTATAATTATCTGACGTGAGGCTGTGTAAATAACCACTACGAAGGAAGAATATCTTCAAGGTTTTATAATAATATAGATGTCTTATTGGTAGAGCTCCCAGATCCCTAAAAAGCTGCATAGATTGGTGGAGTCGGCCGACATTGCAAACTTTTCTAATGATACATTTTTGAATAATTAAAAGCGGTTGAATTCTATTCGAAGATGCACCACCCCAACAAGTTATGCCATATTGAATCTTAGATTGGACCAAAGCGTAATATATAGTTTTCAGGGTTTCATTTGAGCAGACTTTTCTAAGATGATAAAAATGGCGAACTGTGGATTGCAGATATGACCTTAAACGAGAAGTGTGTGAAGACCAAGTAAGATTTTGGTCAACAGTGACACCAAGGTATTGAAAATCATTCACTTTGCTGATTTCGAAACACATGTCACTGCAATTCGCATCGGAATTAAAAGATTTGGCTAGACAACGGTGTAGGGCAAAACGCCTGCAGTCAGCCGAGTGGAACACAATATTTATGCCGAGTGAGTTTTTCACTTGAATATTAAAAAACATTATCCGCGTTTTGTTACTGACAATAAGCTTATGCTTGGCAAACCAAGCCCTCAACAAATGCACATCATGATTTAAATCCGCCACCAGATCCAAATAATTTATTGAACCATAGGCAATGGCAAGATCGTCTGCGAACGCGGTAACCTTCCCAACGAAAGGTAGTGAAAAGATTGAGTTTAAATAAACTAAAAATAGTATTGGTCCTAAAACAGAGCCTTGAGGAACTCCTAAGTTAATTTTCACCAAATTACTTAACTCACCACAAACATTTACTCTCTGTACTCTCCCCTTTAAATAGGACTTAAACCAATTATGTACAAAGCCACGAAAACCTGCGTTATGTAGTTTGTCTAATAAAATTTGATGGTCAACCGTATCAAATGCCTTTGTGATGTCAATAAACAGACCAGCACAGCACTTTTTGTTATCTAATTCTCTATAGATAACTGAACAGAAGTTCAACAAGGCATCTTCCGTTGATCTTCCGGATCTAAATCCAAATTGCATCGAGCTAAAAAAGTTTTTGTCATCAAGAAACGATAATATTCTAGTCTTAATTAGTTTTTCGAAAACTTTTGATATCGAAGATAACAATGATATTGGTCTGTAATTGTTTTTATCGTTTTTGTTGCCTTTTTTGAATAAGGGAATAACGACAGCACATTTTAAAGCGGATGGATAAGTTCCAGAGACAACGCTCTCATTAAATAGATAAGTCAGAATGTCAACTAAATTTAGAGCTACATTTTTTAGGATCTGATTTGAAATTCCATCATATCCACATGCTCTAGAGTTATTCAGGGATTTTATGGTTCTCAATATTTCTGCTCCGGAAAAGGGTTCAAAGAAAAAGCTACTGTCCTGACCTGACTCCATGTAACCTTTAATCACACAACTACATTGATATGCGGGAGCGTATCCTTGCCCAATTGAGGAAAAATGTTCGTTGAAGACGTTAGCGACCACAGTAGCGTTTGTAATTGACTTTCCACTCTCGTTTAAAATAATTTTCCGGTCATTTTTTGCGCAATTCCTATTTAAAATACTATTAATTACATTCCATTCTTTCCTGGAGTTACCCTTTGAGGCCTTGAACTCATTGCGATAAAAATTGTCACGTTGCAGACGGACATCCTTCTTAATTTTTATACTCAGCTGTACTAGTACACAGAGTATTATAGTTTTAATCACATAACGGTGGATTGTAACAGAATGAAATAATCGAGATAGATATAGACTTATATATATCAAAATGATCAGGGTGAAAAGAGAAATCGATTGAGCCATGTCCGTCCGTCCGTCCGTCCGTCCGTCCGTCCGTCCGTCCGTCCGTCTGTCCGTCCGTCCGTCCGTCCGTCCGTCTGTAAACACTCTAACTCGCGCAAAAATTGAGATATTTTGATGAAATTTGGAACGCAAGTTGGTATCGAGACTGGGACGGTTGGTATTGAAAATGGGCGAAATCGGACCATGACCACGCCCACTTTTCCTATATAGAAAAAATCGGAAATTTGGTATCTCAGCCACTAATATAGCTAGAGTTTTAAAATTTTACCCACGTATTGAGCTCGGGCCCTTATGAAGAAATTTGATGAAGTTTTGGAAAATGGGCGGTGCCACGCCCACTTATTAAGGGTCAAACATTGAAAGTTTTATATGTCATAACTCAGAAACCGTTGAAGATATATCGATGAAATTTGGTACGCGTAATATAATTACTTAGTCAAATGTTTTGGCGAAAAATTATCAAAATCGGTTGACGGCCACGCCCACTTTTATATATAGGAAATATAAGGGGGCCTAATAAAAACATTTTAAGCGATATCTCTGTCAAATATAAAGATCAATCACTGAGATTTTGTGGCAGGAGTCCAACTATGGACATAAAACAAAAACTACAAAAATTTTGGAAAATGGGCGGTGCCACGCCCACTTATTAAGGAGCGAATATTGAAAGTTTAATAAGCCATAACTCAGAAACCGTTAAAGATATATCGATGAAATCTGGTACGCGTGATATATTTACTTAGCCAAATGTGTGGACGAAAAATTACCAAAATCGGTTGACGACCGCGCCCACTTTTATATATGTGTATTATAAAGTGACCTAATAAAACCATTTTAAGCGATATCTATGTGAAATATAAAGATAATTCATTGAAATTTTGTGACATGAGTTTTACAATAGACCGGAAACAAAAAATAAAAAAGTTTGGAAAATGGGCGTGGCACCGCCTCTTTTTAGACAAAGGGATATATGAGATTTCTTAGCCTTTAACTCGACAAATAATTGAGATATTATGACGAAACTTGGTTTATACACTTTTATAACATGTGTTAATAGACACGCAAAAATGTATTGAAATCGGTTTATGACCACGCCTACTTTTTAACAAAGATATTTCTGGAACACCCTTTTGGAATTTGTAACGTGAAGTCTTTGTAACTAAAAGTCATAGAGGGATGAAATTTTGCACTAACAATAATATTTGTATGCTTATTTGGATGATTGATATAAATTTTGAAAATGGGCGTGGCTGCGCCCTGTTTATGCAGCACTCGTTTCATATAAAATACACCCTATATCGAACAAACGCAAACAAACAATGAAAGCATACAGCTGAGTATCTAATGTTCGATTGCACTCGAACTTAGGCTTCCTTACTTGTTTTACTTAAGCTTAAGTAACGCCTACGAAGTTTAATATTGGCTGGATGTTTACGCCATTTTTTTCCAAGTTTGTTTTTCAAATTTATCTTACAGATTAGGGTCTTGTTAATCCAGGGTTTTAAGCTTGCCTTAGATTTGCGCGGAGTAAACAAAAAACTAGCAGAATCTATATGTAATTTAAAAGTATTTAAAAATATATCATACGCTTTGGATATATTGTCCTCATCATAAACCTTTTCCCAAAATTCGAATCTAAGTTGTTCATTCAACATACGAAAGTCAATTCTACTTACACTAGAGGTCTTTCTACTAACATCACCCTTTGGACCTGTTCTGAGCTGATCTATCTTTAAACCAGTCATCGTATGATCTGAAATTTGGAGATCAAAATTCAGACTGACAATGGAACTGGTAGTATTACAACTAATGCGGCAGAAAACATGATCTAGGCAGGTACCAGAGGTATAACGCGTTGGTTCCGATAAATACGATATAAAACCATGACTAGCCAAAAGCGTTTGGTAATCATCTCTTGCTGCGCTTTGTTGAATAATATCTAAGTTAAAATCACCTAAAATGATAAGGTTGGCCGATTTTTCATTGTTTAGTAAATCTGAAAACTCTACCAAAAACCTCTGAACAGAGACAGAGTGAAACCTATAAACACATAAAAAACTAACAACTTTGCCAGAGATATTTAAGGAAATCTTTAATATATCCGCACTCGAGAGATTGTAAGAATGATAATTACAATCGTAATGGCTATTAACAAATACTCCGACACCACCCGCTGAATAACAGTCATTAGTTTTTGCAAAAAAATTATATCCGCGTATATTGTAATTATGTATTTCATTCGAATATATCCAAATTTCAGAGACAAAAATAACATCTGGCTGATATTTAAATAGTTCAAGATTACAGAGCAATAAATCAAAATTTTGCCGAAGACTGCGAATATTTTGGTGAACCGCAATAAAAGACTTGGTTTCAGAAGATAATAAGTTAGTGTTATTAATAGGAATGTTAATGGCGTTGTTGCTCTGACTAAAAATATTGCGAAAACTCATATGTTCGATAAGTTAAATTAAATGATTTTTGACAAGTCATCAAAATTTCTCAGAGCAGTAACCACGCCATTATCATCCTTTCTTATAAGGATTCTGCTATTATTAATCCAGAGGTACTTATACTTATATTTCTTCTTAACTTCTTTCGCAGCTGCAAGTAGGGCTCTGTTGTAGGACGTGAGGCTATCATTTATATAGATTTTTCCTTTATCGGTCCCCCCAAAGAGCTCTTTGGTTAATTTCCATTTTGCCTTTCTCTTCGCTGACATGATTTTCTTTTTCAACTCAGTGGAAGCAAAATGAATACGAAGTACATTGCTGGTATGAGAGCCATCTCGCTGTTTATTTACTTTTTTCATAAAGCACTTGTGTATGTCAACCGGTGAGAGGGAGATGCCCAGAGCAGTATCTATAACAGGGGTCTTCGTTTCATAGCACTGAGGTGCAACGCTCAACTCACACAGATTGTTATACTCTCTCGTTTTGTCGTAGTAAGAGCGCAAAAGTTAGGTGACCATCTACGACCGTGCGACGATTCAGTTGCTTGCGGGCAAGCAAAAAGATAACAACGTACACGCATACTTCGTTTTCATACGCTTTTATACGACATCGCGCAAGCATTGGGCATCATAAAGTATTTTTCGTATTGCATTGTGCGACGTGGTATAGCAGCGCATAAAAGCGAAAAATATATGCGTGCACGTTGTTGTCTTTTTGCTTGCCCGCAAGCTACTGAACGATGCGACGGTAGTAGCTGGGCACTCAACTAGTCGTTTTTCACTAATACTGCTGCAGTTACTAACACTGCTGCAGTTAGAGTTTTGGGGATCTCTGATCTATAATTTGTTTGGCGCACTCACCTGCTTTATCGTTGTTAAGTAGTGGCACTCCAACAATATCGACAGCGTTGTTTATTAACTGTTGCTCTCTCAAATTTAATGTACTCTCGAGTCTGATCACTCTGTCGCTCAATTTTGCATTTTCTTCTTTGAGCTGATTCACTGTGTTGAAGAAGTCAGCGTTGAGTTTCTTTAAACTAACAATTTCATCATACAGCATCTGCAAAGTTATTTCTTTTGAGAGTTCACCGTTGTGCTCATGATCTTTGTGAGAGCGTTGAATTAAGTCCGATTCTTTGTTTTTAATGTTGCTATTGTAAGTTGAATTTTGGCGCAGATTACCATTATAAGAGCGTTGACCTGTAGCCGGCCTGATGTTATTAGCGTTGTTGCTGTTGTTGCTGGAATTACTGTGTATGTCGGAATTCGCATTGTTAGTTACCTTTTGCACATGTTGTTTTTGTTGTTTTTGGCTGTTATTGCTGATAAGCTTCTGCTTGGCGACCACCGCCGTCATAGAATTGGTGGCGGAACTTGACGGAATTCCTAATTCAGCGGAGGGTGAGCTTGTATCCAAAGATGCAGCAGCACCTGGCAAAGGCTGTTGGTGCATAGACTGACGGCGCGAACGATTACAATTGTCACAACGATAATTAACATTGTTATGATTGCAGGATTGGAGTTGCGCGAAAAAAAACAACTCAAACGATTAAGCGTGTAGCCCAGACAAATACGAATGCCGAGCTTAAAAGCAATGAAGTACTTACAACATAAAAGCATTTCATTCATTGCCTTCTCTGGTCAAAGCAGAGCAGCAGAGTGCCCGGTGAAGGTGTAGGCTAACAGCAATAGCAAATCCAAAACAAGAAAAATATAGAAGAAAACCACGCAAAGAAAAAACAACTAAACCCTGTAGGTATAAAATGTCAAAAAAACATACAACAGCAAGTATTTGATAAACACATGGCTTTGATTGCAGAACGCAATTTGCGTGTAAAACTTTTGGGTGGGTAGTAGAGGATTTCACGCGAAAAATAAGTTTAGCGCTCGCGCAGTTAATTAAATGGGTTTAAGATAAACGATTTGCATTCTCTTTTTGATAGACGGTATGATATGAAAAGAAAAACAGCTTTTGGCTGCTACAGTGCATCTTTCTACTGCACACTTTCTTTGTTATTCACAACCAAAACAAGAAAAACAAATATATCATTTACTAAAAGTTCACTAAAACTTATTTAAAAACAATAGTTTTGGTACAAGACTTACTAAATACAATCATTAGATACCTATTCTTGTCTTTTTTTTTGGTATGCCGGGGCGTATGAGTAACACTGCTTATATACATACTTATGCATACATACATATTTACGTAAACGTAATACAAATGGCAACAAAAGTAAAAAACACCCTTTATATGGACATCCAAAATATGTAGTTAGCAAAAAATGAGAAGAGTTGTGTATCCTCGTCAAAGGCTACATACGCGCCTGTTAACGTTTAAATTTAGTTAGCTTATCCCTAAACAATTTTCAGCCGAATATCAGCACCTCACGCATACATACAAAACAATCTCCATCCACACTCTGATTATGATGATAGTGTGGAAATGGAATTGAATTGTAGCGAGTTATGTTTTGGACCGTACTCAGCAGTCGGTCGGCGATTTTTGGTTTTTGAAATTTTTTTTATTTTATTTTTTGTACTTTCACACCAGATCGACTTAGGAGGCGGCAATTACTTAAACTTATCACGCGTTTGAGGTAAAAAGCAGCATGAAAGAAGAGGAACAAAGCTCAAAGCGTATAAATCAAGCTAAAAAAAGAAACGTGCCGCGAAACGTTAATGTATATAGGTACATACATATGTATATATGGCTGTATGTACATATGTATACACAAACCTTGCAGTTCAATGGCGACGTATTAAAGATTTGCGGCAATACTCATTTTTATTTTTTTCTTTCTTGTCATCTCCCTTTCCATTATCCCGCCAATATACATACATATGTATAACCTAAAAATTGGCAAATAATGCCAAACAAATGCATATAACAGAAAAAAATAACAACATATAATCCAAGTTAAATCCAAAACAATAAAAAATTGAAAGCGTAAGCACTCTTGCAAACAAATAATGTTTAAATATTTAATATTAAGCAAAATCGTTGGGCGGAGTTCTCCAACTAAGCAATCATTTCCGCCAACAACACATGTAGGTACAACAACAACCTAATATCTACATATGTATGTAAATACATATATGTACATATGTATGTATCTATATGGTGTTTGCTTGCCATTTTGTTAGCCATTGTGGCGCTAAAAATGTTCAATTTGAGCTATAGTTCAAATATATCCCTACTTACGTCCGCCCGTCCTTCCTTTCTTACTTCTTCCTACCAACCACTGCCAGCATCCACATTTGAGCGGCGCTTAACTCTATGCAGCTAAAGAAGATTTATTGAATTTCATTTGGGATTTGTGCTTTTGCTTGCTTTTACTTTTGGCTGGACTTTTGTTTTCGTTTCACTTTTCTACCTCTCGTTTGTTGTTGTCAGGCACGTAGCCAGGGGGGGGGCTCGGGGGGCTCAAGCCCCCCCCGAAATTCGAAGGAAGTATTTTTTTTTGTAATTTCCTCAACTCGCGTCTCACAAATTCGAATGTCAAGCATGGCGAAAGCGGGTTTGGATTTTCTTTAAAAAATTTAGCTCTTTCAAGCCCTTTTTTCGTGAACCTAGCCCCAACCAAAGTGCGCAAGTTCGAGTCTTGGCAGAAGCAAAAGTAACCTGATGAGTCTTAGAGGGATCTAAGGCGAAACAGCTGTAGTTACATCCATGCTTAAAAAGTTTTTTTCTAGTTTATAAAAAATAAAAAATTAAATATAACATGGGCCTGTGTTCGTTAAATTAAATATATCAAAATTTTTTCTGCCAACACTAAATTTCTAGATAACAAGTAAGGAAGCCTAAGTTCGAGTTCTCGCTATGATCTCCATTCACTGGGATATTGCTGTTGATCCTGACCATGTCATAGACATTTTATCAAAAAACAAATCCAGAAGGCTACTTCTTTGATGAAAAGGTTATTGTAAAAGAAAGTTTTATATGAAATTTTGTACCACATTCCATATGTATATGTATGTATGTATGTACATAATAAAAGTCAATTAAAATAGCTTTTCAGTAATCTTGTACATATGTACAAATTTTTTCCATATTCATTTTCAAAATAATCAACCAATATGAATAACTTTCATTTGACCTATGTATGTACATATGTATATGTATGTGGGGGGGGGGGGGGAGTGCAATTTGTCCATAATTTCTGTAAGCCCCCCCCCGAAACGAATTCCTGGCTACGGGCCTGGTTGTTGTTGTTGTTCTTGTTTCTACATTAGCACATATTTAGTACGCCTCTGCCCTTGTGATTTGCGCTTTTGAACCTATGCATTTGCCATTACCATTTGCCTGCTTCTTCTACTTTCTCGTTCGTTGGCACTGCTCATTTATTCATTCCCATTCTCGGCGCTTTCACTTTTTTCTTGCTATTCTTTAATTTTAATTTCTGCTGATTTGTAAGTTAGCAAATGGCACAGCAAGTGGTGAGCGTCCAGAAGTCTGCTGACTACTTCGTACTTAGTTGCCTTATTTGTTTCAAGGAAAAAAAAAAGAAAAAAGTACTTGCTTCAACTGCAAAAAAAAAAAAAAAAATAGAGCACACTCGTCCATATGGGAATAAGCATAAGCTTGCGAATGTAGGTATCGCGTGTGCATTGTATTAGGCCAAAATTTATGGTTTGTAAACAATACTTTAAGCTTGAGTCGTGTGGGGAAATATATAAATAAAATGCGATAAATTTAGATAAAAGTTCAATGGCGCTGTTTTCTTTTTATACTCAGCTGTACTAGTACACAGAGAATTATAGTTTTGATTTCCTAACGGTGGATTGTAACAGAATGAAATAATCGAGATAGATATAGACTTATATATATCAAAATGATCAGAGTGAAAAGAGAAATCGATTGAGCCATGTCCGTCCGTCCGTCCGTCCGTCCGTCCGTCTGTCCGTCTGTCCGTCTGTGAGCACGATAACTCGCGCAAAAATTGAGATATTTTGATGAAATTTGAAATGTAAGTTGGTATCAAGACAGGAACGGATGGTATTGAAAATGGGCGAAATCGGACCATGACCACGCCCACCTCCCCTATATAGTAAAAATCGGAAATTTTGTATCTCAGTCACTAATAGAGCTAGAGTGATGAAATTTCACACACGTATTGAGCTCAGGCCCTTATGAAGAAATGTGGTGAAATTTTGGAAAATGGGCGGTGCCACGCCCATTTATTAAGGGACAAACATTGAAAGTTTTATGAGTCATAACTCAGAAACCGTTGAAGATATATCGATGAAATTTGGTAGGCGTGATATACTTACTTAGGCAAATGTTTGGACGAAAAATTGCCAAAATCGGTTGACGACCACGCCCACTTTTATATATGGGTATTATAAAGTCACCTAATAAAAACATTTTAAGCGATATCTGTGTCAAATATAAAGATATATCATTGAAATTTCATGGAAGGTGTCCAAATATGGACATAAAACAAAAAATACGAAAATTTTTGGAAAATGGGCGTGGCACCGCCTCCTTTTAGAAGCAGGAATATACGAGATTTCTGAGCCCATAACTCGACAAATAATCGATATATTATGACGAAACTTGGTGTATACACTTTTATTTACTTGTGGTAATACATGTTCAAAATTTTAGCGAAATCGGTCGACGACCACGCCCACTTTTATATATGGGTATCATAAAGTGGCCTAATAAAAACATTTTAAGCGATATCTTTGTCAAATATAAAGATAATTCATTGAAATTTTGTGGCATGAGTTCTACAATAGATCGAAAACAAAAAATAGAAAAATCTCGGAAAATGGGCGTGGCACCGCCTCTTTTTAGAGATTTCTTAGCCTATAACTCGACAAATAATTGAGATATTATGACGAAACTTGGTTTACACACTTTTATAACTTGTGTTAATAGACACGCAAAAACTTATTGAAATCGGTTTATGGCCACGCCTACTTTTTAACAAAGATATTTCTGGAACACCCTTTTGGAATTTGTAACGTGACATCTTTGTAACTCATAAAGGGATGAAATTTTGCACAAAGAATAATATTCATAAGCTTAGTTGGATGACTGATAAAAATTTAGAAAATGGGCGTGGCTACGCCCACTTAATGCAGCACTCGCTTTATATAAAGTACACCGTGTTTCCATCAAACGCAAACAAACAATTAAAGCATACAGCTGAGTATCTAATGTTCGATTCCACTCGAACTTAGGCTTCCTTACTTGTTTTTACTTGCGCTTTGTTATATTATCCAACTGTCAAAAAAAGTGACAGCTAGCTAAGCAAATAAAGCGAATAAAGCTGTGTCGGTGGAGCGTGGAATCTGGTAGGAGCAAAAAAACTGATTACCTATTCAAATGTCGTGCAGAGGTGGCAGGCTAAGTTTGACAGCAAACAATTTTCATTACAATTGCATTAAAAAAATATTAATATATATGTACATACATACATATGTAATAAGAAAAAAGTATAAAAGAATCTAGCGGTCATATACATATATCTAACTAAGTTCCATAAGTGTCGATTCATTCATACATACATGCTATGTACTTAATTATCCTATTTAAAGAGTTACTGTAACTATATCCAGTAAATACATACCTATGTATATAGTTGGTAAAATATATACACTTCTTCTTCTTCTTGATTGGCGCTTAACCGTCTAGACGATTCTGGCCGAGTCCAACAGAGCGCGCCAATTGCTTCTGTTTCGTGCAGCATGGCGCCACTTGGGAACACCTAGGGAGGCAGCATCGCTGTCCACCTGATTTTCCCAACGCAGTGGAGGTCTCCCTTTTCTTTTGCGTTCAGCGGGTTTCGATAGAAATGCTTTCTTGGCCGGAGCGCCTTCGTCCATTCTCACGACATGACCTGCCCAACGCAGCCGCTGGATCTTTATTCGCTGAACAATGTCGATGTCTGTGTAAAGCTCGTACAGCTCATCGTTAAATCTCCGTCGATACTCGCCCACGCCAACGCGCAAAGGTCCATAAATCTTACGAAGAACTTTTCTCTCGAATACTCCAAGTGCCATCTCATCTGATTTTGAAATTGTCCATGCTTCTGCGCCGTACATGAGGACTGGAACGATGAGCGTCCTGTAGAGTGTGATTTTTGTTTGTCGAGAGAGGACTTTACTTTTCAGTTGCCTACTTAGTCCGAAGTAGCATTTATTGGCAAGCGTGATTCTTCGTTGGATCTCCGTGCTGACATCATTCTTGGTGTTAATGCTGGTTCCCAGATAGACGAAGTCCTTAACAGTTTCGAATTTGTAGCTATCAACATTGACGTGGCTGCCAAGGCGTGCTGTTTCTTTGTGTGATGACAGGAGGTACTTCGTCTTGTCTTCGTTGACCGCCAAACCCATTTTCTTAGCCTCTTTATCCAGCTTGGAGAAGGCAGAACATACGGCGCGCGTGTTAGTGCCAATGATGTCGATGTCATCGGCGTACGTCAGCAGTTGCACACTCTTGTGATATAAGATGCTTCCTGTATGGTTAAGTTCTGCAGCTCGTATAATCTTTTCCAGCATCAAATTGAAGAAGTCGCACGAAAGAGAGTCACCTTGTCTGAAACCTCGTTTGGTCTCGAACGGCTCGGAGAGGTCCTTCCCAATTCTGACGGAGCTGGTGGTGTTAGTCAACGTCATTTGGCATAGCCGTATAAGTTTAGCAGGGAAACTAAATTCAGACATTGCGGCATACAGGCAATTCCTATTCGTGCTATCAAAAGCGGCTTTAAAATCGACAAAGAGATGGTGTGTGTCGGATCCTTTTTCATGGGTTTTTTCCAGTATTTGTCGTATTGTGAAGATCTGGTCGATGGTAGATTTACCAGGTCTGAAGCCACACTGATAAGATCCAATCAGATTGTTGACGATAGGCTTCAGTCTTTCGCACAATACACTTGCTAATACCTTATATGCGATATTCAGGAGGCTTATCCCACGATAATTGGCGCGTACTGTGGAGTCTCCTTTTTTGTGGATTGGGCAGAGCACACTTAAGTTCCAATCGTCGGGCATGCGCTCGTCCGACCATATTCTGCATAGGAGTTGATGCATGCTCCTTATCAACTCTTCGCCACCATGTTTGAATAGCTCGGCTGGCAAGCCGTCAGCGCCCGGGGCCTTGTTATTCTTAAGCCTAGATACTGCTATTCGCACTTCGTCATGATCAGGTGGTGGAACATGCCTACCATCATCTGCTATTGGGGATTCGGGTCGTACATCTTCTCCTTCCGCACTTTCACTGTTGCCATTATCTAGCAAGGAGGAGAAGTGATCCCTCCACAACTTAAGTATGCTCTGGACATCAGTTACCAGATCACCGTTATCATTCCGGCAGGAATTTGCCCCGGTCTTGAAACCTTCAGTCATCCACCTGATTTTTTGATAGAATTTTCGAGCATCGTTCCTACCCGCCAGCATCTCAAGGTCTTCACACTCGCGCCTTTCAGCCTCCCTTTTCTTCTTTCGAAAAAGGCGCCTCTCTATATACACATGGCATTTAAATGCAGATAGCTCAAGGTGCTTCACCGGAACTCGGCTAATTTCAAAGAACAACACTTTGATTTCCGTCATATGTATGCACGAATGCTGTTTCCTTCTAAATATATGTACATACACACATGCATACATAAATTAATATAAATATGCATAAAATAATAGCGTCGCTCCGGAAGAAGAAAGACGCATTCCAGTAATTTGTCGACGAAAAAAGGCGCATTAAAATTATGTCGGGAAAAAAGACGCTTTACAAAACATGTCGACGAAGATAGACGCATTAAAAAATATTTCGATGAAAAGAGACGCATTATAAAATAATTCGACGCATTAGCATTATTAACTGCGAAGAAAGACGCATTAGCATTAATATTGACGAAGAAAAAACAAAAATCGAATACGTCTTTCTTTCCTAAAAAATATTTGAACGCCTCTTTCTTTATAGTAAAAAAAAATAAAAATAAAGCGTCTTTCTTCGTTATCAAAAAAAAAAAAATAAACAGTCTTTATTTCGAAAAATATTTTTAATGCGTCTTTCTTTGAAAAAAAAAAGTTTGCATCTTTCTTCCTCAACAAAACACTTTGCGTCTATTTTCTTCTATAGCGACGCACATAGGGGTATTTTATCAATCTGGGCGGCCAAAACCTCATTTCCTAAAACTGGCCCGATTTCCAAAAAATAAAATTTTTTAGTAGGTCAGGACCCTAACGCATCATTTTCAATAAAAGTTTATTCTCAGAACTCAAACACAAAGTTTTTACAGTCAGTGAAAGTTTGGTCATTCGTGTATTTCTCGCGGCATTTTATAACGTTCTTAGGGCCGTTTACTCAACCTCTGATTAACGCTAACAACGGTTAAAGTTCGGTTAAACATCATTATCGACTTCATCAAACCACGTATTTAACATATGGTCGATAATGCAGTCCATAACTTAACCGGACCTTTGTCCTCCGGTTAGCGTTAATCAGAGGTTGAGTAAACGGCCCTTAAAGTTTCAACATTTCCAATTAATATTTTTACGGTTTTAAGTGAAGTTTTTTAGAATACTGTTATGGATTCTTATAATACAGGTAATCGAGTACAAAATTCATGTTTATTGAGATTTAGTTAGTTGTTAGCGTCTTCTTAATTACATTTTTAAAAAACGATGTATTAAAAAAAAAATTTCCCAATTTTTTGTTTTCAAAAGGGTGTTTGTTTAGGTGCCCGGCACTGCCCGGCACTGACTCTTTTTTTTCTAGATAGTCTGTTCCCTGTTATTTTGAGTTCAAGAAAGATCGGTCCCGGGTTTTTCCGGTTTTAAGAAAAACAGGCGATTTTTCACGTTGGGAAAAATGACCCCACCACACAAAAAAAAATTAGTTGTTTGTGGATTCGAGAATACCCATCTAGCGACATATACATCGACGTGCTACGAATCCAAAGTCCGCTTGTCCAATATACCCCCAAAACTTCAAGAAAATTGCGAAAAGCTAAAAAAAGCCCCAAATGGCACATTTCATCGACCTAACCTACTAACATGTATTTCGACGTTCTGAATCCAAATCTGAGGTCGGTTTGGTCTCACTACATCACTTTTTAAAAATGTAAAGCCACATTTTTTTTATGTTAAATTGAATTGAAATCACCATGGGTAACATAATTAACAATTTAAAGCCAAAAAAGAGTTTTGGCCGCCCAGATTGATTAAATACCCCAATGTGCGACGATAGAAATTACATTCCTTGCGTTGGCATTATTTTTGCAAGTCATTAAAAAATACGGCACAGTAAGTATGAATCGAATATTTTTCTTACCATAGTGCATTTTCTCAACTCATCTCACCACGGAGCACATAGCTATAGAAGCACAACTGCCATCACAATGAGTGAGTTTCTAAGACAAAGCTGTTGTGCAACTGTTGAGTGTTTGTCTTAGAAACGCACTTTTGAGTACTTCCGCTTAGCTCAAAAGTTGGCAACTTTTCTCCATTTTTTCCATCATAAATTTTGTTCGCTATTTGAGCTCAACATGCTGTGTAAAGCCAAACAGCTGATAAATTCATCAAGCCGTTTCTAACACGTAGCTGTTCAATTCAACTGCTACCCAACTGTTTGGCAACTGTTGAGCTCAACAGTTGCGGAGCAGCTTTGTCTTAGACACTTAACCAATGCAAGTTTGGTTTAAGCTGAATTTATTGAAAATTGCTTGTGTGGTGAACTCCAGCCGACAGCCGACCGTATGAGTTGTGCTTGTGTGAACATGAATTTGCCATTATCAACAGTTAATAAATCAAAAACTAAAACTCTCAAATAGTTCTTTCTTTGCATTTTATCAAACTTTATGTTGATTGATTAGAGGAAATAATAACTAATTAGTACGCTGCGCTAAATTTTATTCGCATTTTTGGTGTAAGTACTTTCCATATTTATAATTAAGATGATGATACTACAACCATTTATAGAATATTGCCAAAATTATTGAAGAAATTTACGATTTAGCTGGTAAATTTGTACGTTAACAACAATTCATCACAAAATAAGTTTTTAGAGTAGATGTGTACATACAGTATGTCTCATAATTCTTTTCATAATGTAATATTTGACCGAAAAATGGCGTTTAAAGTGGATGGTGAGCGCAACGTTTATATTTATTATAATTTTTTTTATTTATATAACAAACTTATAATATTTATTTACATATTTATAAAAAAATTAGATTTATTTCCATGGGCTAAAATAAAAATAATTTAAAGAAAACTTTCTTATTAAGTACTGTCTCAAAATTATTTTCACATTGCCAAAAAATTCAAATTCATATTAATATAAAAGGAAATTCTTTTTTCTAATATTTGGTATGCCCTTCTGGATTACCTACTACACATCGTAATCTCCTTGGCATCGATGAAATAAGCTTTTCAAGTCATATTCTTGGGCAATCTTCTCCCATTCCTCCTTGGTATACTGCATGAGGTCGGTTTTGTTTGTAGCACATCTTTTCGCCACTTATTTTTCAAATATGACCATATATTTTCAAGAGGGTTCATATCTGGACTTTGGAAAGGAGTATTTAACATGTTTGAACAATTAAAAAGCAATCAAGTCCGCAATATCCAAGACTTTTGATTAAGATCATTGTCTTGATATAATTTGAAAAGAATTATGAGACATACTGTATGACATATGTATGTATTTATGTATGTATGTATGCCTATGTATGTATATGTATAAAGGCAGCTGCGAATTTTTGTCATAATTGAAATTAGCCAGTCCAGTGGCTATGATGTTGTTGTTGTTGAGGCTGTTGGTGAGTGGGTGTTATGCGAGAAATTATGTATGTATGTATGTATGTATGTAGTTTGTGGTGTGGTAAAAATGCACTAAACAGAAAATGCTACAAAGAGGTTTTTTATACTCATTATATAAAAGATAATATATACAAACATATTTAGCTAAATATACACACATAACTACATAAATAATAGATGTATTTCTATACTATACATATTAGGGATTCCAATTTTTCCGATTTTTACGATCCCGGGATTTTCGAGATTTTGTTTTATAATCCCGGGATCCCGGGATTTATCCCGGGATTTGGACTTTAATTACACAGGCCGACAAAATTTCCAAAAAATTTTCTAACTCAAATAAAATTCTACTTTTCTAAAGGATTTCGGTACGCTGATTCTGAATCTGAAGTCGGATTTTCGGTAATACGTGTAGGTTTTGAGATATTCATGTCCAAAGAGGCGAAAAATGCGATTTTTTGCTATATTCACTGCTCAATCTGTTAAATTACTTTCATTGCAGCTGTTGAAAGAACGATAATTTCTCTTGAAAACAGCGCTTTGCTTTTTCGGGTATCTTATTCAGATATCTACATTGTCTTCAAAAGAAATGATCCTGCTTTCAATAGATGTAATCAGTTTTTAATGAAATTGGGTAATTTTAAAAATATTGAGGCCACAAACTGCGTATTTCGCCTTTTGGACATGAACATCTCAAAAACTACTCCGAAATCCTTTTGAAACGTAGAATTTTATTTATGTTAAAAAAATTTTTCGACCAGTACTATTTTCCCACATTTTGGGTTGAAAAAAGTAAATACATTTTTAGAGAAACGCTACAACTTTAAAATGTAAAGAAAAAATAGATTTTGATTGCCATTTTTTATTATTTCATTAGTTAGAAAATAAAATAGGAACGTAAAATCATGCGTATTACTTAATAATACCTAAGAGTTACTTTAAAACGCACAACCAACAACGAAAATTACATACATTTGATGAACAAAACATTTGCCTTTGCAGTTGGTACTTTTCGGATATTATTAAAAAGGCTTGCAATCATTTGATAATTTCCAATAAAAATTTTTTTAGAATTTAACGACGCACTTTGTTTAAGCGAATATTTCCAAGCTTGCCGAAAAATTCAGAATATTAATGCAACTTCTGAATAGATAAATATCGGAGGCACAAATTTTGATATGAATTCCGAGTATGCAGCTGCGTATTTAATTTTAGTAGTGTTGTAAGACTATCAAGTCTAATTAAAGTTTTTTTCCAGTTTCTTCCATTATTTACTTTCCATATGGGAAAATTCCAAAAAACATTTCGTCGTACCATGCGAAAACTAGCATACGATTTTTTGTGGCTGACGAAAAGTAATAAGTTCGACTTTTGGCCGACGAAAAGTAACAAAATCGAGCTTTGGCTGACGAAAAGTAGCAAGTTCAACTTTTGGCTGACGAAAACTATCAATTTCGTTTAAACAACAACAATTTTAATGTAAAAACAGTATATAATTACTGATAATTTTCGTCAGCCAAAAGTCGAACTTGTTACTTTTCGTACAGAATTTTTTTATTGATAGATTTCGCCAGAAATTTTAAATGTGCTAGTTTTCGTATGATACGACGATTTGAGAAATAAATGACTAAAAATCAGGAAATAGAAATTATCTAATGAACTTTGCCACAAGCTAAAAGCTTTAAAAATACCTAACGTAAGTTTCCTTACACCGCGTACTTCAACACAAAAAAATTTAATTATTAAAAAAATATCAAAAATTTGAATCCTTACTTTTACTAATGGACTTTTTTATTCTAGTCGCACTTTCTTCCAGCTGTCACATTTTTTTGTTCTCTTCCACACAGACTCAACACTTTTTTTAGGGCTGTTTGTTCTATTGACAAAATATAAAACTGGCTCGACTACGGGCTACAGTTTCTGCTCTTAGCACAAGTAAAGGGTTGCATTATTTTTGTTTCATTCATCACATGAAAATGCAACATTTTAATAGGGCACAGGACACATGTTGATAATGCTGCAATGTGATAATGCAACATTTTCATTCAGAATAGGAAATGCTATTAGTATACAGATCTGAGACCAATAAAATCCGGGGATCCCGGGATTGGAATCCCTAATACATATATTATGTTTATAGTATGTTTTTATGTATGTACACTTTTATAAAGTCGTATTGTTAGCTAAATGTTGATTCGCCATCATAGCAAAAACGTAAACAAGAAAACAGCTGCCAAACAATTAATTTTAATCATGGATTTATTTATTTCTTTTCGTTTTCGTATTTTTTCTTAGTTTTATTTGCTTTCGCACAAAGTTATATAAATTTGTTATAAAAAAAGGCAACTAGTGAAAAATACAAAAAACAGTGCGTGAGTTACAAATCTAAATATACAAAACATATATGTATGTATGTATAAGTAATAAATAAGGTTTTCCATAAATCAGCATCAAAAAGCAGAAAAAACAAAAACAAAATATATAATCAAAGCATTTTTTCTTATAGTAAATACTAAGCAAAAGTTTGCGATATCGTAAATTTTCATTTATAAATATATTTATATATGTATATATTTTACTTGTAAAGTAAAATGCATTATTTTTTTGTAGCGAATTTGCCAAACATATGGCTAAAGTAGTTTTTTTTTGTCTACTAAGTATTTTTCTTATGCTCTTATTTTCTCTCTATTTTTTTACTTTTACTTTTTCTTTTATTTTTTCTTAACTTTTCGCTTTCCATTAAATATGTATTCTAACAACTTTCACCAACTGTCAACTGCTCTCACACTGCCCCTTTAATCACCGAAAAGTTTCTTACCCAAATCCATCATGCGATGATTGCGGCAAACGCGCAAAGCATCAGCCTTTTTCAACACCGCCACCACAGACGAATTCACCTCGACCAGCTGCGATAGAAAGTCTTCGTAGGCCGATTTGACATTGGGTGGTAGCGTGCCGATTTTCACCTTTTTCAATGTCTGCACAATGCCCTCAGCCCAGCCCGATTCGATGGCGAACTCTGACAGCCACGGCACCAAAGCCAACACGCCGCTAATCGTTTGCATGCCCAAAAACCACAGCTCAGAAATTTCCATCCAATGCTCCTTGTAGGCAATCGACACAACCAACGCTGTCGGATCATTCGATTCATCGATGTTGTAGGCATCCCAAAGGAAACGTATTGTCGCCTGTATGTAACGACAGAAGGAGAAATCATTTTGCTTTACACGCCGCGATTGTTGTTTCAGCAGTAGCAAGCCCAGTACGGCTAAATGGCCATGCATCACCAAATTATCGGGTATATCTTTCAGTTCAGGCAAATTTTCCACCACAAATTTCAATACGCTAGCAAAGAGTGGTGAATCTTCGGCCAATTTCGGTTCCAACACAGTCAAATTCATCAGAATATTACAAAGTGAAACGATGGCGGCGCGTGCATCCTTCATCTCCTCCAGCTGCTTCGGTGTCGGCACCGGATCCGGTTCGTTCATGCGCTTCAAACGTTCAGCGCGTGGTATGGGCGGCCGCTTGTAGTGAGCAATGCTAAAGTAGAATTCCAATTGCTCCAGCAGCACTTCATCTTGTTTGGTGGAGAAGAGCACCTTGCGTGCATCATCCTCCACAGCCAAGTGACAGAGCGCGGGCAGCATGACGCGCAACACGTCGACCGGCGGTTCGCCTTCACGCGTGCCATTACGCCAAGCCTTCAAGTCGTGGAATGACTCATTGGCCACCTTGAACATGAATGGCAAAATCTTATAGATGGCCGGGCGCATGGCGGTCGTCTCCTGAGCCAACCATGCCGACAAAATACGCACAATGGCGCATATGAATGCCTTGTCGTGCGCATTGCCATTATCCTTGATCTTGTCCTGTGAGACGCGTGTCAGCACCGCCAACACTTGATTGAATGCGCCCTTCAAGGCGGAGTAAGTGGTCTGACGCTCCTTTGCATCCAAGTCGATCTGATCGTTGGCCATGTGCTGTATGCACACTTCGAGTATGCTGAAGCAGCGCATAATGAGATCGGCGCGCTTGAAAGTGGTCTCCAGCTTTTTCTCATCCATTTGCATGCGCACCTCAACGGCAGCCAGCTGCAATATGGAGAGAAAGAGTTGCTTTTGATCGTCCATAAAAGCCCATTGTATGCCGAGTATTTGCAAGGTGTTTGCAATCAAATGCAAGGCCGGCTCACGCTGCTTGGGGCCAATTTTCGCTTTCATTATATCGCCGACTGCTTTGAAAATGCTCTCCGGCCATATTTCACCCTCCAGTGAATTGACAATAACATCACGTCGGCAAGTGATCAATATGCAGGCTAAAATGCTGCACAACTCATACTTGCGTTCACTGTTCTCCGTTTCCATATCGAGCGCAATGCGTTGCACGAGCGCATGAAAGGGTTTGGGATCATCCGTCCACGAAGCGATGCCAAATTTATTCACCAACAGCACAATCAGCTGCAAAGCTTCATCGGTTTGAAAACTTTGCGCCGAATAGATTTGCGACATTTTGGGTATGGCGCCAATGGTGAGTAGCGCCTGCTGGCCCGGCTCATAAGTGGCAATGCTCTTCAAGCAACTATACGATTCGCTAACCACAATCAAATTATCATCGTAATCATCATCATCGGCCGTTTCGACAATCTCCAGCAATGTGGGTATGGCATCCAGCATGTCCTTGTGTGTGGCCAATTCTTGCTCTTGGCAGAAGCAAGTCAATATCGAGAGTGCTACGCTTTTGTACACCAGCGGTGGGCAATCATTGGGCAAGTTCTTGCCACTTAATAATTTTTTTAGAAAATTAAAACCAATCGCTTCGAAGAGCAGTTTTTTGGCGGCTGGCGTGCAGTCTTTGCCTTTCACCAGCTTCGTTACCATAAAAAGTGCAGCGAACTTTTCCGTTTCGCTTTTGGTGCCCTTCAACATGGCCGCACATTTATTGATCGCTTCCGGTACGTCGGCCATTTTGTGTGTGGTGCGTACGTTGTTCTTCTAATTTAATTTAAAGCTGAATTAATTTTTTGATTTTTCTTTTACTGTTTTTTTTTTATTAATTAAACAACTTCACTGCATTTGCCACATGCGCAACTTTAGTTGAATGTACTGCGTGTATTTTTAAGTATGACCTCTTATATGAATGTATATCTATGCACATAAGTATGCACGTGTGTGTGTGTATATGTATGAATAAAGCTGTATATTTATAGCAGCTATTTTCACTTTCGAAAATGTTTTTTTTTTTCTTTTTCTTTTTTTCCTTGCGCGTTTTCACTTTTCTTTGGATAGTATTTGATTTTCCACGTTGGAACCGTTCGGTTTGAGGCGCTCTCACCAACTGATCAGCGGCGCAATTGTATCTCTAGTGTTCTAGTGGCGATCAGCAATAATTCTTGTGCGTTTTTTGTATTGCAATCGTTTGTTGAAAAAAATCTTCGGTGTTTCCATTGCTTGCATCTTGTTGTCGTGTGTTGTTTTTAGTCTCTTGGTCCAAATTTATATGCCTGTCGTCTATGTGAGAACATTTTTTTTTAATTTTTTTTAGCTGCAACGTTTCTTGCTTCCATGGCGCGATGACGTTCGTTGATCTTGTTTTTTCCTGTTGTTCCTGTTGGATTTTGGTTTTCTGTCCATTTTGTTGTTCTTGCCTTTCGCCACTCGCTGCTGTCTAATGTTATACCTACACATTTTTATTTTTAAACACATTTATTTACAATTGCGTACCTACATACGTATTATTGTTTTATTTTCCTACTAAATGCTAGTTTTCTAGCCGATCGACAAGTTTCCAATGCGCAAGAGAAATAAGAAATCATAGCAACACTATTAAAAAAAAACAAGTAAGGAAGCCTAAGTTCGAGTGGAATCGAACATTAGATACTCAGCTGTATGCTTTCATTGTTTGTTTGCGTTTGATGGAAACACGGTGTAGGTACTTTCTATAAAGCAAGTGCTGCATAAAGTGGGCGTAGCCACGTCCATTTTCAACATTTTTATCAGTCATCCAACTAAGCATATGAATATTATTCTTTGTGCAAAATTTCACTCCTTTATGACTCTAGTTACAAAGATGTCACGTTACAAATTCCCAAAGGGTGTTCCAGAAATATCTTTGTTAAAAAGTAGGCGTGGTCATAAACCGATTTCAATAAATTTTTTCGTGTCTATTAACATAAGATATAAAAGTGTATAAACCAAGTTTCGTCATAATATCTCAATTATTTGTCGAGTTATAGGCTAAGAAATCTCGTATATTCCTGTTTCTAAAAAGAGGCGGTGCCACG
Source organism: Urophora cardui (assembly GCA_960531455.1). Classification (NCBI taxonomy): domain Eukaryota; kingdom Metazoa; phylum Arthropoda; class Insecta; order Diptera; family Tephritidae; genus Urophora; species Urophora cardui. Next base: position 148,362,906 of record OY482672.1, on the reverse strand, counting down.
CCCATTTTCCAAAATTTTTGTGGTTTTCGTTTTATGTCCGCAGTTGGACTCCTGCTATAAAATTTCAATGATATATCTTTATATTTGACAGAGATATCGCTTAAAATGTTTTTATTAGGCCACTTTATAGTTCCCATATATAAAAGTGGGCGTAGTCGCCAACCGATTTCGCTAAAATTTTGAACATATATTACCACAACTAATAAAAGTGTACACACCAAGTTTCGTCATTATATATCAATTATTTGTCGAGTTATGGGCTCAGAAATCTCGTATATTCCAGCTTCTAAAAAGAGGCGGTGCCACGCCCATTTTCCATAATTTTTACGGTTTTTGTCTTATGTTCTTAGTTAGACTCCTGCCATAAAATTTTAATGATATATCTTTATATTTGACAGAGATATCGCTTAAAATGTTTTTATTAGGTCACTTTATAAGACCCATATATAAAAGTGGGCGTGGTCGTCAACCGATTTTGGAAATTTTTCGTCCAAACATTTGCCTAAGTACATATATCACGCGTACTAAATTTCATTGATATATCTTCAATGGTTTCTGAGTTATGACTCATAAAACTTTCAATATTTGCCCCTTAATAAGTGGGCGTGGCACCGCCCATTTTCCTAAATTTTTGTGCTTTTTGTTTTATGTACATAGCTGGACTCATGCCACAAAATTTCAGTGATAGATCTTTATATTTGACAGAGATATCGCTTAAAATGTTTTTATTAGGCCCCTTTATAGTTCCCATATATAAAAGTGGGCGTGGCCGTCAACCGATTTTGGCAATTTTCCGTCAAAACATTTGTTTAAGTAAGTAAATCACGCATACCAAATTTCATCGATATATCTTCAACAGTTTTTGAGTTATGACTCATAAAGCTTTCAATGTTTGCTCCTTAATAAGTGGGCGTGGCACCGCCCATTTTCCAAAATTCCATCAAATTTCTTCTTAGGGGCCTGAGCTCAACACGTGGGTAAAATTTCATCACTCTAGCTATATTAGTGGCTGAGATACCAGATTTCCGATTTTTTCTATATAGGAAAAGTGGGCGTGGTCATGGTCCGATTTCGCCCATTTTCAATACCAACCGTCCCAGTGTCGATACCAACTTGCATTTCAAATTTCATCAAAATATCTCAATTTTTGCGCGAGTTAGAGTGTTTACAGGCGGACGGACGGACAGACGGACAGACGGACAGACGGACAGACGGACGGACGGACGGACGGACGGACGGACGGACATGGCTCAATCGATTTCTCTTTTCACCCTGATCATTTTGATATATATAAGTCTATATCTATCTCGATTATTTCATTCTGTTACAATCCACCGTTATGTGATTAAAACTATAATACTCTGTGTACTAGTACAGCTGAGTATAAAAATAAGGAAGCTGTTCTCGAAAAAAACTATAGTAAGAAAGATTATAAGATACTAGCAAATACCCGTCACACTTCGCTGCGACATATCACACTATGCCACTCCCTTCCCTATCGGTCTCCCCACCAGTCAGCATTTCCCTTTCCCCCTATCTCTTCCTCCTCTTATACTACTCTCTCTCTCTCTCTCTCTCCCCGTCTCACGTTCCTTATCAACAACTTTCCATGGCCATCCGGTGCACATATCGGTGTACATCATGATTACTAATATATTTTGGATAACCGCCTGGAAAATTGGAATGGAATGAACTCTCTATTGAAGCTCTGATTGATACCTTTAATTTGATACCAAAAATGCCCAAAAATATTTCGGGGGCTATTTAGGTCCATGTTTCGGCCTCAATCCCGGGAACCGATTGAGATATCCGTATAGTGTAAAATATATATGGATACCCTGATCACCACCTTTAATTTGATACCAATATTACGAAAAAATATTTGGGGTCATCCGGGTCCACGTTTTGGTCTCTATCTAGAGAACCGACTGGAAAATTGGAATGGAATGAACTCCCTATTGAAGCTCTGATTGATACCTTTAATTTGATACCAATATTGCGAAAAAATATTTGGGGCCATCCGGGTCCACGTTTTGGTCTCTATTTGGAGCACCAAATGGAAAATTGGAATGGAATGAGCTCTCTATTGAAGCTCTGATTGATACCTTTAATTTGATACCAATAATGGCCAAAAATATTTCGGGGGCTATTTAGGTCCATGTTTCGGCCTCAATCCCGGAAACCGATTGAGATATCCGTATAGTGTAAAATATATATGGATACCCTGATCACCACCTTTAATTTGATACCAATATTGCGAAAAAATATTTGGGGCCATCCGGGTCCACGTTTTGGTCTCTATCTGGAGAACCGACTGGAAAATTGGAACGGAATGAACTCTCTATTGAAGCTCTGATTGATATCTTTAATTTGATACCAATAATGCAGAAAAATATTTCGGAGGAATCTGGGTCCATATATCTCGGGAAGGGGTTGAGATACCAGAATTAAATGTGGTCATAATTTCAATCTAATACCAGGTGATCATTGTGTCAAAATTTGAATGTGATCGGCCCGGTAGTTTCGGCGTCCATAGGGAACAAACATACAAACAAACAAACAAACTTTCATCCTTATATATATAGATTTTAAGGGCCAGGAGCTTATCCTTTGTTAAACTATGGTTAATTCATTGGTTGAAAATTTTTGATAGAAATTTGTATAGAGATTTTGGCCGCTGGCGTTATAGTGGGTATAATGCTCGTGGTTGATACCTTGGATTTCTGTGTTTTATATTTCTCGGTTTTTGGATTTCTATCTTTTGGATTTATAGATCTTTCGATCTCTATCTCTTGGATTTATTGGCCCTTGGATTTATATTTCTGGGATTTATCTGTCTTTGGATTTCTATCTTTCGAATTTATCGGTTCTCCGATTTCTATCTTTTGGATTTGTGGGTCTCTGGATTTTTATCTCGGGGTTTTATCGGCATTCGGATTTAAGTCTCGTGTATTTATCGGTATTTGGATTTCAATCTTTTGGATTTATCGGCATTAGGATTTATATCTATTGGATTTAACGGTCTTTCGATTTCTATCTTTGAGATTTATTAATCCTTGGATTTTTATCTTTGGGATTTATAAGTCTTTGGATTTCTATCTGTTGGATTTATTGGTCTTTGGATTTCTATCATTTGCATTTATGGGTTTTTGGATATTTAACTTTTGGATTTAACGGTCTTTGGATTTCTGTCATTTGGATTTCTCGCTCTTTAGATTTCTATCAATCGGATTTATCGGTATTTGGGTTTCTATCTTTTGGATTTATTGGTCTTTGGATTTCTATCTATTGGATTTAACGGTATTTCGATTTCTATCTTTGAGATTTATTGGTCCTTGGATTTTTATCTTTGGGATTTACAAGTCTTTGGATTTCTATCTGTTGGATTTATTGGTCTTTGGATTTCTATCATTTGCATTTATGGGTTTTTGGATATTTATCTTTTGGATTTAACGGTCTTTGGATTTCTGTCATTTGGATTTCTCGCTCTTTAGATTTCTATCAATCGGATTTAACGGTATTTGGATTTCTATCTTTTGGGTTTATTGGTCTTTGGATTTCTATCTTTTGCATGTATGGGTTTTTGGATTTATATCTTTTGGACTTATGGGTCTTTGGATTTCTGTCTTTTGCATTTATCGGCCTTTAGATTTCTATCAATCGGATGTATCGGTATTTGGATTTCTATATTTTGGGTTTATTGGTCTTTGGATATCTATCTTTTGCATGTATGGGTTTTTGGATTTATATCTTTTGGACTTATGGGTCTTTGGATTTCTGTCTTTTGTATTTATCTGTCTTTGAATTTCTATGTTTTGCATTTACGGGTTTTTGGATTTCTATCTCTTTGATTTATGGCTCATTGGATTTCTATCTCTTGGATTTATCGGTCTTTAAATTTCTGAAATATCGATTTATCGGTCTTTGGATCTCTATCTCGTGGATTTATCGGCCTTTGGGCTTCTATCTTTTGGATTTATTGGCCTTGGACATCTATGTTTTGGGTTTATCGTTTTTTCTTTTATTTCTATCTTTTGAATTTATGGGTCTTTTGGTTTATGTCTTTGGGATTTATTGATCTTTGGATTTCTATCTTGAATTTATCGGTTTTTGGATTTCTATCTTTTGGATTTATGGGTCTTTTGGTTTATATCTTTGGGATTTATTGGTCTTTGAATTTATCGGTCTTTGGATTTCTATATTTTAGATTTATCGGCCTTTGGATTTCTATCTTTTGGTTTTTGGCTCATTTTCGAACATTTGTCACAGTAAGGTTGTTCTCTCTGTCTAATCTTTTTGCCGAGATATCATGATATCTTGAGAAATTTCTCACACAGAGAGAGCGCACCTTTAAGAAAATAAAATTCGAACTGACTTCATTGTGAACTAGCATGTTAGTCATATTCTTCCCACTCTTTATACGACTCTTGTCGCTTTGCTTTGCTTGCTTCAATTTCGAATTAATTAATTTTTTATCTGAATAAAATAAAATACTTAAAAAAGGAACTAGAAACATAAATTTAAATTCGCTTCTCATAGAAGACTATTGTGAATGTAATAACATGGTTGCATTTCCCGTGATATTTTTCGCATGATATCAAATATCACGGGTTGGGGTATGAGAAATTTGTCGAACTTCCAAATTTGACAAGACGTGTATTTTGTTGTTGTGCTCGGCAAATTTATCACACTTATGTCATCTCGGCAAATTTGCCAGGCCAAAATTACACAGAGAGAACAACCTTAGTGTTTATTGGGTATATGCAGTAAGCCAATTGGAATAGTTGATCGACCGTGCGCTTATACATACATACGTTCTAAAATGTTTGCTGGCCTCTTCTCTTTCTCACTCTCTCTCTACATGACACGATATTTATATTTAGCTCTGGTGTAAATTTATTTCTTCTTTATTGTTTTTTGTTTACATTTTGGAAATTTTTTCACTTTTCTGCATTCTATTTGCGTTAAAAATAAATCTACAGTTTTACGAATTTCATGCTTTGTTTTACGTTAAAATGTTGCAGAAAATAATTACAACTAAGAAAATGCCCATAGAAATTAGAATTTTAACACATTTCGACTTCATTTGACAATAAGAATTAAAAAAAATTACACTGTTGGTTCGCTGTTCATGTTTCGTATGTACAAGTAAGGTTTTTCCGAGCCCGTAAATTTTTGAGTGACGCTACTCGAGAGGGTGTGACTAGGGAATATACGTTATTAATGATAAATCTTTCATATGTATCTCTTTCTTAGTTTTTATTTTCGCTTCCGGCATAGTAGTTTTCAAGCTCTATTAGGTCATTTCTCATTCTTCTTCTGCGGTTACCCAAACCAATTTAAATTAAGTATGTAGAAATCTGGGTATGATTGTTCAGACCAGTGGTGCCAGATTGAGGGAAATTTCCCATTTTGAGGCATATTTCACTGCAAAATTTTTAAAGAGGGAAAAAAGGGACATTTTGTTGTCGTCCATATAAAAAAAGGGATTTTTTGGTTGCAGAACTGTTTACATACCTACATATGTATAATTTATAGTATAACTTAAAATAAGCAAAAGTATAGTATAACTTAAAATAATGAAAAACTCCCATTCAGTGTATGAATACACACGCTTTCGCGTTAGCTTATGCAATGCAAAAAGGAGTCGGTTACATATACACATGCGTACAAGTAAACATACAGCGAACTACACTGCGTATACGTAACTTGTTTACATAAATACATACATGCAGGTGAAACTAATAAAAGCGTGTTAATAATCGCCACTCTTAGGTAATTTATTTTTCATTGTGCACATTCGTACTGTATTGCTAATAATCGAACGAATTTTGGAGAATTGGGAGCCACTTAAAATCTATTTTCGCCTGGCGTCATTTGAAGATAAGCGTAAAAAAGCAGAAACGATTTATGAAGAATTGGAAAGAATTCAAAACACGGCTTATTTTAGATTTTTGAAGTACGTTCTTAACTTTTTCAATGAATTTAACGCATTGTTCCAAAGCCGAAATGTACTTATACATCGACTAGGGCAAGAAGCTAAGACACTTGTGTTGAAAATTGCAAGAAATTTTTTAAAACCCGACTTTTTTACAATTCCGTGGGAATTACAGCTAAAAGTTTTGGACCTTCCAACTTCATATTTACTTGATGTGCATAACGTTTACGTTGGTTATGAATGCGAAGATATTTTGTCAATTTAAATTTGGAGGAAAAGATTGTATTCAAAAATAAATATTTGCGCTTTTATGAAGCTTCTACTTTTCAGATAATATCACGTTTTTCATTTGACGGTGTTTTCGAAGAATTGCAGTTTTTAGATCCCCATATTGTTTTTGATTTCTCTAAAAACAATTGTGTATCACTTCTTGCTCTAACTAAAAAAGTAAATCTTAATCCTGATCTCACAGAATCGGAACACAAAAGTATTTGTATAGTTTTAACAGAAACACAAAAAGACGATTTAAAAAAATTACCTATTGATGTAATGTGGAGTAAAATAATAAACTTTTAAAACTATAATGACAATTTTTTGTTTCATAATCTTAAGCAAGTGGTTGAAATTGTACTCACGTTACCCCATTCAAACGCTGAATCAGAAAGAATATTTTCAATTGTAACGGATGTTAAATGTAAAAAGCGAAACAAACTATCTAGTGATATGTTAAATGGTATAAGTAATGTAAGAGTGGCCTTTCAATCCAAAAATATCAATTGCTTCAACTTTAAAATCAAACAAAAATCATATCCACTTGCACAATGCAAATAATTTGTACAACTGATACTTTTAACTATTAAAAAACTGTATTTGCCTGTTATATATTCTTATATTACTGAAATAAATGCTTTAAATTCGGTGGGAATTTTGTGGGATTTTTTTTACTTAAAATGTGGGAAATTAGGGATTTTTTTCCAATTTCTGTGGGAATTTTAGCGGAGATTATCTGGCATCACTGGTTTAGACTCGAAGGCGATAACAATTTCATCAGTGTAACCAACATACATAAATATGTGTGTATATTCACATTACCATACACTTGAACAAATTTAAAAAAAAAAGTCTACGAAAAGAAGGACAATTGGGTGCGCTTTCAAAGATATAAAGGCTATTAAGGCAGTTGAATGTAAATGGCATACATACATGCATATATGTATGTAAAACAATCAAATTACCCTCATAACAAAATGTCCATTTTTCACTTTTTCTTTTGTGCATTTTTCTCTTTTGTTAAACGCGCACAACTGCATACATATGTACATATGTATATACGCCGTCAGCGCTTCTCTGTGTGAATTGTGATTGAATCAAATCAAATCTACAATTTAGCCTACAAAAGAAAATTGCATATTTTTCAAAAAATTATAAGCTCATAAATAACTTTATCGCACACATACATACAATGAAAGTACATAAATATATGTATGTTTGTATAAAGGTTCGTATGGGACGAATGAATGTAGGGATAAAATGATTGCTTGTAGGCAATCAAACCCTTTTTTTTTCAAGTTAATAAAAGCATTGTGAAATTACTTTCAGCGATGGACTAAAATATAATTTTTTCCCCTTCTTGATCACCTACATTTATTTATTACAATAAGTAATAAAGTGAAATGAAGGTTGAGATTGGTTAGTAGGTAGATGGAGAAAATACATACATACCTTTTTTCTTTATCCACCTCACTGAGGAGAGCACAATCAGGGATGCCACTAAGAAAATTTTTTTCCTACCAAAAACCTACCAAAATGGCTTCGAGCCTACCAATTTTTTTTTTTTTAATGTGAGATTTAACTATATTCAACAAATTAATTTAGGGTAACTGTGCCAGTAACCGACCACCCTGCAGTAACCGGGCACTTTTGTTTTTTTACCGCTTAAAATAAAAAAAACTGTTTATTTTTTTTGGAAAATTTTAGTATTAAATTTAATATTATTTGTACAAATTTCAAGTAATTTTAGAATGAGTGATAAAAAAAAGAGGAGAAAGCAGCAGTTCCCACATAAACAAAAACTTGAGTTGGCGTTAAATGATATTCGGGCAAGGTTGGATTGCGTATTAGTGTATATCACCGCTCGTCCAGTGCGGTGGAAATCAAGATTTACATTTGTGGAATAACAGTTGAGGAATAAAGAGGAAGGAAACGTAAGAAGATTTATTGAGGGAAATAGCGGACATTGTTTCCACTTAATAATAATAATACAATGGCGCTATTATAACTCTGACGAGTTTTATGGCCGAGCTTCTCTCCCAATTCGAGGTGTGCTCCTTTTTGTTTTTCCTACATTGTTTCCACTTGGTTAAAGCAAACACATTTACTACCTAGGTAGGCCTGATGGCCTGATGTGGTACCACATAAAGCTCTTTATTACACACCATGTAGACGGACAACCTTGTTTGCTTCATATAGCGTAAAATGTCAGATGCCTTTCTGTTTTCAATCTCCTCCAGTTGTGTCTGTGGGGGCAAGTGTACTTGAATCTCAAAGAAAGCTTTTCTATTTAGAAGAGTTCTATGACAAAACTCTACTGAGAAATCACGTTTTCTCAACAGTGTTGTGTCAAAGTGGCCAAATGTACCAACTCGGTGATGTTAGTTGAACGAAGGCAAAAACCTACCAAAATTCAAATCGTCCTACCAACCTACCAAAAGGAATAAAACCTACCAGTTTTGGTAGGAAAAGCTCAAAAGTGGCATCCCTGAGCACAATGCGTTGGTGGTGGTGGGCAACTGCTGTGGGTAGTGGGCAGCGTCTATGGATAGCTGGGGTGGTGGGCAGCTAACGTGTGGTGGATGTGTGTGTGTATTGGGTGTATGTGCTATGGGTACCCTGAAAAAATCATTGGATTATATGCTCCATTTGTGGTAGGTTGGAGTACTTTCAAAGTGACCACTAACATAGCCCAAACGACGGATTCGTGTATCTGCATCGGTTCGTAGTTAGCCGAACATAACAAAAACCAAATGTTTATGGCGACGACGAAGATATGTTTATACATACATAACTACATACATACACATGTTTGAATGTATACACTTCATTCGTCGTCGTCGCGATAAACATGTGGTTTTTGTTGTTATGTTCGGCTAACTGTTAGGTACTCCATCAATTAATCCAATGTAGGTACTCCATGGATTAATTTGATTGTTATGCGGGACTGGAGTATATACTCCATTGCAATGACATGCAATGTTAAATGGACCATATTTTTTGTATGAAATGTGGCATGTTATGGAGTAATCTGTTGGTCCATAGCGAGCACTCCATGGATTAGCGAATGGAGTACTCGGAATTTGTGCAGGGTAGCTGCTGATTAGGTGGGATTGTGGGGTTTTGTGAATAAAATTTGTGCGGTCGAAAAATAATGAAAGCGCTGACAGCAATATATGAATGTCAGTTACATGAAAAAAATATAAATATGTACATACATATGTATATGTATACCAAATAAAATCGCATTAAATGTATTGAATGATGTTAACTTTGCTGGGTTCGTTTCACGATGCAATCATCAAAGGTTTTTGTACGATTTTATAGGAAAAAAGTTGACAAAAACGAAATAAATGTTTAATAAGCCTAAAATTTGGAACTTCTTAGTTCAATATATAGATAAAACGTTTGAATAAATTCTAAAAATAAATGTTAGTAACTTTGTTGAAAATTTGATTAAGTTATAGGTACAATTTTACAATAGAAAAGAGCACTTAAAAGCGTTATGCATGCAAACTCACGCCTAAATACATATAAACATGCATACATAAACTCATACATATGAGCAATAAAACATTCTTTAACACTCGAACAAATCGATTAAATCACGCCCAATTATTGCTAGTCATCGTCGACTTTTCGCGCCGCCAATAAACAACAAGTCAATTTTGATTCAATTAGCAATGCAGACGCTCATAACATGTATGTATGTATGTGTCTAGGAAAGTACGTATGCACATGTTCCTTGCTAAATTCAGCACTATATACATACATACATAGGTACAATTTTATTGCCTACCTTGCTATGTAGCTACAACAAACATTTTAACGTTCTTGTACTGCGCTTTGACTAGCGCTCTTGTGCTTTGCCAAGTTATCATCAGTTGCTTGCTATTGAAATTTATGGCAAAAATTCATGCGAGTAACAGCTGTTGCCAACGATTTTCAACTTTGTGGAGAAATGTATGTATGTATTTAAATATTCACATATGTATCTACATATCGACGCTTCCAAACAATACTGCACTAAGTCTGAAAACTGTGTTTTGCAGGAGAAGCTCTCAAAGTTTAAACTCGATATGAAACTTCTGTTGTGCGCTAAGTATATTTTCACTTATAACTTCTGTTTGGATTGAACGATCAATACCAAAGCTCGACAATATCAAAACTAGCGTACTCTTTATATAAAACCGTAAGAAAAAATAAGAACTTGCTACGTTGTTTTTCATGGCAAGCTCTCAAAGTTTTTATTCTGTAAAAATCTCGAGTTGTGTTATGTGTACACTTTTGCTTATAACTTTTGATTGGATTGTCCGATAGATACCAAAATTTGACAGCATCTAAATAAGACACACTCTACTTGAAAACACAAAAAAACGGGAAAACGTACTAAGTCGACTTAGTACAGTATTGTTTGGAAGCGTCGATATATGCACACATACTGTTTCTTTCGCTGCCAGATTGGGATGTTTCGAATCATAGAAAAGAAATAAAAGAAAAAAGGATACTACACTATAGTGTAATGAAATCATTCAGGCATTTGCTTTTTCCAGAAAGCGTTAGGATATTTTCAGTGTTCCATTTTAAACAGAAATGATAGAAAAATATGTACCTAACTATGGAGTTATTGAAATATTTTCATGCTGGATATTTGCTGATCAATTTCTTTTTACAAGCTTTAATTTCATTTGTATATTGTCTTTACAATTCCAAAGAAATTTGACTGTATTAAAAATCTGCAATGTTTGCATACGAAATGTAAAAATATTATACATACATACATATGTGTGTATTTGTTGGCCCAACTGAGTACTGCAAGTACGGCATGCGCATTTTGCAACTGATAAATATATACTAGTATCGCCGGTGGTCGAAATTCGACCATGCAATTTATTTTTTCAACTTTGTATTGGTACAAAAATTATACCTTTTCGCGGAGATAAGCAACACTTTCCAAATTCCAGTTGTACCGCAACACTGATTTGCCCTTTTGAGCACGGTCCGACGCGAAATCATGGTGAAAATCAAGGCAGATCTAGGAAGGTAGGCCCGGTGGTGAGCGCTTTTAAATTAAAGCGATTCTTCAACTGTGTTTACGATATTTGTAAACACGTTTACGATATCTATTTATCTTAACTAAAAATTTTATTTATTAATTATAAAGAAATTAAATAATTTATAGAAAAAATTATATGCCTATGCACTGCTCCTGACTCATACGAACACATCCATATCAATTTTATGTGGATATGAGTATGTTAAAAGTGCTAAATAGCCTGGCAATTGTTTGTATGAAAAAAATGTTAGCCTATTAATATATAGATAGTGGGCACATTTGCCAACGAAGCAAAAACGAAGTAAATCAAAAATGGTACAAAACTAAAAACTTTATTTATTAATTATAAGGAAATTAAATAATGTATAGAAAAAAATATATGCCTATGCACTGCTCCTGACTCATACGAACACATCCATATTAATTTTATGTGGATATGAGTATTTTAAAAGTGCTAAATAGCCTGGCAATTGTTTGTATGGAAAAAATGTTAGCCTATTAATGTATAGATAGTGGGCACATTTGCCAACGAAGCAAAAACGAAGTAAATCAAAAATGGTACAAAATTAAAAACTTTATTTATTAATTATAAAGAAATTAAATAATTTATAGAAAAAATTATATGCCTATGCACTGCTCCTCACTCATACGAACACATCCATATCAATTTTATGTGGATATGAGTATGTTAAAAGTGCTAAATAGCCTGGCAATTGTTTGTATGAAAAAAATGTTAGCCTATTAATATATAGATAGTGGGCACATTTGCCAACGAAGCAAAAACGAAGTAAATCAAAAATGGTACAAAACTAAAAACTTTATTTATTAATTATAAGGAAATTAAATAATGTATAGAAAAAAATATATGCCTATGCACTGCTCCTGACTCATACGAACACATCCATATTAATTTTATGTGGATATGAGTATTTTAAAAGTGCTAAATAGCCTGGCAATTGTTTGTATGGAAAAAATGTTAGCCTATTAATGTATAGATAGTGGGCACATTTGCCAACGAAGCAAAAACGAAGTAAATCAAAAATGGTACAAAATTAAAAACTTTATTTATTAATTATAAAGAAATTAAATAATTTATAGAAAAAATTATATGCCTATGCACTGCTCCTCACTCATACGAACACATCCATATCAATTTTATGTGGATATGATATGTTAAATGTGCTAAACAGCCTGGCAATTGTTTGTATGGGAAAAATGTTAGCCTATTAATATATAGATTTTCATATATATGTATGCAAATGTACACATTTAGCATGTGCGTAGATAACGTTGCATTTCTGTGTTTTTGTTTTTTTTTTTTTTGGTGTGCAACTGCACTGCCTTTTGATTTTATTGAAATATTCGCTATAGGCATTTTTCGTTTCTTAATTAATTTAATTTGTCTGCGAAGCTTAAATATGCACAATGAAATGGAACGGAGATATGCACATAAATACATATGTATGGTTATGTAGGTAGGTATGCAATACAATGCAAAAAAAACCTCAGGGGTATATGTAGGTTATGCACCCTGCAAAAAATGCGATTAATCCGGGACGTGTCCGGGATCAATCAATCGCACATTTTTTTTTTGCACGGCATGTTCAACCAATGACTGCTACTCCTGAAGCACTAGTCTACATCGTTGGCAAAGAAAAGGAATATTCTTCGATATGCAGATGTAGCGGCAGTCTAAAATAAACGTGACAAGAGCAGATGAAGAGCAGCAAGAGAAGTTAAATGTGTGAGAGAAAAATGAAGATGATAGAGTAGGACTAGGGGGAGAGAAAGATGATGATGATGATGGCGATGACGATGAAGCGGACGATAATGGCGATAATGATGATGATGATGATAATGATGATGATTATGGTTATGATGATTATAATGACGGAGATGGTGATAGTAAAGATGGCGTAGGACTGGGAGGACATGAAGGTGATGGTGATGATGATGATGATGATGATGATGATGGTGATGATGATGATGATGATGCTGATGATGCTGATGATGATGATGATGATGATGAGGATGATGATGATTATGTTATTTTTAATAACTGTAATGGTGATTATCGAAGCCTTTTAATTTAGACACCATATATTCACTAAAGTTGATTTAGTAAGTGATATATTTTAATATGTTTCTTCTACTTCTTCCTCTTCCTCTTCTTCTTCTTATTCGTATTCTTCTCTTTTTTATTCTTTTCCTCCTTCTTAATTGGGTTACTCGCCAATTAAGCCGTTTCTGGCCGAGTCCAATACAGCGCTTCACTTGTTTCTGTTTCGTGCAGCTTGTCGCCAATTGGAGATACTAAGAGGTCTCAAGCAAGCCGCTGTGGCGCAGTGGGTAGAGTGCTCGCCTGCTATGCCAGAGGTCTCGGGTTCAAACCACGGTCCGAGCAAAACACCAAAACAATTTTTCTAATTAGTAAAAATCCGATTATTGGGTTTTTAAGAGCAGCGGTCACCTCTCGGCAGTGGGCGGCATACCCTCCGAGTGTATTTCTGCCATGGAAAAGCTTCTCACAAAAAATGCATTCGCCGTTCGGAGCCGGCAAAAAACTGTAGGTCCACCCAATTAGTAGGAAAAACAAAAAGGAGCACACCTCGAATTGGGAGAGAAGCTCGGCCATAAAACTCGTCAGAGTTATAATAGCGCCATTGTATTATATTAAGAGGGGCAGTGTCGCTGCCCACTTAATCTTCCCAACGCAGTGGAGGTCCCGCCTTTCTTCTGCTACCTATAGCAGGTTTCGATATAAATATTTTCTGGGTCAGAGCACCTTTCAACCATTCTCACGACATGGCCAGCCTAACGCAGCCGCTGGATTTTTATTCGCTGCACAATTTCAATTTCTGCGTAAAGCTCCTACAGCTCATCATTAAATCTCCGTGGATACTCGACCTCGCTAAAGCGCAAAGGTCCATAAATCTTACGAAGAACTTTTCTCTCGAATAATCCAAGTGTCATCTCATCTCATTTTGACTTCGTCCAAAGTAGCACTTTTTGGCGAGAGCGTTTCATCGTTAGATTTCCGCGCTGATATTATTTGTGGCGTTAATGCTGGTCCCCAAATAGAGAAAGTCTTTAATGCTTTCGAATTTATAGCTGTCAATAGTGACGTGGCTGCCGAGACGTGCTGTTTCTTTGCGTAACGACAGGAGTTACTGTCTTCGTTAATCGCCAAACCTATTTGCTTAGCCTCTTTATAATGATGATGGAGAAGGAAGAACATACATAAAAATGCATATTTTATAAAACGTTCTGCTGCATTTTTGAAGTGATTTTGTTTGCAGATAAAATCATTAATGTTTCATTCATTTATCGTACTATCTAAGTATTTAAATGACGTTCTTTGATCAACTACAAAACTTACTTCCTTTAATAATTATTTTCTAGGTCTATCAAAGCATTTACGGCAGCACTACTTAAGCACTAAACTCTGCTGCAACTAAATACGCCGCAGACATCTATGCACATAGGTATGTATGTATGTATGTATGTACATATGTATGCCAATTTCAAAAAGTTCATCAAATCAAAAAAAAGGCATTTTCCTACGCAATTCAATTTTGCTTTTTAAGTTAATACCCTAAGGTTGCGCAAAGAAGCCAACCGACGCGTTCTAAGTTGTATGTCACTTTGGCTTTGTGTGCGTTTAACGAAACAATTTCCGTTACTTTTCAAAGGCAGCCAGCAAACTTAATTGCAATTAAGATTACTTGTTTGTTGTAATTTTTTTTTCTCTTTTTTTTTGCGTATTTAGTACGCATTTTGCACAATTTCTCAGTCCATCTGTAGCAACTCAATTTTGTATGTACATACATAAGTGAAATGTTGATGTTGTTGTTGGTGTGTGTGCAATCGATTGGTCGCGCTTTTTGGGATGCACAGAAGTGTCGAGTGTTTTCTATTACTTACGCTACTAATACTTGTCCACATGTATGTATGTATCAGTCAAGGAAGGTGACGGATATGCGCGCCTTTGAAAAGTGGAACAAATCAAAATCAATGTGCGCGCGATCAACGAGCTGTGAAGCAGGCACAACAGGAGCAGGAGATGGCATTTCATTCTATTTTTTTTGTGCGTGTAAGCAAATGTAAAAGCGTAAATACCTGCTTGCCTGCCTGCCTCTATTGACTTCTTTTCCACAGGCAGATGTGCTGCAGTCAGTAAGTCAGTCATCAATAGCGCATTTAGAAAGGAGTAGAGAGATAGACTTTCAAAGCAGCAATGCGCACACATACATATATACATACATATGAGCATACAAACAAACAACTCTGTTTTTTTTTGTCTTTTTGCATTGCACTCCCGTTAGCTATTGATTTTTGTAGTACGTTTGTAAGTAAGTACTTGGCTCTATATTGGTACATGCCTAACAGCTTTCGCTTGATTGACACGCTGACTGACAAATTAATTGGATTCATTCAGTAAAACGCGTAAATGCGTTACAAACGCAAAAAAAAAAAAACGAAAAAGCAACCAACAACAACGCTAAAAAGGGAGCCAAAATACGTTTGAAATAGAGGTAGACAAGTTGAAAATGCTGGCAGCGGGTACCTACTAACGTTTTATTTGTGTTTTGTGTTTTGCGTGTTGCGGATTCGCATACGAATACGATCTCGTATTCGCAACAGCATAACGCTTTATGCTTTCATGGCTTACTCGTTTCAAATTAATTAGTAACTATTCTGCGTCTATGTATGTACTAGCTGGCCCGACAGACGTTGTTCTGCCTAAAATTTATTCCTATAAAGTTATAAAACTGTCAATTCTCTGAAAAAAAAGAGATATACATATATTCGCCGCGACAAACCTAATTTCCCCTATCCCTATATCTATCTCTGTCTCTATCTCTATCTCTATCTCTATCTCTATCTCTATCTCTATCTCTATCTCTATCTCTATCTCTATCTCTATCTCTATCTCTATCTCTATCTCTATCTCTATCTCTATCTCTATCTCTATCTCTATCTCTATCTCTATCTCTATCTCTATCTCTATCTCTATCTCTATCTCTATCTCTATCTCTATCTCTATCTCTATCTCTATCTCTATCTCTATCTCTATCTCTATCTCTATCTCTATCTCTATCTCTATCTCTATCTCTATCTCTATCTCTATCTCTATCTCTATCTCTATCTCTATCTCTATCTCTATCTCTATCTCTATCTCTATCTCTATCTCTATCTCTATCTCTATCTCTATCTCTATCTCTATCTCTATCTCTATCTCTATCTCTATCTCTATCTCTATCTCTATCTCTATCTCTATCTCTATCTCTATCTCTATCTCTATCTCTATCTCTATCTCTATCTCTATCTCTATCTCTATCTCTATCTCTATCTCTATCTCTATCTCTATCTCTATCTCTATCTCTATCTCTATCTCTATCTCTATCTCTATCTCTATCTCTATCTCTATCTCTATCTCTATCTCTATCTCTATCTCTATCTCTATCTCTATCTCTATCTCTATCTCTATCTCTATCTCTATCTCTATCTCTATCTCTATCTCTATCTCTATCTCTATCTCTATCTCTATCTCTATCTCTATCTCTATCTCTATCTCTATCTCTATCTCTATCTCTATCTCTATCTCTATCTCTATCTCTATCTCTATCTCTATCTCTATCTCTATCTCTATCTCTATCTCTATCTCTATCTCTATCTCTATCTCTATCTCTATCTCTATCTCTATCTCTATCTCTATCTCTATCTCTATCTCTATCTCTATCTCTATCTCTATCTCTATCTCTATCTCTATCTCTATCTCTATCTCTATCTCTATCTCTATCTCTATCTCTATCTCTATCTCTATCTCTATCTCTATCTCTATCTCTATCTCTATCTCTATCTCTATCTCTATCTCTATCTCTATCTCTATCTCTATCTCTATCTCTATCTCTATCTCTACCTCTATCTCTATCTCTATCTCTATCTCTATCTCTATCTCTATCTCTATCTCTATCTCTATCTCTATCTCTATCTCTATCTCTATCTCTATCTCTATCTCTATCTCTATCTCTATCTCTATCTCTATCTCTATCTCTATCTCTATCTCTATCTCTATCTCTATCTCTATCTCTATCTCTATCTCTATCTCTATCTCTATCTCTATCTCTATCTCTATCTCTATCTCTATCCCTATCTCAAAATGTATGGGAAAATATTTTTTTTTTTTTGCATTTTTCGGGAATTTTATTGGATATTCTCCTATTCTGACCAGAGAACAATCTGAATTTGTCTCAATCATCCAAATCGGTGCAGGCGTTCTTGAGTTATACGCGTTTGTACTAACGCCACTTCCTTTTATATATATAGATGATTGTATCTATATTGGGATTCACCATTTAGCATTGATACTTAATTGAGTGCGGCTTTCAATGTGTTTCGTTTTATGCCAATAAAATTGGGATTCATGGTATTCCTAATTAATTGAAACATCTACTTATCTATGCAAGTGTAATTAAATGCTAAATAAAAGCGCTGTTAGTAAATTTGGCGTGCTTGTTTAACGCCGCCACCACCACCCCCACCAGCAGCAGTACGTTGATCACTTTGTATAAATGTTGCTGCACGATTAGTATGTATCTCTTAATTATGGGTTTTAATGATGCTCATTACCATTGCAGTGAGATCTAATAGCTCTGCATTACAGCGGAGTACTCTAAGTAGTATTTAACTCCATGTAAAGCAGGGCTGCTCAACGCTCTCGTATTGAAAGTACAAAACTCAATACATCTACAAATTTTGAATATGCACTGAAAATTTTTTTTGCTCATTTAAATTTTTTTATGAATTCCAAAAAAATATTATTTTAGAATTTACTAGCTGACCCGGCAGACGTTGTTCTGCTAAAACTTATTCCTATGAAGCCTAAAGAAAAGTCTTTGATTACCGTATTGCTAACCATTATCTGAGAGTCCATCTTAATGACTGCGAATAACAAAAAATTGTCTATTCTCTGAATAAAAGTTATAGTTATATTCGCCGCGACAAACCTACTTCCCCCGATCCCTATCACTATCTCAATCCCTATCCCTATCCCTATTCCTATTCCTATTCCTATTCCTATTCCTATTCCTATCCCTATCCCTATCCCTATCCCTATCCCTATCCCTATCCCTATCCCTATCCCTATCCCTATCCCTATACCTATCCCCATCCCTATCCCTATCCCTATCCCTATCCTTATCCCTATCCCCATCCCTATCTCTATCCCTATCCCTATGCCTATGCCTATGCCTATGCCTATGCCTATGCCTATGCCTATGCCTATGCCTATGCCTATGCCTATGCCTATGCCTATGCCTATGCCTATGCCTATGCCTATGCCTATGCCTATGCCTATGCCTATGCCTATGCCTATGCCTATGCCTATGCCTATGCCTATGCCTATGCCTATGCCTATGCCTATGCCTATGCCTATGCCTATGCCTATGCCTATGCCTATGCCTATGCCTATGCCTATGCCTATGCCTATGCCTATGCCTATGCCTATGCCTATGCCTATGCCTATGCCTATGCCTATGCCTATGCCTATGCCTATGCCTATGCCTATGCCTATGCCTATGCCTATGCCTATGCCTATGCCTATGCCTATGCCTATGCCTATGCCTATGCCTATGCCTATGCCTATGCCTATGCCTATGCCTATGCCTATGCCTATGCCTATGCCTATGCCTATGCCTATGCCTATGCCTATGCCTATGCCTATGCCTATGCCTATGCCTATGCCTATGCCTATGCCTATGCCTATGCCTATGCCTATGCCTATGCCTATGCCTATGCCTATGCCTATGCCTATGCCTATGCCTATGCCTATGCCTATGCCTATGCCTATGCCTATGCCTATGCCTATGCCTATGCCTATGCCTATGCCTATGCCTATGCCTATGCCTATGCCTATGCCTATGCCTATGCCTATGCCTATGCCTATGCCTATGCCTATGCCTATGCCTATCCCTATCCCTATCCCAATCCCTATCCCTACCCCTATCCCTATAGCTACCTACCTTTACCTTACCGGGACCGTCCATCACCATCCGGGCCCACTACTTTAGCCATCTCTGGGAAACAGCCTTAGAAATCACAATGAAAATAGCTGTATGTGGAAGCCTGCTCAACGCTTTTCATTTTCTACCAATATCGCTCGAAAACATTCAGGGGTTATCCGGGTCCACGCTTTGACCCAAATCTTGGAACCCGGCCTAGGCATCACTATTTAAAAAGCTCTTTGCTGAAGTCCTCCTCAACAGCTTTCATTTGATACCAATATCGCTCAGAAACTTTCCAGGGTCACTCGGTCCCACGTTTTAACCCATATCTGGGAACCCGGCCTAGGTATCGCAATAAAAATAACTTTATGTTGAAGGCCTGTTAAACACCTTTCATTTGATACCAATATTGCTCGAAGGCTTGGTGGATCGATCTGGGTCCTCATTTAGGCCTGTATTCCGGGAAGCTCCCAATTTTTCGAAATTCTATATACCCTACTATGTGCACTAACACCACATGAATCTACTGTGAAAATTTCATAAAGAACGGTTGGTTACTTTGGGAATTTATAGAGGACACACATCCACAGATGCACACATACGCACATACACACCGATTTTTCCAATTTTCGGACTTTTCCGGAGGGATTTTCCAAAATTTTCTTCCGTACGAACCATCTCCTCGAGAATACGAACAATTGACAAAAAGTTTTACAGAAATCGGCCCAGCCGTTCTCATCTGATGAGGTTAGTAACATTTTTTACACCATTTTTATATATATAGATTTTCAAAGGGTAGTATCAAATACATAAAAAATTTTTTTATATTTTATATGAAAATTTTTTGAATATAAATTTTTTACAGTGCTTCCATTTTTTGAATTTTTTTTATTACAAATTTGTTATTGTAAATTTCGATTTCTTACGGCAGTGCTCGAGCTCCAATACAAAGTGCCTTTGCTCTGCACATTCAATATGAATCATAGGCACATTCATATAAAATTTTTTTATATCTGAGTGCTTATGGGAGTGCAAAAGAAATTTTATTTTCATATTTGAAGTGAAAATATGTATCTGTGCCTATGATTCGAAACAAAACAAAAACAATTGTGCTTTGAGTGCCTATGAGGTGAGCAGCCCTGATGTAAAGCATATTTGAGTAATTCACTTTCAAACAGTGCTATGTGAAAGATTTTCGATTTTGAATTTTTAATGGTTTGTATGTCAGTATTTAAAGGTAGTATATAATGTACATTAAGAATGTATTGCAAAATACTTCCATATTCTGAAACAAGTAAAAGCGCGACTGTCTTCGGCCGTACCGAAGACTTCATACCTTTCATGAGTGAGGAAATGAAAAGTTACCTATGTATACATAGCCTGATTTAGTATAATTTACAATTTCAATTCTGTTGGTTATTTATGGAAGGATTTATGAGAAAAAATGGTGTCTGGGCTATTTAAATGGAGAAGTTATACACAAAAATGTCCATATCGGTTGTAGGGGAGCTATATGTTATAGTGGTTCGATCTTGACAATTTTCGCTAACCTTATTTGGGCCAACATGGGTACAAATACTTCAAAATTTCACGCCGTTAGCTATTAAAATGGAGGAGTTATACACTGAAACGTGTATATCTGAACAATCGGTTGTTGTGGAACTATATGTTATAGTGGTCCGATCTTGACAATTTTCGGTAACCTTGTTTAGGCCAATATGGGTACAAATACTTCAAAGTTTCATGTCCTTAGCTGTTTAAATGGGGAAGTTATGCAGAAATTACGCCCCAAAATTTTCATGTATATCTGAATAATCGGTTGTTTTCTATATGTTATAGTGGTCCGATTCGGCCGGTTCCGACAAATGATCAGCTGCATATAACAACATACCTGTATTCCGAATTTCATTCAGATATCTCAAAAACTGAGGGACTAGTTTGCGTTCACACAGACGGACGGAAGGACAGACAGACAGACGGACAGACAGACAGACGGACAGACGGACATAGCTTAATCGAGTCAGCTCGTGATTCTGATCATATCGGTATATATTTTGGTGGGTCCCCCACGCTTCCTTCTGGTACTTTCGACACAAATTTTTTGGCACAAAGTTATAATATCATATCATTCTCATGAAAGGTATAAAAATAGCATTAAATACGAATACACTTTCAAAAGTCAATATCTGAAAAAAGTTACTCATACGCCTACGCACGCATACATTGGCGTGATTATTATGCGTTTAAATTTCAATAAAAAATACTGTCTCAAAACTTCTTCTTCTTCTTTTCCCTCTTATTTTTTATTATTATTCTTCTTCTTTCTCTTCATCTTCTTCTTATTCTTCTTCTTAATTGGCACTTAACCGTCTAGACGATTTTGGCCGAATCCAACAGAGCGCGCCAATTGCTTCCATTTCGTGCAGCATGGCGCCACTTGGGAACACCTAGGGAGGCAGCATCGCTGTCCACCTCATATTCCCAACGCAGTGGAGGTCTCCCCTTTCTTTTGCGTTCAGCGGGTTTCGATAGAAACACTTTCTTGGCCGGTGCGCCTTCAACCATTCTCACGCCATGACCAGCCCAATGCAGCTGTTGGATTTTTTTTCGCTGAACAATGTCTGCGTAAAGCTCGTACATCATTAAAACTTCTTCGATACTCGCCGTATCTGATGCGCAAAGGTCCATAAATCTTCCGAAGTACTTTTCTCTAGATTATTCCAAGCGCCATCTCATCTGATTTTGATATCGTCCATGCTTCTGCGCGGCATACATGCGGACTGCAACGATGAGCGTCCTGTAGAGTGTGATTTTTGTTCGTCGAGAGCGAACTTTACTTTTCAATTACCTACTTAGTCCAAAGTAACACTTGTTGGCAAGAGTGATTCTTCGTTAGATTTCCGTGCTGACATTATTTTTGCTGTTAATGCTGTTAAGGCAAATAGACGAAGTCCTCAACGATTTCGAGCTGTTATATGTAGCTGTCAACAGTGACGAGACCGCTTGCTCTCATTAACCGCCAAAACCATTTTCTTAGCTTCTTTATCCAGCTTGGGGAAGGCAGAACATACAGCGCGAACGTTAGTGTCAATTATGTCAATAACATCGGCGTACGCCAACAGTTGCACACTATTGTGGTACAGGATGCTTCCTGTGAGGTTAAGTGAGGTTAAGTTCAACAGCTCGAATTCCTACCCTGTCGAAAAAACCACCAACCAAAAACCTGGAATTATCTTTTCTAGCATCAAGTTGAAGAAATTACACGAAAGAAAGGCAGTGCGCCTAAAAGTTCGTTTGCTTTCGATCGGCTCGGAAACTAAATTTAAATATTGCGGCATAAAGGCAATTCCTATAAAAAGCGGCTGTAAAGTCGACAAAGAGGTGATGTGTGTCGGTTCATTTTTCATTTGGGTTTTCCAGCATTTGGCGCAGAGCTTAAACAAGTACAAATGAAAAACCTTATGTAAACTGTTAATTCGTCGAAAATTTGTAACCAAAATGCTTGTTTATGTACATATGTATTTGTAGTGTGTTTTTTCTGCGAAATTGGGTTATTTAATCTTAAGCAAGTTTTGCATTCCCCGCGTGTTGTCATGGCAAGCACATTGAATGCGGTTGATTGATGGTTGTCAATTGACTTTGACGTTCACTATGAAGAAAATAAAAACACAAAGAAAATATATGTACTCGTACCCCCATGTATGTAGATTTTGGAGACGAGTTGACCTTGTTGTTAAAATGTGATTCACCTCTCAATCAACTGTTGTTTTTTTTTTTTTTTTTGTGGCAAATTTATGCGACCTCGCTAGCCTTCTTTGCGTCAACGCTGACTCACTAGACCGTGTATTTATTTGCAATTTACGTGATATTTAAGTTAAATATTTATTAGTGGGCCTAAGTCAGCCGGCCTTTTGTGTGAGTGTGCACTTTGTCTGCAAACACTTTTCTGGGATTATGCTTTGGCTTATTCGCATTGAAAATTGTCCTTTTCACAGTGCTTTTATTTCGTTTATGCACAAGAACTAAGCTAAATTAGATTCTAATGGCTTCAGTTGTGCCATTTGGTTTTTAAAGCTTTTTATGTTTGTAGACTCTTCATAATTCTAGAGTGCTTTAGTTTGGAAAGCAAAATTTTTGCTGTTTTTAATGCATTTTTATTAAGAAAAAATTTCTCACTCTTCTTCTTCTTATCTATATATATATATATATATATACATACTACTATATCTCTTTCATATCACGCCTGTCAAATATTTCCTCTTATTTAAGCACAAACTAAGTAAAAAAAAGTAAAAAAGGGCATCAGGACAACACAACACGCCACACACAGAACTTAAAGCACAACAACAGCAACAACAACAAAACACAACGCAAATCAAATCAGGCAAACGAAATCAAGTATTGTAAAATAAAATTTTAAGCTTTTATTGACTCTCCTACTTCCCTGCTGCTCTGCTTCTACTTCTCTGCTGCTCTGCTTCTTCTACTTCTTGCTCGTTTTCTACAGCCAATGCCAAATTGAATCCAGCCAACATTTTGCGCACAGTCAGTCAGAGATTGAAGGCGATTCAGACAGAGTGTGGGTGTGTCTGCGTGCTTGCGTGTTTATTTGTATTTGTTTGTTATGCTTGTGTGTGATTGACGCCTTTCAATAGCAAGCCAAATGCATTTTATGTTATTTGAGCGTTGCAGAAGCAGCAGCAGCAGCGCTCTTGCACGCACACACGGTTGCATGCACGGCATGTTGCAGCATGCTGGTTA
This sequence comes from Urophora cardui, assembly GCA_960531455.1. NCBI lineage: Eukaryota > Metazoa > Arthropoda > Insecta > Diptera > Tephritidae > Urophora > Urophora cardui. The sequence goes on along the minus strand of OY482672.1, from coordinate 148,338,875 downwards.
GAGCTGCCAACAATCCAACAACAGCAATTCAGCCAGCAATGCGTCCATTGCATCATAAGCAGTGGAATATATGTGTGTACATAATATTTACATTAGACCGTATCGCAACAAAAAATTGTTCACCGTAGGTACATTACCGGAAAGTTTCTTAATTTTTAATTTTTTTTGACGCCGCTAGATGTCGCCCAAATGAATTTTTTCTATATCTTCGGTATTTATAGTCTGATCACCAAGTTTCATATACCAATGTCTTTGGATTAAAAGGAAGGTGTCTACTATATAATCGTATTAACTATATTTGCGTCATTGGGGTCACAACCACCGGTACTTAGTTTATACCACCTTTCTGCAACAACGCGACAAATAGACAAAATAAAAAAGAGCAACATGTTTGAACATGTATACATATGTACAAATGTATGGATGTGCATACCTACAAACATATACATACATACAGCAACATCATTTGTAAAAGCAATAAAAAGAAAAAAAAAAAACCAAAAACAAAACCAAAAGAAACAAAAAAAAAAAAAAAAAACATGGGCCTGTGCTCGTTAAATTAATTAAAAAAAAAATAAAATACAAGCAAAAATGCAACAAAAAAAAAAACAAAAATAAAAAAAAACAAAATAACAAAATAACAAAAAAAAAACAAAAAAAGCAAAAAGAAAACAAAAGGACAACAAAAAAACAAAATACAATAAAAAATAAATAAAAAACAGAAATAATAAAAAAAAAGAAAAATAAAAACAAAAAGAAAAAACCAAACCAAAAAGCAAAAACCAAAAAATTACAAAAAGAAAAAACAAAATACAAGAAAGAATGCAACAGAAATAAAAAAACAAAAAAAAACAAAAAAAAACAAAAATACAAACAAAAAGAAAAAAAGAACAAAATAAAAACAAAAAAGCAAAAATAAAAAAAAAAAACAACAAAAAAATAACCAAAAAACAAAACAGAAAAAAAACAAAATACAATAAAAAATCAAACAGAAATAAAAAAACAAAAATAAAAACAAAAAGAAAAAACAAAACAAAAATAACAATAAAAACAAAAACAAAAAAAAACCAAAAAGAAAACAAAAAACCACAAAAAAATCAAAAAAAAAAACAAAAAAAAAATTAAAAAAAATAAAAAAACAATAATAAAAACAAAAAGAACAAAAAAGCAAGGAAAACAAAAATAAGAAATAAGCATAAACAAAAAACAAAAACAAAAAACATAAAACAAAACAAAAAAGAACAAAAAAAAACAAGCAAAAACAAAAAAAAAAAACAGAAACAAAACCACCAACCTAAACAACACCAAAATAGTGGCAGTGCACGGTGGGCAGGAAGCGACGATAGGTTGCATAAAAATGTCGACAAAAAAGGAAAGTGGGGTTGTGTTATGTGATCTTTATAGATGAAACATCCGTTGAAATCAAAAACCGAGCTGCTCTTTTTTCAAGGATATCCACATTTTCTGATTTTTTTGAAAGGATCAAATATTGACGAAACCGAAAATTCGCCAAAGTCCAAATTTTTCCGATTTCAGTACATTATCTGGTAGCTAAAGGATACAACAAAAGGTATTAAAAAGGAAACAGGACATCTGTAGTGCAAAAATCGAATGTGAACAGGACCTAAAGGATAACCACTGAAACATAAAATAACTCAAAAGTACCCACTTTAATTTGCGTATAACTCCTAAAATGTTAACTCTACGTGAAAATTCCTTATTATATGTTTCATTCAGAATAAATAAGGAAATATTTCTTTAATATACAATTTTTATGTACCTGCAGTGCAGAGGCGGTTGCTTCATACAAGCCGAGAAGCCCGGCTTGCGTATACATTTTCGTTCATTTCATACGAAATTCTTTAAAATCTGGTTATTTTACGTTTTAAATGTGTTTACTATTTAAGTTCCCAATATTATAGCCTCCACTGTAACATGCCCCTAAAAGCCTGCTAAGAAAATAGCGCAAATACACCACCAATCCAGCTCACAATGTGTATTTTGTTTGTATAGCCAATCACAGCACAGTGAGCATGCTTCAACGTTTCCACACATTAGCTTTTACGTGGCTTTCAAAACAGAATAACATAGCTTGTTTTCTCGCTTTCGCTAAGGAGAAACCAATTGCTTATTTTCAGACTTAAATTGAAAAAAAAACTAGCAAAGCACTTTTTTTATTTTTCACATCAAATTTGTATGCGAATATGAAGCTTGCTTCGGCATTCAAAAGTTCAGTATTCACAGCCATATGCATATTTGATTTGATTTTCGTTTGCATGTAGGTACATACTTATGCACATAATTTCTTACATCTGCATGTGCATGCAAACATAAATATCAAATACCAGATTATAAAAGGGTTGATTGTGATTTTTGGCGACTATTGGCACAATATCAATATAATTTTAAAAAGCGGTGAAAATCAAATTGGACCTCAGTTTTTCAAACACTAAAGCACCCATTTTTTAGGCAATAAGCAAATACACTTGCTACTGCTGAAATTTCCGTCGGTATAAGGAAACTAAAAATACCTCTGCGCATTCGTGTAAGATTTCCCTAGCGCACGTTTTTATATTTAAGAATTATGTAAATACGAAATTTTTTATTTTAAAAATGTTCAGAGTAAAATTGCAAAATCAAGAAAAAACAATTTTAATTTAAAAATGTTTATTTTTATTTTAAGCACTATGAGATATTGAAGGAAAAACTTTCGTTTTTATTCCATTAATTTTAATTTTTAATTTAAACTTGTTTCTTTTTAAATCCTAAATACATTTTAATTTAAAAAATTTAATTTTTAATTTTAAAATTTTAATTTATAAAATAAAAATGACTTGGTTTAAAACGTGCATTATAAAAATAAAAATTTTATTACATACGCGTAATAAACAAACAAACGAGCGTTCGAGCTTTGAAAAGCATTTATTCGGGCCACTCGAAAATGTTAAAAGAAATCGAGAACTCTAAATCAAAGTCAATGACGGAACGCAATCACACTTTTAAATAATACAGCAAAGGAAATTACATAAATGGCTAATGGTTATGCTTCACACATAGGCTTGCCCAGGCAATTTATGCTAGGTCCGCCACTGCTGCAGTGCTTAATGTACTTTGGTGCATCTAAAGTGAAAATTTCAAAAAAGTACGTTTTTTTTATGGTGCTATTTTAAGTTCTAATATTTTGCTAGTTTATGTAAATATTTTAATCTAATGATCCAATTCTCATTCTTACATATTTATACGTTAATATTAAAAAAAAGTTAGAGCTGAGATACGCGCTAGCTGTGCACGGTGGGCGGGGAGCAGCAATAGGTAGGAAATATTGAAAAAACGTTGGCCCAACGAATATATGCCTAACTGTGTGCTGGTACTAATTTTAGTTACAAAAAAATGTTGGAGATGTTATTCACGCTTGCTGTGTGTTTATGAAGTAGATTAGAATATCATTTTACGTAAGTTTTTAGCCGGCCATCGTTTTTTCGATATTTTCATGCAACCTATTGTTGCTTACCGCCCACCGTGCACATCCAGCGCGTATTTTAGCTCTAATTCTTTTTAGTAGTAACGTATAAATATGTAAGAATGGGAATTGGATCATTAGATTAAAATATTTATATAAACTAGCAAAATATTAGAACTTAAAATAGCACCATAAAAAAAACGTACTTTTTTTTGAAATTTTCATTTTAGATGCACCAAAGTACATTAAGCACTGCAGGTACACAAAAATTGTATATTAAATAGATATTTCTTTATTTATTCTGAATGAAACATATAATAAGGAATTTTCACGTAGAGTTAACATTTTAGGAGTTATACGAAAATTAAAGTGGGTACTTTTTGTGTTATTTTATATTCAGTGGTTATCATTTAGGTCCTGTTCACATTGGATTTTTCCACTACAGATATCCTGTTTCCTTTTTAATACCTTTTGTTGTATCCTTTAGCTACCAGATAATGTACTGAAATCGGAAAAAAGTGGCCTTTGGCGAATTTTCGATTTCATCAATATTTGATCCTTTCCAAAAAAAAAAAAAAAAAAAAATGTGGATATCCTTGAAAAGGAGCAGCTCGGATTTTAATTTCAACGGATGTTTCATCTATAAACATCACATAACACAACCCCACTTTCCTTTTTTGTCGACATTTTCATGCAACCTATCGTCGCTTCCTGCCCACCGTGAGTGAGAATAAACAAAAAACTATAAAAATCTATAGTCGCATTTTAATCCCAACAAAACCAGAAGGCAATAAAATTCCGATTTCGGAACTGTTTACACACCAAATGTTCATGTGCAGGTACTCGTTACTCACGCTTTAATTTTTTTGCTGTACGGTCTAATGTACATACATATGTTTGGATGGCAAGTGGGAGTGCAGTTGTAGATGAGATTTTCTTATTTACAAGTGCACAAATGCACAATTACACACACGCACACCCAAATGGTTGCAGTAAATGTGCGGCGTGCCTTGGTCGGTCCACCCACAATGCGCATAAGCAAATAGCTTTGGGTAAATACTAGCTAAACATGTTTGCACTTGTACGTAGTATGAAGCATTTCTGTATTTGCGAATGTCAATGTATATACAAACATATGTACATATGTATATATAAACACACATGCACGATATTAACAAGTGCCAATTTGTTGTGGCAATCAAAATCGCATCAAATCAAATCAAGATTTTGCACACAGGTGCACATCAATACATACACATACACACTCCTGCGCACGTTGGCACTTTCACCAATTCAAATTCGAATTGATTTCGACTTTCACTTTAACCTTATTTCACTTACTTACATACATACATATGTGTGTATGTACGAGTATGTCTGTGCTTGCGAACCGAACCGGTTATAATTTTGTTTTCAATTTTGCATTGATTTTGTCGTGAATACAGAGTGTGTTTTGTTGTGTGAGGTGTGTTTGTTGTGTGTGTTTTTGATGGAGGTGTGTTTGTTGGGTGTATTTGTTCTTTGTTGGTTGTGTTTGCGTTCAATTTTGTGCTTTGTAATCCTCCGCGCTTGTGCTTTGCCAACGACATTTCTCCATGCCTGTCTGGCTGCCTGCTGTCTGTTTGTTTGTCAGCGAGGCGTAGCTAAATTTGTCATAGTGTTAAATTCATGTTGACACTGAAGTACTTTTCGAGGTTAAGGTATGTCATATTTGTGTGGTAAATGACAAATGGATTCTGCGAAGACACCTACACAACTGCACACTCCCTCGCATATGTAAATATGTACATTATTATGCATGGAAATGATTGGCAAAAATATGTTATTGGTTAATAGAAAATGTAGATATGTATGCATTGCGTAAGTTGCGGTTAGGTATGATTGTAACTTCTTTATAGCGTAATATAATAAAATTGTAATAATTAATAATAAAATTTTAGCAGGAGTTCGGTTTTAGGCAGAAATTTTACCACAAATTGTGTTGTGTGATGTAAGGAAATGGATTTTGTTGAGCAAAAGACTTTGTTCCGGCAGAAATGGTATAAGGGGGTAGGTTATATTATTAGAAAAGAGGTATATGATTAGATGAAGGGTAATTGGATTAGGAAGAAATTAAAGTATCTTATATTATAAATGTGAAATGGAAATTGTGTTTAAACTCAATTGGCGCGAAAACCGCTGAACAGATCCTCACGAAACTTTGCACACCTAGGTATTTTCATCCGGTAATTACTATAGGCATATTTTTAATCTGATTAAAAGTCAGGAATGGGCACCTCCCATACAAAATTTTCCTTTTTTCGTAATATCTCTTGAAATATTTGTACTAGAATAATGAAAATTTGTGTGAAGGAAGAATACATAATTATCAACGGATAAACAATCTAAATCTTGGTAAAGCAGGGATGGGCACTTTCCTCCAATATAAACTGGAACTTTCACAGCGAATATCTCTTGAAATATTTGTAGTAGGGTATTGAAAATTGGTTTGAGGGCATATGAGATAATTACGTACTCAACGGGTAAAAACACTAGGTCTTGGTAAGGCACGGATGGGCACCTCCCATACAAACTGAGACTTACACATCGAAATTGTCTTGAAATATTTATAGTAGGGTACTGAAAATTGGTGTGGGCTCATACGAGATATTTACGAACTCAAATGATGAAATCGATAGGTCTTGGTAAAGCAGGGATGGGCACCTCCCATACAAACTGAAACTTGCAAAGCGAAAATCTCTGGAAATATTTGTAGTAGAGTACTGAAAATTGGTTAGGTTAGATTGACGACGATACAGTGATCGCCCACATAGACCACTTAGTGTTGCCAACAGCGTATTGGAAAGCAAGACTTGGCAAGTTTTAGTATTTTATGTATTTCCTGATCCGCAATGCTTTCTAGGGATGAGAAGTGTGCAGAACTGAGGTTGTTAAGGCGAAGTCTGCCAGAAGCTGGAAATTGACAGAGAAGATGTTGCAGAGTGCCAACAACATCGGCTTCGTGGCATGCCTTGCACGCCTGACTCTGCATCAGTTGCATTTTGAATGCATGAGAGATGATGTGAGACAGTGACTTGCTAGTATGTCGACCGGCAGTTTGCAGTCAGCTCTAGGCAATGTGAGTGGATAGTTAGCACTTTTTACGTTGTATGACTGAAGCATAATTTTGGCAATCTTGCAGGATGACAGGGTCTTCCACTGGGAATCGTATCAGTGTCTAATCTATTTGAGATTTATGATAATTTAGAGATGGAAACATGTTTTCCACATTCACTTGGAATAGTGATGACCCGACCTTGGCCAAAACATCCGCTCGGCTACCCAGTAGGTAGTAACGCTTCTATTCGCAAAGAGTTCACGTAATTTGGCTCTGCACTGATTCACGCACTTTGGGGTGGTCGTCGCTGCCGTGGTCACTTTGATTGCCACCTAGCTGTCGACGGATATGTTTATTTGAAAGTTTGAGGTCGTTACTTCAGCTGCAATTCCGCCTCTTTTAAGGCAGCGTAACCCTCACCTTAAAAGATGGTCCCAGAGTCTAAAGGCTGTTGTATCCAAAGCTTCGGGCAAACCACGGCAACTCCTACACTTGCGCCCATCTTTGATCCATCTGTAAATAAGTTGAATGTATGGCAATTAGTTCGCAGTTCTTTCTTCCATCCGTCGTGTTCTATTATTACCCGTGGTTCCCTATTTAGGTCGGTTTGGGGCGAAATGTAGTGTGCAATGCCGGTTGGCCCCCGTTTGCTGCTGTGGTCAAAAGGTCGTTGTCTAAATTGTCCTGTTACTCTAAGCTTTAGCGACGTCTTTTCAGCTAAGCTTTTAGCCACAAGGTTCACGGAGTACAGTACATAAACTAGAGAGCCTTCTTGACCCTTTCCTTCACAACAAGCCTCCACTTCGGCTTGCTGTTCAATATGACTCTCAGATGTTTCGTGAATGTTTTCATAGCTAGCGTGTGATTGTACCGTTTAGGAAGAGTCCCTGCGGTATCTTCGAAAAAAGCACAAGATCCATTTTGTCTGGATTTATTTCCAACCCCATTCTTCTGGCCCAATTATGTACATTTTTGAGCGTTCCTTTAAGTATTTTTTTCATTGCATTTACCCGATATAATGACGCCCAGATCGTCTGCATAAGCGGTGACCTTAGCTCCGCCTCCATCCGTTTGTAAGAGTATTTTGTTGACCAGAGATGCGAGTACTCCCATCGCGCGGTGCCCTTATTGACATCATCGAAAGATCTCACTCAACCGTCACCGTCCGACAATTCAAACTGTTTTCGCTTCAGCGCTGAAAAATTGAGGATCTCCCGATCGATCCGAGCCCTTCCAGCAGCGCCTAAGTAGAGAGGAAAACGAAATCGCGAACTCTCTGCGGTGTAGGGCCTTTTCGATGTGTAGTAAAACGTTGAGCAGAGCAGTATCAATTAACTTGCCCTGGTATGTGCATGTTGGTTCGTGGAGATTAGGTCAGGTGCAACCCTTTTCTTAATAAATAAGTCCACTAGCCTCTCAAGCGTTTTTAGTATAACTGATGTAAGACATTTGTGGACGATAATCATTGGAATACAAGTGGCTGCTGTCAATAATCAAATATACAAATGACAACCAAATGTCCAATAAGTCTTCAATCTCTACAGAAGACAGTTTAGTTGGATTATGAGATCTATGAAATTGTATGGCTGGGTATATTACAACTTAGAGCAGGACCTAGCAAGACAAGCAATCATGACGGATTTCTAGGCAAACATAGTCGGCCGAAATGGAATAATAAGACAATTTATCTTTGATGGAAACACTCTCGGGATCCTGACTCTTTATAAAACCTGTAGTGAGCCTAGAACATAGTACGGCAAAATTGTGATAGAGTTTGTGCTGGTGAGCGCAGACCGATTTGCGTTAAATTGGTTGGAATGTGTATGATGCTCCTTATTTTCCACTTGCGGGCCACTTTTGCCGGTCTATGGCCTAGAAGTAGGTTTCCGTAGTTGTTGTAGAGATTAGTAAGGAGCCGCAACTGTCCGATATTGACTAGTACAAAAATGCGTTCTCTGAAAACCAGTTTACTCAATAGTCTAAGTAAAATCTGGCGAATGGGCAAAAAATAAATCTCAATTATGCTCTAGAAATGGTACCAAGAAGAGCAAATCAGCTCCGTTTCGTGGCTCATAAATTCATGGAATTTAGTTCAATTAACCTTACTTAAATTTAGCTCGGCAGCACATCGGTAGCTTTTTACCATTTTATTATTCTTCAAGCTAACATATTAAAATGAGAAACTTGGGTATGTGAATAGTCCACTTCCAAACAGGGCTATGCAAAATTTTTTTAATTTTGAGTTTTTGATGGTTTTGCACAGGGTTTGAAAAACTGCCAGCAAAACAGCAACAGTCTCAAAAAATAAGCTGCTGCTGTTCTGAGAAATTTGTCATTATTTTTTTAGAACTTTTGAATTTTGATTTCCTTTTAAAATATCTACATTCGAAGCAGAGAGCATTCGAATCATTTTTTTTTTTGTTTCTCTGTGCTGTTGCTTTGCTGTGTAATTTCGACAGTAATTTTTGGAAAATGAAGGCTGTATAGTTACAGTACAGTAGAATTTTTTATTTTTTTTTACTTTTGTTGCGCTGTTCATTTTTTAATTTTGAAATGGAAATGAAATTCAAAGTAAATGAAAAAGAAAGTTGAAAGTAATTTCAAACCCTGGTTTTGCACCAGTGCACTATTTTTCAAAATCGAAATATTGAGGAATTAAACCCAATTACCGACTTTTGATTTTCCCAAAAAAAATAATTACCTTTTATTACACATTACTGAAGTAAATAAAAAATATAAAAAATAATGTCAGCAGGCTACCACTTGTTTGTCAGAACGCTTTCAAAGTCTTGGTTTCGATTTTTGTATTCATAAAAAAGATTTTACTCAAATTATATAAAAATCTCAAGTGGTGATAAAAAGCTAACGAATTTGAATAAAGTGTGTTTATAAAATGGAAAATATTAATAAAGGTTTGTAAAATCAAGAACAACAAACTTTTTTCTGAAACAATAATAATCGTTCATATATTTTTGAGTTTGAATAAGCCGTGTTGTGTTCTGATTTTTGTGTGTTTTTTCTGTGTAAAGCTTAGTATCGACCTCTCAAGAAACGCAAAAGTTCCATATAAAATGACGTACAAGAAATGCTCAAGAAATTTTTCTTGCGAAACTTTCTTGAGCGAGTATCGACCTTTTAAGAAATTTAATACACTTTTACCACTATTTTTCAACATAATGCGAACACAGCAACACAGGTTTTGCCAAGAAATATATCATCGAGCATTTATTTCTTAAAGAAATTTTGACGTCTGTTGACTTTTGTTACATGTTGATAAAAATGGTGGTGAAAATGGAAAAATTAATCGGAAAAAATATAGTGCACAATTTTTGTAATGATGCAAAGCGGAAGTTGACATCAATTTCTTACATCTACTTCCATTCTGGCCATCAATATACCACAGTTTAGCAGTAATATAAGGTCATCCTCGTCGCTTTCGATGATTTCCTAAAATAACAACAAAATAAAAATATTGAAAACAAATATTTAAAGCTTTTATTTAATGCCGGAATCGCAATTTGGCGTTCGGTCGGTCGCGCTTCTGACAAGTGAGTAGAAATGTATGGAAATATATGAAGCAAATCGCATTGTGACCTCAAGCGTTTGATCGTAAAATTTTTGTAATATCGTATATTTATTGCAACCCTGTATAACGCCTGAGTTGAATATTTCTCTACTAAGTCGGGCGTTTGACATTAAATAAATTCGAATTGTTTTCTTTCGATGAAAAATTGTAAAATTTATAAAAAAATTCAACAAAATATGTTAGTGGCAGTGAAAATGTTTGCAATCCAACATCTAATATCGAATGTCAGTGTGAAGCGGCTTTGAGGTACGATCAACGCGCGACCGACCTAACGCCAAATTGCGATTCGGGCATAATGCCATTACAATAATAGTTTTAAAAAAGTTTGAAAAAAACTTTTTTGAACTAAATACAACACACTTATGAGCACTACCGCTACAAGTTCACTTTAAAGAAAGTTCAACAAACTATTGAATGAGCTGAAATATGAAACTATACCACATTTTTTTTTTTTTTATTGCAAAGCCTACTACGATATTTTCAGTTTAGTAAAAAAAAAGTTTGAAAAAATGCGAATTGCTTATTTTAAATCATTTTCTTGGCTATAATAGTGCATGTAAATCAAAAAAAATTTATGATGTGTAAAACTACTTTAAATAACCTATTAAATGATGTATAGTTTATACAATTCTCTATTTTTTAAATATTTATTTTTGCGTTTTTACCAAACAAAAAAATTTAAATTTCACTTTAAGGACTCAATATGTCCTGAAAGGATAACGGTAGGTATAAATGTCATATGGAGAATATGTTCGCAGTTTCATTTAGTATAAAAATGATTATTACATTATTTCTCCAAAAATCATTGTTTAAGGAGATATTGGTCTCTAAAGCAATGCATAATTTTTAAGTCAATTTTTGAATTTTAGTTCACATGTGCGTGGCTATTTCCCACTACCGATGGTCAGATTTTTATGCAGATCTTATTTTCTATTGTCAAGCTATCAGAAAATACGCGGGGAGCGAAAAAATTAAATACTTTTGCAAATCCCATATGTTTTGTAGTCAGTCTACTGTATAGTTACAGTACAGTAGAATTTTTTATTTTTTTTTTTACTTTTGTTGCGCTGTTCATTTTTTAATTTTGAAATGGAAATGAAATTCAAAGTAAATGAAAAAGAAAGTTGAAAGTAATTTCAAACCCTGGTTTTGCACCAGTGCACTATTTTTCAAAATCGAAATATTGAGGAATTAAACCCAATTACCGACTTTTCATTTTCCCAAAAAAAATAATTACCTTTTATTACACATTACTGAAGTAAATAAAAAATATAAAAAATAATGTCAGCAGGCTACCACTTGTTTGTCAGAACGCTTCCAAAGTCTTGGTTTCGATTTTTGTATTCATAAAAAAGATTTTACTCAAATTATATAAAAATCTCAAGTGGTGATAAAAAGCTAACGAATTTGAATAAAGTGTGTTTATAAAACGGAAAATATTAATAAAGGTTTGTAATATCAAGAACAATAAACTTTTTTCTGAAACAATAATAATCGTTCATATATTTTTGAGTTTGAATAAGCCGTGTTGTGTTCTGTTTTTGTGTGTTTTTTCTGTGTTAAATAGAATATAAATAAGTTGGATCATATAGGATCAATACAAATTATATATGTAGTTACAGCTAATAGCGTCCTCTTTAATGCAAATGTTATTTTATCTGCGGGAGTTTGCAAGCGAGGCTACAATTTCACTTTTTTCTGAGCAAAGTAAACTTCTAAAATGGCGATACTTTACAATTTTATATTGACAATAATAAAAATATAAAACTCATTTATATATAGGGTTTAAAAACCTTATAATTTCCCTTGAAAATAACGTTTCACTTTTTCGGATATCTTCTTTAGTACCTGAGGTATTGTTATTTTAATATCACTAACTTGCTAAAAAAAATAAAAAAACTTTAAAATTTCCTATCGCAAAGTTAATGACCTTAAAATAACAATATCTCCAAAACCACACATAACATCGAAAATCTGACTTCAGATTCAGATCCAGCGTATCGGAAACCTTTAGAAAAGTAAAATTTTATCTCTATTTGAAATTCAACATAAATTTACAGTTTCCACTATGTATGGCAGCAGCAGCGAAAAATGGGCGTGGCTCGCCCATTTTCGTCACGAGACATTATTCTTACCTTTAAATACCCTATGAAAAGTTTTAGACCGATATCTTAACTCTAACTACATAATATTATTCCTCAAAAACTGAATTTTGAACCATAGTTCAGTGTTTAATAATAATAATAATACACTGGCGCTATTATAACTCTGACGAGTTTTATGGCCGAACTTTTCTCCCAATTCGAGGTGTGCTCTTTTTGTTTTTTTCCTACTAATTGGGTGAACCTAAAGTTTTATGCCGGCTCCGAACGGCGAATACATTTTTGTGAGAAGCGTTTTCATGGCAGAAATACACTCGGAAGGGTTGCCGTCCACTGTCGAGAGGTGGCCGCTATTTCTAAAAACCCAATAATTGAGTTTTGATTAATTAGAAAACATTTTTAGGTGTTTGTCCGGACTGGGGTTAGAACTCGAGACCTCTGGTATAGCAGGCGAGCACTCTACCCACTGCAACACAGCGGCCACCAGTGTTTAAAGGTGTATAATATCCGTAAAGGATTTATACCAAAATGCTTACGTATTCTGAAAAATTAGCATTAAATACGAATACACTGTCAAAAGTCTCTTTCTGAAAAAGTTGCTCATACGCCTAGGCATACATTGTCTAATAACACTGCTCTACAGCCAAAAAATACTCTGAACGCAACCATCCTTTCTATATGTAAAATCGGTCGCTGATTCCGAAAATCGGGTTCATTTTTAATTCTATGGGAAGGTTTTTGAGATATCGGCAATTTACCGTTATTTGGCCAATGTGTCCACTTAATCCTGTATATCTCTTTAACACAGTGAGTTATATTCCTTAGGGTGACACCATACGAAAGAAAATTAAATTTCCTTTTCACGGCTCCTATAACATTTTTCTCTAACTCTTATAGTTTCTGAAATATTGACGATTAAATTTTAATTTTTTCGATTTTTTACGATTTTTTGAAGTAAAAATTGACTTTGTCAGGCAATATCTTTAAAACCAATACTTTTACCTTCGGTTTTACTCCTTTTCATGAAGCTCTATTCTATTACCAAAAAAATAAGCTATCAACGATGAAAATCCATTGTAAAATGGAAAAGTTATAGGCGATCAAGTAAATACAGCCAGGTCGCGCAATGCCTCTGCACGCGTACATTCTATGCATATTGTACCAATACCTACACATCTGCAGTAGCAGCACATTGGCAGCGCAGTAGATACAAGCCCATTTACGGGTATAACATGCATAAAATATACCCGTGTAGAGGCATTGTGCGACTTGGCTGTATTTACTTGATCGCCTATAACTTTTCCATTTTACCATGGATTTTCTTCGTTGATAGCTTATTTTTTTGCTAATGGAATGGAGCTTCACGTAAAAGATTAAAACCGAAGGTGAAGACATTGGTTTTAAAGATATTGTCTGACAAAGTCAATTTTTTCTTCAAAAAATCGTAAAAAATCGAAAAAATTAAAATTTAATCGTCAATATTTCAGAAACTATAAGAGTTAGAGAAAAATGTTATAGGAGCCATGAAAAGGAAATTTAATTTTCTTTCGTTTGGTGTCACCCTAAGGATTATAACTCACTGTGTTAAAGAGTTATACTGGATTAAGTGTACCCATTGGCCAAATAACGGTAAATTTCCGATATCTCAAAAACCTTCCCATAGAATTAAAAATGAACCCGATTTTCGGAATCAGCGACCGATTTTACATATAGATAGGATAGTCACGTCCAAAGTACAGACAAAAAATTTCATTTTGTGATCCAGTGTAATTATTATGCGCTTCAGTTTTAAAACTAAAAATTACTGTCTTAAAACTATCTATGAGAAATACTAAACATCGAATTTGTAAAAATCTGTCATATTGTAGTTTAATTTTTTATATCGTTAAATTCCTTATGGGCTAAGCTCTCAGGTAATAACAGAAAATAATCAAATAAAATAGATCTTGCTGTCGTTGTAGTTTTTTCTAATTTGTGGCTTAACATGAAAAATTCATATAGCTCTGTTTGAAAGTGGACCACGCATTTGTCTGTACAATGTCGTGTAATCTATATTATTAATACGCTAACATAAATTTTGTTCCTTCTTCTCCGTCGAAACTACTGAACCGATTTTAAAACTAAGCACACCATTCGAAAGGTATTGCTCTCAAATAGAACTGTGCCAATTTTCATGAAAATTGGTTGGAAAATTCGTCCACAATCGTCGTTGGAAAATTCCCATGTGGTTGTTGTTGTATGCTTTTTCACACAACAGAGCTGTCTCCATGCGCAAGCATATGTACCTGACTTTGTGCGTTTTCACCAAACTACGCAATTCTGAACATGTTTGGCTGGATGTGGTGTGTAGTTTCAAAGAAGTAGAAACGTAAAAAGGTAGCAAAATTACTACAACAAAAACATAATGGCAAGGAATAAGTAGGATAAGAAATAATAAATAAAGAAAGTAGAAATAAAATGAGACAATTATGTACATATATTGTACAATGTACATATGTATCTATGTATGTACGTAGTTAGAAGAATTAGTAGGACGAGTAACAACAACACCACACCAAATATAACAGCAACAACAACATCTACAAACAAAAACAATATCTACAAACAACAACAACAACAACAACATATTAGCAGTGACAATGAGAAGAAGCACTATAACAAAAAGAAATAGACGGAATAAGTAGAATAAAAAGAAAAAGTAAGAAAGAAAGGGGGAAAGGAACGTCGAGAAATAGAAAGAAGCAATTAGGAAGACTAGAAACAACGATAACAACAACAGTAAGGTTTTTTACCGTTATTTTCAGAAAATTCATTAACGTAGAGGAATTAAGAAGAAAAGTAGCAACGACAACAACAACAATACGGGTTTTTACAGTTATTTTAAGAAAGTTCATAAATTTTGTTCCATCTTTTCCGTCGAAACTACTGAACCGATTTTAAAATTAAGAACACCATTAGAAAGGTATTGCCCTCAAATAGAACTGCGCCAATTTTTATGAAAATTGGTTGGAAAATACGTCCGCAATCGTCGTTGGAAAATTGACGTGTGGTTGTTGTTGCATGCTTTTGAGCACAACACAAAGTCAAGTAATAAGAAGGATAAGAAAGAATAAGAAAGAATAAGTAGGAAAGAAATTTAGGAAAGAAAAGAGCAGAAATAGATAGATAGAAGTTCATATGTAGGAGAATTGTGAAGACAAGTAACGACAACAACGCCAACAACAACAAAATAGTAGCGGTGACATTAGCAACAAAAGGAGCAGCATCAACAGGAACAATAATAAAATAGTAACAGTGACAATAACAACAAACAATTATACAACAAGTAAGGAAGCCTAAGTTCGAGTGGAATCGAACATTAGATACTCAGCTGTATGCTTTCATTGTTTGTTTGCGTTTGATGGAAACACGGTGCACTTAATATAAAGCGAGTGCTGCATAAAGTGGGCGTAGTCACGCCCATTTTCTAAATTTTTATCAGTCATCCAACTAAGCATATCAATATTATACTTTGTGCAAAATTTCATTCCTTTATGACTTCTAGTTACAAAGATGTCATGTTACAAATTCCCAAAGGGTGTTCCAGAAATATCTTTCTTAAAAAGTAGGCGTGGTCATAAACCGATTTCAATAAATTTTTGCGTGTCTATTAACACAAGTTATAAAAGTGTATAAACCAAGTTTCGTCATAATATCTCAATTATTTGTCGAGTTATAGGCTAAGAAATCTCGTATATCCCTTTGTGTAAAAAGAGGCGGTGCCACGCCCATTTTCCAAAATTTTTCTATTTGTTGTTTCCGGTCTATTGTGGAAGTCATGCCACAAAATTTCAATGACAGATCTTTATATTTGACAGAGATATCGCTTAAAATGTTTTTATTAGGCCCCTTTATAGTTCCCATATATAAAAGTGGGCGTGGCCCTAAACCGATTTCGGAAATTTTTCGTCCAAATATTTGACTAAGTAAGTATATCACGCGTACCAAATTTCATCGATATATCTTCAACGGTTTCTGATTTATGACTCATAAAACTTTCAATGTTTGCCCCTTAATAAGTGGGCGTGGCACCGCCCATTTTCCAAAATTTTTGTGTTTTTCGTTTTATGTCCGCAGTTGGACTTACGCGACAAAATTTCAATGATAGATCTTTATATTTGACAGAGATATCGCTTAAAATGTTTTTATTAGGTCACTTTGTAATATACATATATAAAAGTGGGCGTGGCCGTCAACCGATTTTAACTATTTTCCGTCCAAACGTATGCCTAAGTAAGTAAATCACGCGTACCAAATTTTGTCGATATATCTTCAATGGTTTCTGAGTTATGACATATAAAACTTTCAAGGTTTGACCCTTAATAAGTGGGCGTGGCACCGCCCATTTTCCAAAATTTCATCAAATTTCTTCCTAGGGGCCTGAGCTCAACACGTGGGTAAAATTTCATCGCTCCAGCTATATTAGTGACTGAGATACCAAATTTCCGATTATTTCTATATAGGAAAAGTGGGCGTGGTCATGGTCCGATTTCGCCCATTTTCAATACCAACCGTCCCAGTCTCGATACCAACTTTCATTTCAAATTTCATCAAAATATCTCAATTTTTGCGCGAGTTAGAGTGTTTACAGACGGACGGACAGACGGACAGACGGACGGACGGACGGACGGACAGACGGACGGACGGACGGACGGACATGGCTAAATCGATTTCTCTTTTCTGATCATTTTGATATATATAAGTCTATATCTATCACGATTATTTCACTCTGTTACAATCCACCGTTATGTGATTAAAACTATAATACTCTGTGTACTAGTACAGCTGAGTATAAAAACTATAGTTGCACCTTAGTCATAAGAAAACATCTAGAAAACTGTCGAATTTCGACAGTAGGCAGCACTCTAGTGTGTTTTAATGCATAATATTAAATTAAATTCAAAAGTGATTAACAATTTTCCTTGTTAAAATTAGCATTACACCTTTTATGAACTTACAGAAAACCAATTTATTTAATTACGCCAGTAAAATTACAAACAAACGCCGCGGTCGAATTGAATTATGTCGATAAGGATTAATTTTTATCTTGTTAAATGTCCAAAATATGTACATATGTATGTACAAAAATGAACGCTCATAACAAAAATTGTAATGACACTGTGATTTTACAGAAATGCAATCAAAAGGATATATGTACATATGTATGTATGTACCACATTTGTGTCTGCAGGCATGCATATTTACATGCAGATATTATTTACATACATACATACATATATGTATGTATGTATATGCATCATACACAAATAAGTGCATACATATGTACATACATATCCGATCAATAATTGCATACTATTAGCATGCGCACCGTATTTATTATTATTACGGGATCTGATTAATTTGCATTGAAAACTTTGTGTGCATAATTTTCCTTTTCAATACGTTTTCCACGTGAGCTTTTCGGGCCAAAGAAATTTTCAAGAGCCCAGCCAGCGAGCATTTGTGTACTTTTACTCAAAGTAGAGTGGAGTAATATTGCAAATTGCGATTGCGAATGCGAGTGGAAGTTTGCGTGTGACATGCATTTACATATATACAGACATACAAACATATATATATGAATATGTATCAGACATACTACATACGTATTTACGTAGTTTTCCCATCTTTTCCACGCAATTTTCCATTTTATATCTCTTTTGTTGAATACTCTTTATCTACTGTATCTGTATGCGTTTGTGACATGCCTCTCTCTTTTCTTACGTGCTCTGTGTGTGCATCGTTGAAAGCTCTTAGTTTTCATCATTTGTTCGGAATTGGGTTGGGCGTGTTTTGTTTGTGTGTTGTTGTTGTTGTTGTTGTTATTGAAAGCTTTGAAAGCTTATTGTATGCTTATTTTTTTATTGTTATAGTTTCATTTTTTAATTTCGCTTTCGATAAGCTTCGATTAGTTGTTCGATTAGAGATATGTTTGTTTAGCTATAGGAATGATTAAAATTTAGCATAAAAGTAATTGTATTCATAAAAAGCTGAAATTTTTTATTTTTTTTAAACAGTGAAGCATTACATCAATAAATCATATCTGTCATTTAATGATTAAAAATGTTAATGATTATTAATTAAAGCATGTTTGGTGTTTGTAACTCTGTAGTGATTAATTATTCACCTATTTAAGTATTAATTAATCGATTAATTAATTTTAGTTGCATGAATATTTAGATTATTTGAGTATTTTCAATTATTTTTGATTTCTTTTTTGATTAATACAATTATTTGATTGTTTTCAAATGTTCTTGATTACTTTTAAATGCATGATTAATTCAATTATTTGACTATTTTTAACTATTTCTGATTTTCTAATTACATGATAAGGTAATTAATTAATCGGTCAATTAATTTTATTCTTGCCTACAAAAATGTTACTCATACGCCATGGCGTACAGTGGTTTGGTACGGACAAAATAATAAATATAATCATATAAAGCAAAATAAACGTATAATTGAAAATTATGAAGCAATTCAAAAAAATCAAACACTTAAAAACAATTATACAATCAAAAAAAAGGAAATAATTGATTGTATGTTTATCTATCTTTAATTATTTCTTTAATGGCTATTAATCATTATTATTTTTAATAATTTTTTTTACTTTAATTGATTATTAATTGCCAAGTTAATCTCTACATAGATGTCCTCTATGCAAAGCAGTAATAAATGGTAATATTTTTTCTATAAAAATAAAAAAATAAAAATTGATTCACCCTGTATAAGAAACAAAGCTCAGCACGTCTACAATTGATCACTATAGTAATTATTTATGGTGGAAGCTTAACATACTCTCACTCTCCACTACATTGAGTCTACTGCTTCTCAAATTGCGCCTAAATGTATTAGTTTGAATACAATTAAAGCAAATGCCTCCTTCAAAGCTTAAATATACATTTTGTTTCTTTTTTTTTGCTTGGAATACATGAGTTATCCACTTTCAAAAAGAGCTATGTGAATTTTTCATATTAAGCCACAAATTAGAAAAAAAAACACTACAGCAACAAGCTCTATTTTATTTGAATATTTTTCGTTATTACCTGATAGCTTAGCCCACAAGGAATTTAACGATATAATAGATTTAAACCGCTATGACAGACCTTTGAAACTCTATAAATATAATCACATATAGACGTTTGAAAGTGTATTCGTATTGAATGCTATTTTTCCACAATACGTAGGGAATACATCAAAAACTCAAAATCGAAAAAAATTCACATAGCCATGTTTGAAAGTGTATAGTACATAAATCCAAAGCACTTGACTATATTACAATCAAAGAATACAAACAAACACACCCACACATTTTGCCTGGGTTAGGTAAATGTTACAGAAAGAAAATATGTAATTGAACAGTACATACATATGGATGTATCTATGTGTGGTTTTTTTGAATGGAAGATATGCCGATATTACATATGACCTTAGAACTTAGACTATTAAATTACAACAAAAAAAAAACTTTTGTAATTGTGCATACAATGAAAGATAAAAACTTACTATATTGGCAATTAAATGGTGGATTTACTACAAAATGTATGTATATATTTAATACACTGTGCAACATCACTTTTGGGGGCGGAATAATTCCACACAGAGGGAAAGATCACTAGCCATATGTTAAAACACCCTAACCATTTTGATAACTGAGCTAAAAAATTTTTGTATTGTCATTTTAAACTTGCGAAATTTCATCTGAATAATTTTTAAGGAAAAAAGTGTTAAAATGTATATTGCAATATGTATGTTGCTAACAAATATATAATAAAATTGCACGAGCTTTACTTTCGTAGAACACTTTAACCCGCTATAAAAAAATAATACTTTAACCCTCTAACACCCAAAAGAAGAGCTCGTTTTGATCCATTTTTTAGAAAGTTAAAAAAATTAGTATTTTGAGCGTAAATAGAGGGTTAAAATGTTCTAGAAAATTATTCGCCATGAAATTTCACTAGGCGTTTCCGCAGACAAAATCTTTGGTACTAAGAACGTAAAAGCACATTTTAACCCTCTATCGGCAGTCAAAATACTATTTTTATCGGACTTACTAAGATAGAATTCAAAAGCAGCACTTCGTGAAGGTGTTGGCGGATTAAAGTATTGTACGAAATGGAAGCTCGTGCAATTTTATTATAAGTTTCTTAACAACCCTAACCCTTTTTTCCTTCATATAAAACAACTCTGACCAAATTTCGCTAATTTAAAATGGCAATACAAAAAAAAAAATTTTACCTCAGGGAGCAAAACGTTTTGGGGGTTTTACTACATGTATAGTGTGTAGATATTATTGTGCGCCACCAAAAGTGCTGTTGCACAGTGTTATTTGTGTAAGTTTACGAATACGCAATTTCTATTTACATATATACATAAATACGCACTTTCATTGCTTTACCTTTTTATTTAAAAACAAGTAAGGAAGCCTAAGTTCGAGTGGAATCGAACATTAGATACTCAGCTGTATGCTTTTATTGTTTGTTTGCGTTTGATGGAAACACGGTGTAGGTACTTTCTATAAAGCAAGTGCTGCATAAAGTGGGCGTAGCCACGTCCATTTTCAACATTTTTATCAGTCATCCAACTAAGCATATGAATATTATTCTTTGTGCAAAATTTCACTCCTTTTTGACTTCTAGTTACAAAGATGTCACGTTACAAATTCCCAAAGGGTGTTCCAGAAATATCTTTGTTAAAAAGTAGGCGTGGTCATAAACCGATTTCAATAAATTTTTTCGTGTCTATTAACACAAGATATAAAAGTGTATAAACCAAGTTTCGTCATAATATCTCAATTATTTGTCGAGTTATAGGCTAAGAAATCTCGTATATTCCTGTTTCTAAAAAGAGGCGGTGCCACGCCCGTTTTCCAAAATTTTTGTGGTTTTCGTTTTATGTCCGCAGTTGGACTCCTGCTATAAAATTTCAATGATATATCTTTATATTTGACAGAGATATCGCTTAAAATGTTTTTATTAGGTCACTTTATAAGACCCATATATAAAAGTGGGCGTGGTCGTCAACCGATTTTGGAAATTTTTCGTCCAAACATTTGCCTAAGTACATATATCACGCGTACTAAATTTCATTGATATATCTTCAATGGTTTCTGAGTTATGACTCATAAAACTTTCAATATTTGCCCCTTAATAAGTGGGCGTGGCACCGCCCATTTTCCTAAATTTTTGTGCTTTTTGTTTTATGTACATAGCTGGACTCATGCCACAAAATTTCAGTGATAGATCTTTATATTTGACAGAGATATCGCTTAAAATGTTTTTATTAGGCCCCTTTATAGTTCCCATATATAAAAGTGGGCGTGGCCGTCAACCGATTTTGGCAATTTTCCGTCAAAACATTTGTTTAAGTAAGTAAATCACGCATACCAAATTTCATCGATATATCTTCAACAGTTTTTGAGTTATGACTCATAAAGCTTTCAATGTTTGCTCCTTAATAAGTGGGCGTGGCACCGCCCATTTTCCAAAATTCCATCAAATTTCTTCTTAGGGGCCTGAGCTCAACACGTGGGTAAAATTTCATCACTCTATATTAGTGGCTGAGATACCAGATTTCCGATTTTTTCTATATAGGAAAAGTGGGCGTGGTCATGGTCCGATTTCGCCCATTTTCAATACCAACCGTCCCAGTGTCGATACCAACTTGCATTTCAAATTTCATCAAAATATCTCAATTTTTGCGCGAGTTAGAGTGTTTACAGACGGACGGACGGACAGACGGACAGACGGACAGACGGACGGACGGACGGACGGACGGACGGACGGACATGGCTCAATCGATTTCTCTTTTCACCCTGATCATTTTGATATATATAAGTCTATATCTATCTCGATTATTTCATTCTGTTACAATCCACCGTTAGGAGATCAAAACTATAATACTAATAAAAATATTTATAGCTTTTCTTTGCGCTATCTTTATATCCAACTCAGCTAGCTATTCGATTCAGATTTTAGTTGAAAAGGATGTCTGCAAAGTGTGCAGTTAAGGGTGATAGAATTTAAGCCCAAAATTAGACTTTAGTTTTTCGTGATTTTCTCAAAATAACTCCAATGGAGCATTTTTAGATAAAGTGCTAATCTAATAATTTTTCACATTCCTTTCGCTAACCACACAAATTTTTTCCACAAAAAAAAAATATATGTCCATGCATAGCATAATCAATTCAATAAATTCATTGATTACGCTCATAAAACTTTTTTATTTTGTTTTTCCATACATAAATTCAATCAACGTAAGTGTCGTCAGTGAGACAAATTTTATTGCAATAAATTTGCGAAAATGTTGCCAAAGCGTGTAAGTTTAGCACGACACGGAACGGCATGGCGAGGCAAAGCAAGGCACGTAAACTTGTTTACAAGTGGAGTGAAAAAAACAAGAAAATGCAAAAAAAAAAACGAAATAAATGCAAAAAAAAACAAAATAAATGCAAAAAAAAAAACAAAACAAATGCAAAAAAAAAAAGAAAATACAAAAAAAAATCTAAAACTTAAATTCAGCTGCGCTTGCAGTGGAGTTGAGCTAAATATGTATGTGTGTTTGTATGTAAGTCGAATATAAAATTACTTTCAAGCACGACACAAACACCTGTTGCAGCAGCAGCAGTAGAAAAATATGTAGGTATGCAGGTATTTGCTTTTTGCAACTTGCAATTCATTTAAAAATCACTTACCAGTCAGCGAAGCAACCCCACAACAAGTGCTCGCTCGCTCTCCCCCTCGCCGCGATGCCTGCTGTGCTTGTCTTGCTGCTTTTCCAAAACTCATTCGTGCGCATGTATACTTGTATTTGGATGGTGTGTGTGTGTGTGTGTGTGTGTGTGTAACTTTAGCAAAAAGTCGAGTCCAGGGGTAAATAGAAAGCAATAAATCAAAATTATTTTTTTAAGTGAAACAAAGTAAAAAACAGAAACGAAAAATGATTTGAAGTGCTTGGCAATTTTTGTTTTAGCATGGTTTCCCCCCTCACACATGCAACCTCCTACTAACACAATTTAAACTGTCAACAAGTGTTGCGTTTCGTTGAGTGTTCCACTGCAATGCTGAAGCTGCTTGTGTTTTGTTTTTGTTGTTTCTTGTAATTTTTTTTTATGATTCCCTAATTCCTTTCTCTAGCTTGGCATGTATTGTTTTTATTGATTTTTTTTTTACTGCTATTATTACTTTTAGTTTTTGTTATTGTTGCGCCCAAACAAGTGCTGTGTAGAATTTGTTGCAAGCCAAGGCCACATAAGTTTTTTTTGGCTACAGCGAAAAGTTGAGAAATATGAATGAGCAATGAAATGAATTGAATTTAATAATGTGCTTGAATGTATGTAAATATGTATGTAATATGTCAAAAAGAAAAGAAAAATATGATTGAGCTGCTTTCACTTGCTGCTGGCAGCGTAACTAAGCTGTAGTGAAATTTTCTTTGCAAATTGTATTAAATTGATATTTAATTTAGAAGAAGCAGCGAAGTACGTAAACACGCCTGCCAAAGTGAAAATTAAAGCGAAAGCGAAAGTGAAAGGCGTGATAAGAAAATTGATTTCTTAACTAAGTAAAACAAATCGCTTTGACTATAAACTTTTGATTGGAGCTTAGTAAAAGTGTAAAATAAGAAAGCGTATGAGAGGAGGCATACAAAAAGTTGCGTATACGACATGGTGTCTGTACTTACATATCGATGCTTTCAAACAATACTGTACTAAGTCGGAAAACTGTGTTTTGCAGGAGAAACTCTCCAAGTTTAAATTCGATATGAAACTTCAGTTGCATGCTAAGTATGTATATCTTCGCTTGTAACTTCTATTTGAATTGAAAGGTCAATACCAAAACTCGGTAACATCTAAGTTAGGGTACGCTTTTGTTTTTTTTGTATGCACACTTTTGCTTATAACTTTTGATTGAATTGTCTGATTGACACGAAAATTTGAAAGCATCAAAATTAAGGGCACAGCCAGACGACGCAACAAATTACTTTCAGAAAGTGAAAAATTCAAATTTTTGTATTTGTTTTTTTTTTAAGAAACAAAAACAAAAATTTGAATTTTTCACTTCTTTAAAAAAAAAAAACAAATACAAAAATTTGAATTTTTCACTTTCTGAACGTAATTTCTTGCGTCGTCTGGTTGTGCCCTTAGCCATGTAATACTTGAAAAACGGGAAAACGTACTAAGTCGACTTAGTACAGTATTATTTGGAAGCGTCGGTATGTTGTACATTGGAGCGAATCGCAAAAAAAAGTTCGCCGCACGCCCCCCACATGATTTCCTTTTCGAAAACATTTCTAGAATTTTTTTTTATTTTTTTTGACACCGCTAGATGTCGCTAAAATTCATATTTTTCATATCTTCGGTATTTATGGTCCGCCCCCTAAGCTTGATACACAAATGTCTTTGCCTTGAGTGGAGGGTTTCTACTTTATAACTAAATTAACGCTATTTGCGCCATTGGGGTCACTACCACCCAGCACTTAGTTCATACCACCTTAATGTTACTTTTTTTTGTCGGCATGTTAAACGTCGTCAAAAAACATGAATCTTTTTTAAAAGAAGTATTTCGGGCGCTTCAGTAGAATTGGAAATAAAACACATTTAACATTCAGAGGAATATACATAAGCTTATCGCTTTCTGTGGTATTTTAGGTTAATTTTACAAAGATTTTTTCTGAGCAGACCCCCACCGAAATTTTTTGGCGAATAAGTTTCTAGAACAAAAAAAAAAAAAAAAAATTAGCCCTCCAGCGAGCTTAAAAATACTATTTCCTGATTATATTATACTAGCAAATACCCGTCCCACTTCGCTGCGACAAATCACACTATGCCACTCCCTTCCCTATCGGTCTCCCCACCAAACAGCATTTCCCGTTCTCCCTATCTTTTCCTCCTCTTATACTACTCTCTCTCTCCCTCCCCGTCTCACGTTCCTTATCAACAACTTTCCATGGCCATCCGGTACACATATCGGTTTACATCATGATTACTAATATATTTTGGATAACTGACTGGAAAATTGGAATGGAATGAACTCTCTATTGAAGCTCTGATGGATACCTTTAATTTGACACCAAAAATGCCCAAAAATATTTGGGGACATCCGGGTCCACGTTTTGGTCTCTATCTAGAGAACCGACTGGAAAATTGGAATGGAATGAACTCCTTATTGAAGCTCTGATTGATACCTTTAATTTGATACCAATATTGCGAAAAAATATTTGGGGGCTATTTAGGTCCATGTTTTGGCCTCAATCCCGGGAACCGATTGAGATATCCGTATAGTGTAAAATATATATGGATACCCTGATCAGCACCTTTAATTTGATGTCAATATTACGAAAAAATATTTGGGGTCATCCGGGTCCACGTTTTGGTCTCTATCTAGAGAACCGACTGGAAAATTGGAATGGAATGAACTCTCTATTGAAGCTCTGATTGATACCTTTAATTTGATACCAATAATGGTCAAAAATATTTCGGGGGCTATTTAGGTCCATGTATTGGTCTCAATCCCGGGAACCGATTGAGATATCCGTATAGTGTAAAATATATATGGGTACCCTGATCAGCACCTTTAATTTGATACCAATATTACGAAAAAATATTTGGGGTCATCCGGGTCCACATTTTGGTCTCTATCTAGAGAACCGACTGGAAAATTGGAATGGAATGAACTCTCTATTGAAGCCCTGATTGATACCTTTAATTTGATACCAATAATGGTCAAAAATATTTCGGGGGCTATTTAGGTCCATGTTTTGGCCTCAATCCCGGGAACCGATTGAGATATCCGCATAGTGTAAAATATATATGGATACCCTGATCAGCACCTTTAATTTGATACCAATATTACGAAAAAATATTTGGGGTCATCCGGGTCCACGTTTTGGTCTCTATCTAGAGAACCGACTGGAAAATTGAAATGGAATGAACTCTCTATTGAAGCTCTGATTGACACCTTTAATTTGATACCAATAATGGTCAAAAATATTTCGGGGGCTATTTAGGTCCATGTTTGGCCTCAATCCCGGGAACCGATTGAGATATCCGTATAGCATAGATGGCCAAAACTATCACATTCAAACATTTATATTTTATGAAGCGCTGAGAGAATGAGGAGAATAAGTCGCTCACGCGTCTCGTCAAAACAATGTTGCCAACATTTCCAATTTATCCGGAAAAGGGAATTTTAAGTAGAAGGGACTTTTTATAATGCAAATAGTGCGATAAGTAAATTTTTTCGACCGGTTAAACTTTGTTTTGAAAGAGAAATCCTGTAAAATATGGCTGCACACTCTTGACCTTGTTTGTCAAAACATTTTAATGTGCCTTGACAAAGGTTTTTAAAAAATATTCCGTCAGTATACGGGAGCAACTGTTTCGCAAGAGCTAAAGCAATCATGTAAGAGGCTGTTTTAACTTGTTTGCTCCAATTCGGTTCACAAATCGTATTGGGAAGTTCCGCTTTCAAGGCTCCTTTTAATCGTAAAACCAAGCTTTCTCTCTCCATATTTAATACGCCATCATAATCCCTGGCATGAATTGTCCTATAATGGCGTTCGACAAAAAATTTGGTCGCCCGGGCGATATCACTATGACACACCAAACATTTTTCCCCCTTTTCCCCATTGCTAATTACTAAGAAATCTGTTTCCCAATTTAAGTTAAACATTTTTCGCAGCAACCTGATTACTTGAAAGTTGCGCGTCGAATGAGCACGATCACAACAAAACTGTAGTTTCGGCATCACTGGTTCATACAAAATGCTTATATGTGTGCGTTAGCAGTGAAGCTTATCTTGTGTACGTGTGAAAGCAGAGGAGAAAAAATTGGCACGCGTGCCTATGGGATGGCCATCTATGCCGTATAGTGTAAAATATATATGGATACCCTGATCAGCACCTTTAATTTGATGTCAATATTACGAAAAAATATTTGGGGTCATCCGGGTCCACGTTTTGGTCTCTATCTAGAGAACCGACTGGAAAATTGGAATGGAATGAACTCTCTATTGAAGCCCTGATTGATACCTTTAATTTGATACCAATAATGGTCAAAAATATTTCGGGGGCTATTTAGGTCCATGTTTTGGCCTCAATCCCGAGAACCGATTGAGACATCCGTATAGTGTAAAATACATATATATGGATACCCTGATCAGCACCTTTAATTTGATACCAATATTACGAAAAAATATTTGGGGTCATCCGGGTCCACGTTTTGGTCTCTATCTAGAGAACCGACTGGAAAATTGAAATGGAATGAACTCTCTATTGAAGCTCTGATTGATATCTTTAATTTGATACCAATAATACAGAAAAATATTTCGGAGGAATCTGGGTCCATCTTTTGGCCTATATCTCGGGAAGGGGTTCAGATACCAGAATTAAATGTGGTCATAATTTCAATCTAATACCAGGTGATCATTGTGTCAAAATTTGAATGTGATCGGCCCGTTAGTTTCGGCGTCCATAGGGAACAAACATACAAACAAACAAACAAACAAACAAGCAAACTTTCATCCTTATATATATAGATTTGCTCGCCGCATAAAAAGCGGTCAAAATAACGCTTTCTTATGGGTGATAGATGGTTAATATGTTCTAGAAAATTATTCGGCATAACATTTCAGATGTCTCAATGACTGAGGCAAAAATATGCATTCAAACAGACAGACAGACGGACAGATGGCCACACGGCTCAATCGGCTCAGCTCATGATTCTGATCATTTCGGTATATATTTTGGTGGGTCTAACCCTTCCCCTTCTAGTAAGTACTTTCAACAAATCTGTTTTGGCACAAAATTATAATACCATTTCATAATGTACATGAAAGGCATAAAAATAGCATTTTTCTCAATTTCTGTTCACATGCAAATGTCATTTAACTATAAAGCATTGTTAAGTATATCAGACACTAAGTTATATAAATCATAATCGATTAATATAGAAATTTTTAGTTAAATATTCATATTGGCTTACTTATACATCCAAAAAATTTGCGCCTTAAATAAGTCTTATTTCGTTTGATCATAAGTTTTATAATTTAATGCCCTAAACCTATGAGGCTGATTTAGCTGCATTGATATCAACGCCTCATAAGGAATACTCTTTCTCTCTTTATCTGAGATAAATCCACTATTTCTAAGGCTTATTCACCATGGGACATAAGGCTTATATCTTTCTTTATACTTTACATATGTATAGCGAGCTTCAGTACGTTATATAAGGCTTATATTATAAAGCATATAAGAAATTCCAGCAATTTTGTCTATGTATTAACAGAAAATTAAATTTTAAAATTTGCTGAAGCCAAAGGAATGAGCGCTTTTCCAGCAAGCAGCGCCTCTGAAGTGTTCCTTATGTGTTTACTCTCCTTATACCACTATTTGGGGTGTAAGTATGTATATGCATATGTTTATATTAATTGTGTGCCTTTATATTCAAGTTTTTTCCTTCATAAATTGTGTTGCAACAAACGCTTGAGTTGTTGTTTCGTTCACTGGTTCGTTCGTTCGTTTGGCGCCCGCATTCATTCGCTTTTTATCCACTTGAAGTGCTATTGAAATGCCATTGATGTATGCTGCCTTGAATGCCATCACATCACATCATCAATAGACTAATCGCCTGCGGCATCGGCAGCGTCACCATCAGCAACCACAAACACAACGTCATACGTTATTATTATTTCGCTGGTTGTTGTTGCGTCGGCAATACATTTTCCTTGTAGTAGTCACATAAAGTAAGACTATACGTCTATTTGTGACAGAGTTTTGTTAGAGAGAAGCTCGTAGATTGGCGATTGTACTAAACTTACGGAGAAGCATAGACCGCAAGGCAGACGTTTAAGGTTTATTCAACTCATAACTTCAGAATAGTATTTTTATTTTTGTGCAATCTCCTTTTCCAGTTTGGCTTTGCATTGGCAACAACAATTGCATACAAAAATTAAACGTTCTGAGAAGCAGTATCATAAACTCATGCTTGGGTAGGAATTGATTCGATTGCCTTGTATGATGGCGGATAAAGTGAGTGAAGGATCTCAGCAATTAACAAATTTCGTAGTTAAAACTGAATAAATGAAATTGATGCCCATCACTGTTTTACAACAACAAGTGAACAAAACTTGGCAGCCAATTGCTTTATTTAGTCGAACACTACCACCACCTTAGTAACTAAGATTCTTATAGGCGTGTTTATACTATAGTTGATGGCCGGTGTGCTTATGAGTAATCAATTGTTTCAGTAACGAGAAGTGGCCGCTGTGGTGCAGTGGGTAGAGTGCTCGCCTGCTATGCCAGAGGTCTCGGGTTCAAACCACGGTCCGAGCAAAACACCAAAACAATTTTTCTAATTAGTAAAAATCCAATTATTGGGTTTTTTAAGAGCAGCGGTCACCTCTCGGCAGTAGGCGGCATACCCTCCGAGAGTATTTCTGCCATGAAAAAGCTTCTCACAAAAAATGCATTCGCCGTTCGGAGCCGGCATAAAACTGTAGGTCCACCCAATTAGTAGGAAAAACAAAAAGGAGCACACCTCGAATTGGGAGAGAAGCTCGGCCATAAAACTCGTCAGAGTTATAATAGCGCCATTGTATTATATTATATTATTATAACGAGAAGTGAGTAGTACACTTTCAAAAGTGGCTATGTGAATTTTTCATATTAACGACGCAAATTAGAAAAAAAAAACAGAAAGAGTATTTTAAATGTGAGCATATAAAATCACAGAGCCTTTTGAAAGTTTATTCGTATTAAATGCAATTTTTTTCAGAATATGGAAGCATTTTGCAATAAATTCTTTATGGACATTATACACCTTGAAATACTCAATTCAGAGAAAATTTCACAAAGCCACTTTTCCAAGTGGACTACTCAAGTGATGGTTCATCATGAGTATCTTTCGTTTAAAGAAAGTGCTACTAGACAGACCGTTCTTGCTCTCTCTAAGGAGATGGAGTAGTTCATACAAACGAAACGAGCCTTTGTGCTTCTTCTGGTAAGCTTGTGAGATTTCAGTAAACTTTAGCAGGGATTTTATCACAGAGAGTGGGAAGAGGAGAGGTTCGAAAGCGCAAAAAATCTATACTACCCATAGTCAGTTTAACTTAACTAATTTTTTCGAATAGCTCCTTCCATTCTATTCGTTCTCTTATTTTTCAAATTGCGACATCGGCAGGCTGGCCGTTGATCTCAACACACAAAAGCTCGAAGAGTGTTCAAACGCTCTTCCTATGTGAATCCCAAGTGTTTTGCTACCTCATAGTAGATTGCTATCACTCCATCACTCCTACAAAGGCGTAGTACAAAGTCATAAATATTATGTTTCCTGCGTAGAAATATGCAAATAAACAGCAAACAATAACGCCTACTGCCAGTCAGCCACACAAATGTCTTATCTTGCCACAAATAACATGCAACAACGGTGCATCCAACGATGTATACCCAAATGCAACACAATACAGAGTAAAATTAAATATTGAGACGTTTTATGAGTCTCCGAGAACATGCGTATGTTTGTACGTATATAGTATGTGTGAGCAAAGAATTTATGCGCTCAGTTGGTACTCGCTAGCACACTTTTAAATGCACTATTTACTTGTGTATAAATAGCTAATTACTTATATATAGATATGCAAACATACATATATGTATTTTAATAAACCATACACACCCTCTAGGAAAAATCTTTAGTTACAAGCTGATGCGCTTCTAATGCATTTATTGTCTCAATTAATGCAAGGGATGTTAATTTTTGTTATCGGTTTATGGACTTCTTTCATTGTACTTATCTGTGCTTGGATTTCTGTCTTATAACGTAGCTTTACAATAATACAGCACCCACTCTAACATCCGAAAATTTGCGCCTAAAACCGCTCTAGGAAAATAGCGGAAATACACCACCAACAACCAATAGTTTAATTGCCTATCAATAGCAAGCACGATAATTCTCAGCCGTTTTATCACTGCTGGCATATAAAAGAGCCAGTTTCGAATCAGCCTCCGTAGATAAGCCGCCGAGAGCGTACGCCTCTAAGACATAATAATACTAATACCCAACGGTTCACTCCTGCATGACGCACGGATATGTTTTTTTATAATCCACCCGCCGCACAATGGGTGATTGCGGCCAAAAATAAATTCAAAATTAAAGTATGAGAAAAACAATTTTTTTTAAATCAAATTTTAATAAAAAAGCTTATATAAAAATTTTTGAGTCTCTTTTCGTTTAGCCGTACAGGGTGCCCAAAGTTGAGCAAAAAATAGGTTCTTTTTTTTCTCAATGAACACACCTCATACAAAATGATCTATCTCATTTAATTGTTAACATACGAACTCGAGTGATACATCATTACATAGATAATGATTTTCTCTTTCAGAAATTATAACGCAGTTGTAAATACCGTTCACTATTGAATTTATATGAATTTTCAAATATTGACAAAAAATGTTGATAAGAAAAAAATTTTGCTCGACTTTGAATAAAAAAATTAAAAAAACAAAAAATATGACCTCCTCAAGTTTTTTTTATGCTTTGAAATAATACATTCTTAATCAAACTGCATTTTAATTTTAAAAATCCACTTGCTCCATTTGCTTTTGTAATTTTTTTCCCATTGGCCTAAAACTGCGTTTTTGTAAACGCATTAATTATGTTAGCTTTGACATTATGAAAAACGTTTATATTTAGGCGTATGATCGAATATTTCTTTATCCTCTTGCAGTAAATGGTGCATACTTTCAAATTATGAGGTAATCTTTTTTATTAGCGTTAATTCATATCTTCGGCAGCTTTTTACTTTTGGAATATAAAAAAAAAATGTGTAAAAATTGTGAAACTTTAAAATGAAATTAAAAAAAAAACTAAAAATATGACCTCCTCAATTTTTTAATATTTCATAGTCCTAAATGTCTTTTATAAACAGTAAAAATTCGTTTGCTCCATTTTGTTTTATGAACATTTTTATGGAAGGTGTTTTTTAAGTTTTCGTACATTTTTCCCATACAAAATGCCCAGAAGTATGCTTCAAAAAGTTTAAATTTTTTTGTATGGGGAATATTTGTCAAAATGGTGAAACTAAAATATCGATATTTCCAATTCTAATTAAAATATTCGAAGAAACTAAACGCTGTTTTCAAGGGTAATGATTGTGGTTTCAACTGTTTTAATAGAATTTGAGTGGAAAGTAATTACATAAAAGATATTAAGCAGGGAATAGAGCCAAAAAACGTGTTTTTTGCCTATTTGAGCATGAATATCTCAGAAACTAGAACCAATTTGGAAAATCTGACTCCAGATTCAGGTTTAGCACATCCACATGAAATCCTTTAGAAAAGTGTAATTTCATTTCTGGTATACAATTTTTTTGAAATGCGATTTTTTTGTATGAAAGTTTTATGATAAATGCTTATAACATACTTAAAAGTGCATATATTTTTAATTTAAAAACGGTGAAGTGCTTTACCCCTTTTCCAAAATGATTACTGCATTTGATTTATATTTCAAAAATGTATACACTAATCAAAATGGAGCATTTAAGCTATAATAGTTAGGAAAATGCTGAAATTCCAAAAATACCGTTATATGGGAGGTGGGCGTATTTGTGGGTGTATTTTGTTCAAATTTTCACAGTTTACTAATTTCAACCAAAAAAGCTTAAGTTCCGAGTTTCAAGATTCTAGCTTAATTATTACTATTTTTGGCCGCGTTTGTATGGAGGTGCCCCCACTGTGCGCCGGCTGGCTTGGTGGCTGAGGTGTGTCACGACGCTAGTCATCCATGGCTTGGCGAGGTCAACGGGGCGAGGCCTTTTAGGCATATTTTCGCCCTCGTACCTCGGCTAAGCGATGCGCGGCCACACAGCCTTTATGATACCTCAACCCTCCTTCACTTCTCCCTGGCTCTGGCTGTGGATCAGTTGAGATGACCGAGGGGAAATCATTGCGCTGGTCGTGCATATCTCCCCTCAGTCTAATAACTGGCCTACTGGCTAAGGTTAGTACAGCTCCGCGCTCCATTCAGCACTTTACAATAGTGAGCAGCCATGGGGGCGGCGGTGTCCAGCACGAGAGCCAGTATACTAACCGGAGGTTCCGTAGTTTTTCCATAGATTATTTACGCAGTCTATAGAAATTGCACCATCACCAACACCGCATCTCCGTTGCCATGCGCCTGGTACTGCTCGCCTCTCATCCACGCTAGTCGCCCTCTGCTACTACAACCGCTGACCGCTCTGCGATAACTGTATCCATTGCCGCTCAACCTTCTCCGTCAAGAATCTCCGCTACCAGCCGCTGCTAGCAACCCTCTCCACATCATCTAAAAGCCTCTCCTTCTCTCTTCTCACCATCTCACTCTCTCGTCACGGAAAGCTGCTGCCCACTCGCAACACATCACGCCGTGTGTGTGTGTTCGGTTTAACACACAAATAAATATCGTGGAGGTTTGTCGAACCTCTACTCAATAGACTGAGCGCTACCTCAGCTTCCGACAAAACCCACCTCATAGTCCTGTGGATTTATTGGTCTTTGTATTTAGCGGTATCTTGGTTTCAGTTTTTTTGATTTCTGTCTCTGGCATTCGAGAACATTTGGAAAAGCTTAGTTACATATTTCGATTTTCCTGCTGGGTATGTACGACTATTTGTTGCATATGTCTGTGTAGGCACTACCAATCGCCCACATGATCCAAAAACGTTTTGCAAACATGCCGTAATTACTTACAAATATACCTACATGCATACCTATATATGTATTTACTGTACTATGTACAGCAGCAGCTGCTTACCAACCCACTATATTTTGCCAAAGCAATTCGTGTTGCTAGTGAAATGTTGCCGGCCGCTCGGCCAAGACGTACGCCATCAAACGCACGGTCTGCCGCCGGTGCTGCTACAACGGCTACTGCAACGGGTGACACGGAATTCGGTACGCTTTGGTGGTTTTGGTGGTCAACAACGGCACACTCCACAGCACACTTACAGCGCCAGCTGCAGCCCACCAGCGAACGGCGACGTCAACATTTGCGTCGCTGTCGACATCGACTGCAGCAACAACAGCGTCGGCATCGTCTCTCCTCAATTAAGTGTGCCGCATGCAGTAAGTTCTACAAAAAAAAAAAAAAAACAAACAAACAACAAATAAACGCATGGTGGAGTATGCGAAGTGACATTTTGTAGAAAGCTAGCGCAGATATGTATGTGTTTATTATTGTTGTAGTTATTGGTGTTGTTGCTTGCATATTCATTTAGTTCCATTCTCACTTCAATATTTTTAAGACAAGCATGCAAAGTAAACGTGCATGTTATTGCTTGTTTGGTTTGGTATTTCGTTCCGCATTTTCTGCTTTCATTATTGACGTTATTGGCGTCGGCGTCTCTGACGTTGTCGTGACTCCGTCCGCCACCATCGTCATCGTCGTTGTCGTCGTCGTCGGCTACGTTGTTGTTGTATTCCCAATTGCTGTCTGTGTCTGGCCATTAGCTTTCCAGCACACATGCCATTTTCAATTTTCAATTATTTCAGTTTCGGTTTTGGTTTCGGTTTTGTTCAATCGTTGCAAACGATTACACGCGTGATTAGTTAGCGCTAGACAGCTGTTGTAACGGTTTTGCGTATGTACTTCAGTTGTTGCTGAATGGGTTTACGGTTGCGCGTCGCTAAACTTTTCCGCGAACTCAAGTGTTTTTTTGGATTTTTTTTAGTATTTTTTTGGAATGACGTAACTTTGGCCAGCCTTCCAGCACGCATTTTTACCTTATTCACCTCTTCACCTGCTGCCAACATTTTTCATTTGTGTTTATTTTAATGAAAATATGTAGTACGTACTTGAAAAGCCGTGATGTGTTTTCAAATACCGTGAGCATTTGTCTATGCGGCTAAAGCACAAGCACAATCGATTTTAAAATTTCAAAAAAAAAGGAACATGAAATTTTCAACAAAAAAAAAAAATAAACAATTTTCATCACAAAAAAAAAAAACATGAAATTTTCAACAGAAAAAAACATGAAATTTCTTTTCGAGTTTTGTTTACATTTGCAATAATTTTCCGCGTATCTCGTTCATTGACAGCTTAATTTTCCCCGTGCGTTGTTCGTTTAGTTGTTTGTGCGCGTTCATCATTATTGAATCGCGCGTTTTGTTTATATGCATACTCCTACATACATATCTACATATGTATTTGCTTATGATGTTGTGCTTTAATAATTTTCTGATTCGTTTCTGACAAGCATCGATTCCAAGTGATGTTGTTGACGATGATGATGCATATCTCATTTGTGCCATTAATTAAATCTGTGTTTTTGAAAACAGATGAAAATTTCATTTAATCGCATTCGCAAATATTTTCATACAAAACGGAACTGTGCGATTTTGATTTTAAATATTTGATTTAAAAGAAAAAAAAAACCAATAAATAATAATAATAATAATAATAATAATAATAATAATAATAATAATAATAATAATAATAATAATAATATAATAATAATAATAATAATAATAATAATAATAATAATAATAATAATAATAATAAAATAATAATAATAATAATAATAATAATAATAATAATAATAATAATAATAACCCACGCCCTCCAATCCCGCCCGACCGCACGAGAGGCGCACCCGCATGACGTACGGATATTTTTATTTACATAAAACGCCGAGGTGTTGAGTGGCAGGAGTTTATTAAGCGTCGAGATCTTAACATAACTGAAATTCCATGAACACAAGCAAAGTAATCTAAAAAGTTTAAACTTGCTAAAGCTTCAAAATCGTGGAAAAATTAAAAAAAAAAAAAATTATGAGAAAATATCGAACTAAATGAAAAAATTAATTAAATGATTTAATAAAAAATTTATATACAATGAAAAAAAGAATTAAAAAAAAATAAAAAAGATAAAATTAATGAAAAACAATAAAAAATTAATTAAAAATTCGAAAAAATTAAAATAATGAAAAACTTAATTAAAAAAAAATATGAAAAACTTATATGCAAAAAGTAATGAAAAATGAAACATGGAAAAACTTGAAGAATGGAAAGCATTAAAGATTAATAAAAAAAAAACCAAAAAAATAAAAAAAAGCAAAACTTTAAAAAAATTAAAGAAAAACCAAATAAAATGTGATAAAAAAAATTAACGAAAAATGGATGAAAAATAAAATTTTTGAAAAAATAAAAAAGAAAAATAATTAATAAGTAAAGAATAATTAAAAAAAATTTGAAAATATATAAATGAAAAATATAACTAAAAAAATGTATAACAAAATTAATGAAAAACTCAATGAAGGAATGTTGAAAAAATTAACGAAAAATGGATAAAGATAAAATTAAAAAAAAAAAATTAAAAAAAAAAAAATAATTAATAACTAAAGAATAATATAAAAATTTTTTAAATATATTAATCAAAAATATAATTAAAAAATTTGTAAAAAAAAAAAATTGTAGTAAAATTAATAAAAAAATTAGTGAAAAACTATAAAAAATGTTTTTGAATAAAGTGAAAAAAAAAAAAAAATTAATTAATAACGAAAAAATTTAAAAAAAATTGTTGAAAATATATTAATCAAAAATATAACTAAAAAAACTTATAAAAAAGTTAATCAAAAACTCAATGAAGGAATGATGAAAAAATTAACGAAAAATTAAAAAAAAAAAATTGTAGTAAAATTAATAAAAAAACTAATGAAAAACTATAAAAAATGTTTGAAAACAGTAAAAAATTAACGAATAAAAATCGCCAAAAATTTGGAAATGTTGAATGAAAAAATCAACGAAAAACAGTGAGAAAAATTAGGTTTGTTTTTACATGGCCGTTTAATTTTAATAATTATTTTATGTGAAAAATTATAATGAAACATTTAATAAAAAAAATGAATGAAAAATCAATGAAAAAATTATTAATAAAAAAGGCTGAAGATTAATAAAAAAAATTACGAAAAAGTTAATGTAATAATTAATGTATGAATTGAAAAAGAAACGGCGAAAATATTAATGAGACTTAAAACAAAATAAAAATAAGAAAATGTACGAAAAAATTAGATATAAAATTAATAAAAAACTAATGAACTAAAAATAAAATAGAAAGTTAATGAATAAAAAAATTTAGTGATAATAAAAAAAAATTGTTAGAAAAAACGAAGGAAAAAATTATTGAATAAAAAAATAGGAAAAAAATGGATTCTGTGAGAAACTGAATGCAAACATTAAGAAAAAATTTTGAATAGTTAATGAAAAAAAATGAATGTAAAAAGCACTTCAGATAATAGTGCAGCCCGTTTACAATACTTCGAATATAGAACTGTGGAAGTACAAATTTCACTTACCTTTGGAACCATCGGTGCTAATATATGAATTGTAGTTGACCGATCTAGCAAAATAAATGAAAAAAAAATGTTAATGAAAAAAGTTAAGGACTACAAAAAATTTGCGAAAAAATTAATGGAATACTGTAAAAACAACGAAAATATTAACAAAAGGCTTAAAGAAAAAATTAATAAAAAAATTAGATGCAGAAATTAATGAAAAAGTAATGAATAAAAAATGCAAATATAAAAAATGAATGAATGAAAAAAATTTGTGAAAAGATTAATAAACAAATTGGTTAAAAAAAGAATGAAACAATTATTGAATTAAATTTGTAAAAAAATTAATGTAATTGTATATAATTTAATGAATAATTCAATGAAAAAAAAATATTATAGAAAAAGTACTTAATGCAAAAAAAAATCTGGAAAACGTAGTGAAATATTAATGAAAACAATTTTATGAAAAAGGCAGCTCAGATCTTAAAGTCCCTTTACAATATTTCGGAGTGCGAATATGTACTCGTATACAATTGTTGAAGTATAAATTTTCACCTACTCTGGAAACAATCAGGGCTAGTATATGGCTTTGTTCAGAAACTCAGTTTGAAGCGCAGCCTGCTTTTGTAGTAGAAGCAGAGCGTTCATAAACGTAAATTTTGCATGAAGCGTCGCTCATCACAATCATCAAAAAAATAATTACTGCCGCTGTTGCGTTTCATGCTGCATTTCTGAACATAGCCTATATAAGTAAATTTCTAGAATGTTCCGATACTTGCATAATTTCGTTTAGGAAGATAATTTGCTGCTTCTTTAATCTTTATGTAAAACAAATTTGCGTCATAGGTAAAAAAAAAAATAAATGAACAGATGAATTAAGCTAAATTGAGTCAATTCATCACTTTTGATACATATATACTATAATATGTATTTAGTCAAGTGTAGACAGACAATTACGCGCAGACCAATCATGAGTTTCACTACACCAAATGGTCAGTGCTGCTTGTCTGTCAAGTAGGTAATGTGTTTATTTAAAATATGTGTGTATTGTGTGAATGAATATTCATAGGTACATATTTATTGGAATTAATGGAATTTTTAAATAAATTGCTTTGCAACAAACGCATATCCATACATATGTGTATGCTAAAATTTTTCGCCAGTAAAAGCTATTCAAAAAATTGGGAGAATTTGTGAAAATAATCATGCAGCTCCCTGCGCACCTTCCCAAATATAACTACGCGTCATTCGTTCTCTATAGACACCAAAATTGAGTACCTAAATAATCGATGACTAGGAAAGGAATAAACGCAAATTTGAAGTAATCAGCTCGTGGTGCGATGTATGTATGTATATTAAGGTGGAGTGAAAATTTTTTTTTGGAAATTCAATTTGTTCCAAAGCCAGAACGGCACTTTTGTAGCCTACAAATAAGCCTGTAAAATTTTATTGACCTACTCGCATGTTTAGAGGTGCCCCCAGCCCCACAAAGTTGAAAAAAATAGCACGATCTGGTACAAATCTAAAATTTCTAAAATTATAAAATCAAAAAACGAAGTATGAGGATTGATAAAGATGGCTAAGTTGAATATTAAAGTGAATTTATTTTTTTTTTTGAAAAAAACAACAACAAAAGTTATTAAAGGTCAAAATTTATATTATGCATTTTTTAAATTGCAATTACTTTAAAACTACTGAACCGATTTCGAATAATTGCCATTCTATAGGTATTTTGATTCCCTTTAATTTGATATACATTTTATATGGGTGCCATAACGCCCCAATGCGGGGGTCAACCCCCCTTTTACCCTCCTTATTTTTCATATATAAAATGTATATCAAATTAAAGGGAATCAAAGTACCTATTGAACGGTATAAAAACATTCGAAATCGGTGCAGTAGTTTTTAAGTAATTGCAATTTAAAAAATGCATATTATAAACTTTGACCTTTAATAACTTTTGTTGTTGTTGTTTCAAAAAAAAAAAATAAATTCACTTTAATACTCAGCTTAGCCATCTTTATCAATCCTCATACTTCGTTTTTTGATTTTATAACTTTGAAAATTTCATATTTGTACCAGATCGTGCTTATTGCTCTCAACTTTGCGGGGATGCGGCCAGTTCAAAACGTCGTCCTATCGCCATAAAATTTTGTGGGGTTCATTAACTCGTATAAAAGCAACTTTTCATTGCTGGTACGTTTAAAAAAAGAACAAAAAAAAAATCTCCATATGTTTTCACTCCACCTTAATGTATATAAAGCTCGGACTAGACTGTCAGCAAATTCATTATTTGAAACTTTTAACATAAAAGAGGGATTGAGTATATTAACCTCACCTTTTTCTTCCTCGTAGCTCATTTATGTAAAAAATAGGTACAAATAAAGTTCTTTGAACAAAATTTCCACAGATAAAAACAATCTGCCAGCCCACTCACCCTCTAACGCTAATTGTTCCCTATTTTTCTTTTATTTATGTTACAACAAACTTTGCCTATGATAATGAGCGATATAAAGAAGAGCGAAACTAAATAGAAAACGAATAGAATTAATAAGAAAAGCCAGCAGCAAAAAAAAAAAAAAACAAAAAGAAAAAGAAAATGCCTACAGAGGCAGCGTAGCTCACATAAAAATTCACAATCTATTAGCCAACTTGCCATGAAACATTCCAGTAAGCAACTCGTTGACAGCACATGCCCACACAATGGAGTCTCTCGTTAAGACCCCCCTTTTGGCATTTCGCCTTTTGTCTTGCGTCTTTGCTTTTGGCTTTCAGCTGTGGGTGGTGTGTTGGGCTGGCTGGTGTGTTGGACTGACTGGGTGGCTGGGTGGCTGACTGGTTGCTGGCTTGGTTGCTGGGTTGCTTGAATGGTGCTTGCCATGGCTATTTGCCACTGTTGTCTATTCTTTTGTAATTGTTTTTGTTTTTGTTTTGTGGATGTGGTTATGTACATGTGTATGTAGTTATGCGTGTGTTATTGGCAGTGATGCGAAAAATTAAATGTAGGCAATGTATTTAGTTAGCGGCGTTAGCAGCTTACTTTTCTATATGTATGTACTGGCATCGCCCATCGCCCAACGTCCGTCGTTCGTCGTTCGTCGTCCCTCGCCGCCTGCCTTTCGCTTTATGGCACTCTTTATCAACAATACAAATCGATACGAATTAACAAATTCGTTCGCAATTTCAATTTCAACAAGAAAATGCATGCAACACACACATATGCATACATATGCATACATACTTATGTACATATATCACAAAAGGCAGAAGCTTAGCTGGCATGAAGAAGAAGACGTTACTGTAAAGAGCTAGGTTGTGAAGATGGGTGGAGGGGGGTATAGAGGTATAAAGGGCGCATATAAGGGCATCGCTGCACACACACATGTGTTTTAGTTATGCAAGTATGTATGTATGCATTTGTATGCATGTGATATTGAAGTAACGAGCACACGACGCCAACGCCAAGTCAAGAAGTCAGCGCCGACACATGCAGCTCTGCTTTGAGCGAGTGCAGCCATATCAGCGAGTATTTATGCATTTGTATGTTTGTACGAAATTGTTTACAAAGTCGTTAGATTATGACAAAAGGAAAATTTGCTAATAGATACATATGTGAATATATATGTAAATGCATGCATATTAAGGTGGAGTGAATTCATACAGAGATTTTTTGTTTGTTCTTTTTTTGAACGTACCAGCAATCAAAAGTTGCCTTTATACGAGTTAATGAACCCCACAAAATTTTATGGCGATAGGACGATGTTTTGAACTGCCTCCAGCCACGCAAAGTTGAAAGCAATAAGCACGATCTGGTACAAATATGAAATTTTGAAAATTATAAAATCGAAAAACGAAGTATGAGGATTGATAAAGATGGCTAAGCTGAGTATTAAAGTGAATTTATTTTTTTTTAAACAACAACAAAAGTTATTAAAGGTCAAAGTTTATATTATGCATTTTTTAAATTGCAATTACATACTTAAAAACTACTGAACCGATTTCGAATTCTTATACCGTTCGATAGGTATTTTGATTCCCTTTAATTTGATATACATATTATATATGAAAAGTAGGGGGGTAAAGGGGGGAATGGCCCGCGCAGTGGGGGTGCTATGGAACCCACATAAAGTGTATATCAAATTATAGGGAATCAGAATACCTATCGAATGGTATAAAAATATTCGAAATCGATTCAGTAGTTTTAAAGTAATTGCAATTTAAAAAATGCATAATATAAACTTTGACCTTTAATAACTTTTGTTGTTGTTGTTTCCAAAAAAAAATTCACTTTAATACTCAACTTATCAATCCTCATACTTCGTTTTTTGATTTCATAAATTTACAAATTTTACATTTGTACCAAATCGTGCTATTTTTCTCAACTTTGTGGGGCGGGGGGCACCTCTAAACATGCGAGTAGATCAGTGATGCACACCGCCGACTGCGCTACTTACACAAGCGCAACATATTTTTGCATTAGTGTGCGCGTATAAGCAGATGTCGCATACCTATTGCTCAGAAAAAAGAAAAAAATTCTTTGTGCGATCGATGTACACAGCATGAAATTCAAGCGCAGACTAATTGGTTGTAGGCGTCGCAATTGCTTGCTAGCAGCACACACACGACTCGTATGTGTAGCCGAGCAGCTCCGTTTTGCTCCGTATTGCTCTTTCGTTCAACACTGGAGTAGATCAGTAAATTTTCCAGGCTTATTTCTGGGCTAGAAAGGTGCCGTTCTGGCTTTGGAACAAATTGAATTTCCAAAAAAAAATTTTCACTCCACCTTAATGCATATGAATGAAATATTTGTGCGTGTGACGGAGAGAAAATTCGCGTCAATGGCCACACACACACAGCACATACATGAAGCAAGCGATTGTTGGTGGCGTTTAAAAAAGCCGTTAATGGCTAATGGTTAAATTTGATGATGCCATCAATACCCAACTCATAATAATGATGATGAAAATTACAATAAAAACAACATATGCATAAAATCGAAAATACAATGACGGCAATAACGATAACAACAACGATAAAAACAACAATAACAACAACGCGAACAACAACGATAACAACAACGATAACAATAACGATAACAAAAACGTGAACAACAACAAGCGCAACCAACAACACCCGCCGTTGACAGCGTTGACAGTTACAGCGTCGTCGACATCTAATAGCGCCATAGCGGACAGCGACGCAGCATTGCGGATTTCGGCTTAGCAGACAGACGACGACGACGGGTGTTATTGTGTTTTGCTCCAAATACGTTGCTGACACGCGATG
The DNA here is from genome assembly GCA_960531455.1 of Urophora cardui. Taxonomy (NCBI): domain Eukaryota; kingdom Metazoa; phylum Arthropoda; class Insecta; order Diptera; family Tephritidae; genus Urophora; species Urophora cardui. Next base: position 148,296,001 of record OY482672.1, on the reverse strand, counting down.
TAAAAGCTGAAAAAAATGAAAAACTGGAAAAAAGTGCATTGATTAATTGAGAAAATTGTGTAGGAAATTTGCTTGCTTTTAGAGTGAAACAGTGACAAAGAATTGTGCAATAAGTTAGTTATTGGTTGGTGCAAAAGCGCGTGTAATGCAGCAAAGAAATTTATATGGGTACAGAATTAATTACAATTAATTACATAATTAAAAGAAAATTAATTGCAAGAAATTATGCTGTTTAAAAAATAATATATTTTTGCTGCTTTAAGGTAAATTAGTGTTGTTTAAATGTGAATGAATTGCAAATAACAAATTGAGGCATTTAAAGCTCGCGCTGTGACATATAAAAAGAAAGTACTCACCTACAAAATTGTTGTTGAAGTTTATGAAATGAAATTTTATGCCAATTACAATGCTTAATTGTCTACTTAATTAAATAAGTTATGTTGTGGTGTTTAATAAATACATTAATGTACACGTGAATAAGCGGTTATGTGTTTAAGCGGAGTTATGCAGCGAAATATTCATACAAATACATACAAACCTATATCTACGAGTATATATCTGTTTGCATCAAATAATTTAAAAACAGTTTAAGCCTGCGCTATGGCAACACTATTAATTTATGTGTAACAATTCACTGTGGCTTATAATGAAAATAACAGTGGTGTGTTGTATTAATTAAGTTACGAAAAAACGTAAAAAACAAATTAAAAACGCACTACGAGTGCACTAGAGTTTACCTTTGTTGACTGTGACTTGGCCGTTGAAGGCTGCAGTTGACTTATATGTATGTATGTACAAATGAGTAGTTCACCTTCAAACATGGCTATGTGAGTTTTTCATTTTAAGTCAAAAATTAGAACAAAAAATAACTGAAAGCTTAGCCCATAAGTAATTTAACGATATAAAAAAATTAAACCGCAATATGACAGATTTGCAAGTCAATGTTAAATATTTCACAAAGCCAGTTTTGAAAGAGTATTTTTGAAATTAAAACGCATAATAATTCCAACAATGCGTGCCTAGGCGTATGAGTAACCTTTAATCAAAGAGACTTTTGAAAGAGTATTCGTATTTAATGCTATTTTTTCTTCAGAATACAGAAGGATTTTGCAATAAATTCTTAATGGGCACCTTTAAACGCTGACATACAAACCAGCAAAAATTCAAAATGGAAAAAATTGCACATAGCCCTGTCTGAAAGTGGACTTCTCATATGTATGTTAAGTTAGGATCATTTATGCAACATGTTTGGTTTTCAATCGTAATTTGAACACAATATTTTCTTAACTGTAGTTTAAGCTGAGGTCAAATTGTTATTTAGTAATTTGATAAACCAAGTTTGTGCTTTTTAAACCAAGTTTAGGTATAAACTGAGTTCAAACAATGTTTGGTTATAATCAACACAATTTTAAATTACGTTTATATATATTTTGCTTAAACTGGTTTATTTTAAAATCAGTTTAGACAGCGCTTGCACGAAATGATTTTAAATTTAAGTACAATTCACACAATTTTAAAACCAAAACTCAGTTTACTTATACCAAAATAAATTTTAAACTCAGTTTAGAGAATTCTTACTTAAACTTGGTTTATTTGTAAACTCAATTTAAAAAGTTTTCATAAGATTAGTTTAACGCTAACTTCCGCTCAAAAGACGTTTACTTATGCAAAGGTTAATTTCAAACTCAGTTTAAATAGCACTTACTTAAATTGAATTTATTCGTAAACTCAGTTTATATACCGTTTGTAGAAAATCGGCTTAATTTAAAAGAAAATATATTTAAAATCAGTTTAGAAAACACTTAATTAAACCAAGTTTATTTTTAAGCTCAATTTAAACATAAGTAAGATTAGTTTAACTTTAATTTACACTCAAAGAACGTTTACTTACGGCAAGATTAATTTCAAACTCAGTTTAAATCCAACTGACTTAAACTAAGTTTATTTATAAACTCCATTTAGACACGGTTTGCATAAACTCATTTTAGATTTAAATCCGTTCAAAAAAAAAAGAAACTTAAAACAAAATAAAATTAAGCGCGGTTTAGAGAACTTTTATCTAAAACTTTTATCTAAACTCGGTTTAGGTGCACAAAATCCGTTTAACTTTAATTTCCACTCAAAAAACATTTACATACAACAATATTCATTTTAAACTCAATTTAAATAGCACTTCATTAAACTAAGTTTATTTCTAAATCAGTTCAATAAAATTCCGACCAAAACACCTTACAACAAAATAAAATTAAACTCAGTTTGGAAAGCACTTACTTACTTACTTTACTTTATTTTTAAACTCAGTTTATTTTTAAACTCAGTTTATTTTTAAACTCAGTTTAAACACCGTTCGCAGAGATTAGTTTAAAATTGACTACAGTTCAAAATATTTTACATGCAACAAGATTAACTTTAAACTCGGTTTAAACAGCACTTAAACTGTTTTTATTTTTAAACTCAATTTAAATAAAGTTAACGTCTGGTTAGTTTAACTATGATTTAACCCCAAAATTTAAAGTGATTTAATGTTGACTGTAAAACTGTGCGCTAAACCGTTAAATAGAAAAGCTGTAACTGTGTTTATAAGCATTTGAGAGTCACTGTAGGATACATACAATTGCTATTTGCCTTCAACTGTTCTTTTCTACATAACTAAACGCTTACAAAGATTCTGTGACCTGTTTTAAACCGCATAGAAAACTAGTGTGAGCAAAAAAAAAGTTAAAGAAGAGTAAACGAAGTCACGCAACGAAACAAAACGCTTAAAAGAAAAGATTGGCGAAAGAAATACTTAAGCAAATTAAAAGTTAAAAGACTAGTTAACAAATCAAAATGAGCCACAGTGCGAAAGTAATGCCAGTTAATAATTAACATCATATGAGCTTTGAGTGTAAAATTTACTATGCAAAGAAAGATAAAAAAATAATAACAATGAAAGATGAACTCGTTTAAAAATCAACTATCAACCAAAGCAATCAAAACAGAAATTGGTATAGAAGTGTGTACAAGAAAAACGAGCTGATAACTATAATTAATATCCTACAGAGGCATGTGCATCAAAAATATATCCATATGCAGTTAAGAAGCGTTTCAAACGCATAAAAAAAAAAACAAATCAACGAATATTTTTCAATACGCGCATGTTGTGTTGTCATGCATTGGCTCGATGGCAGCCTGTCGTTAGATGAAAGTTTAATCAGTGGGCGGTACAACGGCAGCACCAACGGTGATACGCTTAGTGACGGCAATCCAAGCAGCAAAGCAGCGTTGAAAACAAGTAGGTTGCATTTGAGTAATGCAACAAAGAGTGGGATAAGAATACTATAAATACATATGGGTATACCCACTAACTGCGCGAATGTGGGTTGCCAACAACAATTTTCAATTTCAATTTCAATTTCAATTACACATTTAGCACACATTTCTGCTGCTTTCGTTTGTTTGTTTGTTTGTTTGTTTGTTTGTGTATACGCTATTTATGTACATAGATTTTTTTTATAGACACATATCACATGCTTATACATAAATTAACTTGCACACACATGCTTATATATACACTACATATGTACATTTGTATATCAAATAAATATTTTATGTCACTCATACGTCTAGACGCACTTTTTTTTGCATCGTGTTTGCATTTGCAAAACAAATTGCCAGCAAAGCGAAATTGGGTTGTTTGAAAGAAATCTGCATGTAAATAATATGTACATACATATGTGTAGTTATATGATAACATATGCATGTACGCATGTTTACAATTTTGTTTAAATTTGTCTGATATGTGTCAAAACATGTGTTTTTTTTTTTACAAAAACTGCAATTTGATTGCAAATTTCTTTCGAATATTAATTCAATAAAAATATTTATTCGTAAAATTTTTTGCTAAAATCATTAAATTCAAAGAAATGGGCAAATGGACGTGTTGTTTAAATTCAATTGTATAGCAATGTGTAAATTCTGCAATTGGTTGCTGCAATTCGTTATTTTGCTTAACAGTGAGTGGCTACGTATATATTTATTTTACATACTCGTTAGTTTGTTCACCAGCTCACTCGTTCACTGGCTAATTGCTTGCTACTCGCCCGCACTTTTGCTTTTATCGTTACCACACAGCGCTTTAACTAATATTTAAAATGGTTCTTACGCGTTTATTTGCTCATTGACTTACTCGTTCATTGGCTTACTCTCGCTCATAGGCTTGCTAAGTAATTCACTATCTAACTCGCTCACTTGCTACTCGTTTATAAATGCGCTTTTTATCGTTATCACAGCTTTAGCTGATGTTCGTTGCTTTATTTGCTAGTAATATATGTGTGTTAATATGTGCGTTTATATCTACAGAAACAGCTGATAATGTGTCTTTACCAGGGTTGGGCAAGCTGCATTAAATTTTGATTGCATTCAGCCTTGCAGCCACCAATCAATGATGAGTGGTAGTGCAAAATTGATTTGCATTACCATTCAGTAGCGAATGGGAATGCAAATTTGGTTTGCATTACCATTCAGTAGTGAATGGGAATGAAAATGTGGTTTGCATTACCATTCAGTAGTGAATGGGAATGCAAATGTGGCTTGCACTACCATTCAATAGTGAATGCGAATGCAAAGGTGAATGCATTGAGTGCGAGTGATTTGGACAACCATTCATCATTTAATAGCAGTTAAAACCTGTGACCATAGTTAAGGTATTAAGTGGCTAATCTATTTATTAACGGAAAGGAAGTTTATGGGATATTATAAATATGGAATTAGGCTTAGCAAAGTAAAGGGAAACCAACACGGCATGGTAATATGTACATATGTTCTATGTTATACCTGTAAGTAAAAGTATTTCTTTCAACTTCTGAGGTTATAATTACACAGTTCAACAAATTTACAAAAATTTTACTCAACACGAACAAACGCTAGTTATTATGAAAGAGGATGCCTCTCAGACCAACTTTTCCGAATAGAGTACTAGTCCAGTGCAAATCACATATGCAGTGGGAATGCAATGAATGGGAATGCATTCACCTTTGCATTCGCATTCACTATTGAATGGTAGTGCAAAATTGGTTTGCATTACCATTCACTACTGAATGGTAATGCGAACCACATTCACTACTGAATGGTAATGCAAACCACATTTGCATTCCCATTCACTACTGAATGGTAATGCAAACCAATTTTGCACTACCATTCACTATTGAATGGTAATGTACTTTGAATTGTAATGCAAAAATGCCCATCCTTGGTCTTTACAAACCACCCCATTTTGCTTACTTTAAAATATTACATACAGTTTTGCCATTGACAGGCGTTTGCACAGGAAGGAAATTTTTTAGTTAATTAAAAATATTTCAAGTGTTTTGCTAATTGATCTTATAAGTACCTACATATATAAATACCTGATATATAAATATGTATATCAGAGATCAGCAGCGGTGCACCGCATTTTCTAAAGCACCGCAAAAATACTTATTTTTTAAGTGGCTCAAAAAATAAGTACCCAGAAAAAAAATTCACCGCCACCGCATTGATTGGAAACCTAAATGATATTGCGGTATTAAGTGTTATTTACACCGCATACCGCAAACACCGCATAACGCAAACACCGTATACCGCAAACACCGCATACCGCAAACACCGCATACCGCAAACACCGCATAACGCAAACACCGTATACCGCAAACACCGCATATCGCAAACACCGTATACCGCAAACACCGCAATCACCGCAAACACCGCATTTGTTTATTTGTATACTATTCAGTGTTGCCGGAAAATTTTCACACACTGCAAAGGTATAGGCAATTGAAAATTTATTTGTACATAAATACATAGATATACAGCAAAATTTATTCTCAAGTATTTTTATTTTTATTTTTGTGTGCTTTGTTTTTTGTGGCAATTTTTTGAATAATAAAATATTTTTCAATAATGAAATAATCAAAAATTCATTTTTGAAATCCAATACGACTAATAGGGCCATCAGAATGAATAATTTTCCGTCAAACTAGCGATCCGTTTAATTGACAACATAGTTGAATTAAATGGTTTAAATGACGATCGACACATTCAGTACTTCAGCTTTGCCGTAAAAAAGACATCTAATTCAACTATTTTTCTCAGTTAAACGAATTTCTAGATTGACGGAAAAGTATTCATTCCGACGGGCGCATAATAAAATGTATAAAAATAAACATGTGTATTATTGTTGCTCCAATAAAATGACAAAAACTTCGGTTTCAATCAATGTATCGTAGCCAATTTTGTCGATTGTGAAAATTAATTGAATGTCTCGTTGGAAAATAAAGAATTATGTCACAGACAAACAAAAATGTGTAAACAAAACTTATGTGTATTACTAAGAAGCCATAAATGTGATTCAAGGATTTTAGGAAAAAACTCTATTTCATGTAAATAGGACATATTTTTATCTTGAAATTCATTAGTCAAATTATTTTGAATGTAAACAAACTCTAAATTTTAAGTGGCCCTTTCAATGAAAAAATTAAAAAAAAAAACCAATCCTGAGAGTTTTCCTGTATAGATATTCTTTGGTTAAAATCAAATTGTAATCAGTAGTATTTTTCATCAGAAATCCATAAGACGGTAAAAATTACAAACAAAAAATCGCACTGGCAACATTGTAAATATCTCTATTTGGGAAATGCGGTGTTTGCAATAAGCGGTGTTTGCGATATGCGGTGTTTGCGATATGCGGTGTTTGCGATATGCGGTGTTTACGATATGCGGTGTTTGCGGTGTTGTGATATCCATACTACCGCACACCGTAATTGATCAAGAAAATGCGGTACGGTGTTTATTATGATCGCATATTTTGCGGTTGCGGTCATACTTCCACCGCATATTTTATGAGTATACTCTAATCACAAAAAATGTATCGCATGCTGATCTCTGATGTATATGTTATTCAGTAAACTTTGAAGTAGTCCGAATATGAAGACAGTTGTCTCAAACACTGGGGAATAAATTTACAATGTAATCAAGGACAACAGATCAGAGAGTTAGACGAATTTTTTCACTAAGCTATAAGCGATTTGCTTTGTGACTCTTACCATTGTAAAGGGCTAAAAATTTCAGGAATCCAAACGTACTTCATGATGTTCAAGGTCTGTTGGTCTACTTGTGAAGGTCTATAAATTTAAATTTTCAGTGTACTGAAAAAAAAAATCAGTTTCATTTAATATGCAGGATTTACATGCGTGAGTAGTCCGCTTTCAAAGAGTGATATGTGAAATTTTTTCGATTTCGAGTTTTTGATGGATTATGTAGCAGTATTTAAAGGTGTATAATTTATTACAACATCCTTTCGTATTCTGTAAAAATATCCACTAGGCCCATTTGTGAGGTGATGCGATTTTTTTTTTTCATGCCAGGATAATTGCTTTTGTTAGATATAATGAAGATACTCCCAAATTAGTATGTTAAATGGCACGTAAAAATTGAGCACATATCATTTCTCCACTGACTAAAGTAGGTGTTAAGAAGAGTAAACCGAAACAGAAAAATTTACACGAATGAAGTACATAACAAAGTTAGATGGTAGGCAGCTGTATATTCAGCACTACAATAGTGCTATCATACATGCTGAATACCTAACAAGAGTATAATAACGCCCATATGAAAAAAGCATGCGGTCTGGAATAAAAGTTCGAGGCTTTCGCTTCATTGCTTTTTCTACTATACAAAGCCATTCATGCGAAGGCGGCCATCGCCGTGCGATAGTCAGGGGTCATAGTCATGGAAGTTGTTATCTTCCCCAAAGGAAATGTAATGAGGAAAGTATTGATGATTTGGAGATCTTTGGGCCTAATGGGTAGCATTAAATACGAATACTACACTTTGAAACGTCCCCTGCAGTAAAAATCCGCAATGAATCCTTAATGAATCACTGATGCAATTCACCTATGACGAGGAGGCGTCGGTGAATACTTTCATATAAAGACTGCTGAATTTTTCATATAACTGGGTTTGCTTTCCTCAGAAAAAAAAACAAAAGCAAATAAAAATAAAAATAAAAATAAAAATATACTGAGTTATGACGACAGTGATGTATATTCAACAAAGAATCATCACTGATCCTTCAGCAGTGAAACAAATTTACTGCAAGGTCTCTATGATTTTATTTATACAATTTCAAAAGTCTCTATCTGAAAAAGGTTACTTATACGCCTAGGCATACATTGTTGTAATTATTATGCGTTTCAATTTCAAAACAAAAATTACTGTCTTAAAAGTAGTTATGTCAAATATTTAACATTTTTGAATTTGCAGAAATCTGTTATATTGCGGTTTAGTTTTTTTATATCGTTAAATTCTTTAGAGGCTAAGCTCTCAGGTTATAACAAAAAAATATTCATATAAAATAGAGCTTTAAAATGAAAAATTCACATAGCCCTGTTTAAAAGGCGACTACTCATATCCTCATTTATGATAGATACTAGCTGACCCGGCAAACTTCGTTCTGCCCAAAACAGATTTTTTTTATTAATTTCTTTTCAAAAATTGTTATTACACCGGTATTATTTTTAATAGAAAATTAACGATTCTTCACTACTTCATTGTGTATACAACTTCAAAAATATATAATTTTAGTGTTAAGTTTAAGGCTGCACGATACACAACATTTTTAGTTTTCTGTTCCGGATATTTATTTTCACTGAGTATTGGCTATTTTCAATAAGTAAGTAAGAGGATTGATATAGTACACCTCCATAATGGTTTTCAGGCCCCTCCTCCAACCCGTTTAGATATATTCAGCCTCAAAAGTTTAGTACGTATGGGAGGTGCAATGCCCCATTTTTCGATAAATCTTTTTTTTTTGGTTGAACATGGTAGATATTGATATCGTATATCTGCATAGTGATTTCTATGTACATGCCATGAACGCTTTTAAGGATAATTAGCCTTAAAAATTAAGAACGCATGGGAGATACCACGCCCCCTTTTCCCAAAACTACTGTTTTTTTCATAAGCACGCTATTGATATCGTTAATCTCCTGATCAATTTTCAGGTCCCAACCTTAAACGCTTTTATAGATATTCAGCTTGAAAAATTAAGTTTGTATGGGAGGTGCCACGCCCCCTTTTCCGATAACCTACATTTTTATGCGCAAAAATTGTTTTGATATCATATAGCTCTGTACCAATTTCCAGGTCCCTGACTTAAATCCTTTTAAAGATATTCAGCTTAAAAAATTAAGTGTTGTTGGGAAGTGCCACGCCCCCTTTTCGTATAACTCCTATTATTTTGCGTTAATATGGAATTGTTATCGTTTATCTCCACACCAATTTCCAAGCCCCTAGCGTAAACAATTTTAGGGATATTCATCATGAAAAATTAAGTTTGTATGGGAGGTGCCACGCCCCTTTTTCCGATAACCCCCACTTTTATGCGTGGGAATGGTTTTGATATCATTTAGCTCTATACCAATTTTCAGCACCCTACCTTGAACTGTTTTAGAGATAATCAGCTTTAAAAATTAAGTTTGTATGGGAGGTACCACGCCCCCTTTTCTGATAACCCCCACTTTTCTGAGTGAAAAGGGTTTTGATATCACCTACCTCTATACCAATTTTCAGATCCCTACCTTGAACTGTTTTAGAGATAATCAGCTTTAAAAATTAAGGTTGTATGGGAGGTGCCACGCCCCCTTTTCTGATAACCCCAATTTTCTGAATGAGAAGGGTTTTGATATCACCTACCTCTATACCAATTTTCAGCTCCCTACCTTAAACTGTTTTAGAGATAATCAGCTTTAAAAATTAAGGTTGTATGGGAGGTGCCACGCCCCCTTTTCTGATAACCCCCACTTTTCTGAGTGAGAAGGGTTCTGATATCACCTACCTCTATACCAATTTTCAGCTCCCTACCTTGAACTGTTTTAGAGATAATCAGCTTTAAAAATTAAGGTTGTATGGGAGGTGCCACGCCCCCCTAATATTTTTTAATTTTTTCTTCGACTAAACCTTTGCGGGGTAACAACAAACAAACCCCCCTAAGGAAGTATTTGATTTGGTTCAGCCGTTTTCACGTTTTAGCGTTTCAATTAAATACCAAATCATTTTTATATATACAGAATATACTGCGACCATTAGGTCTATTGTACCCTCTCCTCGATCACATTATCTCATCTAATCCGAGCTTATCCAAAAATCGAAGGATAGCGTTAGGGTTTAGAGACTGAATGTACCGCTGACCTGGCCAAGGCATGAATCTTTCACGTTTGCTTGCAAAGGCATCGCATCACAGAAGCGACTTGACGGGATAGCTAGTCTATGTTTCGTAAGCATGTAGTGTTCTGTAAAAATTTATCTCAGCATTCCCAGTTTATTCCTAGAGAGGTTCCGAAGCCACTTGTATCGTCTTTTGTTATACCCTCCCGATTAGTGCCTTTGCCTGTCGCATTCGATCGGTATGGCGGCAGTGCTGTTCCCTTAAATTCCTTTCCTCGTTGCTGAGCTCTTTTCTTATAGTATGTGCGAAACAGTGCTGTTTGGCCATCTCCTGTAGCGATCGGTGACAGTTGAGTATTAGTTCGGAATTGAAGGAATGAGAGCGAGGAGAATTAATATGGCTGACTGGCTGTCGCTAAGGAAGTCATTTTTGATTGGTTTTGCTCCATCTCAAAGCGAATTTATGATTTTACAGGTGGATATAAGTATGTAGTATGTTCAGAAATTTTATAAATAAATAAACATCCGAAACGTGTTGTACCTACACACCTCGGCAGCGAGGTCCAATAGTAAAACCATACAAAATGCGTAAGCAACTGCGTGCGTCTGACAGGCGAGTAGCTTGCAAACTTTCGAGGTATGAGAACAGCCCTATAGCGCACGTTATACCGATGTACATAAAGTCATAGAAATAATCGAAAAACTCTAACATATAAATAGATTAAAATGCGCAGCTAAACGCAGAAGATCGCATACAAAATTGTTGCCATGATCATATGCAACAAACCGCAGAGAATCAGAGACGAATGGATGAATACGCATGAGGAAAATCGCAGTCCACGAAATTTTACACTTACAAAAGCACAAAAAAAAAAGCATCACGCAAACACGAAGTGCTGGTAATGAAGTGTTATTAGAATCATGATGCCCGCCTTGCATATTAGTCTGATGGCCGTGCTTTGCACTTGCAGTCGTCCGTTGTCCGTTTGTGGTTTAGTTGTTGCTGAGTAGTGGTCAAAAGGCGTAGCGAGTTCAGCATTTATTTTATTTCTATTTTTCTTGTGCGCGTGCTAAGTGGTATTTATGGAAACATTAAATGTGCTTAAACATTTAAAAATGTTTTAAGTTTTAATGTTTTTTTTTGTGTACGCAAAAATATACATACATATACATATGTGTCATGCATAAGTTTGTTTGTGCAGAGCCCAACGCACGCTGATGATGTTATTAATTCGTTAAGTGCCAAACGTGCGACCGGCTAAGTGAAAGTGACAAACAACGTTATAGTGCGTGCGCGCATGCATAAAAGTGTGTATGTGTGTATGTTTGTAGAGACGCTGCATTTATATTTAAAGCAATGTTTGAAGAAAACGTCGCCGCATGAGCTATTTTTATGATATAGAGTAAGTATGTGCACATGCATATGCGGTTTCACCACACTTATTTATAAAAGCATATAGTCATATGTACATATACTTTCATGTTTGTATAAACATATTTACATATTTACATATGTGCTCATACATGATGTCAAAAGAATATTTCATGTATATATGTATGCATTTTCGTAATAAGTTTAAGTATTTTATTACAAATTCTGGCAGATATGAACATAAACTAGGGTAAAATAAGAAATTTCGTTTGTATGATTGCTGCTTGGTCCGCCTTTTTCACATACATATATCCAATATATGCGTTTATCAGAGTCGAGTTTGGAATCTAAATAGCAAATGAAATCGATGATGATAATCATAATTACAATAAAAATTACAATCACAATACCAATCAGGCTTACATATATCAATTAAAACTTATTCGCAATCACAGTATCAGTCCCGTCCCAGACTTAGTTTTAGTCTTAATCTGAATCTCAGTCTCTGCCTCAATCTCAGTTTCAGTTTCAGCCTCAGTCTCAGCCTCAGTTTTAGTCTTAATCTTAATTTTAGTTTCAGCCTCAATCTCAGTCTCAGCCTAAATCTCAGTTTCGGTCTCAGCCTCAGTTTTAGTCTCAATTCCAATCTCAGTCTCAGCTTTAATCTCAGTTTCAGTTTTAGTCTCAGCCTCAGTTTTAGTCTCAATCTTAATCTCAGCATTAGCCTCAATCTTAATCTCAGTTTCAGTTTCAGATTTAGTCTCAATATCAATCTAAGTTTAAGCCTCAATCTCAGTCTCAGTCCCAGTTTCAATATCAACCTCAGTCCCAGTCTCAGTCTTAGTCACAATCACAATAACAATCACAATCATAGCCATTATAATCATAATCACAATAAAAATCAAAAAAAAAAATATTTTAAATTTTCCTTAATTAAAAAACTGGCCAATAGCTCATATAAAATTCACATAAAATAATTATTAGAAAAAAAACGGCCATGTAAAAACATACGTAAAAATCACAATAGCAATCACTTTCACAATCACAATCACCATTACGTTAACAATCACAATCTCAGTAAGAATTACAATCACAAGAAGTAAAAAAATTCGAAATTAAAAACAAATTATTTACAAAATTTCGATAAATCACAATCACTACTACAATCCCTATCGCAATCACAATAATCATCTCAGTCAAAATCACAATCACAAGAAGTCTAAAATTTTAAATTAAAAAAAATTATTTTCGAAATTTTGATAAACCACAATCACTATCAGAATCACTATAACAATCACTATTACAGTGACTATCACAATCACCATCACAATCGCTATCACAATCACTATCACAATCACTATCACAATCACTATCACGATCACGATCACAATCACAATCTCAGTAAAAATCACAATCACAAGAAGTAAAAAACTCGCAATTAAAAAAAGTATGTATCTCCGAAATTTTGACAAATCACTATCACAATCATAATCACAATCCGAGTCGAAAGCACAATTACAAGAAGTCACAAATTGGAAATTAAAAAAATTATTTCCGAAATTTTGACAATTCACAATCACTATCACAATCATAATCACAATCTCACAAAAGCACAATTACAGTAAGTCAAAAATTCGAAATTAAAAAAAAAAAATATTTCCGAAATTTTGATAAATCACAATCACATTCATTATTGCAATCACTATCACAATCACAATCTCATTCAAAAGCATAATCACAGTGAGTCAAAAATTCGAAATTAAAAAAAATATCCTTTCCGCAAATCTGATAAATCACAATCAAAATCACTATCACAGTCACAATTACAATCTCATTCAAAAGTACAAACACAAGAACTTAAAAAATTCAAAATTAAAGAGATCCTTTCCGAAATTTTGATAAATTGTTAAACGTCATTAAATATAAGTAAAACATCACTTAGCCTTAAACTGATGGGCGGCGGTTGTTACTAACTTTGTATGTGTAAATATGTAGATATGTATGTGTGTAGCCGCTAAATCATTCAAACGGACATATTGCTTATGTATGTAAGTTTTGTTACGGTTCTACATGTACATATGTAAGTATGTATCCTTTTGTAATGCTCAAGGCGGCTTTATTGTGTTTTCCTTGACACGACCATTATGTTAACAGTATCAATACCTTTAGCGATAGCGCTGTCAATCGAGCTCCTTGTTGCTTGACATCGCATACTTGCATATACATATATAACCCTGTGTGTAATGAAGAATATCTTAGTTATTGACAGCATGATGCACAGTTAGGCGTTAGTTGATTACTTGTCAGATACTTGAAGGCTTAATCGATATTAAATCAACTAATCAACTACACGTATGTACATTAGGGTAATCCTTAGTTGTATGGGGGGAAAAAAAAGTGCTTCAATCCGCGATTTCCCCCCATCAAAATGTGCGAATAGTAATAAAATCTAGATATACGAAGTTTTAGACCAATCAAAAAAGATTTAGAGGTCGCTCAAAGAGCTTAAAGTTCAGAAAATTACGATGTTTTTTGCTTTTTTGGAATTTATTCCTATATATTATATATATTATAGACAGTTTGACATTGTACATATTTTTCGCGAATTCCACAAGTTATTATCTTTTAAATATGGTATAACTTACAAAAATCGGTGAGCTGGTAAAAATGTTAAAAATAAATATCAAAAACACCATGCTAGTCATCAAGCACGCAGTAGGTTTTTTATTATATAGTGTGTATTTAAAGTGTATACATACGTATGTATAGATGTACATATTTTTAGAAATTGTGAAAATTCTGAATTTATGAAATTAATGTTTTAATTAAATAATTTATGATTTAATTAACGATGACTTATTGTGTGATTCGTATTCTTTTCTATATTCAGTTACCACTTGTAATAAATACTGTTTTTCCTGTTCATTATTTGTTAGGATTCTGTTATATTCTTCTATGAGCTTAACGCCGCGCTCTGCTGTGTCATTTACCACTTTTATACTTGCAACAGTATCTCTTCCTATCTTGTAAGTGTCTGTTTCATGCCAGTGTAACGGATCTATCTCCAGAAATTGTGTCGAAATATTAAATATTCTTAATATGTATCTACGTAAATGAGCCACATATTTCAGTGAATTTTTTTATGAGGATTTAATCCACTTTAGGTATATAATGCAGCAAAACCTCATAGAAATTATTAGCGCATTTACGTAAATATTTACAAAAGAAAACGTTATCCTCTAAAAATTTTAATATGCTCCTTACGTTAACTTGGCGGTTATGCCTCGATATGTATGTAACTAAACTCACGAAATTATTCTATTTTGAGCTTACAAACGTGATTCACGATAATAAAAAATAATAAAATTTATTAAATATAAACATACCTTCTGTGTTAACAACGTCCATATCACTTTGGATACTGTTAAAATATTTTGCTTTTCTTCTTATTTCATCCTCTAGACGTTGTTGTTTTCTTTTTTCCAACTTCGCAGTTTTGTTATCAACAACACAAAGAGATCCCGGTCGTCCTTTCTTACGTTGGTTTACTAAAAACTGCTTGTCGGATTCAATTTTTAGCATTTGAAGAGCATTGTTATGCGCAATATCAAATAAATATTCCAACTTTTCATTGAATTGCCTTTCTTTATTTTTTTGTTTATAATTTGAACGATTTTTATTTTTTTTAATGGCCTGCCATTCTTTGTGCATATTTTCCAGTTTCGCGATACATTTAATTTCACTTTTTATGGGGATTCTAGCTTTCTCCCAAAACACTGATACTTCCTTTACAGCTAATCTGGCACTTTTACGTATCGGTAATTTCACTGTGTTATGATTATGGAAAAAAACTGACAACACTTGTTTATTTGACGGTAGTTTTGCGCCAAGAATTTGAGGACATGAAGTTCCTACTAAATAAATTTTTGATCTAAATCTATATCCACCCATTCTCGTATTTATATTAAATTTACTCTATGTCACGTTTGTCCTCTAAGCACACTAACCAAAAATTAATTTTGAATAGAAGTAATCCCGTTATAACGACAACTTGCAAATAATTATCGCTTATAAGCGAGTGCGCCTCACAATTGCAACGATGTTTATTATAAATAGCTTATTCACAATACAAATATCACTGTAAAAAATAAATATTTTATTCTGTTACTCTATTAATAATTGACCGATTTATAAGATCCTAGTCATTTTGAAAAGATAATAACTTGGGAAATTCACGGAAAATATGTACAATGTCAAGTTGTCTATAATATATAGAATACAGGGGAATAAAATAAAAAAAAGCAAGAAATCGTAATTCTTGGAACTTCATGCTCTTTGAGCGACCTCTAAATCTTTTTTGATCGGCCTAAAACTTCGTATATCTATGTTTTTTGACCATTAACATATTTCTAGGGGGGGAAATCGAGGGTTCGAACACTTTTCAAATTAAGGGCCACCCTTATGTACATATATATTTTAATACATATGTATGTATGTGTATCGCATGTGCGCTTATACGACATGCAACAAAGGCGCACATTTTCTGCTACAATTAATTACAAACACGGAAGACACAACAGGGCTTGTCATTGTTGGTTGCTTAAGGCGCGTGGCTTGGAGGGAAGCGTGTGTGTGTGTGTGTGTGTTGGTAAATGTCATTGAACATGCGCCATTTTGATACATACATACATACCCATGTGTAAAGTATGCAAGTTATTAAAGGAAGTGCATGAATGAATTTTTGAGCACTGCAAATGCCTATACCCAAAAAACCTTAAGGCTTGTTTAATACATAATTTGAAAAGGCTTGGAAACTGAGTCGCATATTTAATAGACCGTAGCGCAAAAAAAGGTTCATCGTATGTTTTTTGCTGCCTGCGGTGTTTTGAATTCATTTTAAAAAGATTTTTTCTGAGGAAACCCCTACTGAAATTTAATGGCGTATAATTTTCGAGAACATTTTAGTCCTCTAACACCCCAAAAAAAAGCTTATTTTGATCGTTTTTTTTAGAAAGTCTGGAAAAAGTAGTGATTTAAGGTATTTACTGGACCAGGAAAGGTTTAGATCAGTGACTCTTCGCAGTCGGTCCTACATTGGCCTTCTAGTTGGCATCCATGGAACTTGCAGGGGCCTCCTTACAAACGACTTCTGCCGCAGCTGTAGGGATGAGGACGAGTTAGAAAACGTAGAACGCTACCTATGCTCTTGTCACGCGCTGTCTAACTCCAGGTACATTTGCCTTTGAAGGTCTGCGGGAGGAGCTCAAAGACACAAAGGTATCTGTCATCCTACGCTATATGCAACGAATCGGGTGGTTCAGTTTTTTAAGCGTCTAATCTCTCTCTACAATGGAGAATCAGGAGTTCCACGTGGTATCATAATGCTCCGCCAGTTCTATATGTTCCGCCGCTTTGGACGTACGGGTGCAACCACTATTAGCTAACCTAACTTAAGTTATTTCAAATAGGGGGAGGGGGGCTGGGTTTGGCGTACGGTGGACTTTTTTCTGGTGCCTATAAGGCGAGACGGCCTATTATTCAAGTCTAACTTTCGATAATGTATCTGGAAAAGATTCTTATCCGAGTTCAGAGCTAAGTGGTTCACCACCACAGTGTGTATGTCTTAGATATCCTCGATTCTATAGCCATTAGTAGCGGCTGTTGTTCTGTAGCTGTTGCCGAGCTTAAAGCTTTAAGCTACTGAATAGAGGAGATATTAGTTAGTTCTGGAATTGTACACTAAAAGTGAACATTTTAGTTTGGAATAATTTTGTTAACCTTTTAAATCCTTTCCTTTGCTTCGAACTGGCAAAACTAGAATATCACAAAAATGCAGACATCATCCTGGCAGTGATTTGAGATTTTGGCTGATTTACCCATCTTCAATTGCTTTGGCAAAAGCTTTTAACTATTACAGAATTATTTGGCAAATATGCTTAAATTATTTTTCAACAAGCTTTCAAGAGTTCATTTCGTAAGCAGATCAGCACCCGTTTGTTATAATTTCATTACTTCTTCAGCATCCTCTACTCGTTTCTCTGTCAGCACTTGCTTTATTGCTTCATGTCATCATAGTTTGTTTCTTCATAGTTGTAAAAAGTAAATAAGAAACTATAAATTCCATTGAAATTGAATAATTCTAAAGTGCTTAAAAGCAGTTGTATATTTATTTATGTGTATTAGGGTGCTCCTTAAAATCAAATTAACGATTTTCTTCGGTCTCACCCGCTAGTATATCGGTAAGATGTCACACATAAATTTTGGTGCCGCTCGCAGACGGTTAAG
Organism: Urophora cardui; assembly: GCA_960531455.1. Lineage (NCBI taxonomy): Eukaryota > Metazoa > Arthropoda > Insecta > Diptera > Tephritidae > Urophora > Urophora cardui. The sequence continues at coordinate 148,278,162 of OY482672.1, read as the reverse complement.
AGGTATCGCACAACCCCAGCGGGTTAGGGGGCTTAGAATATACCCGTGGTAAGGAATGCCTGTCGTGAGAGGCGACTAAAATCCACTGGCCTAGAAGGTTGATTATGGCCAAAAAAATCGTTCGCACGACAGTCGGGCTAGTGTCAGAAGGGACTAATAACCGAGCGTACCGGATTTATCCGGCAAAGGACTGTCACATCCCCTACACTCCCCAAAACCTTCGGGGAGTGTCTTCGTGGCTACAACAACAACAACAACAGGTATCGCACAAGGGTCAAAGTTCATATTACCATATAAAGACCAAAAAATTACATAACATTTTTTTAAAACTAATGCCCACAACCAGGAAAAAGGAAATGCATTTGCAGCCTACCTTTCGCTGGTATTTACTCCAAATCCAGGGGACAATTTCCTCCCAGAACATGCCCTTCGCTTACCAACAGTCCCTCTCCAATTCAACATAAATGACCTGAATAACGTTATCTGTAACGACTTCCAAAAAAATAAGGCACCCGGACACGACAGAATAACCGGTGAAATGGTAAAACAACTCCCTCCAGTTGCTACTAAGTTATTACTATATGTTTTCAATAGTCTCATGCGACTAAACTACTTTCCTGAATCTTCGAAACTTTCCGAAATCATTATGATTCCAAAACCAGGCAAAAACCCAACCCTGTTAAACTCTTACAGGCCAATTAGCTTAATTTCAATATTTTCCAAACTATTTGAAAAGTTGTTGCTGAAAAAAATGCAGCCCATCCTAGTCACACACGGGACTATACCAAGTCACCAATTCGGGTTTAGGGAGAAACATGGAACGATAGAGCAAGTGCATAGAATAGTAACTCAAATACGGTCGGCTTTTGAAACCAAAAAGTATTGCACTGCACTGTTCCTAGACGTAGCACAAGCTTTCGACAAGGTATGGCTAGAAGGACTATTATTTAAAATAAGACGTACACTTCCGTACAATATATACCTTCTTTTAGAGAACTTTCTAACGGGAAGAAAGTTTCGAGTAAGGCAAAAAAGTTATACCACTGAAAGCTATCCAATCTTCGCCGGAGTTCCACAAGGTAGTGTTTTGGGGCCCATTCTATATTTAATATTCACAGGTGAAAATCTCTTTACTTCAACATTTGCTGATGACACAGCAATACTTAGTGTGCACTCAAATCCCTCAACGGCTGCCAGACGGTTGCAAAGCCATCTAAGAATTGTGGAACAATGGCTTTCAGATTGGAGAATTAAGGTCAATGAATCTAAGTGTGTACAAGTCACTTTTACTCTAAAAAAAGATACCTGCCCCTCTGTCTCAATTAATGGCAAAATAGTAACCCAAAAAGATTACGTCACCTACCCTGGTGTTACTTTAGACAGAAGGCTTATTTGGAAATATCATATTGATAATAAGATAATGCAAGCAAAGCTGAAAATAAGCAATTTACAATGGATCATTGGTCCAAAATCTAAATTAAGCCTAGACAACAAAATACTTTTATTTAATATGGTGATAAAACCATCCTGGATATATGGAATACAGCTTTGGGGTTCAGCATCCAAATCTAGTCTAGAAAGAATACAAAGGCTACAATCTAAGATACTAAGATCAATATGCCGGGCGCCTTGGTACGTGAAAAATTCCACTATACACAGGGATCTAAAGATTAACACAGTTGTTGAAGAAGTAAAAAATATACAAACTAATTACGCCACAAGACTAGGCAATCATCCAAACATACTGGCTAAAAGCCTGTTAGAACAGAGATACCCCAGGCGGTTAAAGAGAAAGGATATCCAGCTAAATTGTGATCAAGGCTAGAGCCACTTTAAACTTCGAATGGCCTATCCTATTAGGCCGTAAAACCTCTAAATTACAAAAAGCAGCTTACTGAAATTCCTTCCATTCAGAAAGCTACAACAGCATTTACTAATACATGTGTATAACATATATATGATTGTGTTCCGGACGAGCCTATCCCATTAGGCCGATAAAATTCCTAAGTTCATACACGCAGCTTATTGGAATTCCTTCCATTCCGAAAGCTGCAACAGCACTTACTAATGCAACACACGATTGTGTCATCGATAAGCCTGTCCTGTCAGGCCGTACGAACTTTTAATACTATACAATCAGCTGCTTGGAATTCCATTCCATTCCATTCCGAAAGCATAAATACATGTATAATGAAAATGAATAACATAATAAACGAATATAAAATAAAATAACGTACATACTCTTAGTAAAAACAAAAACATTCACATACACATAATAAATGTATTCATAAGTATTTATTTTATATCAAATAAAATTTTCATCCATATGTTATTTGAAGCAGTGGCAACGAATAACGTCATTGTGTTCTAGGTTAAGATTCTATAAAAATTGTCATATTCTCCAAGAATGATACAATAAAAACTATATCCGAGAAAAAAAAAAAATAAAAATGCCCACAATCGATAGTCCTGTACTTGAAGGGCGTTAAGGGGTATCGCACAGAGGTCTAATATAATAATCAGAACTTTAACACCTCTGCGACACCCCTTAACCATTTCCGATAGGCATAAAAAATTTATATGTGGTATCTTTCGCTATATTAGCATTGACCTAGAGGGTGAGGGTGAAGAAATATGTTATAAAATTTGTCTCCACACATTTTGGGATCACCCTAATGTATATGCATGAATATTAGTACACATGGCAAAACTGAATGTCTCTCTGTAAATAAACAAAATCGCCGTTAGTTACACATTGCCGCAGACGCAGACAAAACACACAATACAACACAACACAACACAACAAAAGACACACACATAATACAACACAGCACACACTTTTCTTTTTAGCAAACTTTTAAAGCTTATTTATGTACATTTGTCTATACATACGTATGCAATGTGTGCCTAAATGTGTAGCAAAATTCCAAAACATAAATATAGTTTTTACATACTATATACATATGCATAGTATATGTATATACGCAATTGTGTTTGCATGTAATTTAAATTTTCTACTTTTCTTAACTCTTTCTCTTTCGTGAAAATGCTGCTGCATCCGCACCGGCCTTACTACGCACATACAAATGCGAAAAAATCTGATAAATATTTATTTTGGAATATCTGCCGTGCTTTTGTCATTAATTCGGCTGCGTGTTTTACTGTTTGTTTGTTTTGTTGTTTGTTCGTTTCTTTTTTAATTGCTTCTTCTCATATTTTTAACTCTTTTTCTTTTGCTTTTTCTTTTTCTTTTTATTTTTCTTTTTTTTTTTTACTTTTTCTTTTTCTTTTTATTTTTCTCTTTCTTTTTTTCTTTTTCTTTTTCTTTATCTTTATCCTTTTCTATTTCTTTCTCTTTTTTCTTCTTCTTTTTCTTTTTCTTTTTCCTTTTTTTATTTTTCTTCTTTTTATTTATCTTTTTCTCTTTCTCTGTCTTTTCTTTTTCCTTCTCTTTTTCTTTTCTTTTTCTTTTCTTTTTCTTTTTCTTTTTCTTTTTCTTTTTCTTTTTCTTCTTATTTTTCCTCTTCCTTTTTTATTTTTTTTGCATTTATTTTCTATTTATTTTCCTTTTACAATTTTCAATTATCAATTTTTCTTCTACTTTCGGTTGCTCTTGGTTTCTCTTCGAATTTTGTTGTTTTTTTAACTCGTTCGCACAAAATTTTTAATTGGGGAACCCAAATAACGCAACAAATATGCTCCGAGAACGAAGACGGCTCGCTCATTACAAACTCAGTAGCAGGTAAACTTACTAAAAATATATCTACATATGTATATGTACACTATTTAATTATATGCTTTATTATATACTTATACTTATCTACATACATATGAATTTATGTGTGTCTGTTTTACTATGTCTTATTTTATTATCATCAATTGCGTTAATTCGCATTTAGGATTCATTAAAATTAATACACGTGTTTTTGCAAAAAATTCAACTATTCCACGAATATTTATATGTATATTTGTGTTAACTTTCAGGAGGAGGCACAATCGCTTCGCTTTCATCATATTGGAAAGGTTTAGGTTAGTTTGTGGTGGCTGCCTCCCCGATTCAAGAGAGCGGGTGCATACTTAGCTTAAATTGGCTAGTTGTGATAACACAAGGAGCCCTGGTTTCTTAGATCCCTTTAAAAACCTTTACGCAAAATACATTTAGAACAAAGTTATATAAAAGTGAAGGTAAAACATCACGCTCTTTTAATGAACCGCAAAAAATCTAGCATCTCTGCATTATCCAGCTCCGCCAGACACTCGAAAAAGTGTCTATAAGAGGAGCAATACCTGGTCATGTCAATGCTCAACACTTTCAATTTCTTCCACGTCTCTTCAGCTGCGACAGGTATAGATACCAATGAGAAGTCCCACCAGCGGACCTATAGAGAGCCCCTATGGAGAGACCTATAGATGTAATACCGATTCAGATCTCCCCTCATTCAGTTTTGGCCAGATTTACATGAAAATCACAAAGGTTGACTTCCTGGCCCGTCTAGTGTTAGCCTATTTAATCAAGCGACATCTCAACCAGTGCTTATATCGTCGGTCCCAACGAAGACTAGCACGGTTCGTTGTTCGCATGGAAGACTAACACACTTCGTTGTTCGCGTGGAAGACTAGCATGCTTCAGTTCTCTGCGTGGAAGACTAACATGCTTCACTTGTTTGGGTGGAAACTAACATACTTCTGTTTGTTAGAAATAAGCTTAGGGGTTAAAAACCGGAGGAGGATGGTCCGAGGAGTGAAAGATATTTGATAAGTAAGTGCAAGAACAATAATTCATACTGCAATAAAACTTTAAACAGGAAGCTTCAGCCAAACTATATGAAAAGTATATGAGTTTCAAATATTCCTAGACTTGTACTAGGCCTACTTTTAAAAATGTGCATAGGTTGTGTAAATAAAAAAAATTCCGAGTTAGTTATTACTCGGAACTCTATATTTATATATCGCCGCTCCCAGCGAAGACTATCACGGTTCTATTTTTTTAAAATCATTTTAGAAATACAAAGATACACACTGTGCACACCTTTTGTGTAGTACCTCAGTACTAGTCATATCTACATATACATATATAAATATAGAGTTCCGAGTAATAACTAACTCGGTGTTTTATTTGATGCAAAAGCCAGGTTTTATTTGCACAACCTATGCACATTTTTAAAAGTAGGCCTAGTACAAGTCTAGGAATATTTGAAACTCATATACTTTTCATATAGTTTGGCTGAAGGTTCCTGTTTAAAGTTTTATTGCAGTATGAATTATTGTTCTTGCACTTACTTATCAAATATCTTTCACTCCTCGGACCATCCTCCTCCGGTTTTTAACCCCTAAGCTTATTTCTAACAAACAGAAGTATGTTAGTTTCCACCCAAACAAGTGAAGCATGTTAGTCTTCCACGCAGAGAACTGAAGCATGCTAGTCTTCCACGCGAACAACGAACCGTGCTAGTCTTCCACGCTAACTGAACCGTGCTAGTCTTCGTTGGGAGCGACGATATGTGATAAGAGAGGGGTCCAAGTTGGAGTTGTAATTTCCTGCAGATTTGTACCTTCCCTTGCTAACTTAACCGCAAATGTTTAAGTGTAATGCTCCACATAAACAAGCTCCTTTCACGAAGAAGCGGATTCTAAATGGAGGCACTTTAGTACTTGAAATCATTGAAGTTTCATGTGGTAGGACTGTGAGGCAAGGCGAACTGCGTGACTGCTTCTTTTGGGTAGGAAAGAATTCTCGCTTGCAATTGGTCTCTTTGAAGTTCATCGAACAATTAATATAATTAAATATGTATACAGAACGGTTCGATGTTCGTCATAATGACGATTTCTTTAGCAGCTAGTTGAGACTGGAAGCACCCAGAAGCATCAATTTTTTTATTATCATGCACTTTGGTTTAAGATGCTACAATTTTTCTTATGAAAGCAGCAAACTTGAATGAGAGTGCATCGCTGAGAAAGAGGAATATGTTTGGTTACTTTCTTGGAAATAATTTTTATCACAGGCAATGAAAATTTGCTAACCGAACGCATCGCTCATTCTTACCGAAAGCTCTTTTTGCTAATTTTTGCCAGTTTTTCAAAGCACAAAAGTGGCTGATCAAAGCCATTAATGTACGTGTTTCCGGAATGATTGAGCTTTTAAAAGCTTCGAGTTGCGCATATATACATTTATACGCATGCCGTGAAGCATCAAACATTTTTTTACCGGCAATGACGTATGGCACTTGAGTTTTTAAACAAAACAAACGCTCATTGATGAAAGTGAAAAAAAACCAAATTTTTGTAAATAATAGCTATGTATTTAAAATCCATTTCAAGCAGCCAAAATAAATACAAGTAAAGATGCGTATGTCTAAGAGAACAAAGCATATAAGCATACATATTAGTTTATGTAAATAAATAATGTCAAAATATGCCGAAAGTACTGAAGTGTAAACATGATTGAATGTTTTTAAAGTGGAATATTTTTTTCTGCTAATGATTTTTGTTGATTTAATTTAAGCGGCAAATTAGACCAGATCTCTCTGGCGCGTGTCCGGCACCACTTTGTTATAATCCACCAACTGAATTTATGCTCAAACTACTAGGAATAGTTTTCTAAATGTGCGGCCAATTTTGAATTCAGTTTTGTGATGTGGCAGGCGCCCCCTAACTCCCTGATAAAGTCACTTTCCTCGCGGTCGGGTCCACTTTTGTAAAATGCTACCGCATGAAGTAAAGTGTTTTAGTTTTGCCAGTTTTACAATACAGTTTTTTAAAGGAAAGTTCAATCTATTTTAATGTGGTACAAGTAAGACAAATTAGGTGACTGCTTGACTAATCAAAGTCGCAGGCGCTTAGATAGAAGGAAGAAAAAAGGTTCGAAAAGAAGTCTATAAGAAAGCTTTTTTGGAGTGTTGCTCTCTAAAGCTCAAAAACGCACGTTTTTGTGATTGAGATTGGGAGTTGTGTGCTCACATAGAAAGATATTCATTTGCTAATTCAGGGCTCCAAAAAAGTGTATTGGCTCAGAGGTAAAGTTCCGAGAAAATGCGCTCAGAGAAAAGGATCGAAAACGAGCTTTTTGGAAGCGCTCAGTTAAAAGAAAGAAAAAAATCGAAAAGGAATTTCTAACAGAGCTTTTTTGGAGTGTTGCTCTGTTAAGCTCAAAAACCGTACTTTTTTTCGATTGAAATTTGGAGTTGTTTTGTGTGTTCGCATAGAAGGATTCATTTGCTAATTCAGGGCTGCAAAGAGAGATTATTGGCTCAAAGGTGATGTTCCGAGCAAATGCCCTCAGAAAGCGCTTATTTCTGAGGTAATGCTCCAATTGTGGCCGATGTGGTGCAGTGGGTAGAGTGCTCGCCTGCCATACCAGAGGTCTCGGGTTCAAACCACGGTCCGAGAAAAACACCAAACAATTTTTCTAATTAGTAAAAATCCAATTATTGGGTTTTTTAAGAGCAGCGGTCACCTCTCGGCAGTGGGCGGCATACCCTCCGAGTGTATTTCTGCCATGAAAAAGCTTTCTCACAAAAAATGCATTCGCCGTTCGGAGCCGGCATAAAACTGTAGGTCCACCCAATTAGTAGGAAAAACCAAAAGGAGCACACCTCGAATTGGGAGAGAAGCTCGGCCATAAAACTCGTCAGAGTTATAATAGCGCCATTGTATTATTATTATTATTATTATTATTATTATTATTATTATTATTATAATGCTCCAAATGTGCGTTTTACAGCTCATAAAATAGTCTTTTCTTCCTCTTTTCTTTGTTAAGGTCGGTGGCAACCACGTCAATGCGAGTCATTTCGCTTGGTCCGCAAAATGCGTTCATCATATCGCTCTTTGCAGTCCACACTCAAACACAAAGCCAAATATATAAAAATGAAAACACATCGTCAATTTTCATTGTGATTTATTGAATTTGTTCAAAGAATATGAATTTTAGAAGTTTGCTAATTTAGTGTAATGCTAACTAATAGTACGCAAACTAGAAATGTGCCGATACTCAATTATAACATTTCGAACAAAACGTGACTGTATGTAGAAGAGAGAGAGAGCGAGAGATCGCCAAACAACCAAACCAAAAAAAAAGATGAAAAAATAATACATAAATTATATTTTTTGTTTTTTGACATTTTCATGATTGAGCTTGTTTGCTTTTCTTGCGGTCGAGGGAGCGTAGCGATATTTGCAATTATTACTAAAACTTTTTTCCCTTAAACAAATATTAGTTTTCGGACAGAAAAAAAAATGTCAGTTGGCGACAGCAAAACATTTGTGTGTAGAACGCGTTGTTGAGCGTTTCAGCAAGCATATCGGCGGAAAATATTTCCTTACAAAATATTTCATTTCACTGGCAAAATTTAAGCGAAATGTGAAAATTTGACGCGCGCGCGAATTTACAAAGCAAATAAAAAGTGAATGAAATGAAATCAAATCAAATGAAAGCTAAAATTAGTTTTATGCGTAAAATCGAAGTCTAATGGAATTGTGTAATGTGATTAGTTAGTGTTGAAAATCGGTGAACAAGTTTTGTTCTTTGCATAGAAGATACAAAAAAATAAAGCGTTTTTTTATTACAAATTTAGTACCTATAAAAAAGTGTGCCTAATTTTCGAAAATAAGAATAGAAGCGCATAAAAAGTCGGCCACTCTTTGATGCAACGTTCAAGAAGTCAAAGTCTACGCGAAAAAAAATATGGCAATTCTGAGCGTAGCAGAAATGGCAATGACAGAAAGGCGAAAGCGGTTGCGAAAACTAACACAACAAAGTAGGATGTTAAGATGTTTTTTTTTATTATTTTTCGGAGTGTAACCACAGCATATAATTTTCATTTCATACGTGATAATATTCCCGTTCTTTTTTTTAAGCTTTTAATGCCTATAAAAGCATTTTATATAATGGCCAACATGGCGTATGAGTGACCTTTTAAGTCTCGGATTTTTATACCTTTCATTAATGTGAAATGGTATTATAATTTTGTGCCAAAATATGTTTATCGAAAGTACGAGAAATAGGCGTGACAGATCCTCCAAAATCCCTCATCGGGTTCGAGGGCTTAGAATATACCCGTGGTACGGAATGCCTGTCGGTGCCTGATTAAAATCCACCGGCCTGGAAGGTTGATAATGGCCAAAAAAAAAAATCGTTCGCGAGATGGTCGCATTAGTCTCAGACAGACCTGTTAAATTCCGATTAAAATTAATAATGATTAATTTTTTTGGATTTTTTAATTTTAATGATTATTTTAATTGTCTTACATTAAGCGGACAATTAATAATCGATTAAATTAAAAAAATTGTAAAATTTAATCATGATTACTAACCATTAAAAAAATAATCGGAAATAATCATATAATCACATAATTTTTTTTAATCGCATGATTATTTTTAATTGCCCAATTATTTTTAATTGTTTGATTATTTTTAATTGCCAAAATTTTTTTAATTGTATGATTATTTTTAATTGCTCGATTATTTTCAATTGTGCGATTATTTTCTTTAATATGATTATTTTAAATTATTTTTGAAAATAGGTATGTGTAGGTATGTACATATATACATGTATGTGTGTTTGTATGTGTGCATGAATGTGTGTATGTATGTATGCATGTACACATGTATGTATGTGTATACATATATATATATTTTTTTTTTTTTAACGAGGAGGAAGCATCGAAAGCCTTTACCCTTTCAGTGCGGGACTCTAACCGCACTAAACGTTCTACTGTCATCGTACCGAACGCCCCGGTACTGCCGTCAGGCTACCATCGGGTGGTGGGTTGAGCACCAGGCTCGAAAGTCCGTAATGGTCGCGTTATTGCCCTCAGTCTGCCTTAAAAGGCTTCACCCATTTATTTTTTACAAAAGTGGTCACTGTTACGTGGTCTGCGGAGGCCAAAGCTCCGTACCACGCGCAATAACGGATACAGGAGGCCGAGCTCCTGTACTTACGTATCCGTTCCACTTGAGGTGCCTATGATTAGAGGGATACAATTAGTGCTAATTTAGTCGCCACTGCCTCGCTGTATTCTCTCTAGGCTTCTTAGTGGTGTGTGCTATTACATCACTCGCTGCAGTCCATTTTGGCTTGCTTTCTAGCATATGCTTCACGAACGACTCAGGTGTATAGTCTCCTCCAAATATTCTACGGAACTTGTTTCTAGATTCGTAAAATCCTGCACACTCAAAGAATACGTGGTATGCATCGTCTATTGCTTGCCTCCCGCAGTGATCGCACGTTAGGTTCGACTCGTGCTTAAAGCGAAAGAGATGGGCCTTGAAACAACCGTGTAGAGATAGGAACTGCGTCAGCAGTATAGACTGGCAATTACTAGTGCGGCCTCATCCGATACGGGTTTAAACGCACAGCATAATCTCAGCACATGTATGTATGCACGTGCATATGTATGTATGAATATATGTATGTATGTTTTGTTCACAAAAAAATTTGAAAAGAAACAAAAAATTAAAAATAATTAATCGATTAATTAATTAATCATGCAATTAAAAAAATCATAGATAATTTGAAATAATCATATAATTGTATTAATCATGCAATTAAAAAAAATCAAAAATAATTGAAAATAATCAAGTAATTGCGTTAATCATGCAATTAAAAATAATTGAAAATAATCTAAATAATTGTGCAATTAAAATAATTAATCGATTAATTATTTTTTTATATAATTTAATTCACTTTTAATCATTAAAAAGGTGAAAATAATCGTAATTAATCATTAAATAGTTACAACAACAAAACATGCTTTAATTAATAATCATTAAAATTTTTAATCATTAAATAACAGGTCTGGTCTCAGAGGAGACTACTACCCGACCCTACTGGATTTATACGGAATAGGACTGTTACTTCCTACACTCCCCAAAACCTTCTTGTGGGAGTGCGTTGGTGGCTACAATAACAACAACAATAACCCTCCAAAAAATATATAATAACTAGCAAACTCCCTCTCCGCTCCGCTGCGACAAATCTACCGTTCTCCATCTACCGTTCCCTCCATCTCTTCTTCACCCTTGCTCCCTCCTCCTCTCCCGTTCCCTGGCCATCCGGATCCACATACCGGTCTATGAAATGTGAGTCACTTCATATATCTCGGCAACCGATTGAGATATCCACGTAGAATGAACAATATATGGAAAATCTGATCAGCTCCTTTATTTTGATACTAATATTGCTCAAAAATAATTTTGGGCCACCCGGGTCCACATTTTGGCCACTATCTGGAGAACCGACTTGAAAGTTGTAATGGAATGAACTTTTTATTGAAGGTCTCAGTTAAACCTTTAATTTGATACAAATATTGCTCAAAAACATTTCGGGGTCATCTGGATCCATATATTGGCCTACATCTTGGGAAGGCGTTCAGATACCGGAATTAGATATGGTCTAAATTCTCTAGCTGGTAAATTTTTTTTAACTGAGTTTTTCATTGGATAACAAACATACGTAATAAAAATTAATAAAAGCGGACCATAAATAGCGATTTTCTGAATATCTTGCTCCCGGCGCTATCTAGCGGGTTCATTTTTTATAATAGGGTTTTTGATTACATAAAAAAATGCCAAAAGTGCCAAAAATTAACAGAATCGGATCATAAATATGGGGTTTGTGAATATAGCGATTCCAGTTCCATTTAGCGAGAAATAAATATATAGAGAGGATTATTCAAAGAGGGGATTATCCAAAGAATAAACTGTCAAAATTTGGCTAAAATCCGTTCAGTAGTTTTTGAGACATTTCGTCACACAGAAACTCCCTAAATTTTTACATATATGTACATATACATATATATAGATAGATACTCGTAGATATACATATGTATTGAATATGATCAGAAATGAGCTGAGTCAATTTGTCTCTCACACTTATCCAATTTTATCAGGGTATTGCTTGTGTTCTCTGCCATAAAATCGTTTAAATCACCATCGGCCATTATTGTCTGCCTTATTAGCTCGATACTTCTGTATATAAATAAGTACATAACCCAAATTAAAGCAATAAATTTATTAATATTCTCTTTCGCCCTATCACTGCTCAACATTATTTAAATTTGCCTCTACCAATTACTTGTACACACAAAGCACGTTGCCTAAAAGGTGCTTTATCATCTATAGCTGCTTGTTATCCGTTTGATATCCTTAAAAACCTAATTTAAAATTTTGGAAAAACAAACAAGTAAAAATGTCGCAGCAGCAGTATCATCATCGTCAACAACGTGCGCGCGTTTTTTTTTTTTTGTTTACTCACGATTCGTGTAATGATACAGTTTTGGCTCACAGGTGTGTGTGTGTGTGTGGCTGTGTGTGTTTTTTCTTGTGTAAGATTTTACTGTCGACAGATATCTACGCTTTGTCATCGCTGTCAACGCTGCTTTCCTATGATCCTTTGCCATTTGTGCGAGAGTGTTGTTCTAGTAGAGTGACTGGGAGGGTAATAACGCTGATTTGGTGATGCTCTATAAGTGTTTTAACAAATTTATACATACATATATTCTATTATAGGCTCGGAGTGCCTTCTTGATAGTTGTGGCCTACATTAGTATGCCCTATAAACATTGGTATAAGTTAACAGTCAAAAACGATTAGCAATTGAATCTGTTTTACAAGTCTTACACCCGAGAATGAATGTGGAAAGGATTGTTGATTAAGGTGGAGTGAAACTTTTTTTTGGGAAATTCAATTTGTTCCAAAGCCAGAACGGAACCTTTCTAGCCCAGTAATAAGCCTGTAAAATTTTATTGACCTACTCGCATGTTTAGAGGTGCCCCCAGCCCCACAAAGTTGAAAAAATAGCACGATCTGGTACAAATATGAAACTTTGAAAATTATAAAATAAAAAAACGAAGTATGGGGATTGATAAGGATGGCTAAGCTGAGTATTAAAGTGAATTTATTTTTTTTGGAAACAACAACAACAAAAGTTATTAAAGGTCAAAATTTATATTATGCATTTTTTAAATTGCAATTACTTAAAAAATACTGAACCGATTTCGAATATTTTTATACCATTCGATAGGTATGTTGATTCCCTTTAATGTGATATACATTTTATGTGGGGGTCAACCCCCCTTTTACCCCCCTTACTTTTCATATATAAAATGTATTATTATATTAAAGGGAATCAAAATACCTATCGAATGGTATAAAAATATTCGAAATCGGTTCAGTATTTTTTAAGTAATTGCAATTTAAAAAATGCATAATATAAACTTTGACCTTTAATAACTTTTGTTGTTGTTGTTTCCAAAAAAAAAAATAAATTCACTTTAATACTCAGCTTAGCCATCTTTATCAATCCTCATACTTCGTTTTTTGATTTTATAATTTTGAAAATTTCATATTTGTACCAGATCGTGCTTATTGCTTTCAACTCGCGATAAAATTTTGTGGGGTTCATTAACTCGTATAAAGGCAACTTTTCATTGCTGGTACGTTCAAAAAAAGAACAAACAAAAAATCTCCATATGATTTCACTCCACCTTATTGTTGATCTATTTGAGAGAACTATATTATTATTCTCTAAAATGGAACCGTCGTTGTTGTATTTCCTCCTTTCATTATGAATTTGACAAACAGTCAACTCTCAAAGGAAAAATGCTATGAGAATGGTTTCCTTAGATTAAGTTAGGTGCAGTAGCTACTAGTTTTAACTAGCACACTTAAGACCCTATATTTTTTTTACCGACATGAAGTTATTGAAAGCCTTTACCCCCGTCAATGTGGGACTTTATTCGCACTAAACCTCTTATTGTCATCGTACCGAACCCGCGGCACTACCGTCAAGCTACCGTCGTCAGGAGGTGGGTTGAGAACCAGGCTCTAAGTCCGTATTCGTCCCGTTATTGCCCTCTGTTGGACTCGATACGCTCATCAATTTATTTATAAAACGTACTGCTTTCATTATAACTATGGTAATTCATTGCCATTTACATTCGTGGTCTGCGGAAAGCTAAGTTGATAGATGCAGGAGGCTGAAGTCCTGTACGTATCCGTTCCACTCGAAATGGTCAATGTTAGGTGGTCTGCGCAGGTCAAAGCTCCTTGCCACGCACCAAACGGATACACATATCCAATTAACATTGTGATATCACGTGGATTCGAAGACCTCTTACTCAAACCAATGTATGAACTGCAAGAATTTTAGAACCTTCCTAAATTGTAGTATAACTGGATCTCCTAGATCCTTGAAATAGCAAGTTCCGATGCAGTTCAGTCGCTTCATCGTCACTGCTGGCAAATTGCACAACAGGTGCTTTACTGACTGTTTGCGGCTAATTTTCGTCCTCATAGGCCCTATAGTATTCATTCTCGGGAGAGCATTCATCCTTTCTGCAGGCTTTCTAATGATTATATGGCCTCATCAGTGGTCATTAGTAATAGCTCGGTTAAAAGTAATAGTAGGCCGGGTCACCCAGAGAGGGATCAGAATATACACCAAGATGAACCCGGAATGTTTCAGAGCAATATTGATATCAAATAAGCGGCGTTTGGTAGGACCTCAACAAAGAGCTCTGTCCATTGTAATGCCTAGGTCGCTCTGTGTCCCCTGATATGTATGTGTAAAAACGTGGATCCGAATGACACCGGACTGTTTTTGAGCGATATTGATATTAAAAAACCGGGAATCAGGGCTTTAACATAGAGCTATCTTCGAATTAATGCCCACCCGGTTCCCTTGGGAAAGGTAAGGGATAAAGGGAGATGGAAATGGAGTGCAAAGATGAAGGAAAAGTGAATCGGGGCGGAAAAGTGAAAGGAAAAGTAAGTGGGATAGGGAGAGCGAATGTTAGAGAGAGAGTAGTGGAGGGAGAAAGAGAAAGGAAAAGCGAAATATTTCGTCGCTGCGAAACAGGACGGGAATTTGCTAGGTTGAAGTATAATTTCCTTAGTACGGTACTTTTGCTCCTGTTGCTATGGTAATAAACATATGCATATTTCTAATTCTGTTTCCGAAGCCATTTCGACTGTATTCCCAATAAACTGCGTTGATCGTTGGAAAACAGAATTTGCGTATATATGCACATATGTTCATTCCAGTTCAATATTCATATGCCATTTTCGGTTGACTCAATCGACTTTTAATACTTTTAAGCTACATTAAAATCCACAGCGCCCTACATACGAGTACAAATAAACCAAACCAATTAGCACTGGCAATTACATACTTAAATCTTTAGTAGGAAATTGGTAATTGGTGATTTTCTTACATTCCAGCTGCTGGCACGAAAGGCTACGAAGAAATGCAAAATAAATTGTTCAAAGCAATAAGAATGCTCAATCGTTTACAAATTGTATGCTTTACTATATTATAATCGTAATATTTATGTTTGGATATAAATTAAATCGTAAATTACCTTAATATTAATCAGGTGGGCGGCGAATATGTGTTTACTTATGTATGTATGTACGTTGGTATATTTGTATACCTATCGCATGGGCGCTAAAAATGACGCAAACGGCACTGAACGGCGTTGACATTTAGGCATTTGTTTTTTTAGCTATACTCGGTTATGAACAAATTAGCGGCATATGTATGTATGGATACATGTATGTGTGTATGTACCAGTGGCGGATTAACAATCTGGTGGGCCCTGGTGCGAAATTTTTTTGGGGGCCCTTTTCCATATAAATATTTTGCGATTAGAATACAGTTTGATCGTTATAAATTTAAATTGCGCTTCATGTAATATATTTGATCATTGGACGTTGTTTTGCTCTGTGCATTAAACGCACTACTCCATAATATTGATGTCATTTTATATTGACATTTTTTGGTTATTGTTATAGTCAGTGTTTAAAAAACTGCAATAACTTTCATTTCATTTGCTATCACTTAAACTTACTGCTCTGAACAACAAAGCAGTCGTAGTGTTTGTAGTGCCTTTTGTCTTGTGGAAAAGTGTTTTGACTAAATTTAACTTTGTAAATTTAGCTTTACAAAAACCAAATCTGACTCTTTCGACGATCACAAAACTATATGCTTCAATAGTTACAGATCTTGAAAACAAGGATTACAACAAAATTTTCGATGAAGCCTTGACAATTTTCGACAATATTCCTTCTGATTTTCAAGCAGATTTTATTCAGTCTCGTTCAACAGCGCAAGCACTTGTTCCAGAAGATGAGAAAGAAAATTTTAAAAAATCGTTATTCGAACCTGTTATCGATGCTCTGTTACCAAATTTGAAAAAACGTGCTGGTATTTATAATGATTTGGAAGACCTTTTCTCATTTTTAATAAATTTAAATTCAATGAGTGACGAAGACATTGCTGTATCATGTAAAAAAGTAGTCGAAAAGTATCCAAATGATCTCAATGAAGTTCAACTAACTGATGAATGTCAATTTGCCAAAAATTACTTTAATTTTGATAACTTAAATCATGAATCGATGTACAAAACAATGTTTGATGATCATCTTTGTGAAACTTTCCCGAATTTAGACATTTTATTACGCATTTATTTATGCATGTTCGTCACTAATGTTACAGATGAAAGATCATTTTCAAAATTGAAATTGATAAAAAAATTGTTTGCGTAACACTATGGGAGATGATCGTTTGAACAGTCTATCAGTTCTTTCCATTGAAAATAACTTGTTGGATGAATTAAACTTTGATGAAATTATTGATAAGTTCGTAACACTCAAGTGCAGAAAAGTTGTGGTTTAATTTTGTTGGGCAAATAAATAAAAATTTATCATATTATCATATGAATATTTTTTTCATGGGCCCTTTTGAGTCCGGGGCCCTGGGGCAATGGTCCCAAAATTTGTTCGATAATCCGCCACTGGTATGTACCCTGTAGAGGAAATCTCTAGTTCCGAACTAGGTCGCTTCTAGTGTATTTTTCGCCACTACTAGTGAGCGCTAAATCTCTTTTGCATGTTATCAACTGGCGGTGTCAATTGTAACTCTCTGCACAACATTTAGTTCAAAAAAATACAAAAACAAATTATTTTTTATTTAATAAAAATTACAAAGATATTTAAAAGTAATAAAATAAAAAAAAAATTATCGGTGTCGAGGCGGATGATAATTTTTTTTTTTTTTTTTCTTTTAACCAATATTTTTGTAAATTTTTATGAAATAAAATAATTAAAAAATACATATTAGTTAAAAAAATATAAAAAAAAAAAAATATTTTTTATTTAATAAAAATTTACGAAAATATTTAAAAAGTAATAAAATAAAAAAATTAAAATATGTCTGAGTGATGGGAAAAGCATAATTAGGGGAACAATTAATTTCATACAAGTTAAGATGCAAATAGAAAACTCTATATAAAATGCTTCACTAAACATCTGAGAATTGCAGAAATATACAAAGCCGACGGCAATTGAACGAACGAAAATTTTCATAGAATTTTTGTCACTTCGAAATTGCATACAAATCAAAGTGTGTCTTATACTGGTCACTCAATTCACTCCAACTGAACTGGTGAGGGTCTAACTACAATTGATCTAATTCATTTTTGACACCTTTTCGCTAGTTCGGAACTAGAAGCTTTGCTTATTGAGTTCCCCGGGTATGTATGGCTGTATGGATGTATTAATGTACGCACATTTGTAGGCATTAATTTATTTTATTGCCTCAACATCAAGGAGTCTATTTTAGTCAAATTGCTACGACTGCGACATTCAGCAGTTCGTTGGTCGCGCCGATTAAAGCTTAAATTAGTTATGCATTAACTTTATTTCCATAATAGTAACAGTATCGGTATTAATTTGGTCGATTATTGGTGCAGTAACAGTAAACAGCTGAACAGTGATCAAAGCCCAATAAAGGTGACCATAGCAATAGAGTCGCTCTTCTTCTTTTGGTTTTTTAGGTTGCGAAATTATCATATTTTGTATTAATGCTAATTGCGTGTTCTCTTTTGATTGCTACGACCATATTATTATTGGGTCATGACAGTGAACAACTGAAACAAACAATCGATCAGTTGGTTAGCGTTACGGCTGAAAACCAAAATTCATTTGGTTGTTACCGATAGCGTTACCGACTGGCGAATCACTAATCAAATACATTGTTTCCCATAAGGTTGGTTGATCAGCTGTTTTATAACGATACTGTTACTGCATAACTAATTTGAGCTTTAATATTGTTAATATGTAGCATACATTGTTTGTTATTGTCTGTGTTTTTTGTTGTTCGTTTTCGTCTCGTTTTTGTTCTTATTGTTGCTTTGTGTTGTTCATGAAATAAATAACTTCGCGCTGGTCGATTTCTTTTTCCCTCTGTTATTTTATTTATTTTACGCATTAATCGCCAAAAGTTTTCCAATTTTATTTATAAAAATCTGTTTCTTTCCGCATTTTATTTACATGTACATTGTACATATATATTTACAATGCAAAAAATTGTTAAGGCATAAGCAGGAAATAAGCTGCGCTTCTTGCTCTTATGTGCTCTGCCCAAACTTTTAAAATTAAATTAAATTTTCTGTTAATAGAAAGAAATGTTATAATTCTTTCTGAGCCTTACTATAGGGAGTATTATAAGCCTTATTATAGGGAATATTATAAGAAGTGAGATAAGCATTATTTCCTATGGCGAATAAGACTTATTATAAAAAATTATCTAATTCTTATTTCCCACGGCTAAAAAGCATTGGGAATGAGGCTCCTTCTGAGAAAGAGAGAGAGAGATATAGAGAGGGAGAGAGAGAGAGGGAGAGAGAAAGTCCTTGTGGCCTGAAAAATAAGCCTTATTATAAGCTTTTCAGGCATAATTTTATAAGCCTTATCATCATTTGAAACAAGTTTTATGAGCAGATATGGGCAATCCTTTATATAAGCCTTATTACAAGATAATTAACATCTATATAATCCCTTATTTTAATGAATAATTCAAACATTATTTCTTATGGCTAATAAGCGAAAAGGCCTTGGGAATAAGGTTTCCTCTCAGAAAGAGAGAAAGAGTTAGTCCTTGTTGACTGATGATATCAACACATCACAACAAAGTAAGCCTTTTGTTCCTTAGAAGGTTAAGGCTTTATTTTTTAATCCTTATCATCATCTTAAATAAGCATTAAATAATTCGTAGAGTTTTTGGAGGGCATGTATGAATGTATGTGTGTGTGTGTGTCTGTGGAGCGGAAACTAAAACGTTTTGGTGAATTAAATGCTATGAAGGAGGATGATGATGATAATTACTAGCGTTAAGAAAAACAAATCCAATAACAACAACAAAACCAATAAAAGCAACAAAATCAATAACAGCAAAAAAACCAATAATAACAACAACAAAACTTATAAACACAATAAAAACAACAAAAGCAATGACAACACATATTCATTTTAACAACAACAATTTGATAAACAAAAAATTAGAAAAAAATTAGAAAAAAATGGAAAAATTTTATAAAAAAAAAACAACAATAGCATTAACGAATCGTTGTAGGAAAACACTAATAAAATGCGTTAGCGTATGAGTCGAAACAAAAAAACTAAATTGAACTAATCCTCTAATCGCGCATCGACAGGTTATTTAGTATACTTACAGAAATCGCTGGAGAACAAACGTGTTGGCTTTACGGTTTTCAGATAATTTTTGGCTTTGTTGATTTAAAGATTAAAAAGAAAAAGAAAAGTGCTACAAATAGCAGATAAAATTAATGTTAGATTATGAGAGATACGCACCATGTGTGGGCCGATATTGCTATGTTGATACGTAATAGTCATTGGGATCACTTCAAAAATCGAAGGCAAAAGCAATGATATTAATTATAATTAATACAATAGCTAATTTAAATAATTAAACAATTAAAATTCAAATAATTAAAAATTAACAATTAATTAATTTGAAATAAAATTAAAATAATGTAATTAAAATAACAACTAAAATAGGGAAAAAATTAATACAATAACAAAATTGAAAATTAAACGATTGAAACTCAAGCCAATAAAATATTTAGCGATATAAGTAAACTAAAGCAAATAAACAAGTAAAATTAATTGAATAAAAAACCAATTTAAAAATACATAGATAGACTTTTTTTTTTAACAATTTTCTTCAAAGTGTCTCTAGTGCTTGTTTCACAAAAGAAATCGTGTGCCGCGTTTGTTTTTTTTTTTTCAATTTTTATATATGTTATTTTGCCATTATTGTAGAGCACATGATTTAAATTATTATTGTTATTGTTGTTGTACAACAATTTACATTTTCATCATTATTATGCGACATTTGTAGTATGGCAAGACATACGAATGTGGCGCAAGCGAATGAAATGGAGTGATGAATACAACGATTTGTAAGCGTAATTGGTTTTGGTGTTGTTGTTGTGATGAAATTATTTGTAATAAAATAATGTTAACTTTAAGAGTTATGTTTACTTACATAGCAAGTAAGTCAAAAAAACTAAATTAATAATATCGCAACACGCACATTTGCAGATTGGATCGCAAGTCATCACGTGGCATGATCTATGAGAATGAAGAGCTGAGGCTGCGTACCATAAATATAAACGCTGAAGTTGAAAGAGGTAAGTAATGATGTAAATTAATTAAAAAATAATATGTTAAAAAAATACAAGAAAATAATAAAACACAAAAAAGTAAAAAAAAAAAAACAAAAATAAATCCTTCAAAAACATGTCGCACCTGCTAAGGCCAGACCATGATATTGTATGCTGCGCCAAAAAGATTTTAGTATAATAAAAAATTAAATTAACAAGAAAAAAATATTAAAGCAACACGCAAAATTTCCGCTTACCCTTGACCAACTACAGGGTGTTCACACATAAGATATTTGTTAAAAGGTACCCTGACATAATCCCAAGGGGCATAATCCCAAATTTTTTATTTGGGATTATGTCACTCCCCCTAGGGTGACATAATCCCAACTTTTTTACTTGGGCTTATGTCACCCTAGGCGTAGTGACATAATCCCAATTGGGATAATGTCATTTTCAAGCCCAAAAAAAAATTTCAGATTTTTTCTTAGATTTTATTACATTAAGCAAAAAAATTAAAGCTGACAATAAAGTTAATGTTGTTATACAATAATACATTGAGTATATGTATAAGATGAAATATGTACATATGTACTTAAATACACATGTTCTCAAAAAATTACTTTAAAACTAAAAAATTACATTAAAATTAAATATATTTACATATATACAGACTTTTTTCAATAAAACGATAGGTATATAAATATTTGTGTACATTTTATATATGTCTATAAAAAGATGAAAATTTGGAAGAAAAAATCGCGCGATTAATAGATCGATAGGTGTATACATATGTATGTACATATGTCTATAAAAAGATGAAAATTTGGAAGAAAAAATCGCGCGATTTTGATTCCAAATTTTCGCCTGGGGCGCTTTTTTTCTAATAGATCGATATGTGTATACATATATATGTACATATGTCTATAAAAAGATGAAAATTTGGAAGAAAAAATCGCGCGATTTTTGATTCCAAATTTTCGCCTGCGACGCTTTTTTTTTAATAGATCGATAGGTATATACATATGTATGTACATATCGCACACTAAATCAAAAAGCGTTACAACTCAAAATTCAAAAAATTTCAGGAGAGGCAAAAAACTTTTTAATTTTTATAGGCAATGATATGGGAAAAGGCTACGTATAATAGTTATTTCTCAGTTAAAAAAGACTCTGATGGAAAAGATTTTTTGGCAGCCGCTAGAGATATATTCTGTGTACCAATTTATGGAAGAAACCCGATTACGAAAAATTTTGAGTTGTAACGCTTTTTGATTTAGTGTGCGATATGTCTATAAAAAGATTAAAATTTAGAAGAAAAAATCGCGCGATTTTTGATTCCAAATTTTCTCCTGCGGCGCTTTTTTTTTTAATAGATCGATAGGTATATACATATATATGTACATATGTCTATAAAAAGATGAAAATTTGGAAGAAAAAATCGCGCGATTTTTGATTCCAAATTTTCGCCTGCGGCGCTTTTTTTTATTTTAGATCGATAGGTATATACATATGTACATATGTCTATAAAAAATTTTAAATTTGGAAGCAAAAATCGCGATTTTGCTTCGCACTAGTACCTACTCGAGTGATTTGGTGTTCTGGCTCCCTTTTATTTGGGATTATGTCACTCCCACATAGGTGACATAATCCCAAGTAAAAAAGTTGGGCTTATGTCACCCTAGGGGGAGTGACATAATCCCATATAAAAAATTTGGGATTGTGCCACTTGGGATTAAATCACGGCACCTTGTTAAAAGCAGAGTCTATATATCTACATGTGTATGTACACTAGGGTGTTCCCCAAATGTATGCAGACAAATTGTATATCTTATTTCTTCAACCTCACCCCCTACTAGTGATGGGCGAGTCCGAGATGTTTAGACAATCGAGAGAATCGCCATAGTTGCAAACTCACAATCGAGTCAAGAGTTGACTCGCTCCTCGACTACACAATCGAGATGTTTTTGCGATTGTTCCGAGTCTGCGGGCCGGCTGTTGTTTTGATGCTATGTTTTTGTTGATAAAATAAACTGAATGAGTGTTGTTGATGAAGAAATTAGGATTTTTAATGCAAATACATTAATAAATGAACTAAACTGAAAAATATGCTATATATAGACGCTGCATTTTTGCAATCACAGCTAAAGAGTGTCGTGCATAATAATAATTATAATTAATTATTTAAACATTGATAACTTAATAAAAATAGGTAAAAAAACTTTTTAAGTTAAACGGTTTTATGTTATACATACATTGCAATGTTTAAGATAAATGTACTAAAAACCAAAAAATAATAGAATAGATACAGTCGTGGGAATTATAAACATTTGCATAGACTAGACTAAAATAAAACCGTGGGGCACGTCAATTGTCTACAATCGTTGATTAAAATGTTTGTTTTGTAATGTTACACAATAATTAGGCAGTTGTTCAACCGACAACAATGGACGTGTGATAAGTAGGGCTAGAATGTGGAAAAAAGCTAGCAAGCTCGATTATAAGCGAGTTTTAGGGTTTCATAGTGGTGAGCGAGTAGTACTTTTATCATATGTTTTGTCGATTAAAGACAAACTACGAGCAGTGAAACGATTCCTCGTGTGAATGTCCAACGATAAACTAGTTGAAACATCTCTTTTATTAACATGGAGTGTATAACTATTGGAATTTCCATGAGCAAGAAAATAGTAAGTATTTTCCTCACCGTCTGCGGGCCAACTGCCTAACGACGAATTAAACGATTCTTCTATCGCACATTAAGTCGATAATTTGTAGACAATTGACGTGCCCCCCGGTTTTATTTTAGTCTAGTCTATGCAAATGTTTATAATTCCCACGACTGTATCTATTTTATTATTTTTTGGTTTTTAGTACATTTATCTTAAACATTGCAATGTATGTATAACATAAAACCGTTTAACTTAAAAAGTTTTTTTACCTATTTTTATTTTGTAGTTTTTAGTTTTTATTTCGCATTCTTTTTAATTCATTTAGTGCTTCATTATTGCAAGGTTTCTTGCCCGTTAGTTTATTGCAGTCCAACGCCTCTATAGCGACCCACGCGCCACCTATCGGAAGTTTTTTTTAGGAAAATATTTCCTTTCAAGGTAGTAATACATGTTCCGAATTTCAGCCAAATCGGACCATAAATGCGATTTTTGTAAATATAGCGACCCACGCGCCACCTAGCGGAATTTTTTTTTTTAAGAAAATATTTCTTTTCAAGGTAGTAATACATGTTCCGAATTTCAGCCAAATCGGACCATAAATGCGATTTTTGTAAATATAGCGACCCACGCGCCACCTAGCGGAATTTTTTTTAAAGAAAATATTTCTTTTCAAGGTAGTAATACATGTTCCGAATTTCAGCCAAATCGGACCATAAATGCGATTTTTGTAAATATAGCGACCCACGCGCCACCTAGCGGAATTTTTTTTAAGAAAATATTTCTTTTCAAGGTAGTAATACATGTTCCGAATTTCAGCCAAATCGGACCATAAATGCGATTTTTGTAAATATAGCGACCCACGCGCCACCTAGCGGAATTTTTTTTAAAGAAAATATTTCTTTTCAAGGTAGTAATACATGTTCCGAATTTCAGCCAAATCGGACCATAAATGCGATTTTTGTAAATATAGCGACCCACGCGCCACCTAGCGGAATTTTTTTTTTTAAGAAAATATTTCTTTTCAAGGTAGTAATACATGTTCCGAATTTCAGCCAAATCGGACCATAAATGCGATTTTTGTAAATATAGCGACCCACGCGCCACCTAGCGGAATTTTTTTTTTAAGAAAATATTTCTTTTCAAGGTAGTAATACATGTTCCGAATTTCAGCCAAATAGGACCATAAATGCGATTTTTGTAAATATAGCGACCCACGCGCCACCTATCGGAATTTTTTTTTCATAATATTGCATTGTCATCGGGGTTATACATGCGTGCAAAATTTCAGATTAATCGGTTGACAGGAAGAGGGTGAAATTTGAATTACTAAATTTGACCCAAGAATAAAGAATAAATAATAAAACAAACGGGGTGAGCTAAATAAAACCGTTTAATAAATGAATAAATTTTCTGAAGTAAGACGCTTACGAAACAAATGAATTTTACGACCAGCAACGACGGTAATAGATTTGTACCACTCTGTATGTTTTTTAAAACAATTTTGATATTCAAGCGGCAACAACAAATATTATGTATTTTTTGCAGCGAGTCCGAGATGTTGTAGGGTTGCTTTGAAAAAGAGATGAATCGTTGGCGAGCCCAAGATATTTTAGCGATTGTTTCGACTAACGGCCATTTACGACTTGACTCGAATACGAATGAAAACTATCGAAAGCATTCGAGATGTTTCAACAATCGAGAGAATCGAATAAAACATCTCGGAATCGCCCATCACTATCCCCTACTTCGATGCTAACATAGTCGAAGACACCACATATAAGTTGTTGGCCCCATCGGAGACGGTTAAGGGGTGTCGTGCAGGACTCAAAGTTCATATTACGATATATGGCCCCATTGGTCAAGTCTTAACCATCTCCGATCGGGATGAAAATTTATAATTAATATCTTTCAGTACAGTACTATCGATTTTGGACATTAGATATAAAAAAAAACTAATTCAATTTTTTGAATCCCCATAGAGTTTTCTGAACTTTGACCCTTGTGCAACACCCCTTAACCATCACTTATTGCGAACAGGGAGATGAGACCGAAGAAAATCGCCAAATTAATTTTAAGAACCACCCTAATGGACATACATACATAAAGACATGTCAATGTATGGGGGCTTGACTGTGTCTGTTAAGGCGTTGATCGCTTTTTTCCGTTATAGAAAATAACTAAACAGATGTCTTGGATCGCCCAATACGCATTTGTAGGAAACGAGAAGACAAGAGAGAGAAAGAGAGACAGTGTGAAAACAGAAAACACGTGTACGCATGTATGTTTATTTTGGCAATAAAAGAAAAA
The DNA here is from genome assembly GCA_960531455.1 of Urophora cardui. Classification (NCBI taxonomy): domain Eukaryota; kingdom Metazoa; phylum Arthropoda; class Insecta; order Diptera; family Tephritidae; genus Urophora; species Urophora cardui. Next base: position 148,252,724 of record OY482672.1, on the reverse strand, counting down.
TAATGAAATTGTGTGCTTTTTGTGGATTTGATGCCGCCAAAAAGAAAATATAAAGTGAAAGCGAAAATTTAATATTTTCAAGTAATATTTTTATTGCTTATTCATTTCTCTCTTTCTCTCGTATATGTACTTCTCTTATACAAAATTATTATTTCTCTGCTACAAAAGTCTTAAAATTAACACGTTGAGGGTAGAGATTTGTATTTGGTGAATAATGAAGAAATTATAAATGTGAATATCGAACTAAGAACAAACTTATATCTAATCATCCTTAATTTTCCAACGTGCTAACACTGAGAGAAAAAAAATATATGGAGGGGTCAAAGAAATTGTTTACCTATTTTGAATACTACTTTCTTTGTTTTGAGTAAATTTTCCTTAAAACATGTTAAAAGGTTTATAAAATATTTTTGTTACATGCGTTACCATGGTTTCATATACTTGTTTTGAAAAAATTCATACATTAAATTAATGAAAAATTCTTTAAGCGCCATTCCATTCCCAACTTTCCTTGTTTTGAAGACTTGATTTCTTTAATTTTGAGAAATTAAATTCCCATACAAATCCCCATGGCAACGAATTTGTTTGAATGTTTTTTTATGTTTTTTCCACATTTTTGAGAAAATTTACACAAAACAAAGAAAATTTTGTATTGGGACGCGTGTTCAAAATAAGGAAAATTATGTCTTTGATCGAGAGAAATTTTTTTTTTGAGTGAAGGCAAAACAATCGAAATAAGTTCGACGAAACAGAATGAGCATCTATCATATATAAAACTATAGTAACAAGGGAAAAAGTTACGTATTTTTTCAGACAATCACTCTCTTACATTAACATTTAACTTCAAGAATGTGCTGAATATTGAATTCATAACGAATTACATCGCATAACGGAGGTTACACTTTGCTGGAAATTGTCCTAATTTTCGAACTGAATAACAACAACCTTTCTACACATGCATTGTAGAAAGTGAGGTTATGTTAGATTGAGTTGGCTTATACTAATGGCATTTTCTTTTCTCAGAAAAAATGTTGCCCTTCAATATCTCAATTATCGAATTATGTGCCCTGACTTCCTATAAAATGGCTGAATTTGTAGATAATGGTGCCCTCTTACTTAGCTAGAGCTCAATATTCGGTGAGCTCCTCACACAAGCTTACCAAATAGCTAAGAAAATGAAACAGGGCAAAATTATTTCTAGGACACCATAAGTTTTCCACATAGATCAGAATTGGTTCCACATAGATCAGTGTGGTCAACCGCACTTTGGAAGCAATTATACATAGGTACCTTGCTTGCACTGCTGCTTTTAGCGAGTTTCAATATCTGATATAGACTCCGGTTCGCAATGCCTTCTAAATATCTTAAGTGTGCAGAGCCGAGGCATCTGAGACGTTATCTGCCAAATGCTGGTCACTGTCGGAGGAGATATTCTAGAGTTCTCACAGCGTCGACCCCTTTGCGTATTATCTTCAGCTTTCACTTGTGCTGGTGCCATGTGCTCGGCTTTGGCTGGTACGTAAGCCCCCTCATTTCCTTCGATTCTTTGTTGCCCATGTACCCAGTAGAAGGTAACACGTCTGTTCGAACAGAGTTCCTTCATCATGATTCTGCACTGCCTTGCGCCATGTTACGAATGTACTTAGTTGTCACAGTCGTAGTTTTTGTTGTTGTTTTTGTAGTCACCAATTCACTCCACGAAGGTTTTGGGAAGTGTGGGGGAAGTAACATTCCGGCTAAATCCGGTACGCTCAGGTACTAGTCCCTTCTGACACTAGTCCGACTGTCGTGCGAACGATTTTTTTGGACATTCTTTGGACAACCTAGGCCGGTGGATTTTAGTCGCCTCTTACAATAGGAGTTCATTACCAGTTAAGTGAACCTAATGTTTACTGGCTGTATTATACGCATCGTACTTTTTCGTACGAAAAGACTATTACGTTTGAATGCTTTTGAAGATTTTCCAATCAAAATGTACACAGAGCCAAAAAGTTTGCCTATAATCAAAGAGACTGCCATCTAAAAATACTATATGGCCGAGGAGAGTGAGAGGGGACAAAATGCAAGAAATTTTTGCTGGAAAATCTTCTAGATTTTAGCTTGAATTTCTTCTTCAATTTATTGAAAAGGATATCGTCTGAAAACGAGAAGATAACTTCTTGTTTATTAATTTTGTATGTCATTTTGTCAAAAAAATTAAATCGTTAGAAGAAATCTGCTTGTTTTTATAAGAAAATTTTTATAAAGCAAATCAATAAGGACATCCTCTAATTTTTACTAAAACCTTTTTAAATTTATTAAAAAGGAAAACTTTTTATTTTTAAAAGAGCCCTTATTAATTCAAATTTTGCTAAACATATGTACATATGTGGCCGCTGTGGTGCAGTGGGTAGAGTGCTCGCCTGCTATGCCAGAGGTCTCGGGTTCAAACCACGGTCCGAGCCAAACAAATTTTTCTAATTAGTAAAAATCCAATTATTGGGTTTTTTAAGAGCAGCGGTCACCTCTCGGCAGTGGGCGGCATACCCTCCGAGAGTATTTCTGCCATGAAAAAGCTTCTCACAAAAAATGCATTCGCCGTTCGGAGCCGGCATAAAACTGTAGGTCCACCCAATTAGTAGGAAAAACAAAAAGGAGCACACCTCGAATTGGGAGAGAAGCTCGGCCATAAAACTCGTCAGAGTTATAATAGCGCCATTGTATTATATTATTATATTATTATTATGTACATATGTATGCAGATACTCGTACATACTAGAATTATGCATAACCGTTATTGCATCAGCCACTTTTATGCGTGCAATAACATTTTCAAGAAATTAAAAGGAAGAATTTTTATTTTTAAAAGAGCTCTTATATGTACCTAATCCAAAATTTTCCATTAACGTCTTAACATACATATGTATGCGTGCACAGGCAGAGAAAACAAATGAGCAGTTCTCTCACCGTCTTATATTAAAATTTATATTTAACTCATTTTTATTTATTAAAAATCCCTCAGACAAAATTTCCCAAAATTAAAATGGCTATAAAAAAATTTGACCTCATTGAGCAAAACGGTCTATAAGGATAGTGGTCTTTCATTCTGTGTGTGAATTATTCCGCCCCCATCATCAATTTGTGTCAAAGTTATAGGCAAATATGTTAAGTATATTCTTATACTTAATATATATGTAAGTACTTGATCGTATTATAATTATAAGTAAAACTTGTATGATTAAATAAAAAACAGTTTAATAAAACAGTGTGCTATTTATTTTCAGAAAGTAATGTATTTAAATTCAGATGGCAATCATTTCAAATTGATAGGATCATCGGCTTATTACAATTAAGAGGAGTTTCTAATGAAAATCAAGATTCTCTTCTTAATAATATTAAACAGGGTTTCGTCTTAATTTTACAGGTTATCTGCTAAATTTATGTGAAAAGGTTCCCATATTTATTCTAGGAATCATCTTCTTAATTTTATATAAGAGGTTTTCATCTTATTCTTATAGTTTATCTATTAAATTTTACTGAAAATGATATCATCTAAAATCCACGGGTCATTTTCTTAATTATATTGAACAGGTTTTCATATTAGTTTTACAGATTATCTACTTAGTTTTATTAAAATGAGACATCCAGTCATAATAAGACGGGCATCTTATTGGAGAGAAAGCGTAGAGAAATCCGCTAAACTTTGTTCTAATTTATAGGGCATTTTAGGTGATCTTTTGGCTCTGTGTAGTTCGCTCAGTGGGTTTACTTTTCAGCTGATTTTTGCTATGCATGTGCCATAAGCTACAAGTCATTTCATATATAGAATTGTGTGTATATACTTATGAATAAGTATACTTTTGTACTATATAAGACTGTGTATACATTAGACCGTATCGCAAAGAAAAAGTTCGTCGTTCACCCTCCATATGATGTCTTTTCGGAAAACATTTCCGGAAAAATTTTTTTTGGACGCCGTTAGATGTTGCTAAAATATTTTTTTTTCATATTTTCGGTATTTATAGTACGATCTATAAGTTTAAAACACCAATGTCTTGTCTTTGGCCTAAGAGGAAAGTTTCGACTATATAATCGTATTAACCATATCTGCGTCATTGGGGTCACTACCACCCGATACTTAGTTTATGCCACCTTAATGTACCTTTGTTTTGCTTGCATGTTAAATGTCGTCGAAAATCATTAATCTTTTGCAAAATAAGTATTTCGATTGCTTCAATTGAACCCGAAATAAAACACATTCAACATTTCGAGGAATACATATACTAATATTTCTCGCTTTCTTTGGTCTTTTAGGTTCATTATACAAAGATTTCTTCTGAGAAGACCCCTACTAAAATTTTACGATGTATAACTTTCTAGAATATTTTGACCCTCTAGCACAATACGAAAATATTGTTTTGAGCCCTTTTTCAGGAAAAAATATTATTTCCATTTTCGCTAGAGGGTTAAAATGTTCTAGAAAATTATTCGACTTTTTTTGGTCCATATAAGATGAGACGGTGTAATGTACATACGCTTATAATATTAGTGTTTTATTCATTTGTCGTTGCCTTGTCAGTACAATAATAATTGCCATTGACGATTTGCCCATTATACGCGTACATATGTTGCATACATACTTATATACTTATATGCAAATATCGGCGGTATCCTGCCAGAAACACGAATGTGAAAATTTTTTTAAGTGCGATGTCTGCTCTTTATTGGGTATATATTGATATAATAACAATTAATATTTGTATATATGCTTATGTACGTACAAGTACATATTATGTATATATGTTTACACAAAAATTTATAAAAATATTAATTGTAATTATATCAATATATATCCGATAAACAACAGATATCGTGCTTAAAAAATCTTTCACATTCGTGTTTCTGGCAGGAGCCCGACGATATGTACGTAAATGTATGTATTTAAATAAATGCAATATATGTACTACATAGATACATTCTAAATATGTACATATGCATGCACATATTATAAAAAAAATATTATTAACTTTAGTGATTCAGTGGTTTTTTTTTGGCACAAAAGTTTTGCTTGCAAAATTTGAAATTTTCTGCAAACAGTCAAAATTTTGGCTTATTCGAAATGATCGAGCACACGGGAAAACAAGCAACAGCCGCCGCAGCAGCACTAGCAGAGGGCACGTAAATTTTATTTTCCTTTTAAATACATACACACAAACATAAGTATTTTATTGCTTTACTCTGTAGAGTTTACAGCATTACATGTGTACAGAAAAATAAGTTTTATTGTGCGCCAATAATTCGATTGATTTTTAGTGCAACGTGCGCAGTTTTTATTGTCAAATCGTAAAATGTATGTATATAGTAAATATTTCAGTTTTCACGCGAAAACCTTTCTGTTGTTGTAGTGGTGTGGAAAAATGTGTAACAATAAAAAAAATATGCCAAAATTTACAAAAATTCGCTTGATTGCATTAAGTGCAAATTGCTGTGCGAATTAGTTGTGTTATTGAGAATTTGAAAATTCGGAAATTGAAAAAGGAATTTTGTGAAAAGTTATTTGTGTTCTGATAGATTTTCGAATAATTTAAAAAATTTTTTATTTTTGGAATTTTGTACTAAATTAACAGCAACTACATACCAGCGGTGCTGGGAGTGGTAGGAGTGATAGGGGACAACGCCTCTCATTAATCAAAAGTCTTAACGGAAGTGAGAGAAGCTCTCAGACATTAGACGTAATTACAGACGTAATTGTGTTTAGAGCATTTTGTTTAAAGTAAAACCCAGTAAATATTTGCTTTATCGTTCCATTATATCAAGAAAACTGAATTTTTAGCGGGGTAAAGGGGCTTTTACCGATTCCAAATCAGCAATCAGAACTTGCCGGAGACAAATAGTTTTTGATTTTTTATTGTTGCAAAAAATTATAGATCTAACCTAAATTTTTTCTATAAAATTCGATTGCACTGTTGATGTGGTGTTGCCATACATAAGAAAAATATGTTATGGCGAAAACACACAAAAAGAGTGGTTTGTATGCAAGTTTTGCGTAGAACTTTCCACTCAACCACTAATTTTACAAAACCGTATTTAAAATAAAAAAAAAAGTTTGGCAAAACTATTTTTATGAATGAATTGAAATTTATGTAGTGTGGAAACTTTATATCAGCGAAATAAATAATTACGAAATAGTGTGGCAACCTTCTTTCAGCATTTATACATATTTGAAAAGTGTGGCAATTCGTATTTTTTTTAAATAAAAATAGTGTGGCAGCGCTGTTCTTCAATTTCAATTTAAATTGCTAATTGTCTGAAAATGTGGATGCTCATTGATTTTTTTTCAACAATTTTATTGGTGTAAAGAGTTGCATGTGAATGTTTTTTCTGTTGAAAGAGTGTGGCAACACTAATCAAATTGCAATTGCAATTTAAAATGTTTGGAAAGGTAGCATCTTTTTACATTTTTTGGCCTCGTCATTTTAAATAAATGTGTTGCTTAAAAAAACGTGCGGCAACCCTATTTGAATGTATATGCATTTGAAAGAAAAGGTGGCAACACCTTAAACATAATTTTTTCTTTGCTTTTGAAGTCACTAAATCATTATTTCTACAATAAAAGTCGTCCGTGGCAAACGCTTTTGAAATATTTCTGACTGAGTGTTTTCCAGTGAATGTTTTTCTTTTGAAAAAGTTTGGCAGCACTCCTCAAATTGCAATTGAAATTTAAAGTGCTTTAAAGGGTGGCATCTTTTTGCATTTTTTTTTGGTCTCTTCATTTCAAAAAAAAAAAAAATGCATTATGTATATTAATCTTCCTACAATTAAAATCTGGGGCAGCGCTTCAGAAATATTTTTGAGTTTTCACTTGTCCGAAAAGGTGGCAACTCTTTAAAAAAATTCAGATAATTTGCAAAAAAAAAATTTATTTGAATAAAAAGTTGAAATTTCAAACTTTATGTGTATTCATTAAAGACTGGGGTCTAGCAATTTGTGCACTTGAAAGAAAAGTTGGCAACGCTAGGCATGTTCTTTTTGCTTTGCTTTTGAAGTCAATACATAATTTTTCCTACAATAAAAGTCTGTGCCAATGCTTTAGAAATATATTAGAGATTTCGATTGTCCGGAAAGGTGGCAACTCTTTTAAAAAAATGCACATATTTTGCGAAAAAAATGTATTTGATGAAAAGGGTGATGGAAAAGTAGAACTTTATGCAAATCCATCGAAGACTATTTGTCAACTTGAAATACAAGGTGGCAATGCCTTACAATTTATTTTTCTTTACTTTTGAAGTCAATACATCATTTTTCCTGCAATAAAAGTCTGTGACAATACTATAGAAATATTTTTGAGTTTTCATTTGTACGGAAAGGTGGCAACTCTTAAAAATATGCACATATTTTGCGAAAAAAATGTATTTCACCTAAAAGTGGAAATTTTGAACTTTACGACAATCCATCGAAGTCTCAATATATAATTCGCAGCACTGCTTACAGCGGAGCGTTATTAAACCCAATTTCTCCGCTATGTCCATGGAGAGGATATTAAAATTACTTGCCAGAAATCATGACAGAATTGGTTAGCAAGTTTTTTTTGTGGTAAATCAAATGCAGTTTCAAGTTAATTACCTTTTTTGTTGTTGTTTTTACCATACACAGGTCAATCGGATATCAAACGTCTGCGTCGAGAGAATGAACATTTGCGCCGTGAAATATGGACATTACGCGACGAATGCGATCGTTTGAATAAACGTTTCAAGGCGAAATTATTGGATTACGAACACGGCTTATTCAATGGGCGGCAAAGTGGCTGTAGCGCCGGCGGTAGACGACCCAGCGGACAGGCAATTTGCGATAGCAATTGCAACAGTGATGTGAGTGAAGAGTTAAAAGAAACTAAGGCTTAAGCCTATTACTCACTACTCACCTTCTTTTTCTCTTTTCATCTTCTTCTCTCCTTTTGTCTTCTTTTTTTTTTTTGGCTACTCCAATAGGACTCAGATTCCTGTGATACCTGCAAAGGCAACGACGACAAATGCACCGATGAATGTTGCGCTGGCAGTGGCAGTTGTCCACAATTGGTTTTGGCGGCGTCGACGACGTCATCATCTAAACAACAACAACAACTTAATGACATTTCAGCCGACCAAGCAGCAACTTCTACGCGCAGAGATAGCATTGCGGCGGCGATGGCAAATCGTGTGATAACAAATAATGCAACAACAACAAATACGTTAGTAGGAAATTCGGAAAGTGTGCCAAATTTACATCAAACATTCGATCACTTGTCTGTGGTGTCAGAGGAGACCATGAGTAATTCGGATTTGCATCATGCGCCGCCTCACCAACCGCCACCAGTGCCACCCACACAAATGCTGCACATTTATACGCCCGATAATGATGTTATGGGTGTTGGGAATGGCAGCGGTTTAGCCAGTTTAGTTGCTCCACTGACGCCTTTAACGCCCATCGAACAGCTGAATGATTTGCAAGCGTCGGTGCCGCCTTTGTCGTATTTTGAGAATGTGCTACAGGAGCATATGGGCTCGAATATAGGTGAGTAGTGGGAGGTACACGCACAGAAATTGATAGCAATATTATTTGTGTTTCTTCTTCTCCTTCTTCTTCTTTTTCTTCTTCTTTTTCTTCATCTTCATCTTCATCTTCATCTTCATCTTCATCTTCAACTTCATATTCATCTTCATATTCATCCTCATGTTCATCTTCATCTTCATGTTCATCTTCATCTTCATCTTCATCTTCATCTTCATCTTCATCTTCATCTTCATCTTCATCTTCATCTTCATCTTCATCTTCATCTTCATCTTCATCGTCATCTTCATCTTCATCTTCATCTTCATCTTCATCTCCATCTGCATCTTCATCTTCATCTTCATCTTCTTCTTCTTAATCTTAATCTTAATCTTAATCTTAATCTTAATCTTAATCTTGATCTTAATCTTAATCTTAATCTTAATCTTAATCTTAATCTTAATCTTAATCTTAATCTTAATCTTAATCTTAATCTTAATCTTAATCTTAATCTTAATCTTAATCTTAATCTTAATCTTAATCTTAATCTTAATCTTAATCTTAATCTTAATCTTAATCTTAATCTTAATCTTAATCTTAATTTTAATCTTCTTCTTCTTCTTCCTCTTCATATTTTTATCTTTTCCTCTTCCTTCTCCTCCCAGGCAACACACCCAACACCTATTCGCCCACATCGAAAATAATGCGCCACACCAACGGCTGGGATTATAATCTGCAATCGCTTTTTGCTCAGCGTAAAATGCCGCCTCCGCCGCCTGGCACAACATCAACACAGCCGCCTGCATTACAAATTGCCGCACTCTCACCGCCGCTCCATTCGCCGTTGCGCCACAACCAGCGACCACAGCTGTCCCCGCCGCCACCGCCCTTAACCACATTTGGCTCGTCGTCATTTAGGCACGAGTCAACGCTAACGGCGTCCAAACAAAATGAGCCGCCGCTCAATGCTGGAAGCGTTACCACTACAGCGACGGCGTCTACGCCGACGCGTTCTATGCATCCTGCGGTGGAAACGGTTGCTATAACAACGAAGCCCCACCATATGCCAGCCGTACTCAATAGTCCGAAACATTTCTTTGCCCCGCTAAAGCCACGCTTGAAACTTAATACTTCACTGGCCAGCAAAACGGCAATAGATCCGCTCAGCAGCGGTGGTGGTGATGACCAGGCGGCTGGTGTCGCCACACCCAGTAGCGCCTGCGAGAATGGTGAAAGTTTCGCTTGTCATAATTTCGCACCACCAGACCTCTTTGTACAAAATGGCTTAGCCTCACCTTATCGGTTGCAGCGTCATACGGCAGGAAGCGCGCCGCTCGCCGTTGCGGATGGCGATGCCGACGATTCAGAGCCGCCTCCGGTGCCACAACGCGGCAGTTCCTCACAAGTAAGTCCACAACAACGCTTTTGTAAGCAACTACAGCAACAACTACAGCAAAAACTGCAGCAAGAACTGCAACAGCAGAAACTACAACAAGAGCAACTGAAACTACAACAGCAACAACAGCAGCAACAACAACAGCAATTTAATCAGTACTTCCGTCCACAGCAGCAGCAAGTGTATTCGCAGCATCAGCAGCGCACAGTACAACAACAGCACTATCAACAGCTGTTACCCTCCTCAACTCAGCTGCACTCGGCGGCGCTCACGCTGCAACAGTCAATTGTCACCATAACCGTGACTGTCGATGGCGCTGAGGATGAGTTGTTGACTGCTGCCGGTGGTGCTGCCGCTGCTGATGCTGAGTGCGATGCATTTACTGCCCTCAGCGGCATCGACGACAATAACTCCACAGAGACGCTAATTAATTTACCACTAGAGCTGCATGAAATGTTTACTAATAATGCGACAATATTTCCAACATCGCCATCGTCTTCTGCTTCACCATCTAATCATAATAATAACAATTATAATAATTGCAATTTTGCGTCGCCACCCGCACCGCCTCCTTCGCCGTTGCCTCCTCCAGTTTTTGTAGCGCCACCTGGCGCCGTCATTACAAAATTAAACGAGCCAATTTATGCTACCGCACAAAAACGCTGTAGAAACTTAATAACTGCACCGGCCGTTACCAGACCACTGACGACGGCCATCATTAATGCGAGTACTCGCACCCGCACTCAAACTCATACACATTCCAATACTACTAACAACACACTTACTAAACAATTAACACCAATTAAATCGAAGCGAATTATCACGTTGACAGGTACAGTTTCACCGTCAGCATCAGCAGTAGCGGTAAAAGCGAATCTTGTGGATAGTCAGAGTCAGGTGAGGGGTCCCTTGTGGTGGGCCACCTCTCATAATCGCTTTCAATGTTTGATGTTTTTTTTCTAGTTGTAGCGGAGATATTTATGTGTAGTAGAAAATAAAGGAAAATAGTAGTTTCCGTCTACTACGTTTTATGTTTAAAAATATCATATAGAAGCCCTGTTGCCACACTTTTAAAATGTGGACGAATAATATATGTTTGTAGATTAGGTTAAACATCAAAATGCAGCCATCTTCATTTCGTATATTTTGACTATTAATTAAATAATTTTCTTATACCTACCAATGTTGCCATATTATTCTATCATAACATCTTATTTATATTAATTTAAAAGTAGTTGGCAACCCTAATATCATAAAAAACATTCTCAAACCCAAATTTTTAACAGTAAAATATAATTTCGTACTTTTGTAATTAATTTTTGTTAATTGCAAAAAAGTTGGCAACCCTTAAAAGCATTCACAAAACAGCCTTTGGCATTAAATATACTTCATTAATATATTTTTAGGACATTAGTTGAAAAATAGGTGACAACCATTAAAAAAAAACCAAGCCTCATACCAAAGCTTTACCAATTTACTTCCCTTTCAACCGTAATTAATATTAGTTGGTAAATAGCTGGCAATCCTATACAAAAATAATACATCATTTGAAGCTTTTACAAACTCCTTTTTGCTTTATACCCATATAATCATTATTTACATTATTAATATGTATTTATGTATTTTAAATTGCTGTTAATTGAAAATATATACATAGTTACTAGGTGGCAACCCTAAACAATTGTTTTTTAATACATTTTTTTTTAATTTTTTTGAATTTTTATTAAATTTTTGCAGCTTAATTTCCATACTAACATATTCAATTTCTCCAATTTTTTGTTGTTGAAAAATAGCTGGCAACTCCATTCGAAAAACGTATCGCACTTCATGCCTTAGAGAAATTAAGAACGAAAAGCGATATTTTCTATGTCCCTCTGCGACATTGCAATGGATATTTTTGTATTCTACATATTTTATGTTGAAGTGAATTTAGTTAAAAAATTTCAAAAAGGTGGCAACGATCAGCTTTTTTAGACGCATTTAATTTATGGGTACACAATCAAAATATTAAACGTTTTTTTTTTTTTAATTTTATGAGCTAAAAAATTTAAAACAGTTGCCAACCCTCAAAAAATTTCTTTCTTGAGGAAGTTTGTTTTGAAATCATAGCTCCTACATTTCTTCGAAGAAACACACAATATGCTATAAAACTTTCATATAAATGTGTGTTAATTGAAAATATATGAAACTAGGTGGCAACCCTATTCCAATTTTTTTCCCATTAGAGCATTTAATTGTTTTATGGCTTAATTTCCATGCTATCATACATCACAGCAATTTAATCAGTACTTCCGTCCACAGCAGCAGCAAGTGTATTCGCAGCATCAGCAGCGCACAGTACAACAACAGCACTATCAACAGCTGTTACCCTCCTCAACTCAGCTGCACTCGGCGGCGCTCACGCTGCAACAGTCAATTGTCACCATAACCGTGACTGTCGATGGCGCTGAGGATGAGTTGTTGACTGCTGCCGGTGGTGCTGCCGCTGCTGATGCTGAGTGCGATGCATTTACTGCCCTCAGCGGCATCGACGACAATAACTCCACAGAGACGCTAATTAATTTACCACTAGAGCTGCATGAAATGTTTACTAATAATGCGACAATATTTCCAACATCGCCATCGTCTTCTGCTTCACCATCTAATCATAATAATAACAATTATAATAATTGCAATTTTGCGTCGCCACCCGCACCGCCTCCTTCGCCGTTGCCTCCTCCAGTTTTTGTAGCGCCACCTGGCGCCGTCATTACAAAATTAAACGAGCCAATTTATGCTACCGCACAAAAACGCTGTAGAAACTTAATAACTGCACCGGCCGTTACCAGACCACTGACGACGGCCATCATTAATGCGAGTACTCGCACCCGCACTCAAACTCATACACATTCCAATACTACTAACAACACACTTACTAAACAATTAACACCAATTAAATCGAAGCGAATTATCACGTTGACAGGTACAGTTTCACCGTCAGCATCAGCAGTAGCGGTAAAAGCGAATCTTGTGGATAGTCAGAGTCAGGTGAGGGGTCCCTTGTGGTGGGCCACCTCTCATAATCGCTTTCAATGTTTGATGTTTTTTTTCTAGTTGTAGCGGAGATATTTATGTGTAGTAGAAAATAAAGGAAAATAGTAGTTTCCGTCTACTACGTTTTATGTTTAAAAATATCATATAGAAGCCCTGTTGCCACACTTTTAAAATGTGGACGAATAATATATGTTTGTAGATTAGGTTAAACATCAAAATGCAGCCATCTTCATTTCGTATATTTTGACTATTAATTAAATAATTTTCTTATACCTACCAATGTTGCCATATTATTCTATCATAACATCTTATTTATATTAATTTAAAAGTAGTTGGCAACCCTAATATCATAAAAAACATTCTCAAACCCAAATTTTTAACAGTAAAATATAATTTCGTACTTTTGTAATTAATTTTTGTTAATTGCAAAAAAGTTGGCAACCCTTAAAAGCATTCACAAAACAGCCTTTGGCATTAAATATACTTCATTAATATATTTTTAGTACATTAGTTGAAAAATAGGTGACAACCATTAAAAAAAAACCAAGCCTCATACCAAAGCTTTACCAATTTACTTCCCTTTCAACCGTAATTAATATTAGTTGGTAAATAGCTGGCAATCCTATACAAAAATAATACATCATTTGAAGCTTTTACAAACTCCTTTTTGCTTTATACCCATATAATCATTATTTACATTATTAATATGTATTTATGTATTTTAAATTGCTGTTAATTGAAAATATATACATAGTTACTAGGTGGCAACCCTAAACAATTGTTTTTTAATACATTTTTTTTTAATTTTTTTGAATTTTTATTAAATTTTTGCAGCTTAATTTCCATACTAACATATTCAATTTCTCCAATTTTTTGTTGTTGAAAAATAGCTGGCAACTCCATTCGAAAAACGTATCGCACTTCATGCCTTAGAGAAATTAAGAACGAAAAGCGATATTTTCTATGTCCCTCTGCGACATTGCAATGGATATTTTTGTATTCTACATATTTTATGTTGAAGTGAATTTAGTTAAAAAATTTCAAAAAGGTGGCAACGATCAGCTTTTTTAGACGCATTTAATTTATGGGTACACAATCAAAATATTAAACGTTTTTTTTTTTTTAATTTTATGAGCTAAAAAATTTAAAACAGTTGCCAACCCTCAAAAAATTTCTTTCTTGAGGAAGTTTGTTTTGAAATCATAGCTCCTACATTTCTTCGAAGAAACACACAATATGCTATAAAACTTTCATATAAATGTGTGTTAATTGAAAATATATGAAACTAGGTGGCAACCCTATTCCAATTTTTTTCCCATTAGAGCATTTAATTGTTTTATGGCTTAATTTCCATAGTAACCTTTTCAAATTTTTCCAAATTTTTTGTTGATGAGAAATAGCTGGCAACTCCATTCGAAAAATTTATTGCACTCAAGGCCTCAGATACTCTAGAAACGAAAAACAATATTTTCGCTCTTCGTCGGCGACATTGTAAAGCATATTTTGGTATTACACGTATGTTACGTTCAAGTAAATTTAGTTGAAATTTTTTAAAAAGGTGGCAACCCTAACAAAAACATTTCCATCGATAAGCTTTCTTTAACTCCTTTAATTGCAATATTTGTATATATCACAAATTTTATAATCAAGCAAATTTAGTTAAAAATCTCCAAAAAGGTGGCAACCCTAAAAAATTATTTTCAGCCATCAGCTTTCTTTAATTTCTTTAAGCTTTCTTGAACTCCTTTAATTTCAATATTTTTATATATCACTAATTTTGTAATCAAGTAAATTTATTTAAAAATTTTCAAAAAGGTGGCAATCCTAAAAAACTACTTTCAGCGATCAGCTTTCTTTAACTTCTTTAAGCTTTCTTGAACTCCTTTAATTGGAACTTTTTTTGCATACCACGTATTTTACAATCAAGTAAATTTATTTAAAAATTTTAAAAAGTGGCAACCCTAATAAAGCATTTTCAACGCTTAGCTTTCTTGAACTCCTTTGAGCTTCTGTGAGCTCCTTGTTTGTAATATTTCATTAATTTATTTAATTTTGTTAGATTCAAACAGGTGGCAACACCCAAAAATATGTTTTTTTTTTAAATGAGGGTTCCTATATTTTTTCAAAGAAATACACGATACGGTAAAATTTTTTATAAATTAACCTAATTTAAATTTTTAAAAAAGGTGACAACCCTAAATTTTGTTTACTAAAAGTAACCCTGGTATTATAGGGAATAATAATCGAGTTTTGAAGCCTGTAACAAACTCACATACCATTTTTATATATGTATATAGATATTTTGTTTTGGAAATAGGTGGCAACCCTCTGAGACGATCTGTCCCATATCAAAGCTTTTAATAACTTTTTTTTAGTTTGAAACCCATTTTATTTTGCTCTGATAAGAGTGCATACAAACATATATACATATATTTTGTTTAGATTCAGAAATACATATATGGCAACTCTATCTGAAGATTTGTATTGGCTAAAGATTCTATAAAATAACTAACTTAGATAATATTTAATTTACTTCGACATTTTTTTACTCCAAATTAATAACTTCATATTCATATTTATCTTTCTCTTCATTTAGACGGAGTCCGTCAATCTCGAAGCCATCCTCAACGACATTCAAGCAATATCGGAAGATATATTAGCCATCCAATTGGACAAGCGAAAGGGCAGCGGCAATGAAAATGGGCTGCTGAACAAAACATTGGACGCAAATGATAAAAACAACAAGCCTTATCGCTCCGAAGTGAATTTAACTCTACAATATGATGCCAACCAACACGAAGCCAGCAACAAGACAGCGGCGAAACCAACACAAACGTCCTTTGATAGAGGCGATGTTGGCGGTGTTGGTGTTGGCGGTTGTGGTCCTGGCGCTGATCGATGCACGCGATCGCTCGAACGCGATCACACCGACAGTCCATCACCACACATACCCGACGCCATGCTGCCCTTTCCATATAAACGTACCTACATTGGTTTCGATCTGCCGCACAATCAGCTCAAGGCAAGTGCGCTATCGCCCGCCAGGCCTCCACTGCCACCACCGGGGCTGCCGCCAGCAGCAAGTGGAGTTGGTGGTGGTGGCCTCACGCCCAATAAAAGCCAACTCTATTCAGCGGTGGCAAATGCGGCGGCGAAACGTGCGCAATTTCGTTCGGCGGCCATGGCGCATTCATTGGATGTGGAGTTGACAGGTGTGGGGACAGGAGCAGGAACAGGAAGTGGTGAAGCTACAGAGACAAGTGAGGTGAGTAAATTTGTATTGAAAGCAAATTCCAAAATAATATTTGTTTAACTGGATCTCTCTTTTTTGCTCTCTCTTCTCTTCCTCTCCTCATTCAGCAGCCACAAAATGGTGAGTCGGCGACGACGACACGCCGCCAGGCCCGACGCGTTTCCATTGCTGGTGGCGCTGCCGGTACACCCGATTCGATGACGGAACCCCAAACCGTTCGATCCCAAGCACAAATCAATGCAAGTGAGCTGCAGGCCGAGCACGAAACAGAGGCGTCAAGCAAAGCCGCCGCACCGAAAGCCATTAGCAGCTGCTCCGATCTCCCTTCGGCGCTTGCCAATCCAGCATTGCGGAATTTGAAACAGCAACAACAACAACAACAAACTAGCCACAGTACACCCAATTCACCACATTCCGTGCGTCGGCGCAGCAACAGCAATTCAATGCTGTTGAGTCCAAAAGATGGCTGCGCCACAGCAGATGCCACCGCCGCCACAGCCACAGCCACAGCCAACGCACCATATCCGCAATCCTTATCGGCGAATACATCACCACGTCACTTGGCAAGCATTCACCATCTCCATCAGCATCACCATAGCGGCAGTTTCGGCAGCAATCAGGGTTTGCCGACGGCGGCGGCATCATCGTCGCTGCAACGCAAGCTCAGCCAAGACTCAACGACAACGGTTCTAAATGGAAATGGCAACCCAATGCCAACAGCGACGGCGCCGCCCGCCTCTGATGTAATGCCCGGTCGTTCACGCTGTTCCCGTCGCCACTCCGATGTGACCGTGGCGAGTAATAGCGCACAGCGTCACAGCGGCACTTCCGGCAGTCATCACCATCATCACCACCATCATCACAATCACCATCGTCACCACAATAATCAGCACCGCACGTCGTTGTTGAGCTCCAGCAATCCGCATCACAGTCATCATTCGCATTCGCATCAGGATAGCACCTCGTTTTCGGAGCACGGTTCGCAGAGTTCGGCCTCGTCGCATGAATCTTCCAATTCGTTTAGTGTGCGTTCGCATCGGCGCAAAATCTCGATTAGTTCGCATACGGGTGGGAAGATACCGTGGTGCGGCTGTTGGGGTAATGGTTGCTTATAGGTTAGGCTCGGATTCGGGTTCAGGAGGTGGAGGGATGTACTTGGTATATATGATATAGTGTATATATATCTATGTATGTATTTATGATAGCTAGCAAGCCAGTAGCATGTAGCTATAGCTGTAGGTTATATAATTTAAATTAATTAATACATACATATATGTACTTATGTATATATAAATGTTAACAAAAATTAGTTTCATTTTAAATGTTTTAATTGTAAAATATGTAGTAAGTTATAAATAAATATAAATAAATAAATAATGTATATACATACATATATATTCATATCTAAATCTACTCGTATTTAATTTCAGAGAATTTTGTTGTATGTACTCTTATGCAATGTATTTTGCAGGAGAAGCTCTCAAAGTTTAAACTCGATATAAAACTTCAGTTGTATGCTAAGTATATTTTCACTTGTAACTTCCGTTTGGATTGAATGATCAACACCAAAACTCGACAATATCAAAGTTAGGGTACACTACATAAAACCGTAGGAAAAAATAAAAATTTGCTACGTGGTTTTTCATGGCAAGCACTCAAAGTTTTTATTCTGTGAAAATCTCGAGTTGTATTATATGTACACTTTTGCTTATAACTTTTGATTGGATTGTCCGATTGATACCAAAATTAGACAGCATCTAAATTAAGACACGTTATACTTGAAACCACCAAAAACGGGGAAATGTACTAAGTCGACTTATTACAGTATTGTTTGGAAGCGTCGATATGTATCTACGTATTTCCAAAGAATATAAAACTAAAACTTAATTTCTCTCATAAGCGAGTTATAGATAAATTTACTAAGTATGTACATACTAATGCGTTTACAATGAATTGACTGTGTGGAAAGGAAGCTTAAGGTTGAAGGTTTTAAATTGTTTAGACTATTCTAAATATGCATCTATGTTAGTAGGAAAAACAAAAAGGAGCACACCTCGAATTGGGAGAGAAGCTCGGCCATAAAACTCGTCAGAGTTATAATAGCGCCATTGTATTATATTATTATTATCTATGTATTTGCTAAGCTCAGATTTTCCTGATTTGGCTCCTCACTCACACATGGCTCGCTCATGAGGTGCAGCTGAATGAGGAAACTCTGAGAGTACAAACAACAGAGGCCACCCAATAGCGCGAGCGCTCTGCATGAGTGGCAGCAGAGTGCGCAGCCAATAGGAGTCAAGCAAGTAGCATTGCCTCTCCTCAGCTGCACTCTCATATGTTACTCTAAGTGAGCGAGGTCTCATAGCTTGGCGATGAGGCAGCCAAATGTAGTGTGTATTATGATGAAAATTAAAAAAAATCTTAAAATTCAACAAACAAAAAAAATATTTTTGGTAAATGACAGTTCGTTATCATGGCGTTCATTTATGCTTATTAAATTTTATAGAAATTTACCCAAAATTTGAAATAAAAAAATTTGTTTTAAGAATTAAAAAAAAAATGTGGGTGCTGGACGAAATTAGCACATGAATCTAGCATTCATTTTTGCATATTGAATTTTCGATTCAATGTATGCATTATTGACTGATTTTCTGCGCAGCGTCATAACTCACTCACACGCTCACACGCATTAGACCGAGAGAAGAGGAAACCTACGGCGGCTCACCTCACACGCAACGTGAGCGGCTCACTCCTACCTCACTCATTCAAAATAAGTGAAGAAACAAAGAAAACTCTCACTCTGCGTTCTATATGAGTGATACTCGTAAACGCAAACGGTCACTCATGAGCATGCCATGAGGATGAGATTCCTCACTCCTTCACACATAATAATAATAATATAATACAATGGCGCTATTATAACTCTGACCGACTTATGGCCGAGCTTCTCTCCCAATTCGAGGTGTGCTCCTTTTTGTTTTTCCTACTAATTGGTTGGACCTACAGTTTTATGCCGGCTCCGAACGGCGAGTGCATTTTTTGTGAGAAGCTTTTTCATGGCAGAAATACTCTCGGAGGGTATGCCGCCCACTGCCGAGAGGTGACCTCTGCTCTTAAAAAAACCCAATAATTGGATTTTTACTAATTAGAAAAATTGTTTTGGTGTTTTGCTCGGACCGTGGTTTGAACCCGAGACCTCTGGCATAGCAGGCGAGCACTCTACCCACTGCACCACAGCGGCCACACATACTCTGAGTTTCTTCCTACCTTGAAGTCCAGGCCTTATTCTTTCTTTTCGTCCATTTTTTTTTTTTTCATTGCGTTAAAGTTTATCAAAATTATTCTAATCTCTAATTTAATTATGTTCAATTGTGCCAAATTAATTGAGTCAATTTAGCTTTTAATTGCGTACCTGAATTAGGTGGTTCGCTTTAAAGTAGGAGCGAAAAAGGACTGCCAAGCAAATCCTACGACGAAAATCTCTGGAGAATTATGCGGCGATAGATTTGCGATACAATATTAGTGAAGGCATGGATATTTTCGGTGTTGGCGAGAGTGTTGAGAACGAAGAACGTGGTTCAATAGTTCAATCGTTATTCGCTCTCAGAATTTTGCAAGGAAATTATCGTCGTTCGGCACTAGATTCTAGGCCGAACGACGATTGAGAGAGCGAATACAGATAAAAACAGCGAACGACATTATGTGGAAACATGCTAAAACAGTTGGTTTTCTATTGTTGTTGTTGTTGTTGTAGCGGTATTAAGCATTGATTAGTCAACGGGGTTTGCGCACAAGCTGTCATCAATTTCACTTAACGGTACGCCCAAGAATGTTGCAGCTTCTTTTGGGCTTGCCCAGAGGGAAGGGGTATTAAATTGTTGGTTTGAGATGGCATGTGAAGAGATACCGTCATGTGGTCATTGGTCTCTGATGTGGTCATTGGTCTCTGATGCCTGTACGGCATGGGGTCGAGCGCTTGTTTTATATACATAAGTACTTTCAAACATCGGAGTTGAGGTTGAAAAGGTGGTTTCTGACGTGACATTCCAGGAGAAACTGCTCGTTAAGCATGATGTTGTGTTTCTCAACAGGTAGCACCTGCACCTCGTGGTGTAGTTGGTGTTCCGGCGTCATGAGGCGACTTTCCGTGACGGTTCATAGCGCAGAGTTTTGTCAGGCTTTGATCTTTTTCCCCACTGGGTTCTGCAAGTCCCCGACGGCGACCATATTGGCGATGCATAGTTTAGGACCGGCCGGCCGGTCGATTGCTTTGTAAGTTTCAATAGCGGTTGCTTTGTGTTTTCTCCAAGTGCTGCCAGCTAGCGACATGAGGATTTTGTTGCGACTCTCAACCTTATTCGCAGTCGCGGTCGTATGCGCGAAGAAGAAGCAAGGCTGTGGTTTTCTATTCGTTCGTGGCGCTGTCACCTACTCGCTTATCTTTGACAGGAGTATGAGAAAAGCAAAACTTAACCTGTCTAGTATCTTTGTTCAACTTGTTAGCAGATTCAAATGCAAAGCAGACCTTTTAAAAATTTCCTACATCAACGTTTCATTTCATAACTAATTCTTAGCAGCTTCTGTAAAAAATATAGCATAGCTACTCGTATGTCAAAACCAACTCAAGAAAATGCTAACCATTAAATATGCGCAAATTAATTTTTTTCGCAATTTCAAACCCAGAGTTGTGTATGTAAGTATATTTTATATAAGTATTATTCCACACCCGCGCCCTCTAGCAACAAAATTGCATCAAGTTTTATTTAACGACAAAAGAAGATTTCACTTTAAATAGGATTTATTTAAAATACTAACGCTAAAAAACTATATAAAACTAATTTAAATTTTAGCTATAAGTTCATGGCGCATACATACATACACGCAATATTCTAAGAATAATTTTTGCATTGCTGTTTTTCGTTTTTTTTTTTTAAATAGCAATTTTAAGCGTTTTAACAAAGTTTGACGTCGTGGGGGCGAAAAAAAATTGTGAGCGAAACTAGAAAACAATTTATGCATAATAAACTGATAAATAAACAGCTTCGAGGCATTTCGTGGAACAAATTAAATTTCCACCTGTAGCCTGGCGTTGGCAATAATAACAACAACAACAACAACAACAACAAGAACAACAACTACTGTAATCAGCAACTGTTGCAGAAAATGTTGAAAAAGAAAAAAAAAAACCAAAAAAGGGAGAAATTAAATTTAAAATAAAATAAAATGAACAAGCTCGAAAAAGGTAAAGCAATACAAGTTTGAAAGCAGTGGAATATATAGTGGATACTCAGTTGTGAGTTTGAAAGCAGCTAAATATATACTGGATACTCAGTTGTGAGTTGCGGTGGAAAACTGTATGAATGGGGAGTGGCGTAAGAGGTTGAGGTGTAAAAAAACTACATTTCAAAGAAAGTGCTATAAAATTGAATTCACGATTTTACTTTGCTTCTATTTCGCTGAAATGCCTAAATTTGGTTTTCAAGCTACTCAATTTCAACAATGAATGATCTCGTTACTCGTTGAAGTCTATATAACGATTAGCTTTTGCTGCTAACTATCTTCTACTGTATGAACAAAAGCTCGATCTACTACTACATCTACAACTGAGTATAAATTAAGAAAAAATGACACAGCAAAGCGCTAGCAAAAGCAACACTCTGAAACCGTGTCAACAATAAATATGCAACAAAAACAACAACAACAACAACAACAACAACTGTTGGCGTGGCGGATTGAGTGCCGCAAATATGCAGAATAACGGCGGCGACGCGTAGCGACAGCGGCGACAAACAAATGGGGCAACCGAGCAGGTGAAGCCAGTGTATAAGGGATTTGGTATGTACATATGTATGTATGTGTATATGTAAGAATATTTGTATGCATTTATGTGCATGATCTTGCAGGTGTCAGCAGGTTAAATGTATGTTATTGCTTTTGTTTACCGCAGCAGAGCTTTGTGTGGCGCGCCCGCGACGCGTTCAACTGGATTTTCGCCACCAGAGTAGAGTGTTGCTTGGCTTACGACTGTACACTCAGGGAAAAACAGCATTTTAAAACCAAAAATAAAATTTTTGTTTTCATAATGCACGTTTTAAACCAAACCATTTTTATTTTAACAATGAACATTTTTAAATTAAAAATGAATTTTTTTGATTTAAGAATGAAATTTTTGAAGTAAAAATGCATTTTGGATTTAAAAAGAAACATACGTAAATTAAAAATGAAAATGAATGTTGATTCAAAAACTCGCTCTTTGTTCAAAATTTGTTTGTGAGAAAATATTTTTTGTGAGAAATCCAACAAAAACAATAATGAGAATCGATTTTTTTTAATTTTGTTTTAAAATGATTCATATAATTCATCGATTCTTTTTCAGGAAAAAGGAAGTATAAATAGGTTACTACAATTCGATGGCGTTGGATTGAATTTCAGATTGATGTCATGGTTCGAATTCGGAGGAGAATATAAAATGAAGAAGAAAAAGGAGGAAAAGGAGAATAAGAAATAAAGATAGCAAACAGGCGAAGTAGAAAAGAAGAGGAGAACAAGCAGAGGCTATATTTTAGTAGTTGGGACTCGGATTGAGAGAAGATGAAGAGAATGCCGTTGGATACAATTTCGAATCCGGAAGAGAAAATGATATAGAGAACACTGCAGCGTTTTTTTTCTCATAGTCCTTAAAATAAAAATACACATTTTTAAATTTAAAATGTTTTTTTCTTGATTAAAAAATTTTACAATGAATATTTTTAAAATAAAAATGTTGGTATATACATCACTTTTAAATGCGTTTTTGCCCATTTTAATCACGTTTTCATATGTTTTTATAATTTTCTTTCCCTGAGGGTATGTGTATGTTTTTATGTGTGTGTGTATGTGTAAGTGGTGAGCTTTTCTGTGCAAAATCACGCAACCAACCAAGCGACTGAGCAAACCGACGACAAATGGCAACAATATATGAGCAGCAGCAGCAACAGCAACAGCCAACAAGGCTCTGTGGTGGGCTCGCTTTGGTGGTTGTTTGATGGTTTCATGGGCGTTGTTGTTGTTGTTGTTGCTGTTGCTGTTGGGGGCCGCCGCATTGGGCTGTTACAATATTGCCGCATTGGGACGCATGGAATTATTAAATAAAATCACAAAGCAAAAGAAAAAAAGAATGAAAATAGCGTGCGGTGTTGCCACTGCCACTTTTTGTTGCTGCTTCGCCGCATCGTTTTTTTTTTGCTTGCAGTTTGTGCAAAAAGCATAGCTATGCATTTAATATGCAACTATGCATATATGTATATGCATACATGCGTGAAAATGTATGTATGTACCTAACAGGCGCGGATCCAGGATTTCGGCAAGGGGGGGGGGTTTTGAAAATTTCTTTTTTTGGAAAATGTTTTTTAAGGGCAGACGCTGGTGAAAATATGGACTAATACCACCTACTATTATTATTCTATATACTAGTTGTGCCATTTCCCGTACCTTAAAAACACCAAACTCAAAACCCTCCAAATTAACAATATGTATGTCATCACATAAAGTGCAGGAGATTTCAATTGAAGTTCTAAATAACATGTATGTATGTATAACGTATGTATGTATATTTTTGCATTGGTACGTGCGAATGAGTATCGTATGGTATTGCACAGAGCCTAAAGACCACCTAAAATGCCCTGTAAATCAGAACAAAGTTTAGCGGATTTCTCTACGCTTTCTCTCCAATCAGATGCCCGTCTTATTATGACTGGATATCTCATTTTAATAAAACTAAGTAGATATACTGTAAAACTAATATGAAAACCTTTTCAATATTATTAAGAAGATAACCCGTGGATTTTAGATGAAATCATTTTCAGTAAAATTTAATGGATAACCTATAAAACTAAGATGAAAACCTCTTATATAAAATTAAGAAGATGACTCCTAGAATAAATATGGAAACCTTTTCACATAAATTTAGCAGATAACCTGTAAAATTAAGAAGAAACCCTGTTTAATATTATTAAGAAGAGAATCTTGATTTTCATCGGAAAACATAATTAGTCAACTAGTATTTTCCTAGGACTTATTCAGACAAAGGGTAACATTTCATTTCATATAAGTGCAGATGGACATAATAAACTCTTTATACCAAGTTCTTCACTAATCGTTTGAGAATTGTAGAAATGTGCAAAGCCGTAGTGAAATTGATGAACGGAGGAAACACATAAGAGCTCCTTTAAAAATAAAAAGTTCTCCCTTTTAATTTATTAAACATGTTATTGCACACATACAAAAAAAGTGGCTGATGCAATAACTGTTATGCATATTTCTAGTATGTACGAGTATATCCATACATGTACGTACGTTAAGACGTTTATAGCAAAATTTTAATTAATAAGGGCTCTTTTAAAAATAAAAAGTTTTCCTTTTTAATAAATTCAAAATGATTTCTTCTAACAATTTAATTTTTTTTGACAAAATGACATAAAAAATTAATAAATAAGAAGTTATCTCCTCGTTTTCAGACGGTATCCTTTTCAATAAATTTAAGAAGAAATTCAAGCTAAAATCTAGAAGATTTTCTAGCAAAAATTTCTTCAATTCTGTCTCCTCTTCTTGGCCAAATAGCTTTTTTAGATGGCAGTCTCTTTGATTATAAGTTAACTTTTTGGCTCTGTGTGGTGGCAAATTGATCATCAATTTCACTTACCCAAAGCCAAAATAAATAAGAATATATGTACGTAGTACTTTTTGGTTATATTTATATTTTTAATAGAATTTTTCTTGTTCGTGTTTTTATATACTCAAATTTTTAAAAGGTTAATTTAAACAAGAATTACGAAATACCTCTGAAAAAGGAAATTTCTCCAACGATTCAGACATTTCTGACCAAATTAATTCTGTACAATCCCGATAAAAATAGGGATAAGAAAGAAAAGAAAATAAATTTGCGATTTGGCAATTTGCGAATAGCATTTGACAAATTTGATTTTATGCACGTGCGTCCAAAGGTACCCACATGAACTTTTTTCGTATGTAGGTACATATTTTGGATGTTATGTGGTGTGCCCAGTATACATGAATAAAATATATATTTTTTTATTCATTTTTAAATATTTTT
Organism: Urophora cardui; assembly: GCA_960531455.1. Lineage (NCBI taxonomy): Eukaryota > Metazoa > Arthropoda > Insecta > Diptera > Tephritidae > Urophora > Urophora cardui. The sequence continues at coordinate 148,227,446 of OY482672.1, read as the reverse complement.
TTAGTTTTTAAATAAATAAAAAAAAAAACAAAAAAAAAAATACAATCCACAGGCAGGATTCGAACCGCGATCGACAAAATGCGAATCAAAGGCGCTACAGCTACGTCAACAAGCCATTTACATTGTGCATGTCAAACGCTGTACTTTAATTGTATTTCTTTCAACTACCTACTATGCATCTTTTTCAATGGACGACAAGTGCGCAATTGTCTTTTCACACATATATATATGTGCATATAAAATATAATCTGAAAATAAATGAAAATAAATGTCGAGTTTTTCCTTTGGACAGCTAAACCCATCCAACCATTGCTTTTGGAATGATAGAGTTTTCCTTGATCAGTTTCGGAAATTTGGGCGCAGAATCTATAAAGGCATTAATTTGGGATCTATGATAAACCACAAGGGGGGGGGGGGGTTTGAACCACCAGAACCCCCCGTGGATCCGCCACTGGTACCTAAATACATATGTAGTATGTATGTCTGTATGTTTATGCATTGCACTTATAAAAGTTGACGTTATGCGTTTTAGTGCGTGTATATTAGCGTAGTTAGAGTGCCATGAATGACACCTGCTGCCGCCGCCACCAAATGCTTTGACTACAAGCATTGAAATTAAGTAGGAAATTTATATGTGCACATGTGTGTATGTATTTTTGTGATGTGAAAATTGCAGCTGTGCAGCTTTTGTGACAAGTTTTTAATGCTATAAAGTTTTGGATTTGCATGAGAAGGAGACTAAAAGCAGCACAGATTTCTAAATACCTAAATTTTTTGTTTGTTTTCAAGATGTAATGCAAAATCAGTGTTCTTATATCCATACATACATATATATGTACATTAAGGTGGAGTGAAAATGTTTTTTTGGAAATTCAATTTGTTCCAAAGCCAGAACGGCACCCTTGTAGCCCAGAAATAAGCCTGTAAAATTTTATTGACCTACTCGCATGTTTAGAGGTGCCCCCAGCCCCACAAAGTTGAAAAAATAGCACGATCTGGTACAAATGTAAAATTTCTAAAATTATAAAATCAAAAAACGAAGTATGAGGATTGATAAAGATGGCTAAACTGAGTATTAAGGTGAATTTATTTGTTCTTGAAACAACAATAACAAAAGTTATTAAAGGTCAAAGTTTATATTATGCATTTTTTAAATTGCAATTACTTAAAAACTGCTGAACCGATTTCGAATATTTTTATACCATTCGATAGGTATTTTGATTCCCAGGTCTAATTTTAGACGTTTAGACTGTTCTATCATACATAATTCCACTAAATTAATCAATCAATCAATAACGGCTGACGGCAAATAGAGAGAGAGCATCCTTGAAATTAATTTTTTTAAATTTTTCCTTGAAATCAATAAAAATACATACCACCAAGTTCAAGTACACATTTAAATTACTTTTTTTGTGATTTTTATTCCTTTCATGAACATGAAATGGTATTATTTTTTTATGCTTAAAATACAACGGAAATTTATTTGACTGGCAAAAGCTGTTAAAAATGTCAAGTGTACAAAAAAAATAAAAATTCTGCTTTTACGTACATAACTACATATGTAAGTACACACAAACGCTATAAAATGTTGCCGTTTTATTTTCTATTGGCGCAGCAAAAAAAAAAAAAAAACAAAAAATTAATTTCTATTACCACCACAAATGTTATGCTGAGCACGAAATTTGTCACACAAACAAAACAAATGAAATACTCGTATCAAAAAAAAAAAAAAAAAACAGAATGAAAAAGAATGAGTGGACATTTCCGCCGGCAACAGTTACCGGTGGTGACGATGGTGACAGGCTCGATGTCAGTCAATGATGCGCTCAACGGAAAATCAAATAAAATCAGGAGCAGTACTTGATGATATTGAATGTCATCAAAATATTTATTTTCAAATTTAAACATACAAATAAACAGGTGTACAAATGCACATATTCACATACATACATACAAACATACATACATATCTACATACATACATACATATGTACATAAATACATATTTATACACAGTGATTTGCAGTGAAATCGAACTGTTCAGAGCTTAACTTGTATCAATTTTATCTGCTTAAAAGAATTTGAATCGAAATTTCAACTAAAAATTGAAAACCAAAAAAATTTATGAAAATTAAGTGGTTTAACGCGCACTCAAAACATGTACTAAGAATTTTCGAAAAAAATTTTCGAATAAAGAAAAATTATTCGAAAAACTTTTTGAGAAATTTAAAAAATAAAATTCTGAAAAAAAGTTTTTTAAAATTTTCTTTTTTGAAATTTCAACTAAAAATTGAAAACCAAAAAAATTATGAAAATTAAGTGGTATAACACGCACTCAAAACATGTACTAAGAATTTTCGAAAAAAAAGTTATTTGAAAAACTTTTTGAGAAACTTCGAAAAAAAATCTAAAAGAAAAGTTTTTAAAATTTTCTCCTGAATCTATTAAAGAAGATTCGACAGCAAGGTAACTACTACTCAAGTTACACATATTCAATAGAAAAATTGAAAAACCTTAAAATTTTCTATTCAGTGAAAAAATATGTGAACTTTTAGCAAAATATTCTTTAAACCATTTTCGAAAACTGTTTTTTTTAGATTCTCATGAAAATTAGTTGGTATACAATGCACTCAAACATTTACTAAAAATTTTCCAAAATAAAAAATTTTATAAAAATTTTGAAAAATTTCCAAAAAAAACTGAATAAGTTTTTTTAAATTTTGTTTGCAATTTATTGAAAAAAATTTGGCAAGCAAATATACTAACACTCAAGCTGCGCAGTTTCAAATAAAAAAAATTTACTCCTTAACTAAAAAATTTCAGTCTGGTTCTAAAATTGTAAGCTTTTAGAAGAATGTTTTTTAGTTAGATTTCTACGGAAAACATTTATTAAAAGTTTCGAATAAAAAAAATCGTATAAAACCCTTTTGAAAAATTTCGAAAAAAAAATCTGAAATTTTTTTTTTAAATTTGTTACAAAGGATTTGGACAGCAAAAATATATACACTGAAGTCACACAATTTTAAAATAGAAAATTGAAAAACCATTGAACTAAAAAATTTGAGTCCAGTGGGAAAATATATAAAATTTTAGAAAAATTCTTTTTTAAGAAAAATTTCAGAAACTGTTTTTTAGATTTTGCTGAAAATTAATTGGTATACGTCGCACACCAACATATAACACAAATTTCCGAGAAAAAATTGTTTTTAAAAAAAATTTTTTTTTAATATTTTCGAATTTTTTTTTTAGTATTTTGATTTCATCATTTTTTATAGTAATCTAGCAGCATTGCTTTTTCCAAATTTCGGCCACAATTTTCCTTTTTGTAGAAGGCATTTAAAATATGTAGAAATACATATGTAGCATTGTACGCTCTCAGCCACTGTTTTGTATGTGCGAATAGTTATTTAGCCGTGAGCGGCTGGTGTGTGTACTAAAATGACAATCAAATCGTCAAACCAAACGCCAAATGCCAATTATTTCAAGTAATTTACAATTAAGCACAATTGGGAATACAATGATTCGCACTTCGTACATTGCGCTGGCTTGCGTCACCATAGCGTCCGTAGTGCCCACAGCGGCCATTTCCTCTTATTTCCCAATCGCATATGTACATGCATATGTGCTCGAACGTCTGAGCTCTCCCCACGGCCACTTTCGATGGTTGTTATATTCTTTGTATGTATGTATGTATTTTATGATGGCTGCAGTAATGGCAATTAAATGCTGATTAAATAAATTAATAGTTCCATTCCATTAATTTCGATTTTGATTTTAAACATTTTAGTTCATGTTTAATCAATTGGTGTTTTTAATTGTTATTTTTCCACGGACCGATAAGTTCAAAAAAAGATATCGAAGGACCCACAAATCCAAAACAAATAAATCCAAAGACCGATAATAAAAATTCCCAGTTTGTACTCATAATTTCTTTTATTATTTCCATCTGCAAATATTTAACTGAAATGCTAATGAATAAATTTAATAATTTGCCATGGAAAATTGCCTTTCATCACTTGCCAACACGTTTTTACTTGGCTTTGCACTGCTTCTATATCTTCTTCACCTTTTGCATCTCTTTCCTGCCTTCCTTCACACCTTCCGCTTCACTCACTGCCCTTTGCCTCGGTGGCAGCAGGTGCCATCCAAATACTAACTATCTTGTTATCTGCCATCTCCAATTTCGCATCTTCCGCGCAACCATTTAATGGCCATTTGCCAATGAAAAGTTCGATTTGAAATTGAAATTTATAGCCGTTTTAATTTTAATTTATTTGCTTGTCGGCAGAGACTTTTGAGCGCTCGAAAATTGCTGCCATAGCTTTATTGCGCTTTCTTTTGAGTGGGTGTGGTGACTGTCCTGACTGTCCCTTGGGGTTGGAGTTTGTATTGGGGTTGGGCTTTGGTTGTGCATGAGTTTTTGATTTTTGCCATTTTAGTTGAATCAATCCAATCTCGTTTGTCTGCCGCCACTCCTGCTTTTGCTTGATTATTTGTTTTATATGCCATTTTGGTTAGTTGCCAGCAAGTGATTTTCGCATTAAGGCTACTAAATACTTGCAGTGCACTTTTTTTTAGTGCGCGATTTACTGCCTGCTTAGCACAAGTAATTGTTAGCAAGATTTTGTAAAATCAATTAAATGCTTCCTTTTTTCGATTCTTCTTTATTTGGCAGCTGCAACGTTGGCGCGCAGATATTTTACTACATAAAAAGGGTTGCTTATTTATTGGTTTGGGTGTTGTTTTGCAAATCACTATTCTTTAACGTTTTTTGGCTTGCTCAGGAAATGTTTTATTTCGTTTGTGTTGATTGATGAAGAGATTAAAATTAAAAATACCAGGAAGCTTATTAAATATTGAGTTTGATGGCTCATTCGGCAGTTGGGTCTATGTGCCAAAATCACATGGATTTTTTTATACGATAAGACCACTTTTTTTGTTGAAAACCATAATGGCTTTTGTACTTACAAAAGAAGTGTGCAACAAGGGCGATCTGTGGGAAAACAGGAACTTGGACAGAATGTGTCACGTAGCTGATTTAGCTTCCCGTTTTTAAGTGCTATGGAGATCTACTATATATCTATATCTATACTATCTATATCTAATATACTAATTATATAAAATTGATTGTATGGAAAATGTATGTAACGCGATAACTCAAAAGGTACTGGACCGATTTTAATAATTCTTTTTTTAAAATGTCACAAATTGTAAATTCTCGACAACCATGTACTTTTTTTTGAGCATTTCTAAGACTTTAATACCTTTTTCCGGTTTTAAATTTCGAAAAACTCAAAAAGGCGCAAGCATAGACAGATTCGTTTTGTCATTTTCCGTGTTCAGTGGAGGCGTCGCAGTCGTGCCAGGCAGCGCAGTGCAGGCGACTCATATGTTTGTTTTTGCACGGTTTGTTGTTTGTCTCGGTGGCAATCAAAAACCTGTTTGCACATGCATACTATGGTATAACTCAAGAACGCCTGCACCTACACGTGCCATATTGGTATCAAATGAAAGGTGTTGAGCAGGACTTCAACATAGAGTTATTTTCATTGTGATGCCTAGACATCCTCCCCAGTCTGGGTAAGAATGTGGACCCAGATGACTCCGGAATGTTTTTGAATGATATTGGTATGAAATTAATGTTATTGAGCAGGGCTTTAACACAGACCTATTTTCATTGTGATTTCCATGCCGGGTCTCCTGATATGGGTCAAAAGGTGGATCTGGATGACGTCGGGATGTGTCTGAGCGATATTGGTATCGAATGAAAGGTATTGATCTGGACTTCAATATAGAGCTATTTTAATAGTGATGCCTAGACCGGGTCTCCAGATAAGGGTCAACAGGTGGACCGGATGACCCCCGAATATTTCTGAGCGATATTGCTACCAAATGAAAGGTATTGATGAGGTCTTCGACGTAGAATTATGTTATTTGTGATGCCTGTGCCGAGTCCCCAAATATGGGTCAAAATGTGACCCCGGATTAACCCGGAATGTGTCGGAGCAATATTGTTATGAAATGAAAAGTTTCGAACAAGGCTTTTACATGGAGTTCTATTCATAATGATTCCTAGACCGGGTCCCCAGATATGGGTCAAAATGAGGACCCGGATGTTTTTTGGCGATATTGGTAGTGATGGCTAGACAAGGTCATCAAGTGGACCCAGATAACCCCCGAATAACTTAACTTAACTTGGATTGATTTGACTTGACTTGACTTGACTTGAATTGACTTGACTTGACTTGACTTGACTTGACTTGACTTGACTTGACTTGACGTGACTTGATTTGACTTGACTTGACTTGACCTGACCTGACCTGACTTGACTTGACTTGACTTGACTTGACTTGACTTGACTTGACTTGACTTGACTTGACTTGACTTGACCTGACTTGACTTGACCTGACTTGACTTGACTTGAATTGACTTGATTTGAATTGACTTGAATTGACTTGGCTTGACTTGACTTGAAACGACTTGAATCGACTTGAATTGACTTGAATTGAATTGAATTGAATTGAATTGAATTGAATTGACTTGGCTTGACTTGACTTGAAACGACTTGAATCGACTTGAATTGACTTGAATTGACTTGATTTGAATTGACTTGAATTGACTTGGCTTGACTTGACTTGAAACGACTTGAATCGACTTGAATTGACTTGACTTGACTTGATTTGAGTTGAGTTGACTTGACTTTGGTTAACTATTATTCCTCATTGCGAAGCAATGGGTATTTGCTAGTATGTATATAAAAATCAAGGCTATTTTTTGCAGCCGTATACCGCCCAATGCGTGGAGCGATCTTGACCAAATTTACACACCAGCTGTTTATCTCGGACAAATCTCGCAGTTGGTTCCCTACATATACCTAGGTCAAAAGGTCAAAACGTGGATCCGGCTTTGCTCTCCATATCTCCAGATATGGTCAAAATGTGAAAGTGTTTCTGAGCATTATTGGTATAAAATGAAATGCGTTGAGCAGGGCTTTTACATAGAGATGTACATAGATTATGATTCCTAGGTCGGAACCCGGATTCCCTGGAATATTTCTAAGAAATATTGGTATCAAACGAAAAGTAGAAATCAGATATAGATCTCTATTCGATGTTATGGTCAACCCGATTCCCTAGAGAAACGGAAAGGAAAAGAGACGGAGGTGGAGCGAAGGGAAGAGAGAGAGAGAGAGAGTAGAATAGGGAAGGGGATAAGGAATAGAGGGGAAAGGATGGAAAAGGAGAGCGATAGAGAAAGGGAAAGAGAAAGGGATGGGAAGGAAAGGGAAGGGAAGGGAAGGGAAGGGAAGGGAAGGGAAGGGAAGGGAAGGGAAGGGAAAAAATGTGTTACGAAAATTAAAAGAAAACGGATACGGATATGAAAGGGAAGGGGAAAGAGAAAGGGAATAGCAAAAGGATAGATAATGGGAGACTATAAGAAGAAGTAAGTTATAAGCACATGAAGGGAGTTTTAGTTGATTGATTAACCGCTCTAAAAAAGAAGACTTTATTAGCAGACTACCCTAAATCATAAAGTGACACAACTCAAAATTCATAAATTTTCAGGAGAGCTAAAAAACTTTTTATTTTTTTATAGGCGATGATATGGAAAAATGCCATGTATGTATAATAATTATTTTTCAGTTAAAAAGTACTATGATGGAAAAGATTTTTTGGCAGTCGCTAGAGATACATATATTATGTGTAGCGATTTATGAAAGAAACCCGATTTCGAAAAATTTTTATTGTGTCATTTTATGATTTAGGGTGCGATATGTACATACATATGTATGTAGCTCAATCAATTTGAAATCTTATCAATAACCACTCCACTTCAATCAGCTGTCATTTATCTATTTACAGCGGTTTGGATGTGTTTGTTGTACATTGATGCACTCCCAATCGAAGTCAATCGAAGGGCGTTGTGAAATTTCATGCAAAAATATTTTTTAAAGGTGTTTGTGCATGAATATAAATAAATATGTATGTGTAAAATGCAACTGCAGATATACCTACTAATATATATGCATCATACATTTGCATACAAATTCAGCTGCCATAATCAATGCTGACAATCAAACAATGACACTTTCTCCCTCAACACACTTCAAAAATAAAAGCATAAAACTTACATATGTATGTACAAACATACATACATACATAAAAATGCTTTTAAATTCGCCCCCTGATAGCAATGTGCTTGATCAATTTTGACAGTTTAAAACAAATATTTATACACATATCTATGTATGTATGGATATGTATATCAGTGGCGAACGCTTCATATTAGCCCAAATATTTTGCCCTAAATATTTTCGTGCATTTCATTTTACGAATTTTTTAATAATCTGTTTACTTTACGCTTTAAATGTGTTTACTATTTAAGTCCAACAACAACATTCAATAAATTTAGTTTCATATGACACGTACATATATAAACAACAAAGCAAATATGCAACCCGAATTTAATCAAATTCAATGACGAAACGCAATCAGACTTTTAGAAAATACAGCAAAGGCAATTACATAAATGGCTAATGGCTATGCTTCATGTATAGGCTTGCCCAGCCAATTTATGCTTGGTCCGCCACTGGTATATATATAACTGTTTATATACAAATATGTGTACATATGCACACTTTTCAATTGAAATATGCACCAACGTGCATGAATGGCTGCAATCGACTTTTGCGCTTATTATGACTGTCGAATGACATCGCCGGCGTTGGCGTTGGCGCTAGTGATGTTGTAGGGCAGCCATGCAGCGTCATTTTGTGCCATTCAGCACTGCGAAACTTTATGCATTCTTTTCCCGACGTCCTCTTCATCATCATCATCATCGTTATTTTGAAATCGCTTTGTCTGTTTAAAGTCAATGTGGTAAACTCTCCTCCGCCCCCCTCCTCTCAAAAGTTATTGTAGTATAACTATTATGTTCGAAGTAAATTCATGTCTGTTCAATATGAGTAAGTGACAACAAACTGCTGTTGTTGACAAACCCAGACATGTCACCAACTTCATTTTATGCATGATACAAACAAACAAGGTAGTTTCATTGTCACTTTGACTTTGTCATTTTTGATTATAATATGGATTATTGACGTCTTACTTTAAGTCAAAATTTAGGATAGCGTTGCCCAATCAAAAGTTTTTGGCAGAGGGTATATTTGAACAAATTATTGGGTATTTTAAATGAAATGGTGTTTTTCATATATGCTAATCAACAAAACAAATGAAGACAAGAATCAGCGGATGTAATGAGTATATTTTAACATTTTAAATATATTGAAAAAAGCTTTTCAAAGAAGATAATGAGTTATTCATAAAAAATAAAAGTGATTTATGCAATTATTAAGGTCGAAAACTCTTATCAAAATGTCCTTTATATAATACTTCAAAACTATTTGATTTTTTATGAATAAAGGGTAAGAGTTCTTGATTTTGTTTATATGTATTATTTATTGCGTACGTATATATACATATATACATATTTCGTTTCAATGTTTTATACAAGAATATTTCAACATTTAAAAACATTTTTATTAACAGTTATATAAGAATATAAATTTAATTTCAATTATTATATTGCAGTTTTCTTTACTTTTTCGTTGCGTTACTAATTTTATATTCCTTTATTTTATTATTTAAATACCTAATTCGTTTTAGGGCCGTTTACTCAACCTCTGATTAACGCTAACCGGAGGATAAAGGGCCGGTTAAGTTATGGACTGCATTATCGTCCACATGTTGAATGTATGGTTTCATGAAGTCGATAATGATGTTTAACCGGATCTTAACCGTGGTTAGCGTTAATCAGAGGTTGAGTAAACGGCCCTTAGTATCCTTCCATTTAAATTTAAATTTGTATTTACTAATAAATTTAGCATATTTATAATCGCACATGTTTTTTCGGTTGGAAGTTCATAAGTCGTGCCAATATTCATAATTTCTAAACCACTGAAAATTTTTCAATGAAATTCCCAGGTGTAGTGCGAATGTCTATTAACAAATATATTTACTATTTTTCTATGAACATGTCTATGGCTTTTCATTTACTTGTTAATAAAAATTCCTTTACTTCTGTATTTCTCCCACGCCTTTTAATTAAAAACATTGAAATTTCACTTTTTTATGTTTGATATTTTATTTAGTATGAGCAAATCAATTTATATATATTTAAAAAAAAATCATAATTCTACCGGTATTAAAATTCACCGATAATACCAGCTATTTTGTATCACGGCGAGCCAAATTGAGACTAAAAAATATGTTATTTTATATATTTAACTTTCGCTTATAGTATGCACTATATTTCACAAACTTTCCGCAACTTATTTTAAGAATAATTTTTTGTGTCCCTTAACCCTCTCAACATAAGCTTCAAATTTAGGGGCGGAATTTTACAACATTTTTTTTCGACCCTATCTAATATATATGTATGTCTGTGGCAACCAACTAAAGTATGGAATAAGACACTTATATTTTTTAAATATTATCGTAAGGTATATTTATTCAAATACGCTCAAGGTTGACTTTTACCCAGTATCATATTAAATTTATTACACTATTGGTAACAAACATTGGCTATAATAAATAACAAACGAAGCTCGCCCTATGCGAGTGAAAATTCTTTGGCATTTGGAAATGTTTATATAATTTGAAATTTCATAGCTTTTGCATGTCTACATCTACTTCCACACTTACCTCTACCTTATAATCTACCTCTACCACGGAACCAACTAAAAGAACTTAACTCGACCTCTGTTCAAATCCAAAAATATCTTTTGTTATAGAATTATTCGTGATCTGATATTATGAAGAATATAACACGTAAATGTACGTATTTTTATTTACATTTATCAATATTCAAATTCAAAAAATTCGTTCAGTTACAGTCGATACTATGGTTACCATGGAAATAAAAAATAACATAAATGGAGGATTTTTAGCATTGAGTATGGTAGCACGAAATGTCATAATCCATATAATTGTCAGGTGACTAATATGGCGACAAAAATTTGACGTTAACATTACCTTCTTTCTTGTATCATGCATTTATGTGCATATGCAACAATTCAATCTGTTTGGTTGGGATTGTTGATATTACGAGAACCCAACGACGATGTCATCAATCATTTGCGTTGCCATTCTCAATCATCATTTCAACGTTCAATGACGTTCCACAAGCTCCCCCGACTACCTCTTTCTGATAACACACGCATGCTGGTGCTATTATTATTGAGTGATTTTAAGCGACAACATATTGTTGGTGATAGATTTTCACTAACTTTTCATAAAGACATAAGTATGTACCTACATACAGATAAACATATGCCAGCAAACAATTATTGTTATGTGAGGGCGCGTATAAATTTTGACGCGTTATTGTTGGTGAGAAGGTTTTTGTTGCAGATTTGAATGCTTATACATACATGTATAATATACATACGTATGCAGATTCATGTGTAGATTCATATTTATGAATAATAAAAATGCATTGAAAAGCAGAAAGAAATTATGTATAGCAACAACTAGAAGCGCTATTTGCAGCGTTGACTTGTTATAAACATTCCTATGCAACTGAAACATGTGTGAAACATTTACATTACGTGGTGTTGCGCACACCAGAGACAACACATCACCTTTTCATTATATTTGTATATATTTTATACACCCATTGTGTTTTTGTTAACATAAAATAAACGAGCAAAGAAATAACTCATTTATTTTCGGCGGTCTTTCTAGGTTTACAGCTATGAAATGGCGCTAACAACATTTGTTTTTGATTGGCAACATTGCTTGCGCTATGCATAGACTTCTACGTACATACGTATGTATCTATTAAATAGTTCAAATGACAAATTTTGTTTAAAAACTTACTTTCAAAACAATAAAATATTACTTATAACAGCATTAATGGCTTGTCAGTTTAATTATAAACGCTCAACGCTCGCTCAATACTTAAAGAACATGCGTTTATTGAAGGATTGTTGCTAGCAACATGTTGCTAGCCTGTTGCAAGGCTTTTAAGGCATAGAAATGCTGCTGCTTTGCCGCGAAAAGCATGTAAAATGAAATTATAAAGCAAAAGCAATTAAATTTAAGTTAGAAAAATACCAAAAAAAGGGTTTAATGTAAAAAGAGGGTTTAATGAAAAAAGGCTTTAATGTAAAAAAAAAAAACAATTGCATAAAATTGGAATTTTCAAAAGCGGCGAATTAACAAGGAATCAAAATACGCTACAAAGTTCGTCATTTGTAAAAGATTAAATGAGCATGAAATGCAAGATAAAACAAGAAAAGAAGGAAAATTACAAGAAAACAATAAAAACTGCAAAGAATTGCAGAAAATTGTAGAAAAATGTAGAAAAGAAATGGCGTACAAATACATAGATTTTCTTTGAACTACTCACTCACTTGTTTTGCATTAGCTTTTTAGGTCAACAATTATCTTTTTCTGGAAAAGCAAGGAAAACGAGGAAAGAAAAGCAAAGCAAAACAAATGAGAAAAAAAAGCGGGAAAAAAATTTTTGTGCTGCAAAAGTGGTGAAATTAAAAGGAGCTTTAATACAAATGAGTTTTGTTGTCACGTTTTTTTCTGATTTTTTAATTTTTTTTTACTTTTAATTGTTGTTTTTTCACAGCTGCTCTTTTGCCGCAACGACCAGCCGCTCGCCCTCAAACTGACCATTAGGCGAATTTCCGTTTTGTAATTAGTATGAAAAGTTGTTGTTGTTGTTGTTGTTTTAATGAGATTCAAAAATTTCATTGGTCATTCGCCGCGCGACAGTAAAATACATACATATAAATGCATGCACACAAATATACACCTTTAAATACAAATAGCGTTTGTTGAGTGTAGGAAAGCGTATGAGTTGCAGGAATTTTACCACAAAAGAGCGAGAGGATCAGAGGATGTGAGCGAGAAAGAAGACTAGCTATTTGTAGGAATCCGCACACAGAATTTGTGTGGGTACTTTCCTAAAATGTGTCAAAATCTCTGAAGAAGAGGAAGAAATTGTAAACAGCGTTGCCACAGCCTCAAAAAATTTGGTATCACAAATTGATACATTTATGGTTTTTTTGGTATCACCGAAAAATGTTTGAAAAAAAAATTAAAATTAATAAAATATGCTGCTTTTGGGGTTCTAACACAGAAAAATTTTTGAGAAAAAAATTAAAATTAATAAAGTAAGCTACTTTCGTGGTTTTAACGATATCGTGTTTGATTTTTATTCGAGCTTTTTGGCCGGTGCAAATAAAAGCGAAACAAAGTTTCCTTTTCCTCTCCTACGCGTTTCGGCGAATTTTTCCGCCTTCCTCAGGGAGACTCTTTATTCAACAAAATAAAACAATACATTATTAAAGCACTACAATTTAAAAACCATATACATATATAAATCCCTAAAAAATTGCACAATTTGGACTTACTTTTGATAAATTCAAAGCTATCTTAAAAGTAAGTCCAAATTGTGCAATTTTTTAGGGATTTATATATGTATATGGTTTTTAAATTGTAGTGCTTTAATAATGTATTGTTTTATTTTGTTGAATAAAGAGTCTCCCTGAGGAAGACGGAAAAATTCGCCGAAACGCGTAGGAGAGGAAAAGGAAACTTTGTTTCGCTTTTATTTGCACCGGCCAAAAAGCTCGAATAAAAATCAAATTAATTTTGAAAAAATGGCCTAAAATCAAGAAGGGATATCGGTTTTGTTTTAATAATATAAAAATATAAAGATAATACTTAAATTTCACGTGCAAATAAATATGAATACTTTGGTACTGTACCGAGTAATATAAAAGTTCTATAAAATGCAATGGGTCAAACGAGCTGGGTGATCTAGTTGCCAGATCTGATTCTGGAATTGATTTGGAGTCAGTGAATCAGTTCTTAAATATTTGTCGCGCTGTCCTCCTTTAAGTTAAAATGCCTGCTATGCGGAGTGGTCCAACTAAAAGTTTGATAAAAATAAAATTTGTTCTAAGCCAAAATAAAAATTATCTACGTATCATTCATATGTAATTGTGCTTAGGTGTTTTTTTTTTATAAATTTAAGTACTCCCTCATGAAGGCGATGAAGGTATTCCACGCAGGATTACTGTGGATGGGTATGTAGATTTTGCCCCAGAAAGAGGATTGTGTGGTCCTTTCAACCCGTTATCACCAAAATAAAGGTATTTTGAAAAAAACAAATATTTATATTTCGAAAACTATCGGCCTCCGGACTGTTCCGACTTCAGATATAGGATCGGAGGACGGTGCAACGCCCCTTGTATAAACGGTTTTTACGATCGGTAAAGGAAAGCGTGACCACGAAAAAAAACCATGAAGGCATCAATTTGTGATACCAAAATTTTTGAGGCTGTGGCAACACTGTTCCTAAGCGTCATTTTTTACACTAAATAGCATTTCGCACAAATGCGTTTGTTGAACTTTTGCCTTCATCTTCAGTTTGACATCAAATAGCATTCTACCCAAAATCTCACCAAACAGACCTACAAATAGAGGCCAAAAAAAAAAAATGTATGTCGCCTGCCTGAGAATTTTTGCTTGTTTTACTGGCGCTCTGCTTTTCTGCCTTAGCTCCTTGTTTCCCTGCCTTGCCTCCTTTTCACTTGCCATGTCCGCCTGTTTGTATGCCGACCAAAAAATTTAATGGTTCCATGACCATTTTATGTGGTCGCATAAAAGAACGATTAGAAACACTTTTATTAAGCAAAAAGAAAAAAAAAAAAAAAAAAAAAAAAAAAAAAAATACACACAAATAAAGCAGAAAAAGCAGGAGAAACTTTCACTGAAAATTAATTAAATCTCACAGTATATAAGCGACATATTTTTTGGCTGTTTGTGAAACGAGAAAAAAAGTAAAAACAAAACCAAAAACCAAAAAACTGCACAAAACAAGAGCAGCAATGGCAAATTTTCCTCCGTATGTAAATGCACAAAAGACGTAGTAAAACTGGAGCAGACTTGCTTGCCGCTTTTGTTTTATCGCTTAGTACTTAAATTTGTTTAGTAAAAATACAAAATTGTTTGATGTAGGTTGACGTTGGTTTTGGTTTTTCAGTGGTTTTCGTTCTGCTTTTTATTCTGATTTTTCCTCTCTGCTTTTCACTGCCTTTCTTGCTTCTTCTATCTACTTCTTACTTACTTATGCATACATACTCTAACTACCCAGTTGGAAAGGTGGACATGCATGACCTTTCGGACGCATGAAAAGATGTACGAAGAATTTGCATTATAGTATGTATTCCAAAAAAAATATCGGATACACTCTAGAATGCAACCCAAGGTAAGCGAAGAGTTCAGTTATCGGCTCTCAGCTTTACCATTGAATCTAGATCTAGCAACAAAAGCAATTATGAGAATCAGATTTTCTTTAGCCTTTAACATACGACGTGGTGGTAATTTTTACACCGACTTACAGTTTCTTTAAATATCTCTTTTAACTTACCGTCCAGTAAGTTTACTCTCTTAGTATCTTCCCATCTCGTTATAATTATTGACCCCTTTTGTTTTTATGGAGGAAGGTGTAACATTTGACGAGAAATGATGATGGTGGGGTAAAAATTACCCCACGTCTAGGGTAACGTTAGTTTTTCTTCGAATGCAATTTTTGGAAATTTACCACTTCTTACTTCTCTGCAGCATTTTGATGCGTTTAGAATCTACTCATTTCATCATAATTATCGATCAGTATAGTTTCTATGGTGGAAGATCTCCAATAACGGATAAATTATGATATCGGGGTAAAAATTACCACACCTCGACGTTAACGTAACTTTTTCTTCAAAAATAATTTATTTCCATTTAAAACTTCTCTCACTGGCAATTCGAATAACATGGGCTATTAATTTTACCACTTCTTCAAATGATTATTGGAAGAAAAATTAAAAAATTCGTTTCGTGATTCATTTTATACGCTCACGTTATTATGAAAAAAACTTCAAAAAGACTGGCCAGCATTTTCTACAAAAAAATTTTTTTTAATAAAATTCCTATTATATATTTAAAAATATATATTTTTTTATGAAAAACCGTCTCTAAAGTTTAAAGAAAGGTTTTGTTTTACCTTTTATCTATAAGGTTCTCATGTGATGTTTTCGCTATTTTGAAAGAACAAGGCCTTGTGAATTATAGTAAAAACTTTGTTGATTTAAAAAATTTAATTAACTTTTTTTATTAATTTCATTTGAAAAAGGACTGGCCTCTTTCCAATGCAAAAATTATTATAAAAAAATTTATTTTTTATTGAGAGTTTTAAGTAAAATGCGTAGAAAAAAATTTACCACCACGTCGTAAACTATGTCACAAAATTTCACCTCGTCACTTAAAGGTTAGTTTTGTTTTTTATAATGACGACGACAACAATTCACAGATTCTTTTTCGAACAAACGTACGTATAAAAACATCACCAAAGATCAATATAATGTTGAATGTTCCACTATATGAAGGCGTTGGGTGAAGCAGTGAAGGGGAAGATGGTGCGACAATGAGAGAAGCAGAGGAAAACAAGCTGGAGTGAAGTTACATATTTCTAGTTGGAAATCGCATGGAGAGAGTATGAAGAGAAAAATGCAAAAAAAAAAAGTATTTTTTATTTTTAAGTGAGAAAATAAACCGACACTGAGATCATGACAAGAGCGACTCTCATACAAACATTACTTTTTGCCTTAGCTTAGCAAGGAAAATTGATGGCTTTCCTAGGACATCACAATGAAAAAAATCATGCATTCTGGAATGGAATGTATAGATGACCATACTTTACCTTTTCCAACTGGGTAATTGTTTTTTGACTGTGTTTGTTGGTGTGTGTGCTTGTGTTTTTGGAAAATTCTAATTTTAATTAGGCAGTATCCTGTTTTCATTGTAATACTTGAACTCATTATCACAACTCAAAAAAAAAAAACAGAAGCGGAAAAAAAGCTATTTCTGGAACAGCTTGCTAATTTGATTATAAGCTGATAGATAGATGATTGCTTTGTGACTAAACTTACTATACTAATACTCTATAGCAAAATCACAGAGAGAAAAAAAGAAATTAAAAGCATTCCGTTGCTTCTACACTCAAAAAAAAAAGTATTCAGATTATGGAAATGTGGGAATGATTCGGCGCTAAAGACAATTTTCATTGTTTTGATGTACAATTGTACAATTTTCTTCAAATCAAGGAATAAAAACCACGTTTGAAAGAGAATTGTACATCAAAACAATGAAAATTGTCTTTAGCGCCGAATTATTCCCACTTTTCCATAATTTGAGTAATTTTTTTTGAGTGTATAGGCTTTTCCAACGTCATCTATAATCACTTTATAAGGCTCAACAAACCAATGATTTCCATTAGTTATACATATATTATGTATATAATAGCATGTTGTTCCACTTTTTTATATTAAGTAAGAATCTTATTAAGTAATTAGAAATGCAATAGCCGTATTTTTTTATACATGACTTGCAAAACAGAAAACTTGCTTTGACAACAAAAACACTCGTTATCCTAGCTGATCGATGGCAGTGCTGCCAAGTTAGCTTAACGTACTATTGTGAATGATAACACTGCCCCACAACAAAACGTCAAGTTTTGACTGATGAATGACAGGTCATACATGTTGTTTATTAATTTGACCTCGCTGACTGCAAATTTAAAATTCGTTTCTTTTTAACAGCTCTTGTTTACGATTTATAGCTTTTATTAAAAATCGACCTTAACCATAAAAGTCATTTACAAAAATTACTTCGGGCACCCTATGGAAATGAAAAGGAAACCCTGGAGTCCGCAAAGCGCGCGTGGAGTTTTTACGTTTATGGAAATAAAAAATAAAAGAAATACCTTGAAATACGAGATTGCTATGATAGCGAAAGAAGCTACGAACCACCATCATGTTGATTGTTATTTTTGATTGGCCAAAGTAAATGCAATTAATCGAAAAAATCGAGGCCAAATGGTAATACGCGCAGATACACTAAAAATAAAATTTCGTAATATAACTACGAAAGACTTTCGTAGTCTAGAGATTCGTAATATGTACGAAAGTTTCGTATATATTACGAAAGCATTTTTCTCAACAAAATCTAATTTTACGAATCTTTCGTAAATATTACGAAAGTGCTTTCGTAAACCATTTTCTAATATTTTTTTCGTATATATTACGAAATATTTCGTAAATATTACGAAACACTTTCGTAAATTTTCTTAAAATTATCTTTACGAATAATTTCGTATATTGTACGAAAGTTTTCATAACATTATCAAAGGATTAAAAGATTTACGAAATACTTTCGTAATATATACGAAATACTTTCGTAACACTATCAAAGGTTTAAACGATTTACGAAATACTTTCGTAATATATACGAAATACTTTCGTACAATAATATTTTACTGTACAAGTCTTCTTTCATTGTAAAGTGTTGAGTCGGTGCAATAATATCAAAAATTAATTTAAGTAGTAAGTGCGTAATGAAATAATGCGTAAAAGAATAATGCATTGTATATAAAAAGACAATATTGATTTACAAAATAAACTGTGATATTTTCCAACTTAATTAAACTTAAAGGTGAGTACAGTAGTTGCATTTACTTTTTCCTTTTTTCGGTCTTATGTATTTTCCTAAATAAATACTCAATAAAATAATATAAAGAGATATTTCTACACTCAGAGAAAAAATTTTAAAAACATATGAAAATGGGCTTAAAATTTGCAAAAACGTATTTAAAAGTGATGTAGATACGACCATTTTTATTTTAAAAAGGTTCATTGTAAAATTGTAAAATCAAGAAAAAACATTTTAATTTAAAAATGTTTATTTTTAATTCAAGCCCTATGAGATTTTGAACCTGAAACTTGCGCTTTTATTCCCTTCATTTTAATTTTCAATTTAAAAATTATTCTATTTAATCCAAAATACATTTTTATTTCAAAAGTTTCATTTTAAATTTACAAATTTTCGTTTTTAAAATAAAAACGATCTGGTTTAAAACGTGCATTATAAAAATAAAATTTTTTTTCACCGAGTGTAGCTGCTTGAATTTTAAGGTTTTAAGTAGTTTCCCTTTATCTTTATCTTTATCTTTATCTTTATCTTTATCTTTATCTTTATCTTTATCTTTATCTTTATCTTTATCTTTATCTTTATCTTTATCTTTATCTTTATCTTTATCTTTATCTTTATCTTTATCTTTATCTTTATCTTTATCTTTATCTTTATCTTTATCTTTATCTTTATCTTTATCTTTATCTTTATCTTTATCTTTATCTTTATCTTTATCTTTATCTTTATCTTTATATTTATCTTTATCTTTATCTTTATCTTAGTCTTAATATTAGTCTTAATTTTTAATTTTTATTTTTCTTTGTTTTTTCATTTTCTTTTTTTTTTTCTTTTTCTTTTCCTTTTTCTATTTCTTTTTTTTTTCTTACTTTTTCACAGGGATATCTGTTTAAGTGGATCGGAACGATGTCCACATTTGCAAATTGCGATTTCCAAAGTTTCCTATGTTTGTAAGAACACGTATAGGCAATAAGTACCTCTTATTTTATTAGTTACTAAAATTAATATTAATATAAATGTAAAATATTAAAATAAATAAAAAACTTTTAAATGAATTGAATAAATTAATTTCAGTAGATATTTAAAACCAAAATGAAATTATCTAAACTTATTTCTTATGCATATATAAGACATCTTTCTCTTAGCATTTTTTTATTGATATACATATTTTGAAAAAGTTTTCAAATTTCGTTGAAATATACATCATATGTACATAAATATATGTATGTAATAATTAAGGTATTTTTAACTTTAAGCTAAAAAATAATTTGGTCAATTGTACAACAATTTGACAGCTCTAAGAGCCTTCGTAAATGTACGAAAGCGGTTTCGTAATATTTACGAAATCTTTCGTTGCTCAAAAGTACGAAAGTATTTCGTAAATAGTACAAAAGCCTTTGTAAATACTACGAAAGTATTTCGTAAATACTACGAAAGTATTTCGTAAATACTACGAAAGTCTTTCGTAAATACTACGAAAGTCTTTCGTAAATAGTACGAAACCTTTCGTAAATACTACGAAAGTATTTCGTAAATAGTACGAAAGCCTTCGTAAATATACGAAAGTATTTCGTAAATACTACGAAAGTATTTCGTAAATAGTACGAAATAGTTTTCGTACTATTTACGAAACCATTCGTTGCTCAATTTTACGAAAGAATTTCGTAATATGTACGAAAGATTTCGTAATATTTACGAAATATTATTTTGAGTGTACGATCGGCTTATATACCTTCCCTTACAGTTCTTAGAATCTATGGAAACGGAAATTGGTTGCTTAAGAATAAGAGTCAATTTGATTTGATGAGAAATTTAGTAAGGATGATAGTGATTTTGTTTCTGTTATCTATCAAAAAAATTCTCAAAAATGAGTGCGGAAAAGATAAAGGCGGGCATTTTTGGTGGACCGCAGATAAGATCATTAATACAGGACATAAGTTTTAAGTATTGAAATCCAGATGAAGGCTTGTAATGAAATTGTTTAGCTTGTTTAAAATTTTCTTTAGGTAATAAGAGAATTTCTCACTATTCACAACACGTCATAAAACTAATGACAAAAGCTTGGATGTAATAAGTACGATCATCAAGTTACACTATCTCCACAACCACCGCCGCTAACATTTGTGATTAAAGTGAGAACAGAGCGAATGTTTCCACCAGGGCTGCCGTACGATGGAAAGGCGCTACCAACGCCATTACTGTAAGGCACACATGATGGCTGACTATCATTGGAGCATTCAATACAACACTCGGGCTTCAAACTCTGCAATGGATGATGGAAATTCGTTCCACAATACATAGAGAAAGCTTCTTAACCATTCTCAGGTAATAAGTAGCAAATTGTCGAAATCTTTCATATCACTTTAAAATACAATTTCAAATAACTTATAGTAATCAGGGACTTCGACTCATAAATTATGAGTCATAGTCTCTGCATGCCCACAGTATTGGGGTCTATGTACCGAAAAACCCCGGTTTCATAACCGGTCATTGAGTACCACCTGCCAGCTGCACTTCTTAGAACTCGTGGGAAATATTTTTGCCATTACAAAAAAAAATTTATATATGTATGTATGTATGTATGGTCTCTAAGTCTGTCAAAAACTCATCTACGCAAAAATTGCTAAAATTCTTCTTATTAGCTTAAATATTAAACATAAATTAAATTTCATTTGCATAGCAAAATAGAACCAACATCAGTAGCCATGTTCACATTAGTTAGATTTTATGGGGAAAAAAAGTTCTTGTTATTATATGAAAACATGCATACAAAGGTGGCTGATCTGTATACACTAGGGTGATCATTAAAATCAAGTGAACATTTTTTTTAGTCTCACACACTTATTCGCTAAAGTGCGGTCAAATATACCTAAGAATATAAATTTTGTTCCGAATAGGAGATGGATAAAAGGTGTCGCACACAGGTCAAAGTTCAGCTAACAATATGGGACCCTATGGGAGACATCTTAACCGTCTCCGATCAAGACCAAAATTTGAAGAAATACGCTTTACTATTTGTCTCCATACATTTGGGGACGACCATATTATATATGCTAGTAAAAAAAACGTAGCCTGTAGCGAAAACAGCTCCCTTGTTTCGAACTGTTGAGCTTCTGGTGGCTTTATTAGCACAATCGGAGCGCATTAGCACCCTTTTGCATGCAAAGCAGACGAAGAAGATTGAAATGTTTAAGGGAGTCTAAAATATATGCCGTTGTATTGGCTTTTTTTAATAGTTCAACACTAGTGCTAAGCTTTACAATTTAGTCTAGTACGTTTCTGGTACTAGTTCGATGGTTTGGTCGGATTGGGTAGTTTTTATTAAATATGCCTGCAGGGTATTAATGTAAGTGTATGTATGTATCTACGTCTCTGTGAGTGTGTGTAAATTATGTTGTTTGCTGAATAAAACTTTGAACGCTTCGAACCAAGTGTGTTTTATGGATAGACCAAACCAAGCAAAACAAGCAAACTAACACACGAACAAAAGACCGATGGCCAAGGCTATTTAGTATATTTCACTATAAAATACACTCACTGCACAAAATATGCTTTATTAATATGATGATGTTTATACGGGCGGTAACAAGTATCTATGTATCTATACAAACACACAAGTAGGTACAAGTAGAAGTACAAGCAAACAAGGACATCAACGCATTTGTTCTTCTTTCATGATGATAATGCACTTATGCTATGAATTACCCCAAAGAGCAAAAAAGTATGTACATAAAAGTACAAAAACAAAAAAAAAAAAAAACAAAAAAGCAAAAAAAAAACATAAAACAAATAGCAAGAAAAAAACTATATTTGTTTTTCTTTTCGAAAACATACTTGCCATGTACTTAGTCACTATCTCCCAGCAGACTTTGTTGCCAAAAAATTTAATTAAAACACTAATGGAGCTGAAATTTATGGTCATCTGGAGAGAACATGCATACATGCATACATATATATATGTATATATATATATATATATATATTTATGTATAATGAATGGAAAGCAACCAGATTTGTATTAGAAGTGTGTATACAAATACAGTGAAACCTCCCTTGGGCGGACACTCACCGTCGACCAAATTTTGTCCCCGCCCAAGAGAGGTGTCCGCTTAAGGGAGTGGGTTCCTAATTTAGAAATTTTTTGGATTTTAAAGGACTTATTTATTCATATTTCACTGAAAAAAACAAGGATTCTTATGTCTTCAAAATTTCACTTAAATACATAAATATGTACATATACATACATATGTATGTATGTATATCAGCGATCGGCACCGCTGGCAGAGCAACCAACACACTCGCAAAATATTTGTGGTAGTGTGCGTGCAAAAGCAGAGCACTGAAGAAACATTTATCCGCATACCATCCGCACCTTTCAACGTACAAGTGCAAACTGGTTCGCGGCCAGCTCAGCGATAGCTTGCTAGCAGCGCACACACGATCTATACATGAGAAACGAGTGGCCCTAAATGGCCCAGCTGCCGATCGCCGATGTATATACATAAAGTATTAACATACATATTAAATTACAATTAGTAAGTTGCTGAGAACTAGAAATGTTGGGACATCTTTGAAATTATTTAAAAAATTGCGAAATTGTCGATTGTCGAGGGGTTTTTTGCTTATTTAAAATAAAATTGTTTTGCAGATGGCTTTCAAATTTCTGCAACAATTCAAATGCAATAAGGTCTTCCGTGCAAAATCTTTTCTGATTTGAAACTGCAGTCAAAGCCATTTCGTTCGAGGAGATTGCATTACCTACTTTCAGCGGTAGTTAGTATTGGTACTCTCATCTTCAATGGTTTCGACGTTTTCTTCAGTTAGAACGTCTAACTGGAAATCCGTGAATGTTGTTATATCTATTCCAATAAAGTCATGCGGACATTTATTTTAGTTGGTGATTTCCCTTTGATCGTAGCGCTCTTTACCTAACGAACATTCAGCAAACTTTTTTTATATTGCTATACATACTTATATTTTGTCCGCATAAGAGGAGTTCGTGTCCGCCTAACAGAGGTTTTTATGTGATTTGTTATGAAAAAAAATCAAAGTGTCCGTTGAGGAGAGGTTCGTGTCCGCTTAATAGAAGTTTTTAGTTCAATTCAATAGTAAATAACTGTCCGCGTCCGGCCAAGAGAGTGTCCGCCTAAAAGAGGGCAATTTGTTCTAAAAATTGAACCTAAACTTTGGTGCATGAAAAAATGTCCGCTCAAGAGAGGTGTCCGCCTATGAGAGGTGTCCGTTAGGGGAGGTTTCTCTGTTAATTCATTTTATGCATATGCTAAGCACAAAATAATAAAATCTAATAATAACTGAACTTACTACTCAGCACTGTTGTTTTTTTTTTTTGTTATACTCAGCTGTTCTAGTACACAGAGTATTATAGTTTTAATCACATAACGGTGGATTGTAACAGAACGAAATAATCGAGATAGATATAGACTTATATATATCAAACTGATCAGAGTGAAAAGAGAAACCGATTGAGCCATGTCCGTCCGTCCGTCTGTCCGTCTGTCCGTCCGTCTGTAAACATTCTAACTCGCGCAAAAATTTAGATATTTTGATGAAATTTGAAATGCAAGTTGGTATCGAGACTGGGACGGTTGGTATTGAAAATGGGCGAAATCGGACCATGACCACGCCCACTTTTCCTATATAGAAAAAATCGGAAATTTGGTATCTCAGTCACTAATATAGTTGGAGCGATGAAATTTTACCCAGGCCCCTATGAAGAAATTTGATGAAATTTTGGAAAATGGGCGGTGCCACGCCCACTTATTAAGGGTCAAACATGGAAAGTTTTATATGTCATAACTCAGAAACCATTGAAGATATATCGATGAAATTTGGTATGCGTGATTTACTTACTTAGGCAAACATTTGGATGGTTGACGGCCACGCCCACTTTTATATATGTGTATTATAAAGTGACCTAATAAAAACATTTTAAGCTATATCTCTGTCAAATATAAAGATATATCACTGAAATTTTGTCGAATGAGTTCAACTATGGACATAAAACAGAAAACACAAAAATTTTGGAAAATGGGCGGTGCCACACCCACTTATTAAAGGGCAAACATTGAAAGTTTTATGAGCCATAACTCAGAAACCATTGAAGATATAGCGATGAAATTTGGTATGCGTGATATACTTACTTAGGCAAATGTTTGGACGGAAAATTGCCAAAATTGGTTTGACGACCACGCCCACTTTTATATATGGGAACTATAAAGGGGCCTAATAAAAACATTTTAAGCGATATCTCTGTCAAATATAAAGATATATCATTGAAATTTTATGGAAGGTGTCCAACTATGGACATAAAACAAAAAATATAAAAATTTTGGAAAATGGGCGTGGCACCGCCTCCTTTTGGACAAAGGGATATACGAGATTTCTTAGCCTATAACTCGACAAATAATTGAGATATTATGACGAAACTTGGTTTGTACACTTTTATAACTTGTGTTAATAGACACGCTGGTCGCTGTGGTGCAGTGGGTAGAGTGCTCGCCTGCTATGCCAGAGGTCTCGGGTTCAAACCACGGTCCGAGCCAAACAAATTTTTCTAATTAGTAAAAATCCAATTATTGGGGTTTTTAAGAGCAGCGGTCACCTCTCGGCAGTGGGCGGCATACCCCTCCGAGAGTATTTCTGCCATGAAAAAGCTTCTCACAAAAAATGCATTCGCCGTTCGGAGTCGGCATAAAACTGTAGGTCCACCCAATTAGTAGGAAAAACAAAAAGGAGCACACCTCGAATTGGGAGAGAAGCTCGGCCATAAAACTCGTCAGAGTTGTAATAGCGCCATTGTATTATATATTATATTATAATAGACACGCAAAAATTTATTGAAATCGGTTTATGACCACGCCTACTTTTTAACAAAGATATTTCTGGAACACCCTTCGGGAATTTGTAATGTGACATCTTTGTAACTAGAAGTCATAAAGGAATAAAATGTTGCACAAAGAATAATATTCATATGCTTGCTTGAATGACTGATAAAAATGTTGAAAACGGGCGTGGCTACGCCCACTTTATGCAGCACTCGCTTTATATAAAATACACCGTGTTTCCACCAAACACAAGCAAACAATGAACGCATACAGCTGAGTATCTAATGTTCGATTCCACTCGAACTTAGGCTTCCTTACTTGTTTTTGTTTGAAATGGAAACATGAAAATAGTACTTTTTAATGCATTTCTAAAACAAAATAATATGAAAGTTCAAAGAGTGATAAAACAAAGAGCGATAAATCCAACAATAGAAATCGAAAAGATCGATGAAGCCAAAAGTAGAACTCAAAAAATTCAAAAAAGCCATAAGACAGAAATACAAAATATTGATAATTAAGCTTGTACGAGTATGACAGATACTGCGCCCTCTTTTTCATAAGAATTAGTAACAACTCGGATTTACATACATACATACATTCATATGTATGTATATCCATTTAAGGACAGTCACTCTAGCTGCACTTTTCCAAGTTTCTGTAGAATATTTATTATAACATTACAATAACAAAAATAACAACCCTCACGCTGCACATATCAAACAAATTGGAAAAAAATGACTTCTTAGTAACTCATCTATGGAGTAGTCGGATGTAATGCATAACTGGAGTATATGATAATTTTCCGCTTAGCGTACAACGAGTACTCTAAAACTAATAAACACAATGAAAATATTATTCATCTAATATTCCAATGTCTTAGGATAGCACCATTAGGGTGGTTCTTAAATTAAAATTAGCGATTTTCTTCGATCTCAACCCCTACATCGGTAACAGCACGGTCAAAGATACCACATATAAATTTTCGTCCCGAGCGGAGATTGTTAAAGGTGTCGCAAAGGGGTCAAAGTATACATAGATAACCATATGGAACCGCTGTGCGACACTCCTTAATGGTTTCCGTTCGGGACCAAAATTTGTGTCTGGTATTTTTGAGTACAGTACCTAATCGACTAGTATACAAAAAATTAAACTTCAATTTTTGAATCTCCATAGAGTTTTCAGAAATTTGCCCCCTGTGCGATACCCCTTAACCCTTTCCGATTAGGTAAAAAATTTATACGTGATATCTTTGACTATATTAGCATCGACCTAGGGGGTGAGGTTGCGGAAATATGTTATAAAATTTGTCTCCAATACATTTTGGGGCCACACTAAGCAAATATTTTTCAAATATGCATTACAAAAGATGGTATAATTAATATTAATAATAATACAATGGCGCTATTATAACTCTGACGAGTTTTATGAGTTGAGTTTTTTTTTTTTGAGAAGCTTTTTCATGGCAGAAATACACTCGGAGGGTATGCCGCCCACTACCGAGAAGTTACCGCTGCTCTTAAAAAAACCCAATCATTTGATTTTTACTAATTAGAAAAATTTGTTTGATGTTTTGTTCGGACTGGGGTTTGAACCCGAGACCTCTAGCATAGCAGGCGAGCACTCCACCCACTGCACCACACAGGTATAATTACTGAGAGGTAAATTTCGAAATAATCTTTGTTAAAGTAGATAAGTCACTCCATTTATTATTTTCGAATACTGTACGTGCTTCTTCTTCTTCTTTTTCTTCTTCTGCGTCTCCTTTTTATACTCAGCTGTACTAGTACACAGAGTATTATAGTTTTAATCACATAACGGTGGATTGTAACAGAGTGAAATAATCGAGACAGATATAGACTTATATATATCAAAATGATCAGGGTGAAAAGAGAAATCGATTGAGCCATGTCCGTCCGTCCGTCTGTCCGTCCGTCTGTCCGTCTGTCCGTCCGTCTGTCCGTCTGTAAATACTCTAACTCGCGCAAAAATTGAGATATTTTGATGAAATTTGAAATGCAAGTTGGTATCGAGACTGGGACGGTTGGTATTGAAAATGGGCGAAATCGGACCATGACCACGCCCACTTTTCCTATATAGAAAAAATCGGAAATTTGGTATCTCAGTCACTAATATAGCTGGAGCGATGAAATTTTACCCACGTGTTGAACTCACGCCCCTAGGAAGAAATTTGATGAAATTTTGGAAAATGGGCGGTGCCACGCCCACTTATTAAGGGTCAAACATTGAAAGTTTTATATGTCATAACTCAGAAACCGTTGAAGATATAGCGATGAAATTTGGTATGCCTGATGTACTTATTTAGACAAATGTTTTGACGGAAAATTGTGAAAATCGGTTGACGGCCACGCCCACTTTTATATATGGGAACTATAAAGGGGCCTAATAAAAACATTTTAAGCGATATTTCTGTCAAATATAAAGATATATCATTAAAATTTTATGGCAGGAGTCTAACTACGGACATAAAACAAAAATCACAAAAATTTTGGAAAATGGGCGTGGCACCGCCTCTTTTTAGAAGCTGGAATATACGAGATTTCTGAGCCCATAACTCGACAAATAATTGATATATAATGATGAAACTTGGTGTGTACACTTTTATTACTTGTGGTAATACATGTTGAAAATTTTAGCCAAATCGGTTGACGACCACGCCCACTTTTATATATGGGTATTATAAAGTGGCCTAATAAAAACATTTTAAGCGATATCTTTGTCAAATATAAAGATAATTCATTGAAATTTTGTGGCATGAGTTCTACAATAGATCGGAAACAAAAAATAGAAAAATTTCGGAAAATGGGCGTGGCACCGCCTCTTTTCAGACAAAGGAATCAACGAGATTTCGGAGCCCATAACTCGACAAATAATTGAGATATTATGACGAAACTTGGTTTATACACTTTTATAACTTGTGTTAATAGACACGCAAAAATTTATTGAAATCGGTTTATGACCACGCCTACTTTTTAACAAAGATATTTCTGGAACACCCTTTGGGAATTTGTAACGTGGCATCTTTGTAACTAGAAGTCATAAAGGAATGCAATTTTGTACAAAGAATAATATTCATATGCTTAGTTGGATGGCTGATAGAAATTTTGAAAATGGGCGTGGCTGCGCCCACTTTATGCGGCACTCGATTCATATAAAATACACCGTGTTTCCATCAAACGCAAACAAACAATGAAAGCATACAGCTGAGTATCTAATGTTCGATTCCACTCGAACTTAGGCTTCCTTACTTGTTCTTCTTATTCTTCTTCTCCTTTTTCTTTTGCGTCTTGTTGTTGTTGGTTTTGTTGTTGTTGTTGTTGTTATTACTGTTGTTGTTCTTCTTCTTCTTCTTCTTATTATTATTATTATTCTTCTTCTCCTTGTTGTTGTTCTTCTTCTTCGTAGTTCGCGTTTGAAGGACTTTTTTTGTCCATATAAAGCGAGACGGCCTAATTGTACATACAGCAGCTAGTAGTCCACTATTGCATTACAAAAGGCGCATTTTGTAGTTACAAATTCTTCACTAGAACAAACGCCAGCCTAATCGATCATGTTGACAGCCAGCCAGCCAGCCAGCCAGCCAGCCAGCCAGTCATGCTTGAGTGGCCTAGATATGCCCAAAATCCGAGGCATTACGAAGATGAACGCAAGTCATTTATTTAGTTTTAGCACAAGACAGAGAAGAACGTCGCGGCGACTTTACTGAATATTTCTTAATACGATAGAAATAAATACTCATAGCATATTTTCTGCGTGTACAAACTTAAGAAGAAATTTATTTTAAATATTCCCTTTTTTTGATTTATTTGTATTTTTGCTAAAAATAGATTTATGTATGTAGTATGTATATTTGTTTGTAGTTAAGCAAAAGTTTCCACAGCGTACACCAACTGTTTCGGAATTCCGGCAATGATTGTCGATTGTAATTAACTGCTAATTACACTCACAAATACTTGATGGTTTTGGTACAGACGCGCACACAGCAATATGTACACACAAACACACACCAGCTTAATTACTTTGGCTGATAAACACTCGCTATTTACCATTACAATTAATTGTAAAGTAATTTTCCCCAAGAGTACGATTTTGTGAGTTATGTATACGCACGCATTCATTAAGTGAAACGAGCTGATTGTTGTAGTCAAGCAGTCAGGCAGCAAACCGCCGCAAACTATCGCCGTCTGACGCCGTCTTTCGCTCTTGTCGCTTTTGTCGTCGTCGCCGCTGGTTAATAAATGTTGTTCTGACTGCGCTTGGTTGGTTGACTGGTTGGCTGGCTGGTTGGTTGGTCAGTTAAGCGACGCATTCGCTAATAGCCCATGAACTCGTTGTTGAGCATGTGGTTGTTGTTGTCGTTTTTGTCACTTACGTTGCTGTTACTGTTACTTTATTACATTGGCAGTGTTGTTGTTGTTTTTAATGCCACACAAAAATGCGATTACGCAATGAACAATGAATAGGCAAGTATGGGGGTAATGTGGTAATGAGCTTATGGGCTGACTGACGCACATTTCTTCCTTTTTGTTTTTTTTTTTTTTTGAGTGCAGCAACATATGAGACTGATACTAACGATGCTTCTGCACAGCAATTATAATAACAAAAACTAATTAATAAGTGAATAAAAATAAATGCGAAAGCGCGTATCAAATTTAATTAGTTATAATTGCGGCACAAAACTCTTAAGCATTTAAATAACTAAGGAAGAGCTCGTTTAAGCTAAGAGCTATCCTAGTCAGTGCGTTTTGTTTGTGTTACACTTTGAGCAGCACATATGTACATTAAGCCGTCTCGCCTTATAGGGACGCAAGAATAAAGTTCGCCGTACGCCCCCGCATATGATGCCTTTTTGGAAAACATATCCGGAAAAGTTTTTTATTTTTTTCTTGGAAGCCGCTAGATGTCGCTAAAATTTATTTTTCTCATATCTTCGGTATTTATAGTCCGATCTCTAAGTTTAACACACCAATATTTTTGGCTTGTAAGGACGCCTTATACTATGGAATATTATTAACCCTAGGTGCGTCATTGGGGTCACTACCACCCAGTACTTATTTTATACCACCCTAATGTAATTTTATATGCCTGCATATTAAACGTAGTCTAAAATCATTAATCTTTTGCAAAAGAAGTATTTCGATCGTTTCAGTAGAACCTGAAATAATACACGTTGAGGAGTGAACATATGGGCATAGCCGCATTCTGCTCAACGTTACCGATTACGACATCAATATGAAAATAGATTATATCTATCCTAAAACAGGCTTCGATACAAACTATGAGATTGTCTTTCCATCCAGTAAGGGGTATGGGAGGATGGTAAACTCGCTCAGAGATTCGATGTTTCAGTTTTCATGGACGGCTCAAAGCTGACATGCGCAACTGAGCCGAAGACTTCCATACCAATGAGGCTCCTCCGGACATGGCGAGCGTTTTTTAAATTGAAGTTTTCAGCATACAGGAGGCCTGCAAGGCTCTACTTGCAACGGAAAGTGCCGGTGTCAGAAACAGGATAGACATTTTGACGGACATTCAGGCGGCTTTGAAGGCTCTGGGATCTGCAACGGTTCCATCAAGCCACGGTAGGCAGTGTAGGCTTGTGGGTCATGGACCTAGCAAGTCGACCGAGCGTATCTTTGATCTGGGTGCCGGGGCAACGCAATATCCAGGGAAACGAAATGGCTGATGGCCAGGCAGGGCTCGGTTCTTGATATCGCAGAGGCGCATGCGATTCTTGCGTACCTGGGTTTCATCAAGCGACGCAACTCTCGACACTGTTTCGAGGAAGCTAAAACCAGATGGGGACGATTGCAGGCCTGCGAGGTCTGCAGAAGTCTGTGGCCTTCATACAATGAAATGCGATCCTTAGCCATTCTAAGGATGGACAGGATAGTAGAGATATTTCCCGCTTAACTGCGGAATTCACAGGATATTGGGCTATTGGTACCCACGCGGCGCGATTGGTATTGAACCATAACGATCTGTGTCGCAGCTGTAATTTTCATTGAGCGGAGCAGACAGTGGAGCACTTGCTATGTGTGCCTCACATTGCCAAGGTAGAACGAAGTTCCCTGGCAGGCCTTTCTTCGACAATCTCTCTGAACTCAAGGACGTTAGGTCTGAGGGGCTTCACAATGGATACATAAACTCAATAGCATGAATATAAGGCGAAGGAACTGCCCTGGTTTTCGAATTGATATTCCGCTTACGCTATCCTTCTGCTGTTTTAGTAACAGGTCGTGGTATTAAAATCGGCGCTTCGGTCTTTGCCAAGTCCTCAGGCATATTTTCCCATTGTGCTCAAGGCCTTTAGAATCAGGATAAGGATGTAGGGAAAAGGGTGGCATGTTGGAATTAGGTTTACTCTGCAAATTTCCCAGTTTATTTAGTAAATCTGAGAAGTTTGTCGGGTGGTAGAGAATCTGCATTTGGCATTCTCAATACATTCAACTAGAGAATGCGCAATCTTAGTCCAGCGAAGGCTGAACAAGTGCAGAGAAATTCTTCTGTGCCGTCGTCGCCCTTCTCCAGACATAATAGGCATAATAAACTCTCGATGATGGCTATGATGGCTATGTGCTCTACCCACAGCTTGTGTCCTCCAACCAACCCCACCAAAAAACCTGAAGTTCGCTCTTTCTCTGCTTGAGCAGAAAGTTTGCAAACTCCCTGTTCGGTTTTTTTCAGAAAGCACTTTGCAATTTTACAGAAATCTGTAGAGTTCCAGCATCTACCGTGAGTTTTCTTAATGGATGGAGTTCCTGATGTACTTCACATTATCCGATTTATTTGGCTGCGGTGCAGTTGGTTGGTTCTGCTGATCCACAATGCAGTGAGATAGTTTAGCAAGGCGTGTATTTAAAAAAAAAAAAAAAAAAAAAAAGAGAATATAATTCGATATTTGGACAGGCAAAAGTATGAGCCTTTCTTTTCATTTTAAAATACAGCTTTAGCAATTTCAGAAGGAAAACAGATTTTTGCTGGTATCATCTCCCGATCCCCCGAGCTTGCAGATGAAACGCATATCATTTTTCGTCGAAATCAATTGCTGTACACCGGCTCACACACACCTTTTTGTTGTAACGAATGTAAAAATAAATGAATTTCACTTGAACTTTTTTTATATAATTAAAAAATACCACGAAAGACTACAGAAGGATATTCCAGCTAACGGGTTATTGTACGTAAATAATTTCAGCTACCAAAGCAAAAGCACTTTCTGCGAAAAGAAAAACCATTTTCCGCGTAAATAATGTAATTTTAACTGGTAGAAAAAAAGCTAAAGAGCTTTTAAAGTAACCAGCAAATGAGAGTGCTCAGCGGCATCATTACGGCTGAAAATTAAGAACATAATAAGCAATCGAATAAATTCAATGCCCATTGACGATAATTAAAAAAATAACTGACAGAAATGCATAACGCCTACGAATGTATGTGCGTGCGCATTGTGTGTGACACATCTTCCCCGCAAAAATCAGTGGATTATATGATACATTTTGTGGTAGATTGGAGTACTTTCAAAGCGATCATAAACATAGTCCCAACAGTGAAGCCAGATAATCTCCGCTAAAATTCCCACATAAGTTGGAAAAAAATCCCTAATTTCCCACATTTTAAATAAAAAAATCCCACACAATTTCCACCGGATTTAAAGCATTTATTTCAGTAATATAAGAATATATAACAGGCAAATACACTTTTTTTTGATAGCTAAAAGTAAAAAAAGTGGCCGCTGTGGTGCAGTGGGTAGAGTGCTCGCCTGCTATGCCAGAGGTCTCGGGTTCAAACCACGGTCCGAGCAAAACACCAAAACAATTTTTCTAATTAGTAAAAATCCAATTATTGGGTTTTTTTAAGAGCAGCGGTCACCTCTCGGCAGTGGGCGGCATACCCTCCGAGAGTATTTCTGCCATGAAAAAGCTTCTCACAAAAAATGCATTCGCCGTTCGGAGCCGGCATAAAACTGTAGGTCCACCCAATTAGTAGGAAAAACAAAAAGGAGCACACCTCGAATTGGGAGAGAAGCTCGGCCATAAAACTCGTCAGAGTTATAATAGCGCCATTGTATTATTATTATATATAAAAGTATCCGTTGTACAAATTATTTGCATTGTGTAAGTAGATATGATTTTTGTTGATTTTAAAGTTGAAGCAATTGATATTTTTGAATTGAAAAGCAACTCTTACTTTACTTATACTATTTAATATATCACTAGATAGTTTGTTTCGCTTTTTACATTTAACATCCGTCACTATTTAAAATATTCTTTCTGATTCAGCTTTTGAATGGGGTAACGTGAGTATATTTTCAACCAATTGCTTAAGATTATGAAACAAAAAATCGTCATTATAGTTTTGAAAGTTTATTATTTTACTCCACATTGCATCAACAGGTATTTTTTTTTAAATCGCCTTTTGGTGTTTCGGTTAAAACTATACAAATACGACTCTGTGAGATCAGGATTGAGACTTAATTTTTTAGTTAGAGCAAGAAGTGATACACGATTGTTTTTAGAGAAATCAAAAACAATATCGGGATCTAAAAACTGCAATTCTTTGAAAACACCGTCAAATGGAAAACGTGATATTATCTGAAAAATAGAAGCTTCATAAAAGCGCAAACACTTTTTTTTGAATACATTCTTTTCCTCCAAATATAAATTTGACAAAATATCTTCGTATTCATAACCAACGTAAACGTTATGCACGTCGTTGGAAGTTCCAAAACTTTTAGCTGTAAGTCCTACGGAATTGTAAAAAAAGTCGGGTTTTAAGAAATG
Source organism: Urophora cardui (assembly GCA_960531455.1). NCBI lineage: Eukaryota > Metazoa > Arthropoda > Insecta > Diptera > Tephritidae > Urophora > Urophora cardui. The sequence continues at coordinate 148,193,252 of OY482672.1, read as the reverse complement.
TCTTGCAATTTTCAACACAAGAGTCTTAGCTTCTTGCCCTAGTCGATGTATAAGTACATTTCCGCTTTGGAACAATGCGTTAAATTCATTGAAAAAGTTACGAACGTACTTCAAATATCTAAAATAAGCCTTGTTTTGAATTCTTTCCAATTCTTCATAAATAGTTCTACTTTTTTACGCTTATCTTCAAATGACGCCAGGTGAAAATAGCTTTTATGTGGCTCCCAATTCTCCAAAATTCTTTCGATTATTAACAAAACACTACGAATGTGCACAATGAAAAATAAATTACCTAAAAGTGGCGATTATTAACACGCTTTTATTAGTTTCACCTGTATGTGTTTCCATATGTATTTATGTAAACAAGTTACGTATACGCTGTGTAGTTCACTGTATGTTTACTTGTACGCGAAAGCGTGTGTATTCATACACTGAATGGAAGTTTTTCAGTGTGAGATCTGCTTATTTTAAGTTATACTAGGCGCATTTCTGTCGTACCCAAGCATGAAAAGAATACTCGCTTATTCATAAAATTACCTTCAAAGCAACAACACCAACTCGACTATTTTAAAAAAAAAGCAACAACACCAACTCGACTATTTTTAAAATAGACGAGTTGGTGTTGTTGCTTTGAAGGTAATTTGATGCATAAGCGAGTATTCTTTTCATGCTTGGGTACGACAGAAATTCGCCTATTATAAATTATACATATGTAGGTATGTAAACAGTTCTGCAACAAAAAAATCCCTTTTTTTATATGGACGACAACAAAATGTCCCTTTTTTCCCTCTTTAAAAATTTTCCAGTGAAATATCCCTCAAAAAGGGAAATTTCCCTCAATCTGGCACCACTGAGTCCCAAGGGAGCGACTCGTTTACCTCCATCGGCTCGTAGTTAGCCGAACATTGTTACGAATACCAAATGTATATCGCGATAACGACGAAGCAAGTTCGTACATATATATGTACATTTGCATGCTTGTTTGAAAGTGCAGGATCTAGTAATAAAGAGACATTGAAACGCGACACAACGTGTTGGTGATTGCGCTAGAAAAATTTTATTATTTTTTATTAAATAAAAGCATACTTATGTATGTATGTATATAATGCTAATAATCAAATTGAATTGGCAGTAGTTAAAATCTGTTCAGAGATTATTAAATTTCATTAATTTTAGTACCTACTCCATGAATTAATCCAATGTAGGTAGGTACTCCATCGATTACTCGGATGTCATGCGGAAATCGGAGTATGTGATCCCTGCCTAGGACATCGCCATGTTAAATGGACCATATTTTTTATATGAAATATGGCAGGTTATGGAGTACTCGGTTGGTCCATAGCAAGTACTCTATACACGCGTGCATGGAGTACTCGGCTTTTTTTGCAGGGTTAGTCAGGCTTTCATTTTAACGTGAATGAATGCGTCGTCAAGGACAACAAGTGCGATATTTAATGCATACGTACATACTTCACTGCACGCACTCATCAATTATACTACATATATAAATACATCAATACATATATGAAGGGCGTGTGCGTAAATGAATGCCTGCCAACCTGCCTTAAATGAATGAGACGAGATGCGCTGCTTTGCGCTGCCTTGACGCATTAACTCTACTTGCTAAGGCACAATCAATTGGCAAACAAGCACATTCATTCGATGCATGTATAGATGGATGGATGAGGTAAAATCAGGTGCAAAAAGCATGATGAGCACATTTATTGTAGGTGTTGCTTGTTGCCGCCCATTCGCTACCTTCTTTCTGTTGCTTGTTGACTGCCTGCTTAACAACTGCTGGCTGCCTCGGCCTCCTTCTTATTGCCTGTGCCTCCGTATTGGCTCTGTCTCCGTACTGACTCTGTCTCCTTTTTGCCTGTGCCTCCGTTTGGGCTCTTCCTCCTTATTGCTTGTGCCCCCTTATTGCCCGTGCCTTCTTTCTGGCTGGGCTGCTTTGCTTGCAATTTTCATTTATCCCGAAACACGGCAAACGGAAACGCCGCGTCTTTTCAACGGTAATCAAGCGCGTATTGCGCCTGTCATTTTATATTACTACTCGTTATACTCACGCGTGTGTGTGTGTGGTTAGGTAGCTAGTCAGTCGCAAAGAGTTTGTAACGCATCGCAAACGTACCAACGAGTGGCGAGTGAATGCAACGAACAATTCCGCAAATGCAAATAAGCAGTTGAATGCAACCGGATATGTACTTATGTATATACATTCGTAGTTGTAAAAGAAATAAATCAGAAAGCGTAATGCAATTGAATCTGCCGGTTCGAATGTAAGTGCTATGTATGTAGTTTGCCAGTGATGGTTGTGCGCGCGGAAAGGTGTTCCTTTGGCTGCATGTGCTCGCTGTAAGACTTAAGCAAGTAAGTGCATAAGCACAAGAAAGTCAGCGAGAAAATTAATTCAGTTATTTTTTTATTTCATTTCCGGCGAATTGTTTTTTTTTTGGTTGTCTTTGCATGTTCAACAAATTTGCATTGACAATATAAATGCGTGGCTATGCGATTGGCGGTGTAGAGGTAAGAAAAAAAAATGATAAAATGAAAAGCGCACTTAAACATTTTGGGGGCTACACTTTGTTATAATACACCAACTGCATTTATTTTTAAACCGCTGGGAGTTTTTCCATGAAACTTTTTGGGCCGCACTTTGTTATAATACACCAGCTGCATTTGTTTTCAAACCACTGGGTATTTTTCAATGAAACTTTTAGCAAACTTTCTGTGGCTGCTAATTCTACTAATTTTAGTACTGCCGACTGTTATACCATTTTTTAAAGAATAAGGGTGTCTTATGCTAAAATATTTGGAATATGTGTATAGATATTACAACAGAAGGAAAATTCTAGAGATTGAGCGTTGTTATTGTAAAGCGCGGCCAAAAGCCGCCAACGCAGAAGAGTGTCTTATGCATCCGGCCGAATTTCACTTCAGTTTTGTAATCTTTGATACAACCTCTACCAACCTATAAACAAAACTTCTTTTGAGGTCGGGTCCACTTTTGTAAAATTTTCCCACTTTTTGTTCTCTAATAGCAAAAAGTTAAAATGAAATTCTTTTGCCCATACAAAAATGCAAAGAGCCAATTTTAGCGAGAAAAATCAAAAGGATGTCTCCTACGTTAGCGCCTTACATACTCAGTAGCCTGCTGTCCCTCGTCTTTAAGTCTTGGAAGTTCGATGTATTGTGGAACAAATTTCCGTCATCCTTGGTCAAGTTTGATTTGGTTATAAACCGGTTTCGGCTATGTGCCATCTTCAGTATCTTGCTTCTGAAGCTCTTTTCCTTAAAAGACTTATAGCTACTCATAAAAGAAGAGCGTAAAATTATACCCAATCACCCAATTGGCTTCAGCAGAACGCACGAAACAATTGAACAAGTACATGAACTTGGGTACTCGGGCCAAAGCACTCCTACTCCAGCCAGGGGCTTTACTGAGACTGTCAAAGACAGCCTTACGGTGGCGGTCATAGATCAAAGCCAACCGGACGGCAATATGACGAACGAAAACTGGATGATCACATTTGCACGGCTCATGAAGAAGTATAAGTAACTGATCCGAGAGTTTCCTATCACTGTCGTCAGCGTACGTGACGCTGGCTGGTACTAGGGTAGAGTTAAATTCGTCACTTGTGGCGACGGAAGCCCTCTGACCCTATATACATATATGGGCAATAACTTCTCTGCATGAACTATGTGTCGGAGCATATCTGGACGTGGTCAGTCGGTAAGAGATTGCGAATAGACCTAAAGCCTGGGCCTGGGTACCCTGTAATCCAGAGGAGCCAGAGGAAATATTGGAGGCCATCTCGCTGAGTAAGGACGGCACACCTTCAAGTGATTGTAGGATTTTCCGAGTTAGCGAGGTAAGGGATTGACAACGTCTTGCCAAGTTTTGTCATAAACGATGTCTCAATCGCTTACATTGAGAAGCGTAATGGTATTCTCGACAATGGCTTTTAAACTATGATGCTTAAAGTGAAGAGGAATGGCACCCAAAATGAATCTGCGGACAACGCCGAGAGCGGACCTGAGCCATCGAGGTCTGGGCCTGCCATTCTGACGGTAGGCAACGCCATGAGTGGACCTGTCGACCATCTCGCTGAGTAAGGACGGCACACCTTCAAGTGATTGTAGGATTTTCCGAGTTAGCGAGGTAAGGGATTGACAACGTCATGACAAGTTTTGTCATAAACGATGCCTCAATCGCTTATATTGAGAAGCGTAATGGTATTCTCGACAATGGCTTTTAAACTATGATGCTTAAAGTGAAGAGGAATGGCACCCAAAATGAATCTGCGGACAACGCCGAGAGCGGACCTGAGCCATCGAGGTCTGGGCCTGCCATTCTGACGGTAGGCAACGCCATGAGTGGACCTGTCGAAACAACAACAACAACAACGACCCCCAACGTATGCCCGACATGTGGAGAAACGCCACATGACACACGACATCTCTTTACATGCCCACTCAAACGAACTCACTTAACCCCTCTGTCCCTTTGGACCAGCCCAAAAAACGCTGCCTCATTCCTGGGCCTCCCGTTAAGTGAGCTTGACGACAATTTGTGAGACAATCGTGCCGACTAGGCAGAGTTTAGTACTGCTATAACAATAACAACAACAAAAAGCCCTCTACCGAAGCATGCGACATCGTGAGGGGACATGTGATCTGCGAAGAAGGGGCAGACAATTACGCAACCCCTACGTCCAGTTTTGTGGGCGCTTTCTTCAAACTCTTTAACGAGAACGAACTACGGGGTTCGGAAATGGAGGATGTTGATATTGGGTCCACTCTCATGGCAGCAAAAGTAGTCATGGACCTTAGGTACTGATGGTGCAGGTGCTGCGAATTAACCATTAATTTAACATCATTCAAAGGCGGCATCAGCTGCCGTCGCTTACGCCTCAGCAGTAGGTACTGCGGAGGCCCTCGCTCTGGCCCAGAGGCCTTGGTTCGTTGCCAACAGGTCACTGAAATTGCGTCACTTAATGTCACTTCAAAGTGTGTTAAGTACACTATCCTAAGGACATATTTACATACACACGTCTGTACTTAAATTAAGGAAATGCGCTGCACTGTTAAGCTTGTGTTTTACTTATGTATGATAAGTAAATATGTATGTATGTTGTAGAATTTCCTTAGGGAATGTTAAACAGCACAAGCCTTCCAGGAAGGCATTCAAATCGAGCGAGAGCAAGAAAAGTTGGGTAACTTGGGAAAAACTCATTGCAAGCACACGCACTCACTTTAAATTTGGCCGAGCAAAAATTGGAAATTAGGGCTTGAGCGCGCTAAGTGGAATTGGATGAAGATAAAAGCGTACATAAGGAAATACCGAAACACAGCAACAAACTTGTATGTGATTACCAGTATTTGTTTGCCGACTTTTTAAGTGCTAACGAGGCGAATGGTGGCGCTGTTTTATTTTTCCAACCAAAAATCTGCATGAGTGATACTCTGAGTGTGTTGGTTGTGGACGCTCATGTATGCAAATTAAGTTCAAGGATGTTGCTGAAGGCAAATTGGCAATGTCATCGCCAGCCGAAGAAAAAATTTGTACATATTAGCAATTACAAGAACATGACATATTCAAACTTAACTTCAATCGACGCTGGCGGGTGTTGAGAGTGTAGATAGGCACTCAGCGGAAGTTGAAAATTTGTCGCTTGGGAAAAGGAGTTTTGTTTTGAAAAAATATGCAATATATAAACAAAATGTATGCGCCTAAAAAGCGTAATGGGTAATTTCTTGGCTTGTGGTTATGAGCGAAAACAATCTCGCTGCGTTATAACGGCGAATATGAAGGTACTGGTTGCGAAGTGGAGTTAACTATCGCTAGCTTTTAGCGAGTGATTTTTATTGGAAATTTCTGAATGCGCCTACCTTCCTAGATCTGCTTTGAATTCTTCTTTTTCTTCACTTTCATTCACACATGATGCATTCACAATAGAGGTATTTTCGCCAGAGACGTCATTAGAAAATGCCCTAATCCGCTAAAATCCATTTAATTCTCAAGTTAACTCCGAATTAGATAGATATTCCGGATTATCGCTACCGTCTGTCAATGGTATTAGATATGTGCATAAAAGAAGAATAAGAAGAGGAAGAAGCGGAAGAAAGGGGAAAAGGAGAATGAGAAGAAGAAGAAGAAGAAGAAGAAGAAGACTAAAACGAAGTCGAAGAAAAAGGAGAAGATGAAGGACGACAAGAAGAAGAAGATAAACTTGAAAAAAGAACACTCACCTATTTTTTGTTTTAAGTCGGTTAAACCCCGTCGTTAATAACTTGGCTTATTTGAAAACCAGCACCAACAACGAAAATAATATCATCACGCAAATCCAACCAAGAATTACTCTTGCCAACAAGTGCTACTTTGGACTATCGTCGATACTCGCCCTCGCCATATATCTTCCGAAGAACTTTCCTCTCGAATACTCCAAGTGCCATCTCATCTGATTTTGACATTGTCCAAGCTTCTGCGCCGTATATGAGGACTGGAACGATGAGCGACTTGTAGTGCGTGATTTTCGTCGGGAGAGGACTTTACTTACTAAAATCCGCTAAAGGCAGCAGAAAAGTGAGACCTCCAAAAAGCAAGGCAAAACTTAAATCAAAGGATTGTTTTTGTGTGAATCTCAACTCAAAGCAAAAAAAAAAAAAAACATCCCCCACACGGCACTCCCTCTAGCAAACAAATGCTTGCAAAAAATAAAAAAAAAAATAATATTTATTTGAAGGTGAATAGTCAAAGCGCAGGTAAATAATTCTGAGAATTCAAAGCAAAGTTGACTGGCGTGAAGTGAAATTCATTGGAAAATTTACTGTTTGTTTGCTTTGTGTTTTTGTTTTGTTTTTGTTTTTATTTTGCTTTTGTTGTAGAGGTCAGACACGCTTTTCTCTGAAATGGACACCATAGCTAAAGCGAGTAAATTACTCGTTTCAAATGCAGTGAAATGATAATTAATGTTACGTATACGCCCTGACCACGCAAAAGAAAAAATTATTAAAAACTCTTGCTTCAAAAATTCTTCGATTATGAGCTTAAAAATGCTTTCCGCTGAGCTTTTACATTCTCTTTTTTTTTTACTAAAGATCTTTTATATTGCTTTTACTGTGCATAATGAGGCCAATGCGATGGAAAATGTGCAATTTTTTCAAGCAAAAAGTCATAGAAATATGTATCTAGAGTTTGGTGTTCAAAAATTCACGAAACTTCAAATTACATTCACAGTAAAACCATCTAGTAACAGTTTAAATAGCATACAATGCAATTTGCTCTTAATGCTGGACGATTTAACGCTTGCACTTGTACACATTTCAGCAACATGAAGAGAGAGTGCCTTTTTTGTGCAGCGCAACTTGTTTACCAAAGCTTATCTACTTAAGTGTCATGTCGCAAATGGCCTGCCAAGGTGTAGAACAGCTTCACACTTTCGCATACAAAACATACATACAAATTTGCAAATTGGGAACGCAGAAAAAAGGATTATAATGCATTTGTTTTTATTGTCATTTTTGTTTTTGTTGTTTTTTTCTGCAACAGCAAATTAAAATATTTACCCAGCTGAGCACCGCATATTCATTCATTTTGCTAACATTTTCAAAAAGCCAGCTGCAGAGCATTCACTCAAACAACGCGATGACAACTCGGCGCAAAAACAAGAAACCAACAGCAAAAGCAACAAAAAACAACAAAAAGCAACAGAAAAAGCAACACAACGAACAGCAAAACAAAAAAAACAAGAAAGGAAGCCTAAGTTCGAGTGGAATCGAACATCAGATACTCAGCTGTATGCTTTCATTGTTTGTTTGCGTTTGATGGAAACACGGTGTATTTTATATAAAGCGAGTGCTGATAAAGTGGGCGTAGCCACGCCCATTTTCAACATTTTGTATCAGTCATCCAACTAAGCATATGAATATTATTCTTTGTGCAAAATTTCATTCCTTTATGACTTCTAATTACAAAGATGTCACGTTACAAATTTCCAAAGGGTGTTCCAGAAATATCTTTGTTAAAAAGTAGGCGTGGTCATAAACCGATTTGAATAAATTTTTGCGTGTCTATTAATACAAGTTATAAAAGTGTATAAACCAAGTTTCGTCTTAATGTCTCAATTATTTGTCGAGTTATGGGCTCCGAAATTTCGTATATTCCTTTGTCTAAGAAGAGGCGGTGCCACGCCCATTTTCCAATTTTTTCTATTTTTTGTCTCCGGTCTATTGTGGAACTCATGCCACAAAATTTGAATGAATTATCTTTATATTTGACAAAGATATCGCTTAAAATATTTTTATTAGGCCCCTTTATAGTTCCCATATATAAAAGTGGGCGTGGTCGCCAACCGATTTCGCTAAAATTTTGAACATATATTACCACAACTAATAAAAGTGTACACACCAAGTTTCGTCATTATATTTAAATTATTTGTCGAGTTATGGGCTCAGAAATCTCGTATATTCCTGCTTCCCTGCCCATTTTCCAAATTTTTTGTGCTTTTCGTTTTATATCCGCAGTTGGACTCCTGCCATAAAATTTCAATGATATACCTTTATATTTGACAGAGATATCGCTTAAAATGTTTTTATTAGGTCACTTTATAATACCCATATATAAAAGTCGGCGTGGTCGTTAACCGATTTTGGCAATTTTTCGTCCAAACATTTGCCTAAGTAAGTATATCACGCCTACCAAATTTCATCGATATATCTTCAACGGTTTCTGAGTTATGACTCATAAAACTTTCAATGTTTGCCCCTTAATAAGTGGGTGTGGCACCGCCCATTTTCCAAAATTTCACCATATTTCTTCATAAGGGCCTGAGCTCAATACGTGTGTGAAATTTTATCACTCTAGCTCTATTAGTGACTGAGATACAAAATTTCCGATTTTTACTATATAGGGGAAGTGGGCGTGGTCATGGTCCGATTTCGCCCATTTTCAATACCATCCGTTCCAGTCTTGATACCAACTTGCATTCCAAATTTCATCAAAATATTTCAATTTTTGCGCGAGTTATCGTGCGTACAGACAGACAGACGGACGGACAGACGGACATGGCTCAATCGATTTCTTTTTTCACCCTGATCAATTCGATATATATAAGTCAACATCTATCTCGATTATTTTATGGTGTTACAATCCACCGTTATGTGATTAAAACTATAATACTCTGTGTACTAGTACAGCTGAGTATAAAAATAACAGAAGAAACAGCAAAAACAACACAAGCATTAACAAAAACAACAATTTATCGTAAAAGCGGCTCAGTCAAGCGCGCATAAAGACAAGGCACAGCTGAGACCGCGTATGCAATGTTAAAAGAGAAAGTCACAGAGGCAAATGAAAGTCACAGGCAAAAGCAAATGATAAAGTCAACAACAAATGAACAAAGACAACAAGAAATGAAAAAAAAAAAAAAATTGAAGCGTGAATAACAACAGTTTCGAAATCGGATATTTATTCCCTTTTCCTTATTTCTTTTTTTCCTGGTTTTCTATGGATTAAAATGCGACTATCGTTTTTGTAATTTTTAGTTGTCATTGTGACTGCTACTATTTTGTTGTTTTTTGTTTCTTTTGGTTTTTGGTTTTTAAATTTTGATTTTTTATTTTCTTTTGTTCTGTATTACTCAGAAACATGCACCCATATCTGGAGACCCGGCCTAGGAATCACAAAGAGTAGAGCTCCGTGTAGAAGTCCTGCTCAACACTTTTCATTTGATATTCATAAAATGAATAGAGCTCTATGTGGAAGCCCTGCTCAACACCCTTTATTTGATACCAATATTGCTCAGAAACATTCAAGGATCATCCGGTCCTCATTCTGGCCCATATCTCGGGACCCGACCTAGACATCATAAAGAATAGACATCTATGAAGTATCCCTGCTCAGCACCTTTCATTTGATACCAATATTGCTCGGAAACATTCAAGGATCATCCAGGTCCTCGTATTTCCCCATATCTCGGGACCCGACATAGGAATCATAAAGAGTAGAGCTCCGTGTAGAAGATCTGCTCAAAACCTTTCATTTGATACCAATATTGCTCAGAAACATTCCAGGATCATCACGGTCATCGTTTTGACCCATATCTCGGGACCCGACATAGGAATCATAAAGAGTAGAGCTCCGTATAGAATCCCTGCTCAGAACCTTTCATTTCATACCAATTTTGCTCAGAAACATTCAAGGATCTTCCGGGTCCTCGTTTTTACCCATATCTGGAGACCCAGCCTAGGGGTCACAATTAAAAAAGCTTCATATCGAAGTCCTGCTCAAAACCTTTCATTTGATACCAATATTGTTCAGAGACATTCAAGGCTCATCCGGGTCCTCGTTTTGGCCCATATCTCGGCACCCGAACTAGGAATCATAAAGAGTAGAGCTCCCTGTAGAAGCCTTGCTCAAAACATTTCATTTGATACCAATTTTGCTTAGAAACATTCAAGGATCATCCGGTCCTCGTGTTGATCCATATCTGGAGACCCGGCCTAGGGGTCACAATTAAAGGAGATTCATATCGAAGTTCTGCTCGCTTCGCTTCGTTGCTGTTGTTGCTAATATTTGCATTTGCACGACTATGCATGCAAGCATTTGTAAGTACATGCCTAGCTACCTACCTACCACTGACAATGCCAAGGTCATTTACGGTTTACGCATTTACATGTTTACGCGTAAACTTTACCTGTTTTTCAAAATTACTCGTAGCTACAGCAAAGATGTTTACACATCAAAAATTAAAGACAACAACAACTGGCTATGGCTATAGCAAAGACAACAACCATAACAACTCCAACGTTTATTCCGCTTTCAGTGCAGTTGTACCTACTCGCGCTCAGCTGCTCAGTTTAAAGCGCGCGTCAAAAGCCGCTTTGTCTTGGCTTGTCTTGTCTTGTTTTTGCATGTTTGCTTCATTGAATAACTGCGAATTGCGCTTGTTATTGCATACTTTTTTGCGCTTTGTGTGGCCTTTATGCACTCGCCAACATTTTGTGTTATCATTTTATGTTATTTTCTGCTAATTTTTGTGCTGCAAATGTTATTATGCGATTCAAAAAGAAAAGCAGAAAAGGAGAAAAGAAGAAAAAGAGAAAAGAAGAAAAAGAGAAAAGAATTTGCAACGAGAAAAAATGCTAGGTAAATGGTTGTCGTTAACATTTATGCGCGCATTTATTCAGAAAATAAGGAATTTGTCTACAAATTTGCCAACAAATGTGTACTAAAAGAACTCTTTTATATAGAAGTGGTGTCGAAGAAAGCTCTGCCAAGGAACTTAATTCTGCCTTGGCAGTGCGAAAGACACTCGCATAACAGGTGCTCCACAGTCTCCTCCGTCCCAGGTAGTCAACAGCTGCAACAGAAGGTGTTGTGTGTTTTGCCTCCCCGAACCAGTGCCAAAATATTCGGTCATTGATGAATCCCAGTGGTGCAAGAACCTCTAGCGCCTCTGCGATATCAAGAGTCGTGCCCCGTCTGGCCTGCTCATCAGCCATTTCGTTGCCCGGAATATCGTGTTACGTGGTGCCCTGGCACCCAGTTCATGGAGACGCTACTTCGACTTTCCAAGCCCATGATCAACTCCGTGCATTGCCCGACTAGGCTTGATGACAAACATGAACCAAATAATAACTCTTGTTACGGTTCATCATCAATTCCAACCGATTTTAGTTCCTTCGAAAAATCTTCTGAGATCGGTTATTGTTACGGTTCATAAAACTTTTTGAACCATTTCATTCCCTCGATGAACCTGCTAAGCTCGGCTAGGGTGCAATTGAATAAGTCCTTTAGGAATTGAAATTCAAAGCTACCAAAGGTTTTGCGTGTGGTATGGGACAGTGTCAGACATTCTCACAGGAAATGTATGATCAATTCCTCACTACCGTCTTAGTGAAAGCTTCTGCATCTGTTGTTAAATGGTATTCCCATGCATCCTGTTTGTTTTTCGAATGGCCAGTTACCGCAATAGTGTAGGTTATTCTAAAGATTTAGTTTCTTGGTCTGCTAAGGAGTTCCCTCTAGTTCTTGTTGTGTTGTAGTCTGGCCAGTTCTGCTTCGTGATCTTGCGTGTTGCTTTAGATTTCCACCGAAGTGTGACCACGAGCTCCTTATGTTTGTTATGGATATCTCTTTTAATAGCTGATAGGGTGTCAGCTTAGCGTAGGTGTTCTTGATAGGTACATAGACGCAATGGCTTTAGCCAGTTCGACTGCCATCTCTTTGCGCTCAATATTGCTGTGATCAGGAACCCAGTTGATAGAGATGGCCAGGTCTTACGCTGCTATTGCTTTGATCGCATTTTTTTCAGCTTTTGTCGGTCTTGGAGTATGTCGGCGGAGATGTTTGAGGATGTCGGAGGACTATCTGAGTATATATGTATGCTCTTCGCGTCTCCTAACTGCACTCCTTAACAGAAAATCGCAGGCGCGTTCTGTGACGTACAGTTCCAATTGGAAAATGCTGGTTGAGTCTGTGCAACGAAAAGAGAGTGACATATTTGTTTGCTATGAAAAAATCCTAGATCAAACAACTGAGTCCATTTCGAACCCGTCCATGTAGATCGAGATTGCTTCCTTCTTAAGCACGTTACTCCTTCTCCATTCCCGTCTTGATGGGAACCTCACGTTGAAGCTCCTGTCAAAGTCCAGTGTGGTTGGCAGGTACTCTCATTCAATTCAATTGTATATTTACTCATCCAATTGTAGTCTGATGTCATCCCATGCTGGCATGAATTATTCTGTTGCTCAACATAGATTGTGTCCATCCATCTGCAGATGTGGTTGATAACTCTTAATCTTTTGAGAGATTCTACACTCTGGCTCATTTCTATATTGTTGAAGGCGCCTTAAATATCCAAGAAGGCTACCAGAGAGTATTTTTTGAATTTGAATTATCTTTCTATGGTGCCTACAACTTCGTGAAGACCGGTTTCGGTGGACCTGTCCTTCATATAAGCATGTTGAGCTGTAGAGAGTTTTGGGCTCAGAGAGAGAGAGAGAGAGTGGAGTAGATGCTTATGTGAAGCCCTTCCTCTTGCTATTAAAACCAATTTGTAACGCTCATTGATCTAGGCGAAGGTCACCACTGCTGTTTTGGTTTCCATAACACTAATCCAACTCAAAACTATTAGCGCCTCACACCTCAAAAACACTCGAATGCTTTTATTTTCCACTTCTAATCATGCACATTTGGCACAACGTGGCATGTGTTGCCAGTTTTTATAATTTTCCGCTGCATTTAGAAATGAAAAAAAAATGTCTGTTTCATCAGCAACATTTCATACATATATACATGTAAGGTGGCAGCACGGTGAGGAAAACAAAGACGGCAACTCCGATCAAGAGAGAGAATACGAAGCGAGCAGTCGGGCAGTTGTTAATTGGAATCGTCGAGAACAACAAGCTAAATTTCATATCACACATAATTTGTACATTTTATATATTATAAACAAAATTATAATAAACAACCACAATTAAAGTGAACATCATTCACTTTTACATGGGGGCTCAACCAGTTGAACTTACGCAGTCCAAAAATAAACAATCGTAGTATGATTGTTCATTCTACGAAAAAGAAAAAAGCGACCCGAGCAGGTGCAGCAGAGCAACGGAAGACGAATGCAGCGAAACGCGTAGAAAAAGCGGCAGCGGCCAAAGATGAAAAAGACAACGCAGACACAAAAAGAAAGGAACAGAGCGAAGAGGTAAAGCAAATTGAAAAAGCATCATTAGAATACACAGAGGTGGAATTCAACACAAAAAGCGACGAAAATATTGACGAAATTCAATTAAATTTTAAAGCAGTAGCAGAAAAAGAAACAGAAACAGCAGCAGAGAAAGAAGAAAAATCAGCAGCAGAGGAGAGAACAGAAGCAGAATCAGCAGCAGAGGAGACAACAGAAGCAGAAACAGCAGCAGAGAAAGAAGAAAAAACAGCAGCAGAGGTACAAGCAGAAGCAGAAACGGCGGCGACGAAATTTAAAACAGTAGTTGATTCAAACGAAAACGAGTTAGAGATGGCAATAAATACAGATAGCGGCGAATTCGGCGAATTGGTCAGAGCTTTGACACAAAGTATTGAGCAGAATAATAGAAACAGTATAACAATTGAAAGTTTTGCAAAAATAGTACCGGACTACGATGGAACATCAATACCTATACGACAGTGGCTTAACAACTTCAACGAAAACGCAGAGGCGTATGGATTATCAACAAGACAGAAGTATGTTAACGCTCGTAATAAGATGAAAGGAACGGCGAAATTGCTGTTAGAAACAGTGACGGTAGCCACATATGAGTCTTTATGCGAAGTGTTAATAGAAGAATTTGACAGAAAATTGAGCAGCAGCGAAGTACATAAAATGTTAAGGGAAAGGCAAAAGAAGGTGGTAGAGAACTTTCATGAATACGTATTGAATATGAGAAAAATTGCTAGTTTGGGAAATGTAGAGGATGAATCGGTGATCAGATACATTGTTGATGGTTTAAAATTGCGTGAAGATTTAAAATACCCACTTTACAGTGCACCAAATTTTAAAGAATTGATTAAACGATACGAGTTGGTTGAATCAATTGGAAAAGACAAGACAGTGAATAGACGGCAACAAATAACGCAGCGTGAAGTAGAACAAAGCATAAATGACAATGGGGGTACCATTCAACATTGTTTTAATTGTGGCTCAGCACAACACAAACGAGCTGATTGCAAGGAACCAACAAAATGTTTTAAATGTAATGGGTCAGGGCATATGGCAAAAAATTGTACTGAAACAAAAATGAGTGTTAATTTGGTAAGTCAAAATCGAACCAAAGTAATGAAAATAAACAATTACAACATTTCATGCCTTGTTGATACTGGGGCGGACGCATCTTTGATGCGCAGAAGTACATATGAACAAAGGTTGGGTGCACGTAAATTGCAAAGAAGCTATGCAAAATTATACGGCTTGGGAAACGTAGCTACATCAGTTGTAGGCAAATTTGAGGCGCAAGTAGAGGTAGATGGCTTAAGAGCAATGCATACTTTCTTAGTAGTACCAGACACGAAAATGAATATTGATGCAATTATTGGCTTCGACTTTTTACAAAATTTTACTGTAATTTTGAATGCAGATGGATACAAATTTATAAAAAAAGATGAATACACAAACGAAGAGCACATTCAATACAATATTTACAATTTTCATGATGGTGATATAAATATCGATGTAGAACAGCAATACACGTCAGTAGTTAGACAATTAATTCAAAGTTATAAACCATCGAATAGTCAACGTGATTGTCCTATAAAACTTAGTATCATACCTAGTGGCAACAATATTTCTTTTTGCGAAAGACCTAGTCGATTGTCACCCGCTCAACAAGAAGTTGTACAGAATCAGGTACACGAATGGTTACAGCTAGGAATAATACGAGAGTCCACTTCAGATGTTGCTAGTAAGGTAGTATTAGCAAAAAAGAAAGATGGCTCATACAGATTATGTGTAGACTTTCGAAAGTTAAATACGTTGGTAATGAAAGATAGATTTCCGGTACCGGTTATAGAAGATGTGATAGGTAAATTACAAGCTGCCAAATATTACACAGTCATGGATTTGAAAAATGGATTTATTCACGTTGAAGTGGAGGAACAAAGCCGCAAGTTTACTGCTTTCGTAACTGGGGAAGGTCTGTTCGAATTTAACAAAGAACCTTTTGGTTTTTGCAACTCACCAGCAGTGTTTGCACGATTTATTGCATACGTTTTCAGGCAGTTGTGTAAGGAAGGCATAATGGAGATATATGTAGACGACATAGTCGTATTTGGCAAGTCGGCTGAGGAATGTTTGGAGAACATGCGAAGAGTGTTTGAACAGGCACAGAGTTTCGGGCTTCATATTAATTGGAAAAAATGCAAATTTTTAAAGAAGAGAATTGCCTTTCTAGGACATGAAATCGAAGGTGGATGTGTATGGCCAGGGCAAGAAAAGGTAAAAGCGGTTAAAAATTTTCCCACTCCGAAAAATATTAGAGGAGTACAAGCTTTCCTTGGACTTACGGGATATTTCCGTAAATTTATTCAAAACTATGCGACTATAGCTAGGCCCTTAACTCAGCTTCTAAAAAAAGACGTTATATTTAAAATCGACAATGAAGAATTACAAGCAATAGAAAATCTAAAATTAGCATTAATGCAGGAACCAGTATTGAAAATTTTTAGCTACAAGGCGAAGACACAGCTACATATTGATGCTTCCAAATATGGATTTGGAGCAACACTATTGCAAATGAATGAGGATAAGTGGCATCCGGTATACTTTTTTAGTAGAAAGACGACGGAACAGGAGGAAGCGTTACATAGTTATTTTTTAGAAGTGAAGGCCGCTTATTTGGCTACGAAGAAGTTGCGTCATTACCTCTTGGGTATTACATTCGATTTGGTTACCGATTGTGCAGCATTTAAACAGACTGCAACCAAGAAAGACGTACCTCGGCAAGTTGTACAATGGCTAGCATATCTTCAGGATTTTTCATACAATATCGAGCATCGTGCAGGTACACGAATGCGACACGTAGATAGCCTTAGTCGTTATCCAGTCATGGTTATATCGTCAGAGACACACGCACAGCTTCGGAAGGCTCAACAAAATGATGATTTGTTGAAAGCAATTAATGAGATTTTACAAAAAAATTAATACGCGGATTTTAAGGTAAAGAATGAGTTGATTTACAAACAAGTTGATGGGCAGGATTTATTAGCCGTACCAAAAAGCATGGAATATGAGATCATAACAAACGCTCACAATTTTGGTCATATGGGCGTACAAAAAACAATGCACATATTAAAACAAGATTACTATATAGCTAATATGGAACGCAAGATAAAGAAAATTATAGACAACTGCATTGAGTGCATAACGCACAACCGTAAGCTAGGCCGTCAAGAAGATTTCTTACATTGTATCGATAAAGGTGATACCCCTCTCTCCACGTTGCATGTTGATCATTTGGGTAGTTTAGATATTACAGCAAAATGTTATAAATACATATTTTCGGTGGTAGATGGGTTTTCAAAATTCGTTTGGCTTTACCCAACGAAAACAACAGACGCAGTAGAAGTTATAAGACATGAATGCTGGGTAACAATTTTCGGATGTCCACAACGGATTATTAGCGACAAAGGCGGGGCATTTATTTCAAAAATGTTCAAGTTATTTTGCGAAACTCATGAAATCGAACATGTGGAAACAACAGCTGGCGTACCAAGAGGAAATGGACAAATAGAGAGAGTTAATAGAGTCGTAATTTCGGTTTTGGAGAAAGTATCTGCGGGAGATTCGTCTAAGTGGTATAAACATATATCGATGGTGCAGAGAGCAATTAACGCACATGTACACTCTTCTATGAAATTTACTCCATTTGAAGTTTTATTTGGAGTAAAAATGCATAATGAGACAGATAAAAAGCTGATAGACATATTACAAGAAGAATAACCAATTAATAACCAATAACATAGTACATGCAACACGAGTACATGTAAGTAGTGTTATTATTTCAATTTGTAATTGCTGCAATAAAAACAGCTTTTCAGCTCTTCAGGGCTCTAAGAAATTATGCAAGCATCATTGCCAAAAACCTTCATGATTGCTGCTGATTATAATGATAATTGTGTGTGACGTTGCACATTGGAATGCAGCACATTATTCAAGCAAGCACAACATACATACATAAAAGAAGTATGTAAATGCAACACTGCAAATGAAAGCTGTTTGAGGTTTTTCAAAACAAAATTTGGTTAGTGACTGGTCTGTGAGTAGTTGTCAAGTAAGCAGTATAAGCATGAGTGTAAATAGTTCTGGAAAAGCTAATTGTGTTATTAAGCGCCGAAGAGAACAACTCCAGACGCTTGTCGCTTTCTTACGGTAAAGCGATTAGTCATTGGAGTAGTTTTCAAGTAAGCGGCAGCATAAGCAAAGACATGAAGTGACTTTATAAAGTAAAATGTTGCAGCTAGTTCCAAATGTACATTTTGCGATTAAAATTGAGCATTAATTAATAAATTTTTAGGCTATAAAAATATTCTCATTCCAAACTAATCTCTTAGAGGGTGATATGGGATGAAATAGCAGCAAAGAAAATCATACAAACTCCAAAGTGTCTTCAGCCAGGCTTTTAAACATAATTTAATAGAGAACACCCTCAACGAAATTCTCTAGCAAAAAACTTTATGAGTCATTTTAAATTTCTAGCGACCTTCGAAAAGCTATATTATACAGCAGTGCTGGAAAAATATCGATGTTTACGAGTATCGATATTTTCGATATTTTTGGGAAAAATCATCGATATTATCGATATATCGACCTTTATATTAGAGCTCTAGATACCCGGGTATCGAACAATTCGAAAAGATCGAATTTGTCTGAGGCTCGTTTGTTGTTCAAATGCCCGTACAAACATTCGAGCATTCGAGCTTACAGAAAAAAAATTTGTATCAGGAAAACAAAAATAAAAAAATACATATGAAGACAACAAAAAAAATAAACAAACGAAAAATACAAACTTCAAATGCCCGTGCAAATATACGGGTAATAAACAAACAAACAAGTGTTCGAGAATTTGAACAGCATCTGTTCGGGCTACTCGAAAATGTTCAAAAAAAGCGAGAGCTCTACTTTATATAAACCTTAATTTAACATATCTATATATAACAGCTTTATTTTTCGAAATGTCTGCATTCATTATTGTGCCCTGAATTGAACGAGAATGACATTTATCATTTATCATTTATATTACTCTAAAAATTAACTAAATAAACATTTAAACTAAATATTTCAATTTATTATCAACAGAAATCTTTTTGAAAAGGGAATTCAATAATCAAAAAAAAAAAAAAAAACAGAAAAGGTAAATTCTGTTCCAGCCAGAAAGAGTAGGTATCAATTACAGTGGTTCACTGAAATATTTCGCATTTAAGTTATTTAAAAAACCATGTTAAAGACAAAAGGTTTGAAATAGACAAATTAATAACGCATTCTAAATACCTTTTATACTCAGAGAAAATAAATCAAAAATAAAATTTTTATTTTTATAATGCACGTTTTCAACCAAGTCATTTTATTTTAAAAATGAAATTTTTTAAATTAAAAATGAAATTTTGGAATTAAAATGTATTTGGGATTTAAAAAGAAAATGTTTAAATTAAAAATAAAAATGAATGGAAAAAAAACATAAGTTTTTCGTTCAAAATCTCATAGTGCTTAAAATAGAAATATAAATTTTTAAATTTAAAATGTTTTTTCTTGATTTTGCAATTCTACAATGAACATTAAAAAAAAAATGTTCGTATTTACATTACTTTTAAACACAGGAATTTCTACATAGGAATCAAATTTTAAAAAAATCTCCAAATTTGGGTAATTACCCACAAAACTGCAATGCTGCCTTTTACCAGCTTCTTTCCGCGTTTATCAGTGATGGATCCATGACCGTCGATATATCGAATATCGGAAAAAATATCGATATATCGAAAAAGTTCAAAAACATCGATGAATCGATATTATATCGATATCGCTTCCAGCACTATTATACAGACTACCTGAAAGAAGCAGTATAAAGTACCTTGAAAGAGGTCGGCAATATCACTACGTGAGTCGGGCTGCTGGACTGACAAGCAATATGGTCACGGTAATATGCTAAACAGTAGTCGCTGTGGTGCAGTGGGTATAGTGCTCGCCTGCTATACCAGAGGTCTCGAGTTCAAACCCCAGTCCGAGCAAACACCAAAAAAAAAATTCTCTAATTAGTAAAAATCCAATTATTGGGTTTTTTAAGAGCAGCGGTCACCTCTCGGCAGTGGGCGGCATACCATCCGAGTGTTTTTCTGCCATGAAAAAGCTTCTCACAAAAAATGCATTCGCCGTTCGGAGCCGGCATAAAACTGTAGGTCAACCCAATTAGTAGGAAAAACAAAAAGGAGCACACCTCGAATTGGGAGAGAAGCTCGGCCATAAAACTCGTCAGAGTTATAAAGCGCTATTGTATTATATTATAATATGCTAAACATGCTTTCCGGTATACAGACCACATTAGACTACCTCCGAATCAAGCTGGATTTTAGCAGGAACTTTAAGGTGAGGTTGCCCTCGAAAAGGCAATGGAGAAGCCATGGCGTGCGGAAGAAGGAAACAATTTCGATCTATACTTACGGGTCCAAAATGGATACAGGCGTGGATTTGGGGGTTTTCTCTGAGCAAACAAACATCTCACACTCTTTCCGTCAGCAGGACTCAGTCAATATGTTCCAAGCGGAGTTGCAAGGTATAGAGCAGACCTGTGAGTTCTTGTTGGAAAGTGTAGTTAGAGGACACAAGGTACATACATATATATTTACTCAGACAGTCAAGCGACACTTATGGCGCTCAACTCTCCAACATCCACGACCGCCAAAAGCTCTAAAAGCTCTGTTGAAGCGATAACAACGAAAGGTGTAGCCATCTTGGCCAGCTGGGTTCCTGGTCACAGGAATATTGACGGCAACGAGATGGCAGCCGAACTGGCTAAAGCTGGTGCGTCTAGAACCTATCAAGATGAGCTACAATAAGCTGCCTCCTATCAGCTACTAAAATAGACATCCATAACAAACATAAGGAACTGGCCACGGTCGCGAGCAATCTATCACACACTTCCTCTGTGAATGTCCGGCACAGTCTTATATCAGACACAAAACCCTTGGTAGCTTTGAATTCCGAATTTTAAAGGACTTATCCAGTTGCTGCCTAGTCGAACTTAAAAGGTTCATCAAAGGAACTGAATGGTTCGCAAAAGATGATGAACTGTAACAATAACCCATCCCAGAAGGTTTATCGAGGGAACCAAAATCTGTGCGATTTGATGATAAACCGTAACAACAACTATTATTTGGTACATGGGTATGTGCTTCAAAATGGCGCCCTGTGCGCTAATTGTGCTCAACTGAAGCCGGGCAGCACAGTATCCAACCAACCAACTAACCTTGATTATTAATATGGAGAATTAAAATGGTTATACACAATTTTTTAATCGGAAAAGAGGTTTAGCAGTCGTATTATATTGATGTTTGTTCTTAAATTATGGTATGTAATCATTCCAATCCCTGGTAACACTGCTCTACAGCCAAAAAATACTCTAAACCAGGCACCGGCAAAAGTGTCCCGCACGGGCAAATGAGAAGCATCACACACATTATCACCAATATAGTGCAAATCGGTCTGCTCTCACCAACACAAACTCTCTCATAAATTTGCCGTACTCTGCTCTAAACGCGACCATCCTATCTATATGTAAAATCGGTCGCTGATTCCGAAAATCGGGTTCATTTTTAATTCTATGGAAAGGTTTTTGAGATATCGGAAATTTACCGTTATTTGGCCAATGGCTCCACTTAATTATGTATATCTCTTAACCGCAGTGAGATATCTTCCTTGAGGTGAAACTAAACGAAAGAAAATTAAATTTCCTTTTCATGGCTCCTATAACATTTTTCTCTAACTCTTATAGTTTCTGAAATATTGACGATTCAATTTGAATTTTATCGATTTTTTACGATTTTTTGAAGAAAAAATTGACTTTGTCAGGAAATATCTTTAAAACCAATGTTTTCACCTTCGGTTTTACCCCTTGACGTGAAGCTCCATTCTATTACCAAAAAAATAAGCTATCAACGAAGAAAATCCGTGGTAAAATGGAAAAGTTATAGGCGATCATATAAATACAGCCAAATCGCGCAATGCCGCTATACGGTACATTCTATGCATATTGTACCAATACCTAAACAGCTGCAGTAGCAGCACATTGGCAGCGCAGTAGATACAAGCCCATTTACGGGTATAACATGCATAAAATATACCCGTGCAGAGGCATTGCGCGACTTAGCTGAATTTACTTGATCGCCTATAACTTTTCCATTTTACCATGGATTTTCATCGTTGATAGCTTATATTTTTCCCAATAGAATAGAGCTTCAGGTAAAGGAGTAAAACGGAAGGTGAAAACATTGGTTTTAAAGATATTGCCTGACAAAGTCAATTTTTTCTTCAAAAAATCGTAAAAAATCGAAAAAATTCAAATTGAATCGTCAATATTTCAGAAACAATAAGAGTTAGAGAAAAATGTTATAGGAGCCATGAAAAGGAAATTTAATTTTCTTTCGTTTGGTTTCACCTCAAGGAAGATATCTCACTGCGGTAAAGAGATAAACAGGATTAAGTGGAGCCATTGGCAAAATAACGGTAAATTGCCTATATCTCAAAAACCTTCCCATAGAATTAAAAATGAACTCGATTTTCGGAATCAGCGATCGATTTTACATATAGATAAGGTAGTCACGTCCAAAGTACAGACAAAAAATTTCATTTTGTGATCCAGTGTAATCAACCTGAATATGTTGCAAGGTGTTGTAAGAGCTCTTAGCACGATATACATACCTTCAGCAAAGCTCCTTAGTTTCGAATATTTTTAAGCTTCTGCAACTCACTAGTGGTTTATGCTACTCTACAATTACATTCACTTTTACTTGTCTTTGTCATTTGCAATTCTTATGCAAATGTTATTCCTGCACATCGCACGTCATCCTTTTAGCTAAATATGTATGTATGTACGAGGATATCTAACTAGTTAGTTGCCACATTGCATACATTTATGCATGTCATAAATGTTTATTTTTACTTACATACATACATACATACTTACATCTAAGTAAAATGATTTCGTATGTGCTTAACACATATTGTATGCATCTTACATATGTATATATATATATTTAAGCACACATATATGTATGTATGTATATTTAAGCATATAACAGCTGCTGCTGCTGCTTGCCAAAGCTTATGTTTTGTTTACATTTCCTGTCACTAAAGTCAATACCACTTTTCAACGCAATTATTCAAATTGTTCTTCATTCTCCTTGACTACTGACAATTGCATATATGAGCATATTGAAAAGTTGCAGCAACTATGCTTATGTATGTATGCGAATAATAGTAATAATAATAATGATAGTAAGAATCATCATCATAATTTAAATATTAATATTTACTCTTACATATATGCATAAAATGTTTCAAGGGCATGTTGCTATTGCCGAGAGTTAAATATCTGACCTTCATTGATTTCTTATTACTTAATAAGTGATTTTAACTGCAATTACTTAGTTCAAATGCAAAGGATAAAATAAATTTTCTCTGTGTTAGATTAATATTTTCATAATAAAAAATCATTGTAGAAATGTTAAAAAAAATCAATCAGTTCAAAAATCAGTCAGAGATAGCGGTAGAGTTGATAGAATGTAATCCCTCACGGAGGTAGACATGCGCCAATAAAGGTGATACTGTTGCATAGTACATCAGCCAGGGGTATGATGGACTGCAAGGAAGCCTTAAGGATAATAATACAGAACTACATAGTACTTTTCAGTTTTACGGGATCACACGTCACAAGGCTATAGATGAGAGTGGCAACGCTGATGAGCTGACAAAGAAGTTTGCAGGCCTCGGAGTAATAATAATACAATGGCGCTATTATTAACTCTGACGTGTTTTATGGCTGAGCTTCTCTCCGAATTCTAGGTGTGCTCCTTTTTGTTTTTCCTACAGTTTTATGCCGGCTCCGAACGGCGAAATGAATTTTTTTGAGAAGCTTTTTCTTGGCAGAAATACACTCGGAGGGTATGCCGCCCACTGCCGAGAGGTGACCGCTGCTCTTAAAAAAACCCAATAATTGGGTTTTTACTAATTAGAAAAATTTTTTTGGTTTTTGCTCGGACTGGGGTTTGAACCCGAGACCTCTGGAATAGCACTGCACCACAGCGGCCACTGCCTCGGAGTAGAACACTAGATGGATCTAAAGCTAACTAAATTGCTGCTATCCCTTGAGGAGGGATGCATGTAGACTGATTATCGGGGATTGCATAAAGAGATGGAATATCATGTGTTCTACTTGTGTTCTGCGTTCTGTAGACTACAGTTTTGGCTTCACGGTGTAGCTTTATTTACCAAAATAGAGGCAAAGAAATTCTTGGTATTTGCAGAGTGAAGGAATTGTTTTTGTTTTTTTTTTAATTTGGATCCAGGTATCTAATTTAGGGTTATTCATGTTCAAGAACTGTTCTGGTAGTACTATGGACTTACTACGTCAATGTGATTTACAAATCCCATAACTTAGTGACCAGCCAGTCTTTGTTTATGAGGTGGAGGAATAGACAGCCACTTGTTCCGCCGAAATTAATCAGAAGAAGAAATGAATTCAGAACGACCGTATTTGCGGACGACGTGAACATTTTGGTCCTTCGAGCCGGATTAAAATGTTCACGCCGACCGCACGTCCGCTCGTTCTGAATTCATTTCGTTTTCTGGTTAATTTTGCGGGAACGCCTTTACCCCGTCAGGGTGGGACTATAATCTGCACTAAACCTTCTACTGTCAGCGTACCGAACGCGCCAGTACTAGCGTCGGCAGGTAGGATGATCACCAGGCTCTGCATCCATTTTGGTCATATCGTTATCCTTAGTCGAACTTGCACCCGCAAGCCTTTACCAATGTTTTTCATTGAACGTGCTGCATTTGAAAATTACCAGATGTAAAGTGCCAAATGCAGAAGGCTGAACTTCTGTACATATCCTTTGCACTCTAAGTGGTCCATGATAGTGGTTTGCAGAAGTACAATCTCTGCACCTCGCGCGATGACGAATGCAGGAAGCTAAACTCCTGTACGTATCCATTCCACTGCGACAAAAATTTATATAACTTTGCAGACCATAAGCCATATAAGAGCTAAGTCTAAAAGTCCACGCGATTTGAATATGCGCTTCTATACGCCGGGGTTAAACGACAGTTTAGACTAAATTACTTCACAAATCGATCTCAACAGGAGACTACGGATAATAATAGAACAGGACGAATGGATGAAAGTTCTACCAGCCAATCCTCATATGTTCAACTTTTTTGCAGACGGATCAGAGGTGGACGCAAGTGTGGAAGTTGCAGTGTTTTATCCGGAGCTTGAGATACAATAGTTCTTTAGACTTCCGGACTACTGCAGTAACTTTCAGGCCGACGTTTACGATGCCTGAAAAGCGGAGGAACTTGCGCTCTACAACACATTCTCTGTCAATGTCCAGCTTTTGGCAGACTCCACCTTAGCTGCCCTCGGCTCTGCATACTTATTGTGCCTAGAATGTATTGCGGATAGAAAAATACATAAAATATTAAAACTTGGAAAGACTTGCATTCCAGAATTAATATAATATATCCAGTATGTTTTTGGCAACACTAAGGACCACATGTGGCCTATGTGAGCGATCTATGAATCTTAGGTAACGTAACCTAACCTTACCTTCTATATGCCGACCACTACTTTAAAATGCCAAATATCAGCATTTAAATACATAAAAAAGGTTTCTCATCCATCACAAAAGCTATTGTACCTCTTTAATCAACCACAATCACACCTTCCCATGCACACCAACAAACCATTCTGAGCAAACTTTTACGCCAACAGCATGTAAATCAATAATAATCCTATGAATAAATATTCATTTAGAGATTGAGCAGAAACCTGATTTCTTCACCTATTGGACCATCTAGCATTTTTTATTGATTGCTTCCTCCCTTTACCGCTTTATTACTGCCGCTTTGCTGTGGCTGTTGCTGCTGATATACATACTCGTACCTATATAATACACATTGTTACTTGCCCCCCATTGAATCATCGATTATATAAAAGTACATATTTTACTTGCCCTCTGCATAGTCATAATTTAAATGATCACCAAGGAGCGACGAGGAAACGGTATTAGCCAAACCAAAACAACAAGAAGGGCAGCAAAAGCAAAGAGGATCAGCGAGGTAGAGAAGCAAAGTTCGAGCGAAAGAACGAATGAAGTTATGCAATAAATTCTTGTGGAAAATAGTTTTTCTTCTTGTTTGTGCATTTTGTGTGGAACAATGCAGGAGCAATTGTATGTATTTATGGAGGTATGTAGGTATTGTAAGTATGTATTGGGAATAGCCAAGAGCATCGGCTAACAGAGGAGACTAAGCAGGCAATGGAGTGAGTGGCTGCTGTATGGTTTAGCAAAGCTTAGCAAAAACCTTCAACGAAAGAACAAATAAGTTAACTTATTCCCGCACATAAGTCACACAAACCAAAGCTTAGCTGTGTGTGTGTCTGTGTTTAAATATGTAAATTAGGCCGTATCGCAAAAAGAAAAGTCCAGCGTACGCCCCTCCCCGCCCCCATATGTTGTCTTCTTGAAAAACATTTTCGGAAAAAAAATTTAGTTTTCTTTTTGAACGCTGCTAGATGTCGTTAAAATTAGTTTTTTTATATCTTCCATATTTATAGTTCGATCTCTAAGGGCCGATTTCATAATCAGATTAAAAGTTCCTTTAAATTCTAAAGGAGCCTTTAATTTGCTGATCGATTTCATAAAGTCTTTTTGAAGATAAAAGTTCCTTTAAAGTTAAATACCGAAAAACGGGCATTTAAGTTATTTAAAGGTTCCTTTTGCTAGAAAGAATTTCGTCGCTCCGGAGGAAGAAAGACGCATGTCAGTAATTTGTCGACGAAAAAAGGCGCATTAAAAATATGTCGGGGAAGAAAGACGCTTTACAAAACATGTCGACGAATATAGACGCATTAAAAAATATTTCGACGAACAGAGACGCATTATAAAATATTTCGACAAAGAAAGACGCATTAGCATTATTAACTGCGAAGAAAGACGCATTAGCATTAATATTGACAAAGAAAAATAAAAAATCGAATACGGTCTTTCTTTCCTAAAAAATATCTAAATGCGTCTTTCTTTATAGTAAAAAAAAATAAAGCGTCTTTCTTCGTTATCAAAAAAAATAAAGAGTCTTTCTTTCGAAAAATATTTTTAATGCGCCTTTCTTTGAAAGAAAAAAAGTTTGCGCCTTTCTTCCTCAACAAAACAGTTTGCGTCTTTTTTCTTCTATAGCGACGATTTTATTTCTGCAGTCTGTAAAAATCAAATATCAAAAATTTATTAAAATTTTTGAACCGATTTTGTTTGTTGAGTCCTATAATGCAAAATTCATCTTCTCCCTCTTTTATGAGGTTGGATGACCGCTTCCTAGTTTTTCTGCACTGGATTTCCAAATTATGCTTCTATGTTCTTTTTCTTTTTTCAAACAAAAAAAAAAAATAAATCCACAATCAAAAAATTTATTTATTTTCAGAAAAAACCAATGTCATATTTCAATATTTTTAAATTTATGACAATCATTTGACGTTAAAGGAGCTTTTTAATATTATATTATTATGAAATCACTCCCACTTTAAAGAACATTTAAATGGATCTTTACCTAAAAGGCTCCTTTAACAAAAGGAGCTTTAAGAATTTCATTATGAAATCGGCCCTAAGTCTACTGGTCTGAAAGGACAGTTCCTACTATATAACTTAATTAACCCTATGTGCGCCATTGGAGTCACTACCACCCAGCACATAGTTTATACCACTTTGATGACCATTTTTTTAACTGCATGTTAAACGTAGTCAAAAATCATTAATCTTTTGCCAAAGAAGTATGTATTAGGGTGGGGCGATTTACTAACATATATCGCACTATCGAAATTCGGATTCCTCTCTTTTTCTGAGTAGAAAACTCCTCCACATTTGTCTAAAATTAATTTTGATGTTCCGGAATTTGGTTTTTATGGATCAAGACGGATTTTTTAAAATAAAAATTGGGCAAAAATCGGCAAAAAAATATCCAGGTCAATGTGCACATCGAGTTGAAGCAGAATTTTGTGCTGAATCCGGAGATGTAATCAGACTTAAAATCGGATGATTCGTTTTCGAGATATAGCCTGATTTCCGGTTATGGAGGCTGAATGCCAGAAATCGCATACTTTCGCGATTATCTCTTGCTGTGTACAATATATTTTAAATTTGTTTGCGAATTTCTTAAAGATAAGTCAATACAATATAGGAACAGTATTTTGAAATATTAATTTATCTTCCGGTATAGGAAAACTAGAACGCACTCTTTTTTTCCTTGGCCAAAATTCGCGATATGGGTTCTCTATGTTATAGTCATCCGATACCGATGATTTTCGCCGACAGCGCTTTGTGCACAATAAATGCTCCAAATCCAAAATTTCAGAATTTTAGCTGCAAAAATTGAAGAGTTATTCCCTAAAACGTAGACTTATCCTCTTGAAATTTGTTTTTTGCTTCCAATAGTACGCTATGGCGTATAAGTAACCTTGAGTTTTTTTTAGAGTTGAGTAAAGTAAAAAAAACAAGTGCCAAACGGCATACGTCTACGTTTTGGGGTATAACTCTTCACTTTTTGCAGGTAAAATTCTGAAATTTTGTATTTAGAGCATTTATTGTACACAAAGCGCTGTCGGCGAAAATCATCGGTATCGGATGACTATAACATAGAGAACCCATACCGGGAATTTTGGCCAAGGAAAAAAGAGTGCATTCTAGTTTTCCTATACCGGAAGATGAATTAATATTTCAAAATACTGTTCCTATATTGTATTGACTTATCTTTAAGAAATTCGCAAACAAATTTAAGATATATTGTACACAGCAAGAGATAATCGCGAAAGTATGCGATTTTGGGCATTCAGCCTCCATAACCGGAAATCAGGCTATATCTCGAAAACGGATTATCCGATTTTAATCCTAATTTCATCTCTGGATTCAGCATAAAATTCTGCTTCAATTCGATATGCACATTGGCCTGGATATTTTTTGCCGATTTTTGCCTAATTTGTATGTTGGAAAATCTGTCTTGGTTCATAAAAATCAAATTCCGGAACATCAAAATAAATTTTAGACAAATGTCGTGGAGGAGTTGTCTACTAAGAAAAATGAGAGTAATCCGAATTTCGATGGCGTGGTATCGATTAATTTTCCTCCATACAAATCGCCCCACCCTAGTATGTATATCCATCGCTTCAGTAGAACCCGAAATAAAACACATTCAAAATTCCGAGGAATATAAGTTTTTCGCTTCCAGTGGTCTTTCCAGTTCATTTTACAACGATTTTTTCTGAGATGACCCCTACTGAAATTTTATGTTGCATAATTTTCTAGAACACTATAACCCTCTAACACCCCCACTAAAAGGTTCTTTTGACCCCTTTTTAATGAATGCAGAAAAAATAGTATTTTTGAGGTCGCTAGAGGGTTAAAATGTTCTAGAAAATTATTCGCCATAAAATTTCACTGGGGGTCGCTTCAGAAAAAATCTTTCTAAAATTAACCTAAAATAACACAGGAAGCGAAAAAAATCGTTCCTCGGAATGTTGAATGTGTTTTATTTTAGGGTCTAATGAAGCGTTCGAAATTATTTTTTTTTTGCAAAGATTAATGATTTTTAAGGAAGTTTAACATGCCGGTATAAAAAATGTACATTAAGGTGGTATAAATTAAGCACGGGGTGGAAATGACCCCAATGGCGCATATAGGGTTAATACAATTATAAATTATAAACCCACCTCTCAAGCCAAAGGGATTGGAATATCAGGCTTAGGGATCGCACCATAAATACCGAAGTTATGAAAAAAATGAAATTTAGCGACATCTAGCGGCATCAAAAAAAGAAAAAAAAATTTTCCAGAAATGTTTTCGAAAAAGAAATCATATGGGGGCGTACGGTTTTTTGTTTTACATAAAGCGAGACGGCCTAATAATGTACATATGTATGTACATAAGTATGTGTGCGCGCGTTTAACATTACACACAATGACAAATAATTTCCTGCTCTCTTCGGTAAAATTCAATAAATTCAAAGCCCACAATTTCCTTCTTTTGTTTGCATATTATCATCGTCGTTCGGGGCAGGGCAAAAGCGTTCGAATTGTGTCGCCGGGGCGCATACCAAACTTTGTGCATATGTGTGTGTATCTATGTGTGGCAGCTGCCTCATAGCCGAGCTATGCCTGCGCTTTGTTAACGGCGCGACGAGGTCAATATGGCTGGCTGGTTGGTTGGTTGGTTGAGCTGCACTGTCCCTGCCTCGCTGGCTTGTCCCTGCCTGACTTGGCCTAGCCTGGCTGACTTGGCTGGTTTTGCTGCCAACTGTAACCGCAGGCGTTGGAAATTATCATGTTGACTCACTAGATAAATCTGCTTACCAAACTTTTAGCTTGTTTTATTAATGCATGCACTAGTTAGAAAGAAAGAGAGCAAGTGTATATGTGTTTGTTTGTTTGGCTATGTGTATGTAATACTTTGGCTATGCAAAAAAACAAAAAAATCTACTACCAAGCAGATGCTGTTGGCGTAACTAGCAGCAAAGCAGTGGAACTAAAAACACTTTTTGCATAAAATTTCTTTGTTATAAACTGTTCCTTATCCTATTAGAAGACTAATTGTACCCATGTTATACTATGATGCACACAAACTGCAATTAGTCAAGCCGTTTACCGTTTTTGTACAGGAAACAATGAAAATCAGGCCTTCAAGTCAAGGGGTACATAAAGCTGCAGGGAATACCTACAATGGATTATGGAAACTTATTTCGAAAACTCAAGCCAACCACTAATACCTTGAGTGGGGAGATATTGTGGATACTCAGATTTCTCCAACCGTCTGTCTAGAAGACATTCGAAAAAATGAAATTTCTTAATGTCTTGTGCTACGATATGAATTGGGAAGAGCCAAACCGATGCTACCCTACAGCCAAGCGGGAAGTCTCTTGACTTCCACTCGTTCAATTATGAATTATAACTAGAAGGCCGCCGATCGCTGCAGCAACTGGCCAAACAGACTGCAGTTTGCACCTTGTGTGGGTACCGGGACGCAGTTATATCGATGGAAATTGTATGGAAGATAAAAGGCAGGCAAGGCAGGGAATTACCCAGCGGTTTCTTGCTTCCTGACAATGAGCGCATAGCAATGCCGTTTGTCACATGCAAGCTAATGCTTAAATAGCACAACTATAAACTGGCAAGTGATAGATGGCAACAGTACGCAGTATTTCGAATATCGAGGCAAATGTTGCCAAAATGAGACCACAAGCGATAACTAAGGAGAGAGGAAATTTCGAATCTAGGGGGGTGGGGGGGGGGTACTCACAGGACATTGCCTCATCGGCGAACATGAAGAGAGGCTAGGTGAACCCTACCGGAGATGCTGCAGAAGCTGCAAGGATGATGAGGAAAAGGAGACGATCGAACACCTCATTTGCCACTGTCCGACGCTTAGCGGTGCCAGACGCTGCTTTCTTGGCACTTCTTTCCTGGATAGGCTATGCAAGGTCTCGGACGTCGATGTAAAGGACCTGATGAACTTCAGCAGGTTTTCAAACTGTTTCAAAAAGGAGAAGTAATCTGTTTTCTTGTGGTATCACAATGGGCCTCCATGCTGGCCTAAGTGTGCTGCTAGGAACGCAACTTAACCTAACCTAACCTAACCTAACTTAACCTAACCTAACTTAACCTAACCTAACCTAACCTGACCTAACCTAACCTAACCTAACCTAACCTTAACTAACCTAACCTTACCTAACCTAACCAAACCTAACCTAACCTAACCTATCCTAACCTAAGTAAGTGGTTCAACAGAAGATATAGCGGACGCTGCATATTGCTTTTCCCCCTATCCGAGATTTGAAAGGAAATAAAAAGACTTAAGCAGTGAGTGGAGCAGCTTATCTATTGAATTTTTTGTATCCACATTACAATTTGGCAACTTCATACGCAGACTCAAACTTTACTATCATTAGTAGAATAGCATAGAGCAAAGTGATTAATGAATTCTACTCACTTCCATCATCATTAATGCTTTTGAATTACTGAGTGCCGTAAATAGGTATGTGTTTAGATGTATACAATGTTTTACTCCGAATTTCTAAAATCGAATTCTCACATTTGCTTCCCCATTTTTAAGCAAACATAAGCTAAGCTGCTTTTTGATTTGTTCATTTGTTCATTCGATTTTATCTTCCCTTTACAGCGTTTCACAGAATGTTTATGAATTATTCGAATTCCACTAGAACTAAGTATGTAGTACTTTTCAAGAAATCTGTTAGATTATTGTGAAGCAATTTGCAAAAGAGGATATTCAGAAACCACAAAGAATCTCATCCTCACAACCACAAAGGGAAGCGCGTAATCGGTTCTAACTTCTACCAAGAAGTGAATTCAGCAAATCTTAAGATCTTTTTAGGCTGCATCTAAGTCAAGTCACTGAGGCCAGAAAAGCTTACAGTTTCAGCTTCATTCTCATTCCTGAAGCTCCTGCAGAGGTAATTATAAGGAACGCCAAATCTCTCAGCACGTCTGCCAATAGTAATGTGGCCAGTAATTAGGCCAACGCGACGTGAGAAGTTCTTCTTTTTTAGAAGAAGTAGCCTCGCAGTACGTCTCGCATCCCAAACCGTCCACACAAGTCTTGAATGATTGCAGTTATTAAGGCATTTCCATCTAGCGCCTGCTTCTGCGAAGAAAACGTCTTTAAGAATGAGCTCGCGTGTGGCGAGCGGTTTACTCAAAACCCTTCCAAATTGGACGAAAGCGGAGCGGTTGTGCTCCCTGTTGCAAGTCCGTCTGCCATATCATTGCCTGTTGTGTTACAGTGTCCAGGCAACCATGCCAGTGTTAAAGAAGTCTGCATAGTCTTCTCGTCAAAAGATTTGTTAAGAGTTGCCAACTGTTCTAGATTTACAGGTGACTCACGAAATCGTGCTCAGCGTAGCCTCACTGTCAGAAAAGATAAAAACTTTGCCGTGCATGAGTACTGCCTTACGAAATTAGTCCAATGCCTCTTGATTAGTAGCAAACTCGCCTGAAATACGCTACAATGATCCACCTTAATATTTAATTTCGATCCATGGGTATAGATGGACTAGATTAGATTAGAAAACCCCTCGCCCCACCTTAATATTTAATCTAGATCCATGGGTATAGATGGACTAGATTAGATTATATTAGATTAGATTAGATTAGATTGATTAGATTAGATTAGATTAGATTAGATTAGATTAGATTAGATTAGATTAGATTAGATTAGATTAGATTAGATTAGATTAGATTAGATTAGATTAGATTAGATTAGATTAGATTAGATTAGATTAGATTAGATTAGATTAGATTAGATTAGATTAGATTAGATTAGATTAGATTAGATTAGATTAGATTAGATTAGATTAGATTAGATTAGATTAGATTAGATTAGATTAGATTAGATTAGATTAGATTAGATTAGATTAGATTAGATTAGATAAGATTAGATTAGATTAGATTAGATTTGAATAGATTAGATTAGATTAGATTTGATTAGATTAGATTAGATTAGATTAGATTAGATTAGATTAGATTAGATTAGATTAGATTAGATTAGATTAGATTAGATTAGATTAGATTAGATTAGATTAGATTAGGTTAGATTAGATTAGTTTAGATTAGATTACATTAGAGTAGATTAGATTAGATTAGATTAGATTAGACTAGATTAGATTAGATTAGATTAGATTAGATTAGATTAGATTAGATTAGATTAGATTAGATTAGATTAGATTAGATTAGATTAGATTAGATTAGATTAGATTAGATTAGATTAGATTAGATTAGATTAGATTAGATTAGATTAGATTAGATTAGATTAGATTAGATTAGATTAGATTAGATTATATTAGATTACATTAGTTTAGATTAGATTAGATTAGATTAGATTAGATTAGATTAGATTAGATTAGATTAGACTAGATTAGATTAGATTAGATTAGATTAGATTAGATTAGATTAGATTAGATTAGATTAGATTATATTTGATTAGATTATATTAGATTAGATTAGTTTAGATTAGATTACATTAGAGTAGATTAGATTAGATTAGATTAGATTAGATTAGATTAGGTTAGATTAGATTAGATTAGTTTAGATTAGATTACATTAGATTAGATTAGATTAGATTAGATTAGATTAGATTAGATTAGATTAGATTAGATTAGATTAGATTAGATTAGATTAGATTAGATTAGATTAGATTAGATTAGATTAGATTAGATTAGATTAGATTAGATTAGATTAGATTAGATTAAATTAAATTATTGTATATAGATGTAGAGAACATTCGACGGTATCGGAAGCTCACTGAAGCAGAAAACTCTAAATGGAATGACGACGTGGAAGTTTCTTCGGAACATGGCGGTTGGTGCACAATAGTACATCGCACTCGTTGCAGAAACTCGCACTCGCTATTAGAGACTTCTCTCCTCTCCTCGTCCTGTCATCCTATTTAGAGAATTTCTCCTTAAAAAGTCGGGAAAGCATTGAAGATCCAAAAATGCGGGAAAACGCAACAGAAAACACTCCAAATTCCAAACCCAAAAGTTCAGCGCATCATTTGATATGTTCACTTCGCGTACGTTTTTATCTCCATTCTTCATTTGTTGAATATAATTGAAATTTTTCGCTACCATTTTCATTTCCATTTTTGTATTTTATTCAACATTTTATTTCGCTGCGATAGTTATTCTCGGTAAAAAAGCGCAAGTCAAAACTAACTAACTATCGCCGTCACCGTTACCATCACCGTCACCGCTATATTTGGCCACAACCGATTGTCATTTCCAGTTCCATAGAAAAACCACAGAACTGCAGCGAACTTTAATAAATCACAAAAGCATGAACAACAAAAACAAGAACAAAACAAAAACACAAAAAAAAAAGAAGAGCTAGAATGATAGCCAAAGGGATGGATTGCATGGCGTAACTACATACATACATATTTACTATCTATTTGTATGTAGAAAGTGTGGCTGACAAACGAGTAAACGAATGAACGAATAAGCGACAAACGAGCGAGTGTACGAGGCGAGTGTATGAGGCGAGTGAGTGTGTTGTTGCTTCGAGCGCCAAGTGCAGCAAAGCCAAGTAATGTGCTTCCGAACGGAATTGAGTTGCTGCGCGGCGATGCGACAACAACAACAGCAAATGACAAATACAACAACAACAACAACAGCAACAACAAATGACAAACACAACAAAGCCACATATAACAAGCACAAATCATTCGCACTTTTGCACTTCCGCTGCTATTCGCTGTCTTATCTGTTACATACATACACACATAAATGCACTCGCTCTGCCGCCGCGGGGTTTTGGTATCTCTATTACCTTTGCGAAAAATTATGATGCAAAAACACTAGTTGTCACTATTTCAATAAGAAAAATAAACAAATAAAAAGAAAAAGTCAAAAGCAATAAAAGCAAAAAAAAGAAAAGCAAAAAAATACCGTTACGAAAATGAAGTAACGCAGCAAATACACATTCATCATGTCGCTCGCCTCAAAGTCATTCATCATCGGTTAAATATATTTGGTAAGTCGCACCACAAAACAGAAAAAAGACAAAAAATTTTCAAAATGTTCAAACAGTTCAAAAAGAATGCGCAACTTCAAAAACTCAAAATAAGAAAAATGTTAAAAATGTTTAAAAGAGTTTCATGGCAAGCGCCAAAGCAGATAAGCAGCTAGAGTAAGAAAAAGAGGAAAAGGCAGTCTGCAAGTTATGGGTAAAAAAAGTACAAATCATCTTTCTGGTGTGAGTTTGTTTGGTGGTGCTGGGTGGGCGCTGCGTGTTATTGCTATCAATAACCAAACCAAACTTTTCGCATTTCATTCAATGAGTTGCCTTCAGTATTGACTGCCTGCTGTAAAACATGCCAAAAATAATATACATACATACATATTCGTACATAAATGTATTTTTTGATATGTTCAATATATCACGGCCCCCAACCAAAAAAGGTTGACATGGCATAACCACTTTGTTATCTGTTTTTGATAGCCGCTGAAGTGTATTGTCTAAAGTGATTTGAAGCGTTTTTAATGCCAAGCAACCCATGAGGTTACAAGCTGAAGTATGCACACTTGGCAAGAATTATTTGCTGGGGGGAAGGGAGTGCTGGAAATCGTATGATAAAAGAAAAGTTTTGAGAATAAGCGTATTTTTGGGTGGGTTAATTGTGAAGAAAAAGCGGAGCAGAGAGTGAAAAAAGAGAGGGAGACAGAGTGCGGGAGATAGAGAACAGTAAAAAAGTGCACACACAGACACCTGTGATGTTTACTGGGTTTATTAGATGAAATTAGATTTACACTGTATAACTTGTTTACAGATCAATCAAAGATCAGCTAATAAGCGCTTAAATTAGATTAGATTAGATTAGATTGGATTATATTAGATTATATTAGATTAGAATACATTAGGTTAGATTAGATTAGATTAGATTAGATTAGATTGGATTAGATTAGATTAGATTAGAATACATTAGATTAGATTAGATTAGATTATATTAGATTATATTAGATTAGAATACATTAGATTAGATTAGATTAGAATACATTAGATTAGATTAGATTAGATTAGATTAGATTAGATTAGATTTGATTAGATTAGATTAGATTAGATTAGATTAGATTAGATTAGATTAAATTAGATTAGATTAGATTGGATTAGATTAGATTAGATTAGATTAGATTAGATTAGATTAGATTAGATTAGATTAGATTAGATTAGATTAGATTAGATTAGATTAGATTGAATTAGATTAGATTAGACTAGACTAGACTAGACTAGACTAGATTAGATTAGATTAGATTAGATTAGATTAGATTAGATTAGATTAGATTAGATTAGATTAGATTAGATTAGATTAGATTAGATTAGATTAGATTAGATTAGATTAGATTAGATTAGATTAGATTAGATTAGATTAGATTAGATTAGATTATATTAGATTAGATTAGATCAGATTAGATTAGATTAGATTAGATTAGATTAGATTAGATTAGATTAGATTAGATTAGATTAGATTAAATTAGATTAGATTAGATTAGGTTAGATTAGATTAGATTAGATTAGATTAGATTAGATTAGATTAGATTAGATTAGATTAGATTAGATTAGATTAGATTAGATTAGATTAGATTAGATTAGATTAGATCAGCTTAGATTAGATTAGATTAGATTAGATTAGATTAGATTAGATTAGATTAGATTAGATTAGATTAGATTAGATTAGATTAGATTGGATTAGATTAGACTAGACTAGACTAGACTAGATTAGATTAGATTAGATTAGATTAGATTAGATTAGATTAGATTAGATTAGATTAGATTAGATTAGATTAGATTAGATTAGATTAGATTAGATTAGATTAGATTAGATTAGATTAGATTAGATTAGATTAGATTAGATTAGATTAGATTAGATTAGATTAGATTGGATTAGATTGGATTAGATTAGATTAGACTAGATTAGATTAGATTAGGAATAGATTACATTAGATCAGATCAGATCAGATCAGATCAGATGAGACGAGATGAGATTAGAAATTTAGAGAGAGAGGTGATTCATACTGGGCAGAAAAAAACTCTGGCCTTACGAGTCTTTCTGTGATTGCATATGCGAGAGTTTTTTTCCAACTGAAAGAGAAGTAACAGAAGGAACTGCAGTTAACAAAAGGCACTATTTAAGTCATAGACCGGCAAAAGTGTCCCGCACGGGTAAATGAGAAACATCACACGCATTTTAACCGATGTAGCTTAAATTTTTCTGCGCTCCCCGATACAAATTCTATCAGAATTTTGCCGTACGATGCTTTAAGTTCTCAATAAAGAAAGAATATGTGATTGCTAAGTCGTTTGCTACCTCATAGCCCAATATAAAGCCAAAAGCCAGCTGAATATATAAGCTGCAGGGAAAGGGTTGAGTTATTTGAGATAATCTTCACTAGTTGCGAACTTATCCGAGACAGATTCAAGCGTCTTAAGTGTAGCCTGTTTGTCTGAGAACAAAATGAAGTTGTTGTGTCGAATATATTTAGAAATATCGTCATCCTTAACTGTGTTTCAGGGAAACCACCTCGCTGTCTAAGTACTCCTAAAAGTTTGTTTCCATTAATATGGAGCCAATCAGTTCAATGAACTAAGTAATAAAGGCACTAATGTGATTATATTAATCCGAATGAATTTCAATTCATTTCAAAATAATTTATAGCACAATTTATAAATGTTTCTTAACTTTAGTTAGAAGACCTACAGCCCTTATGTACACATAAATCTACCCCATATACACCAATATACAACAAATCGCATGCCCAAAATGGCATATGCATTTCGATAACGACAGATAAATGCTCGAGACGCGCATTAAGCCGAAACAAACAATCAAATAAATAAATAAATTAGTAAGCTTATTTCAAGCAAAGTATGTTTATGTATGTATGTTGATACAAGTGATGTCAAAGCACGCCATTTAATATACATATGCTTGGTTTTTATTGCTTAAACATACATTTATTGTTTAGTCTATGAAAGTTAAACAAACCGACATATATCACCTTTCGCACCATTAAATCGCTTTAGCGACATTTTCGATCGTCGAAGGCTTTTTGTACTCTTAGGCATACATAACCTATGTATATACAGTGCTTAGCCTTATGAATAATAACTTTCAATGTGCCACCACACACAACGAGCTTCATGTTGCCTACCTCCTATTCCTCTATGTAAATACACAGCTCTACTCGTATGTCAACTCGACAGCCAAAGTAAAAACATAATGGCCATTGAGGTATATAATTGATTACAAAAAGCAAAGTAGTAGGGGCAATTGAAGCAGAGCGGAGTGGCGTGGAGTGGAGTGGAGTGGAGCGGAACAAGCATATGACTCGGCTGAGGGTTTTTGACTTGGTTGGTTGGTTGATCTCCAGCCACCAACTTTAGCCTAACGTTTGCTCTGCCACTCAAATTCTATTCCGAGAAGTATGTAGATATGTATAGGTATATGTTCTTTGTTGTTGTATGTGTGTAAGTGTGTGTGTGTGTTTGTACATTTTTATTTATGCATGTGCAAATACTTATACAAACAAGACGCCACGAGTGCGCCGTCATACTTACATTTAAATCGTGCAACGTATGTACATGTTACAAACACACGTTCGCCTTATAAAAAATCTGTATTAAAATGATTTAAACCATCGTAGAGCGCGCGGGCTATAATATTCGTTTGTTTGTGTTTTGTACATAAATGGGCTAATGGAGGAAAATTATTTTTTGCCTAACGGGTCCTGACTATAACGTAGCCACGTATGTTTGTATGTATGCAGCCAGCAACAGTGAATGTTTTAATGGTAGTACTTTGTTGTGATTTGACAACATTTGTATGGATTTTTATACTCAGTTGTGCTTTGGGAGGGAATATGCAGATTTTTAATGGATATGGGATATGTAACTTATTGTGAATATCTTTGCAATCGATAATAGAAGAGCACAAAAATATGATAAGGCTAATACGAAAATATAAAAAATAAGAAAATTAAAATATAAGAATATGACAATATGATTATATGATAATTTGATAATAAGATAATAAGATAATATGATAATATGATAACATGATAAAATGATAAAATGATAAAATGATAAAATGATAATATGATAATACGATAATACGATGATATGATAAAATGATAATACGATAACATAATATCATGATAACATGATAATATGATAATATGATAATATGATAATATGATAATATGATAATATGATAACATGATAACATGATAATATGTTAATATGATAATATGATAATATGATAATATGATAATATGATAATATGATAATATGATAATATGATAATATGATAATATGATAATATGATAATATGATAATATGATAATATGATAATATGATAATATGATAATATGATAATATGATAATATGATAATATGATAATATGATAATATGATAATATGATAATATGATAATATGGTAATATGATAATAAGATAATTAGCTGATTCACAAAGTGTCATAAAGTCATATGTCATATTAAAATATTGTACGGAAATAGTTATAAAAGACTTTTCCGAAGCCCTGTGAAGAAGTAAATAAAAACAGCTGATCAAATACGACGACCCAAAAGCATATCGTGCAGAGTTGTATTTATTTAGTATACATATAGCATAGAATGCAACCACAAAATATTATGACTTATGACGATATGACGCAATATGACAGGTTTTGAATCCCCTAAATATGATAATATGATAACATGATAAAATGATAAAATGATAATATGATAATACGATGATATGATAAAATGATAAAATGATAATACGATAACATAATAACATAATAACATGATAATATTATAATACGATAATATGATAATATGATAATACGCTAATACGATGATATGATAAAATGATAATACGATAATATAATAACATGATAACATGATAACATTATAATATGATAATATGATAATATGATAATATGACAATATGATAATATGATAATATGATAATATGATAATATGATAATATGATAATATGATAATACGATGATATAAAAATATGAGAATATGATAATGTGAAAATATTATTACGATAAAATGATATAAAAACATTATTATACTCATATGATAATAATATAATATGTAATATGACATGACGTTTATTATGATGATACGTTAAAATGACAATGTGATGATATAATATGATAATAAGAAATATGACAATGTTAAAAATAACAAATAAGTAAAATGAAGAGCTTTATATAGTATGCGAAAATTCACAACTGTGTATCATAATTTTTCTGCCTGAAATTTGACTTAAGATTTACACGTTGCCTTAAGAGCCACCAAAAAGGGACCTCAGCACCCAACCGACCCACCTCTAAACTGTTAACTTCCAGCAGCGCATGAATAAAGACGCACTTAAATGCAACCCGCAAAACATAAAATATATTTATAGATTATGAAAAAAAAAAAACAGTTTTGTTTGTGTTTGTTTGCGTGTGTGTGTGTGTTTGGGCTTTCACACGAGGGGCACATCACTGCACTTACTAAGTGATAAATTGATTGAACTCACAAATTCACGTTTATTCGATGGTAGAACCATAGTACTTTTAGTATACAAACATACATACATACATATACATATGCATGTGTATGTTTATGTGCATAGAAAGCTTTTGCTTTTTTGTTTATTTTTATCCTACCTGTGCTAATTAATTCATACTTTCCCATTCACACGACGTATATTATTCCTGTCTGCTATTTATTCCAACTCACCATATTAAACTATGCCACGTAGCTCAGTCGCTGTCGCTGTCGCCGTCGTCGTGTTGCGGTTATTTATCCATTTAATGGGTCGAGATTAGCGGCAGCCAACAGCGTGCAAATTCTATAGTTAGCCGCTGTGAAGCATGACGACAATGCGTACCACCACCAACCACCAACAACCGACCGCAGTAGCTTTACCCACATGCCATGCCACACATCTCGGCAGTCTAAGTCCAGTGTGAAGGCAGTGAACTGAAAGTTACCACGTGCTGCTGCTGTACGAGCATTTTCTGTGCTTTCTAAATATTGCTTTTTCTTCTTTTTTATACAGCTTTTAATACATAAATACATACACATGTACCCAGAAGAAAAGTTGTCAAGCGCTTCCCTTAATAAGGCATTATAGAACGGCTTCTAATCAACAACAATGTTCATCTCCGCATTGCTGCAAATAGAGCGCTTCCAGTGCTCCTTCCCGAGGAAGCGAATTGGGAAAGAGTAAAGCAAATGACGAACAGAAGCTAGTCATATATGTAAGTAAGTAGAACGATGCATTTGGAAAGTGATTGAAATCAACCCCTTCTATGAGATATTCCATCGGAAGCGAAAGCGCAAGGCCTTGCATTTTGGCTCATTTAATACAAAAAATAATTAAAAAAAAAGAATCGAGATGGTAAGGTCTTACCGACACCGGTGAACAGCTGAGAAGAGGTTCTATAATCTCTTCTAACTCCTCCTTTTTCTACTGGGTATGTACGACTCCATACACACAGCACGTGCACTGTTTATACGGTCGAAATGCTTACCAAAGATCAAGCACAGCAAAAGGCAAAAAAAAAGCAAAAACAACAACAAAAGTTAAAATGTTTTGTTACCTTAGTTTAGTTAAGCTGAGCGCACCACTGCCCGGATGTGATTTTTTCTTGTGTGTGCGTGTGTAGGTGTGTATGCATGTTTGTACATGTTTTTATGACAGTTGCTGGTTGTAGGATATGCGAAGTGCTAAATACATATACATACATACATCGTGCGGTGTCGAAATAACGCACATAATAATAAT
Source organism: Urophora cardui (assembly GCA_960531455.1). Classification (NCBI taxonomy): domain Eukaryota; kingdom Metazoa; phylum Arthropoda; class Insecta; order Diptera; family Tephritidae; genus Urophora; species Urophora cardui. The sequence continues at coordinate 148,151,101 of OY482672.1, read as the reverse complement.
ATGATATTTAAGCACAAATGTATGTATGTATCTATCAGTGGCGGCTCTAGCATAAATTGGCTGGGCAAGCCTTTGTAGCCGCTGTGGTGTACCCACTCGCTGTGCTTAAGAAATTACGTACATACATGCAAACGTAAATATCAAATACCAGACTGTGAACAGCACTGTTTTCAATATCAAATCATGAACTTGACTTCTCCTTAGAGTAAGCGAGAAAACAAGTTATGTTAATCTGTGTTTAAAGCCTCATAAAAGCCCATGCGTGGAACTGTTAAAGCATGCTCACTAATCCTGGTTGTGCTGTGATTGGCTGTACAAAGGAATTACGCTATTTTCCCAGAGGGCTTCTGGGCGCAAGTTGTTATTGTTGTTGTAGCCACCAAGGCACTCCACGAAGGCTTACGGAGTTTACCCCAACAATTAAAAATTGAATTGGAAGTAACAGTCCTTTACCAGATAAATTCGGTACGCTCGAATACTAGTTTCTTCTGACACTAGACCGACTGTCGTGCGAACGATTTTTTGACCATTATCAACTTTTTAGGCAGGTGGATTTTAGTCGCCTCTTACAACAGGCAGCGCTCAGTCATGGTTCGAGGTGCCTGGTGAAGGGCATGAAAGGCATTTATCTTTTCGTGATGGAGGATAAACAGGAAAAAGAGTCACAACAACAAAACAACAAAAACATATCGAAAATGCCCTTCACTACAGGGTGTCTTTCTTGATATTTCGGCTGCCTTTAACAACGTCTCTTCTGCGACGCTATTGGAGGTGCTCGAATGGATCGGAATATCTCCATTCATTCGGCGCTGGATCGAGGATCTTTGGAGTTGTCGGACGGTGACGGGTGGGTGGGATGGTGGGAACTTTCGACGATGTCAAGTAGAGCACATAGAAGCACCCTACAAGAGGGGGTACTCTCACACCTGTTGTGGAATCTAATGGTCAACAAAACACGCTTCAGAAAATACACAAAATACTCTTTGGAAAATACAAAAAATTCTAAAACTTGCGAAGTTTTGCATTCCAAGTTTAGTATAACGCCTCCAACACGATGTTGGCAACACTAAGAACCATATGTGTTCTATGTGAAGGATCACTGTATCCAGCCAAACTAACCTAACCTACGACAGGCGTTCCTTACCACGGGTATATTCTAAGCCCACTAACCCGCTGGCGCAAATTGTCGGAGGTTAGAGTGGGGGCTGTATTATTTTAAACGCTACGTTACAACGTGAGTGTTGATGGTGAGCCAACGCGCCATGAGAATTTAAGTTGTAAATATATTGAGGAACTTAAATAGTGAACACATTTCAAGCGTAAAATAACCAGAGATTTTAAAGAGATTTGTTAAATGAAATGAACGAAAATATTTACGCATGCCGGGCTTTTCGGCTTGTATGCAGCATCCTCCACTGGTATGCATGTATGCATAGCATGTATGTGAGTATCTATGTGAGTACATATTTTCAAAGCACAAAAATAACATCTAACCTCACTAAATCAAAACTTACATTCGCATATGAATTTAATGTGGCAGTAATCCTTCTCCATGCTCTTGCTTGCTAAGCTTTGGTAGGGAAATTTGTAAAAACCAAAATAAAAAACAAAAAAAAAAAGAAACACGTTATAAATGTGGGTAAGATGGCTGTCATTAATAACCATTTTTAACCTAAAATAAGCAAACCATTGTGCTTCGTATGCTTTCCTACTTTATGCGCCTTCGAACTTCATGTGTCTTCTTGTATGTAGAAGAGTGTAAATTGCTTACAAACTTTCCACTTCTTTTCTTATTTGTGTTTAATATTTTCAACTGTAATTTGAGACCTTTTGAAAATTGCCTGTAACTGCGAATAACTAGTTAAAAAAGGGCGACTGGATAATTTATCAGTATCACACAGTTCTTATAAGCTTCACATAGAAGTATATTTAAACGCCCTGCAGCCAATCAAACCAATCGATTTTGCTATAACAAAATAAACAAAAGGCTGTCTGAAAACTCGTTTAGACGAAAAGAGAGCGAAAAAAGTAGTAAACTAATTTACGGAAGTATTTTGCAATTGCCTCAAGATAAAACAATTTCCCTTTAACAAGAATGGAAAGGAAACACATACATAGATAACTCGAAGAAAGAAAATTGCAAAGAACTAGTTGTTTGTTTATTTTTTCAAAAAGCAATAACAATCCAAAAGAAAGTAAAAGAGAAAAGCATAAAAATATTGTGAATACCTATAATAAAGTACGTAAGCAGCTATAAAGGCATAAAGCGGCTGAAGGGCTTGTAAGATAACAAAAGCGAGCGTCTGAGTGAAAATAAAAAGAAGCCAAAGAAAGAAAGAAAGAAAAGAAAAGAAAAGAAAAGAAAAGAAAAGAAAAGAAAAGAAAAGAAAAGAAAAGAAAAGAAAAGAAAAGAAAAAAGAAAATAAAATAAAGAAAGCAAGAAAGAATAAGGCAAACAACTTTAACTAAGAAACTCCTACGCCAAAGAAAAGGGATAAAAACTATAAACAACTTTGTTAACAGTAATGCCAGGTGAAATGCGTCTATATAGATAAATATATCTCTATGTATACAATACATGCATATATATGTATGCATATTTCTTTATACACTCAAATAAATCTATATATATAAAAATGGTGTAAAAAATGTTACTAACCTCATCAGATGAGAACGGCTGGGCCGATTTCTGTAAACTTTTTTGTTAGTTTTTCGTATTCTCGAGGAGAAGGTTCGTACGTAAGAAAATTTTGGAAAATCCCTCTGGAAAAGTCCGAAAATTGGAAAAATCGGTGTGTATGTGTGTATGTGTGCATCTGTGGAGGTGTGTCCTTTATAAACTCCCAAAGTAACCATCCGTTCTTTATGAAATATTCACAGTAGATTCATGTGGTGTTAGTGCACATAGTAGGGTATATAGAATTTCGAAAAAGGGGGAGCTTCCCGGAAAATATTCCTAAATGTGGACCCAGATCGACCCAGCTAGTCTTCGAGCAAAATTGGTATCAAATGAAAGGTGTTGAACAGGCCTTCAACATAAAGTTATTTTCATTGCGATGCCTAGGGCGGGTCTCCAGATATGGGTCAAAACGTGGGACCGAATGACCCTGGAAAGTTTCTGAGCGATATTGGTATGAAATGAAAGCTGTTGAGGAAGACTTCAACAAAGAGCTCTTTAAATAGTGATGCCTAGGCCGGGTTCCAAGATTTGGGTTAAAGCGTGGACCCGGAGAACCTCTGAATGTTTTCGAGCGATATTGGTAGCAAATGAAAGGCGTTGAGCAGGGCTTCCACATACAGCTATTTTCATTGTGATTTCTTGTGATAGGGATAGGGATAGGGATAGGGATAGGGATAGGCATAGGCATAGGGATAAGGATAGGGATAGGGATAGGGATAGGGATAGGGATAGGGATAGGGATAGGGATAGGGATTGGCATAGGCATAGGCATAGGCATAGGCATAGGCATAGGCATAGGCATAGGCATAGGCATAGGCATAGGCATAGGCATAGGCATAGGCATAGGCATAGGCATAGGCATAGGCATAGGCATAGGCATAGGCATAGGCATAGGCATAGGCATAGGCATAGGCATAGGCATAGGCATAGGCATAGGCATAGGCATAGGCATAGGCATAGGGATAAGGATAAGGATAAGGATAAGGATAAGGATAAGGATAAGGATAAGGATAAGGATAGGGATAGGGATAGGGATAGGGATAGGGATAGGGATAGGGATAGGGATAGGGATAGGGATAGGGATAGGGATAGGGATAGGGATAGGGATAGGGATAGGGATAGGGATAGGGATAGGGATAGGGATAGGGATATGGATAGGGATAGGGATAGGGATAGGCATAGGGATTGAGATATAGATTGAGATTGAGACTGAGATTCAGATTGAGATGAGATTGAGATTTAGATTTAGATTTAGATTGAGATTGAGATTGAAATAGAGATAGGGATTGAGATAGAGATCGGGATCGGGGGCAGTAGGTTTGTCGCGGCGAATATAACTAACTTTTATTCAGAGAATAGACAATTTTTCATTATTCGCAGTAATGAAGATGGACTCTAAGATAATGGTTAGCAATCAAAGACTTTTCTTTAGGCTTCATAGGAATAAATTTTAGCAGAACAACATCTGCCGGGTCAGCTAGTTTTGGTATAAATTTAAATCTTTTTTGGTCGATATATATGACACGACCGAAAAATTATTAAAATTTAAACTTTGAAAAGTTTAAAAGATTTTTAAACTTTTAATGTTTAGGTTTTATCCCAAATTAAAATTTATTTTAAGACTTTCAAAAGTTTAAAATTTAAACCTTTTCTTGCTTAAATTAAAAAAAAAATGTCTGCTCCCAAATCCTCTTCATGCTTTTCCCTATTGTATCTTCTTTCCTATGCTTTTTTCTCCCTTTCTCCCATATTGTTCTCCCACCAACATCCCCTTAATCCTTTTCCATATTGTGTCTTTTTCCTATCCTCTTCTTCTTCTTTTCTTCCTTCTTCATTTTATCTGTTTCCATAATTATTTTGTGTTGGTTTGTTTCTCCATTCATTCATTCAAATTGTCTAATAACTATAAATGAGCTTTTTATATTGTTCATTTTTCGAAACAGCAAGTTGGAATTTCAAATCAAAAACTAAAATTTTTTTGTTGAAATAAAATCTTACGACCAATGAAAGTTTAAAATCTAAACCTTAAAAGTTTAAATGAGAAAAAGTGTAAGATTTCCCAATAAACACAACGGATTTGCGTCGAATTCGAGACGAGTTCGCTTCTCTGATTATGTTATCGCGGCGATAGTTCGCGACGATAGATCGGCGAATCCGAATTCCCATGTGAGTCACCTCTCATTAGCGATTCTCGCATTTTTATGTTCTCGGATCGTTGGCAATTCGAGATTTGGGATCATTGGCGAATACATTCTAGAAAATTTTCTTCTGCGAATCCGCCTCGAATTCCCCACGATATCATCCGAACTTTTAAATTTCTCGAGTGGAGTTTTAAAGAGTAAATTAAAGCCCAACAGGGAATTTCTTCGTGTAAAGCAAGATCCAACAAAATTAATAAATGCTATTGCGATAATTGATTTTTCTCGAGTCCATCTCGAACTCGATACGAATCCGAAAAATAACATTCGCCTTCGCGAATTCATCTCGAGTTTGCCACGATACCATCCTCGCTTTTGTGTTTATTGGGTTTAAACCAAAAAAGTATGAAATTTATTCCAAAAAATACTTTGAAATATTTGAACTTTTGTAAGGTTGAATTTTAAACCAAAAAGGAGTAAGAAACTTTTAAACTTTCGAAGGTTCAAAATTTAACCCAAAAAAAGTTTTAAATTTCTTTCAAACCAAATCAAAGTTTAAAAAATATTCCAATATTTATAACAGTGTAAGTAAAGTTAGCGAGTGAGTTTTCTAAAGAAAATGTGAATATAATGCTGGAGCAAAAAGGAAACGATGCCACCGCCAACGCATTGCGAGATAACAACTCATTGCTAAAGTTATTAAGTCGTTGAGTGCACGTACCCTGCAGCTAATATAAGGGACACTGCCGAAAAACGACAGTCTAGAACTAGAGAGTTCACAACTAGCGCAGAACTGGTTCTAAACGGATGCAGAGTGGGTTAGTTTATTACTGTGTCTTCATGAAACATTTATGTTTACGGCTATTACTTTAAAGTTGAGCAATAACAAATGTTGAACTTTAAAATAATGCCCCTCTTTACTGACTTTTGCTGGGTAGTACCAAATGGAACTTGGTTTAAAGGACGTGCATATAAGAAAAGTAATATTAAGTATTGTGGAACGATCTTCCGTCATCCCTTGTCAAGTTTGGTTGCGAGACAAACCGGTTTCGGCTAATATGCGCCATCTTCAGTGTCTTTTTTCGTTCATCATATTCCTACCCTGTCGGAAAAACAAGCAACCAAAAAGTATTTAATATTAAGTACTTGGCATTTGTAGGTGAATGGGGACATTTTCAACTTCTGCATAATTAAGTTTCAAAAACTTGGAATTTCATAAAATAATGCCGCATTTATTTTCAGTATGTTAAGTGCTCTGCCGGCTGAGGATTATTTTAGTAAAGCGCGGCCAAAGAACGAACATTTTTACCCCAGCCGGTTAGAGGGCTTAAAATATACCCGTGGTAAGCAATGCCTGTCGTAAGAGGCGACTAAAATTCACCGGCCTAGAAGGCTGATAATGACCAAAAAAATCGTTCGCACGAAAGTCGGGCTAGTTTCAGAAGGGACAAGTACTCGAGCATACCAGATTTATCCGCCAAAGGACTTTCACTTCCCCTACACTCGCCAAAACCTTCGGAGAGTCTCTTGGTGGCTACAACAACAACAACGAACATTTTTGAACTATTGCTGAAGTGCTGCCTTTTAAAAACTTATCGCCGAACTATTAATTTTTGAACTATCCCTGGACTGTCCAATGGAAAGTAGTGTACATATAGAAGGTAGTAATTTAGAACGCGTTCCAAAGTACTGCAGATGGGAATAATTGATACATCGCCGTTATAAAAATTACATTTGAAACCATTGGGATAGAATGGTAACCAACTCTGTCTATTTTCGAACTAGTTCTGCACTAGCCTGGAACTTTCACTGCAGCGTATTTGCTGCAGCGTATGTATATATGGATGAAGGTACGTATGTAGTTATGTAAGCTTGTAATTGCTAAAAATTTTGTAAACTCAGCTAACAAGCGACAATTCAGGCTGCGAAAACTAAAAAGTCTTTTATAAGACAAATATCATAAAAGTTGTAAGCTACACTTTTGTTGTTGTTATTATTATAATTCTTAATAGTGCAATCGTTTTGTTGCTCTTAGGGCAAACCTACGCATCATAAGTTGTGAGAAGTGCAGCCGCGGTAGCACTCCTTAGTCGAATACAGTTCTGGTTCGCTTATGCAGATTCGACTCCCAGAGCCCTAGCGAGGATGAGGCAACCGAGGCATTTGTCTCGGGCGCCAATAGAGTAGGGGCGCTGAATTTCGGTAATATTAAACAAAATTTCGCAGAAGTATTTTGAAAAAATATAATGAAACAATAGGCATTCGTTTGCCAGGAACCCACAAGGTTCTCACTTGATCATCAGATTTGTAAAATTTTTTCAAAAGTAATATCTATATGGGCGCCCTTTATTTTTAATGTAGTGATATTGAGTGAATATTTAAATTAGAATGCTTATGATAGTCGATTAATTCATATATTTATTTGAAAGTTGTGATTACCGATAAAACGCGCTCATGCGTGCATGTACAAAAAAAAAAGGTACGTACATTTGCAAAAACTGGCAAAGAAATGTAATAAGAGCAAGAAATCTCGATAAATAGAACATTTCTTATAACATTCCTCTTCTTGATTGGCGCTTAACCGTCTAGACGATCCTGGCCGAGTCCAACAGAGCGCGCCAATTGCTTCTGTTTCGTGCAGCATGGCGCCACTTGGGAACACCTAGGGAGGCAGCATCGCTGTCCACCTGATTTTCCCAACGCAGTGGAGGTCTCCCTTTTCTTTTGCGTTCAGCGGGTTTCGATAGAAATGCTTTCTTGGCCGGAGCGCCTTCGTCCATTCTCACGACATGACCTGCCCAACGCAGCCGCTGGATCTTTATTCGCTGAACAATGTCGATGTCTGTGTAAAGCTCGTACAGCTCATCGTTAAATCTCCGTCGATACTCGCCCACGCCAACGCGCAAAGGTCCATAAATCTTACGAAGAACTTTTCTCTCGAATACTCCAAGTGCCATCTCATCTGATTTTGAAATTGTCCATGCTTCTGCGCCGTACATGAGGACTGGAACGATGAGCGTCCTGTAGAGTGTGATTTTTGTTTGTCGAGAGAGGACTTTACTTTTCAGTTGCCTACTTAGTCCGAAGTAGCATTTATTGGCAAGCATGATTCTTCGTTGGATCTCCGTGCTGACATCATTCTTGGTGTTAATGCTGGTTCCCAGATAGACGAAGTCCTTAACAGTTTCGAATTTGTAGCTATCAACATTGACGTGGCTGCCAAGGCGTGCTGTTTCTTTGTGTGATGACAGGAGGTACTTCGTCTTGTCCTCGTTGACCGCCAAACCCATTTTCTTAGCCTCTTTATCCAGCTTGGAGAAGGCAGAACATACGGCGCGCGTGTTAGTGCCAATGATGTCGATGTCATCGGCGTACGCCAGCAGTTGCACACTCTTGTGATATAAGATGCTTCCTGTATGGTTAAGTTCTGCAGCTCGTATTATCTTTTCCAGCATCAAATTGAAGAAGTCGCACGAAAGAGAGTCACCTTGTCTGAAACCTCGTTTGGTCTCGAACGGCTCGGAGAGGTCCTTCCCAATTCTGACGGAGCTGGTGGTGTTAGTCAACGTCATTTGGCATAGCCGTATAAGTTTAGCAGGGAAACCAAATTCAGACATTGCGGCATACAGGCAATTCCTATTCGTGCTATCAAAAGCGGCTTTAAAATCGACAAAGAGATGGTGTGTGTCGGTTCCTTTTTCATGGGTTTTTTCCAGTATTTTTCGTATTGTGAAGATCTGGTCGATGGTAGATTTACAGTCTGAAGCCACACTGATAAGGTCCAATCAGATTGTTGACGATAGGCTTCAGTCTTTCGCACAATACACTTGCTAAGACCTTATATGCGATATTCAGGAGGCTTATCCCACGATAATTGGCGCGTACTGTGGAGTCTCCTTTTTTGTGGATTGGGCAGAGCACACTTAAGTTCCAATCGTCGGGCATGCGCTCGTCCGACCATATTCTGCATAGGAGTTGATGCATGCTCCTTATCAACTCTTCGCCACCATGTTTGAATAGCTCGGCTGGCAAGCCGTCAGCGCCCGGGGCCTTGTTATTCTTAAGCCTAGATACAGCTATTCGCACTTCGTCGTAATATTAGGGAGTCGACTGTATATGCATATAGCGGCGACACCTGTTTGTCAACAACCAGCTACTTACGTCCGAATAATTACATCGCTGATTGGTCGATTGCGCAACCCTTTCACGTCGCTACGAATGTAACCAGTGTTTAAAAAACTGCACGCATTTTCTGTGAATTTTATATGAGCTATTGGCCAGTTTATAATTAAGAATAATTGAAAAATTTTTTTTGGTAGAAGTTATGAATCCACATCGGAGACCACCACATCCCCTCATCAGACTTCTTCCAGCGGCCTCAACCGAGAATCGAACTTAGGTCGTTTCGATTGGTAGTCCAATGTCTATCCCATTGAGCTACCACCGCCGTCAGATTTCAGTATCTTGCTTTTGATTATGATTTTGCTTCTAAACATCTCAGCAGTCGCAGCGAAATCAAGTGAAAAAACTGAGCAGCGACAAATTACTGGAAATATAAAAAGATAATGGATGTGGCCAATGATTTCCGATTTTTGTCTGGCGAGTCTTTGAAAAATATGAGTAGCACGGAAGTGAAAAAAGCAGCGATGGACTTGGCAATCAAATACGAAAAAGACATCAATGGCGCAGAATTTATTGAGGAAATTTCAGATTTCAAGCACGCAGCTTTGTCAATCATCCCTGATCGTCTCGAATCCACGAATGTTATAGAACTACTCCAAATGATTCAAGATTATGGTTTAAAAGCATCATACCCAAACGCTGAAACTGTTTTCAGAATTTTTTCGACGATTCCTGTTACAATCGCTACGTGTGAACGTAGCTTTAGCAAACTCAAACTCGTTAAGAATTATTTGAGATCAACAATAGGACAAGAAAGATTGTCGAACTTGGCTATTTTATCGATAGAAAACGAAATTGCCAGTAAAATTGATTTCGACGATATTATTGACGAATATGCTTCTATTAAGTCAAGAAAAATTTTCTTGCAAATGTTAGAAGAACATTTTTTTAACACAGTATTGTATGATGAATACTACAGTATTAATAAATATATATATATACATGAATAATTTGTTCAAAAAAAAAAATTGCCATTTATTTTTATATAGTACAAGTTTTGTTATCCTGCATTTTGAACAGGGGGCGGGGGTATAACAAGCTTGCCTCGGGCGCCAAGAAAGCTCGCTACGGCACTGTCGACTGCCATTGGAGCAGTTGTTGTTGTCATCATAGTCCCTCCACAAAAAATAGCATTTAAAAAGTTATTGCTCATATTCCAGTCTTTTTCGACCCATCTGCACGTTTAAAATAATTATTTTCTGATCATAAAAGAGTCTCGTGTCGATAGATTCTTCTTGGGCAGTCATTTTCAAGCCTTATTTAAATTGTATTTTAATGATTTGCGAGTCCTTTCCGATTGTATATTTTAAGAATATTTCAATCGTTTTGGAATCTTTTGTGGATAATTTTTCTAACCTTTTTCTGATCATTTTCGAGTCTTTTTCGAATATTTTTTTTTTTGGTAATTTTTCTATGGTTTTTCTGATAATTTTTGAGTCTATTTCGTATAATTTTTGGGTCATTTTTCAGTAATTTTCATATCATTTTTGGGTCACTTTCGGGTATTTTTCTAATCGCGGAATTGATTAATCAGTTTTTGATCATCAGAGGCGATCGTTTTCATAAAATAATTTTCCAAATGCTATGTGGGGTGGTTTTTTTTTTTATTGTTTTTGTCATTGTTATTGTTTTTGTTATTATTTTTATTTTTGTTCTTGTTTTTATTGCTTCTTGTCGATGCATTAAACGAATAGCGTTGAAAACACGATTTAATTGGATTGTAAGTACTACACAAATTTTTATTCAATTTCCAAAATGTTACTCATACGCCCAGGCGCCCAGCAATAAAATCAGCCTACACCTACATACATACTTACATACATAATCCCCTAATAAACCAAAATAACGTATTTACATAAGTGAATCAAAAACTTACAAGTATGCAATTTGAATATGTAAAACATGCTAAAATATGTTATACATATGTACATATACATACATATATACTTACATCCCTGCAGTAAAAATCCGCAATGAATCCTTAATGAATCACTGATGCAATTCACCTATGACGAGGAGGCATCAGTGAATACTTTCATATAAAGACTGATGAATTTTTCATATAAATGGTTTGCTTTCCTCAGAAAAAAAAAACAAGAACAAATAAAAATATACTGAGTTATGATGACAGTGATGAATATTCAACAAAGAATCATCACTGATCCTTCAGCAGTGAAACAAATTTACTGCAGGGATGTTCTACATAGAATGTATTAAATTTATGTACGTGTAAGCAAGAAAAAAATATTGAATACCTACAAAAGCACATTAAAATCAAATTCAATTCTGCAAATTCAAATACATATAAAAACTGAAAAGAAATTGTGTCGTTGCGTTGTGTTGTGGGATTTTGTTGTTACACAACAATTGAATACAAAATAAGCAGAGCGAAAACCCCTTTCGTACGTGCTCCTATGCTAAAACACGTATGTATGTAAAAATACATGCACAACCAAACATACATACATCCATGAAAATGTGGATAGTAACATCGTTAAATAAGAAAATGCTCGAGATTTTCGAATGGGAATATACAAGACAAGACAGGACAAGCAAAGGCAAGCGGAGATGCAAGCAGCATTTGAAGTTTGCATTTTATGAGGGGGAGCACAAAGAGGACAAGAGACCAAGGAGCAGCAAACACCAAGCAGACCAAGGAGGGACCAAAGAGAACAACAACAGCAGCAGCAGATAGTGGCCTTTTCATCTGCATATATGTACCACTTGCTAGCAAACCAACTATTTACTTATTTGTTGTTAGGTTTGGTTGGTTTGTTTTGTTTAGTTGGTCGGTTGGTGGTACCCGTGAAGGGTGAACGGCGAACGATGAACAGTGAACAATGCTTAAGGTAGCTGTACGAGCTGTTATGTATATTGTTGTTGTTGCCGCTGCTGTTCTAGTGCATGAATGCAATTGTATTTTTGAATTTTCTTGTTTTTACTTGCTTTTCTGCAACTTTTAACTCAACTCAAGGCAACTCAACTCCCCGATTACATTCACAGTCCAGCCCAAACAAATCAAAAGCAAATCCAATACAATTCCCTTATGTCAATGCGTTGCACATAAGCACAGACACAGTCACAAAATAGACCAACAACAACAACAGAAGCAACATCAACACCAACAACAATAACAACAACAGCAAAAACACAAACAACAACAGCAACAACAACGACAACAACTTGAAATCATCGAAATCTTTGGTTTGCATTTTTATCTACTACAATTGCTTCACATGAATATGCATGTATGTATGTTGTACAGGTGTGTGCATTTAAGTGCATGTAGGTACCTGTTTATATGCTCATGCTCAAATATGTGAATTTTTCGAGCGAAGCAATTCATGCTGAGTATTTTCTTGCAATATAAAAAGATAACTATATGGAAATTGCATATGTACGTGTAACTAAAAGGAAAAAAACTGAAAAAATAAAATCAAATAAAAAAAGATAAATCAATTTCATTTACTAGATACTTGTGTATGTACCAGTGGCGGGCGTTTCATACAAGCCGAAAATTCCGGCTTTCAGAAAGTGAGAAAGTAAATGCAAATACACGAGAAAATTTTACTTTGACAAAACCGATTTCTGCTGTACCGATTTCGAATATTTGTATACCGTTCGATTGGTATTTTGATTCCCTTTAATTTGCTATACATTTTGTGTACGAAAAGTAAGGGGGGTAAAAGGGCGGTTGACCCCCGCATGGGGAGTGTTACTTTTCATATATAAAATGTATATCAAATTAAAGGGAAACATTTGTTTTTAGGGTGATTCTAATTTCTGAAAAATTCTAATTCCTGGACGTTTTTTTTATTTCAATAAAACCTTAAAATTTAAGTCAATTTGCATTGAAAAACTACAATGAAATTTTGTCTTATTCAATTTTATTCATAAAACCGAGAAAACATAACGCTAGCTTAGAGTGCAAACTGTGTAAGTCCATTTTTATGAAAAAGTGTATTTTTATGTAGAACGCTAGAAAACTCAAATACGCACCGCGCTAAACAAGTCTGAGACTCTTATCATATTTCTACTCGATGTTATTCAGGGATACGCAAATTGTGTAAGTCCAAAAAGCTAAGAAAATTGTGTAAGTCCAAAATATTTACATGAACAGAAATTTTTTTTTTCATTTTGGAATTTTTTTATTTTTTGTTTTTGGTCTCTCCTACAAAGTTTGAAAAAAGGACTTACACAATTTGCACACTAAGCTAGCGATAATGTATCAATCCAATATACATATATGTATTTATGCGCTAAGTCAAAAAAAGTTCCAAAAAACAAAAAGTCCAATAATCGAATTCAAAGAAAAACTAACAAAAACTATTCAGATAGCGACGAAAATCCAACGACTACCGTGCGTAATATGAATAGATTGGGGATTCTCTTTTTTATATCTATTTTGCAACAAAAAAATAAAATACGCTCTGAAATTCTAATTACTAAGAGTTCTAATTTGTGAGCTTCTACTGTACCTATCGACTGTATATTCGAAACCGGTTAAGTGGTTTTTAAATAATTGCAATTTAAATATAGCATTATATAAACTTTGACCTTTAATAACTTTTGTTGTTGTTGTTTCCAAAAACAAAATCACTTTAATACTCAGCTTAGCTATGTTCATCAATCCTCATACTTCGTTTTTTGATTTTATAACTTTCAAAATTTCATATTTGTACCAGATCGTGCTTATTGCTTTCAACTTTGCGGGGCTGGAGGCAGTTCAAAACGTCATCCTATCGCCATAAAATTTAGTGGGGTTCACTAACTCGTAGAAAGGCTGGTACGTCCAAAAAAAAAAAACAAAAAAAATCTCCATATCGCCCGTTTTATGCAATAGGGATTTAACTCGAAATTTTCGATTTCTGGGATTTTGCCATATATTTCAATAACTGGGTCGTGCCTTTGAGTCTAGTCTTATAAAATACTCAAAAGGATAAAAATGGCGGAAATAATGGTGATTTTGTAGTTAGCTGTAGAAGGAAACTATTTGAAATTATAAAAGTTTATTTGCGTTTTCCCAAAAAAAATTTTTTTAGAGTTAAATCCCTATTGCATAAAACGTGCGATATGTTTCCACTAAACCTTAATAGACACACTCAGGGAAAAACAGCATTTTAAAATCAAAAATAAAATTTTTGTTTTCATAATGCACGTTTTATACCAAACCTTTTTTATTTTAACAACGAACATTTTTAAACTAAAAATGAAATTTTTGAATTAAAAAGAAACATACTTAAATTAAAAATGAAAATGAATGTTGATTCAACAACTCGCTCTTTGTTCAAAATTTTTTGTGAGAAATCCGACAAAAACAATAATGAGAATCGATTTTTTTTAAATTTTGTTTTTACAAGGATTCATATAATTCATAGATTCTTTTTTAGGAAAAGGGAAGTATAAATAGGTTATTACAATTCAATATAATTTTTAATGTTCCACTATGTGATAGCGTTGGATTGAATTTCAGGTTGATATCATGATTCGAATCCGGAGGAGAATATAAAATAAAGAAGAAAAAGGAGAATAAGGAGAATAAGAAAAAAAGATATCAAACAGTTAAGGCGAAGTAGAATAGAAGAGGAGAACAAGCGGAGGCTATATTTTTGTAGCTGTGACTCGGATTGAGAGAAGATGAAGAGAATGCCGTTGGATACAATTCCGAATCCGGAAGAGAAAATGATATAGAGAATACTGCAGGGTTTTTTCTCATAGTGCTGATTTAAAAATTTTACAATGAACATTTTTAAAATAAAAATGTTGGTATTTACATCACTTTTAAATACGTTTTTGCCCATTTTAAGCACGTTTTCATATGTTTTTATAATTTTTTTCCCCTGAGTGTAGGCTTGCCCAGCCAATTAATGTTAGCGCCGCCACTGGTATGCACATATGTATCTATGTAGGTATAGAATATTTTGGGCTATACATACGGTTGCTTACTTTTGCGTAGATTTTCTTTTTGTTATTTTAAATTTTTTTATAGCAACAAAAACCTAAAATTCTGCAGAAATTGCTATGAAATCTTGGAGAACATTTCGGTTTGAATTAAATAATCAATATTTTTTTTTGTGTTTGAATGTATCTTGTGCATTTTTAATAGCAGAAAATATGTTCTCCTTTCGCTCTTAATACAGCCAATAAAACAGCATGTAATAAAATACTATAAATGTAGCCACAAGTTGCACTAATAAAAGGCAGTAAGTAGTTCATACAGAGAAATGGATAATTACATGCCTATATGTTAATATATACATATCGTCGCTGCGCCAACAAAAAGAGCTATACGTTTTTCAGCAACTTTTCAGGAGAGCAAAAAAACCATTTTCTGGTGATCCTAGAGAATATTTTTTCTAGTTTGAATTGTTAACTAATGATACTACACATATGTAATAGACTTGTGCAATTTTTTTTTTAATTTTTTTTGACCAACCACTTCGCATGAAGCATTTGCGCCGTTTTACAGCACATAGCTCTTTTTACAAATTGTTTAAATTTGCTAGTGGGGGTAAGAAATCATGAAATATGTGTATACAATTCTTCGTTAGGGTCGGGTCCGATGCAATTAGCGATAACTTGGAAATGCATTATTTAATTGACCAGTGCCCTTCCTATTTTGAAAATTGGTCACATACGCTTTTTTTAAATAATTTTTTTACACAAAAATAACCTGAAATCAAAAAACAATTATACGAAAATAGATGTATAACTGATTTTACAGAGCATTTCTACTACTGAGAGCATATAGCTGTGTTTGATAACTTCTAACCAAAGAAGGATATCAGAAAACGGAAAATGCAGAAATGTGGCTAGCGGATAGCGCTAAATAAATATGTAAAAAAAAAAAATCGAAAAAAAACATATAACTGAATTTGTTGGTGCAGCGACGATATGTTTATATGCACATAAATCTTCAATAAAAGTGGCAAACAAAATAAGCCGCAGCTCTGTGCACTCGCTGCTCACTACTCGCCGCTGCTCAACTCGTAATCGCTACTCGTTATATGGCAATATGTATGTACATATGTATGTAGAAGAACGGGCAGATACGGATAGGTGACATACTTACATACACATGCATGCCACAACATGTAAAGGGGCATGATTAATAGCAATAAGGATTTATTTGGTTTGACAAATTACATTTACCAGAGACATGCGCTCATTAGCTTTTATGAATGAAAACATGGCCTTTTAGCGCGATATGAAAAATTAAGCAAACAAAAACTACATACAATAAAGGAAAAAAAAAAACAAAAAAAAAGGAAAACAAAAAAATAAAAAAACAACAGAAAAAATACAAAAAAGTAAAAACAAAAAGTGCAAAAAAAGTAAAAACAAAAACACAAAACAAAATCCCACCCACGACAAGTGAAATTACTCGTACTCACTCGTACAAAATAAAATTATGCATACAAAAAAAAAAATTGATATGGAGTGACATATGTTAAAATAATGAGTAAAATTGATAAACAAAAAAGTGAAAACAAAAAATTAATGGAATAAGTGAAATTAAGCAGATAAGATAATCTAAATTTAAGTGAAATCGTACAAGATAGGCGTATATGGACAGAACAAATCGGGTAAATAAAGAAGGTCATACACTATGAAGCAATTCATCAATTTTAGGGACTTGCGACGATACTTTCATTAAGGTAGACCTAAAATATTTATACAGCTCTAGCTATGACATTTTTGGACTAAAACACTGTGGTTGTTTTGCGCTTAAAATCTTACAAAAATGAAAATCTAACAACTCCAAAGCTCGAACTTTCTACTACTCAGTTCTCTGAAAAGGTATTCGGTATTTAAAAAAAATCGGTTTTTGTACTCGGCAATATTTGGTATTACAGAAACCCTTTCTTTGAAAAAATAAGTAAACTCATTTAATCGACAAATTAGTTACATAGATACCAAAGAAACGGTTTTTGTATTTTAGTGTACAGAACCGGTTCTTTGGAAAATTTCGGTTTTTTGAAAAGTGAATACTCAGTTTAACGACAAAGCGTTTTCAAAATTGCCAAAGAACCGGTTGTTGCACTTGGGTGCCAGAAATCCGGTTCTTTGGAAAAATTGGTAATTTTATTTTAACAAAAAAACATGACAGAAAGTGTCAAAAAACCGGTTTTTGTACTTACTAATTAACAAAATACTTCAAACAGTGTCAAAGAACCGATTTCTGTACTTTAGTTTAAAAAACAGTTAATTGGAAAAAAAATTGTAAACTCGGGTGCAAAGAACCGATTTTTTACTATGGTAGAAAATCAGATTCATTGAAAATTTTAATATACTAATTTTATTGGTAAAACATTTTTAAATTGTAAAAAACCGGGTCTTGTGCTTTAGCGTAAAAAACACTGGTTATTTTAATAAATTGTTAACCTCATTTAATCGAACAAAATACATTTAAAAGTTTGAAGCAACCGGTTTAGGTACGTAGGTATAAAAAATCGGTTATTTGAAAAGATAAGTATTCATTTAATCAAAAAAATATTTTTAGATAATCGGTCATATTAATAAAAGCCAAGCATTTGCTTTTACTTAAGATTTGAGACCTTTTACTAAAATTTTGATATTTGGTTCATACAAATTAATGTCCAATTTTTAAAATCTTGAGTAAAAGCATTTGCTTGGTTTTTATTAATACGGCCCAATATTTTCTTGAAAAAATAAGTAAACTGATTTTGTCGACAAGCCAAACAAGCGGTTCTTGTACTTTTACGTAAAAAACCGGTTCTTTAAAAAAGAGGAAGGACCGATATTTAATTTTGGTGTAAAAATTCGGTTCTTTCAAATAATTAATAAACGAATTTTATCAAGAAAACTTTTTTAAAAGTACGAAATAACCGGTTTTTATACTTAATCAACTATCAAGAAGCGGCTTTGTACATATGTAAGCGTAAAAAACGCTTATTTTTAAATTTTAGTAAACTCATCTAATCGATAAAATATTTTTATAAAGCTAAGAATCGATTTTTGCGCTTTAGTGTAAAAAATTCGGTTCTTTGAAAACCTTAGTAAACTCATTTTATGAAAAAAAAAAAAAAAACATTTTCAAAAGTGACAAAGAACCAGAAAACTTTACACAACAAAACATTTTTTCAAGAATTTGAGAACCGGTTTTTGTATGTGACTCTTTATATAAAAAAAACGGTTTTTCGAAAAAAAATTATTAGTCTTGACATCATTTTTTAATCAATTAATTTTTCGTGCTAACTAACCAACATAAATAACAAATTTGTCGCGCCAAAACTTGCCCCCCCCTACATCTTTCAACACGGTATGCACATTATCATAAAATATTTATGTATGTATGTACACATGTATCTCATAAATGTACTTTTATTTTACAGCTATTTGATAACTGCAATTTAATTGTTGTGCATGTTCAAGTTTACGTTGATAAAATACGATTTTTGCAGACATGCCACACGACAGGCAGCACGATTATGCTTATAAAAGCGCGCATACAAATAAACAAACAAACAAACATACATACATACATATCAAATACATTAATAAAAATGACAAATGAAGTTGTCTGAAGTGTACATACGGGCATGCATTTGTCCAAAGATATAAAATTCATTTCGCCATATGCTTTGTTGCCAATTTGCAGGCCTTCCCAGCCACCCACCGTTCGCCAACCAAAAAAAAGCCATTCGTTGCTATTTAAGCATAAAATGTGGATGTTGTTAATACGTATATGTACATATGTATAAAAGGATGTGTGTGACGTATTGTATATAGTAAACATATGTGGCGCTGTCACAGCATATTAACCCATGTAAACCACAAACTTATCCGACCACATCATCAAAAATGGAATACGAACGAACGTACGAGGGAAATGGTGTAATTTTTGAATGATGGCACTCATTTCTCATCCCCACTCATTCATCATTCGTTACCACTAGTCATTTTCCCCTATTTCCTCACACTTATTTCATATACGCGGATGTACGTATGTGTGTTCACAGAGATACCCATTTATGATGAATTTATGTAGTATAATTAATACCAGCAATCACCGCCGCAATTGCGCTTTTTAACCAATTCAAAATGCCCCCCCCCCCTCTTTGGTGCTCCTGTGATTAAAACTCGCTTGCTAATGCGGCGCACAGTGGGGCAGCTTCTATACATTCAGCGGAAAAAAATAGAAGGAGTTGTCGTAGGGCTTTGAAATTTTGCACACAAGTTATATATGAGCTAGTTAAGAAAATCTCCAAAAATGGTTGAAATCCGTCAACTCCTCCCTTGGACCTATAGTAAAAAATTTAAAAAAAAATTTAAATACAAATTTTAATTTCAGCTCAAAAAAGTAAGATATCTTTACGAAACTTTGCATATCAGTTACCCTCATAAAGGGCATTGACGGTACAAAAAATAATTGAAATCGGCCACTCCCTAGGGGACCTCCCTTGGACCTATAGTAAAAAATAAAAATAATTTTAAATTCATACCTGTACTTAATTGTGAATAAAAGCGAAACGCGTTCATCGCTTTTCATGGTTTATGTATCATTTTGTTAACAGGTTATGCGACTTTACGTGAAAATAATAGGACTTTGAACTTTTATACCGTTTTCGATTTTTTATGAATTAAAAAAAAATTTATTTTTAGGCAAAAAATATTTTTTTTTTCTCCATACATTTATTTATAACTGCGAAACTGTTGCCTATATAGCGAAACGTTATATAAACAGATGAAAGTACTTGTAATTCTTGATTTTTCTAAATTTGTTTCAACAAAATCCGACTAGTGATTCTTGAGTTATGTTAAACAAAAGAGCCTTATCAGAATTGAGTCGCGAATCAATTAGCTGAAAAATGTTGTACTGTATAATACAATAAATTGAGAGGGGGCACCTGGTGGCACTTGAAATTGATTAAAAATGTAAAAAAAAAAAATTTTAGTAGACTGAAATATCCTACTTTAAATAAAAAATAAAAAGGAAAACGTTAGCTCACATAATAAAAGATTATTCGTTTTGAAATTCTTAGGTTTAAATTAAGTTGGTTCGGTAAAACATACAAGTACTGAGTTTGAGACGGCTATAAAAAAAAAACTAGCAGTCAGATCGGAGTAATTCTTTTTGATTTGGTTGTACCATTTAGTCTAAAGTTCCAAAATATCACTGCATATTGCATGAAGAGTATGTTGACAATTTGACTTTTTTCCGCGAAATCCCCAGTGTGCGGCGGATCGCCAGTACAGTGAAGTTTCAGTTGTTGTTGTTGTTATTGTTGTTGTTGTTGTTGTTAAACGATTTGACAGCCAAATGACATGTCATGTTACCTTTTAACTGATTGCCGTTCGTAAATATGTTTGTATGTGTGTGTGTGTGTAGATTCGCTGTCAGCGCAATTAAATGTGCATTATATGACGGCAATAAAGTCAAATTTTAATTAATTTTTGGGTTGTATAAATTATGAAGTTTAGCTTTGATGTTGGCATTTTTGGTTTTATGAGCCTGAATATGTTAAACAAGCTTACTAATTTATTTATTATGGACAAATTTTATGCATATCTAGTATGCGCATATTTATGTAGTAAAAGTTGACTAAATTTATTGAACATTAGTGAATGAAGTTTATGATAAAGGCAGAGCAACAAATACGAGAATTTACGGTTTATAAGGACATGTTTGAGCGACATCTAGCGAGAATTACACTGTGTAGCAATTTCAGGATAATTATCTGTGATTTTTATATACATAGATCAGTGTTTGATTTCCCTATGCACGCGTGCGGGAGCTTTTTATAGCTTTCACACCGACAGCCTCACACCGACGAGTCAAAGCACTTCGTTCACGCACAGAAATTTTGCAAATTTCTATTCAGTCAGCATTGAGCTGTTGAGCTAGCAGGTTGTGTTGCTCGAGCAGTCTCTGAATGCTTGTAAATGATTGTGTTGGGGGTGGTTTTTTATTTGGATTTTTTTACGTAATATTTTTATTGGGAATCATGATTTTGCATTTCGCCTCATATTCTTTTATTTTTGTTTACTTGTGGTTTTTGTGAAGTTAATAATAAAAATATTATCCATTTGTAATTTAAATATTTTAGTTTTCGACAATGATTGAGTTTCTTTTGGGTGTAGCCAAGAGCTTTTGTGCTTTTAACACATGCACAAAATTTGAAAGTATTAGTGTGATAATCCATAGATAGATAGCTAGGCGGCTATAAAGGCGATACTGTCGCATAGAACCTCAACCAGGTGTGTAGAGGACTGCAAGGAGGCTTTAGGGGTAATATACAGAGAGATTATTGTCCATTTCTACTACAGGTAAGATGATGTCAGCATGTTTGCTTGCCCTTGTGTCGCACCGTTGCTATAGATGTCATACAGATCCTATTGAGGGCTTCTCCTCTTCATCTGATTGTTATCCAAAGAGCGATAGCCTTCAGGTTGAGAAGGGAGCTAAGTATGCCGTTGTTGCGAGACGAATGGATAACTGATGATGATGTGGTTAGAGGGTATTCGGATTGTAAAAAGTTCTTGAATCTTTGTGTTGAGTGTAAATGTGTTGTGTGAATGCCCGATGTACTCGAACATTAGGTAACTTGCGGGTTGGGGAATTAGTTGGAATAATGGACGGTATGATGTGAGTGGTGTGCTATTCACTATTCAGAGTACCGTACTTCTAAGTGCCGTTTGGAGCCGGCATAAAACTGTAGGTCCACCCAATTAGTAGAAAAAATAAAAAAAAGGAGCCCACCTCGAATTGGGAGAGAAGCTCGGCCATAAAACTCGTCAGAGTTATAATAGCGCCATTGTATTATTATTATTATTATTAAGTGGGTTTGGACGAGAGGTCTTTAGTCGACAAAGTCACTTGTTGAGTTGAATTGACGAATGTTGGGGGCTGTGATTAATTGAGGGCTTGTGTGGGGGAATGAATTGGAACGATGAGACTGCGGGGCTTTTAACCCCTGGTTACCAGTCCAGAGCAGTATGGATGCTCAGTAACTGGTAGTAGTCATTTGGCTACGAGGTCTGACCGGAGACTTTAATCTGTTACCACGGGAAACAGAGGCCGTTGGCCACAAGGGGAGAGTCGTATTTAGTGATCTCGAATCGATATGCAAAATAGGGATAAAGAAGTACTTGGTATTTGCTAAAGGAATTGGTTTTTTCTTCAGTCTGAGTCCAGGCTTTTAATGTAGGTGAGGTGCCCATGTTCAAGAACTTTTCTGCAAGACAGCCGCAGTCATGGTTCGAGGTGCCTGGCGGAAGGCATAAAACGCATTTATCTTGCCGTGATGGAGGATAAACAGGATAAATAAAAACAACGTTGTACAACATATCGAAAAGGCCCTTCACTACAAAAAGTGCGATAGGTGTCTTTCTTGATATTTCGGTTGCCTTTGGTAACGTCTCTGCTGCGGCGCTGTTTGGAGGCGCTCGAATGGATCGGAATACCGCCAATCATTCAGCGCTGCATCGAGGACCTTTGGAGTTGTTGGACCGTGACAAGTGGATGGGCCTTTCGCTGATGTCAAGGAGGGCACATAAGGCCACCCCGCAAGGGGGAGTACTCTCACCGCTTTTGTGGAATCTAATGGTCAACAAAATTCTCTTCAGAAAATGCACAAAATTCTCTTCAGGAAATACACAAAATACTAAACCTTGCGAAGACTTGCATTCCAAGTTTAGTATAACGCCCCCAATACGATGTTGGGAACACTAAGGGCCATATGTGGTCTATGTGAGGGATCACTGTATGCTGGCCAACCTAACTTAACTTACCTTACGATTTCTTTCAACTTCTCTAGACCTTGGCTTTAGTCGAAAATTGAGCAAAACCTTATAAAGGCACAATTAACATCAAGCGAACCAAACATATGCGGTACACATACATAAACCACCCTGCAGGGAACTCAATAACTAGTGAGCAAAATTTCTAGTTCCGAACTAGCGAAAAGGTGTCAAAATTGAACTAGATTATTTGTAGTTAGACACTCCCCAGTTCAGGAGGAGTGAATTGAGTGACCAATATAAATAGACACACTTTGATTTGTAAGCAATTTCAAAGTGACAAAAATTCTATGAAAATTTTTCATTCGTTCAATTGCCGTTGGCTTTGTATATTTCTGCAATTCTCAGATGTTTAGTGAAGCGTTTAATATAAAGAGGTTTCTATATGCATCTTAACTTGTATGAATTGAAATCGTCGTACCATACGAAAACTAACATCATATTTTTTTGTGGCTGACGAAAAGTAAAAAGTCCGACTTTTGGCCGACGAAAAGTAACAAAATCGAGTTTTGGCTGACGAAAAGTAACAAGTTAAACTTTTGGCTGACGAAAACTATCAATTTCGTTTAAACAACAACAATTTTAATGTAAAAACAGTATATAATTACTGTTACTTTTCGTCAGCCAAAAGTGAAATATGTTACTTTTCGTACAGAATTTTTTTTTTTTTGATGGCTTTCGCCAGAAGTTTTAACCCTCGAGTACTCGCGCCTCGTAAAGTAACACGGATTCTCGCGCATGAGCATTTTGCTCACTCCCTTTTGTAATGTAATTTTTTAATGCATTTCCATTGTTAATCGTTTCCTTTTTTGTTGCAGAAATATTATCAAATAATTGTTTCTGAAATAGCATATTTATTTAAGGAATTCAACTTTTAAAATTTTATTAAATCAATCGAATAAAACATAAATTAGTTATTTGACATTTCACATATAGTACATTAACAAAAATATTTATTGTAAAAAAAATAAATAAATAAAATATAAAAATCAGTCTTCGTTATGATCAACATTAATGCTGCCTTCGAAGCAAAATGAGCATGTATACGTTACATGCTCCGTGCAAAGTAATTTTGCACATAAAGTGCACCCTTTTTTTGTACGCCTGTTCTTACTTCTGGGGAATAACTCGCAAAAGCCATCTCTTTTGTGCTGGGTTTCGGGCTCCATAGCTGGTGCAATGCGCTTCATAGTATCCCTTAAATCTTGAGGTATAGTTTTCATGGCCAGTCGATTGGAAATATGAGGCTTTATTAGCTCGAGAGCAACTTCTTTGAGAAACATCCTCCTCTGAGTCAAATTTCCTGTATTTGACTTATAAATAATTTGCGAATTTATTCCAGCGATGTCAATGAGAGAAAAAAAGAGGCGCATTGGCCACCTGCAAGTAATCCTGGAAACTGAATATGTGCCTTTCATCTGATCAACAGTATCTACACCTCCTTTCGTCTGATTGTAAAAGGTTATTACTTCGGGTTTGTTATCAGATGTATTATCGTTAAATTGGCCATCGGCATGAAGAGAGGACAACATTAGTACAACTTTTTTCGTTTTTTTCTCTGGTACGTAAGAAAAAGAAGCTTGTTTTCAGCAAATGCAACCATTGTATGCGGTTGTGACCTTCCTTTCGTTGAAATAAATTGAGGTGGAATTTCTCTTTTATTTTTTCTTATGGTTCCAACAACGGTCGTTCTATGTTGTTTGTAAAGTTCATCTGCTAACGGTATCGAAGTAAAGTAATTGTCCATGGTAATATTTCTTCCAGTATTTAAAATTGGGGCAGCGATTCTCTTCACTATATTCGCAGCTGAATTATCCAGCTGATAAGGACCGGCCGGCTGTTTGCCACAATAAACTTCAATTTTGCAAGTGTAAAATGTTCTTGAGTCAACTAATGCGTTGATTTTTATGCCATATTTGGCCGGTTTGTTAGGGATATATACTCTGAATTTACAGCGTCCTCTAAAAGATTCAAGCATTTCATCAACAGTACAGTACTCACCAGGAATGTAACAGTCACTGCAAGAGCTATTAAACATTTCAAAGATTTCGCAAAAAGCTGCTAAGTTATCAGTTTCACTTCGATGTAAGCGAGAGCTAATGTCATCAAATCGAATAACACGGAGCAAAAACAAGAAGCGATTCATAGACATTGTAGCTCTGAAAATGTCAGGAGCAGTTCCATCTTGAAGCCACATCTCTTTTAAATTGGAATGGTTCATTTTTTTTAATCCAGCCATGTAATGGATACCAATAAATGCATTTATTTCAACCAAATCCGTCGATTTGCAATCTCTGTCCCGTGCATAGTTATCTCTTAATTTTTGAATATATTCGTATATGTCACAATTTTTTCTTTCAAAGTATTTGACAAGAATAAAGCCAGACATTCTGATGGAGTTCGAGCATTTTTTGCTATACTTTTTACTCCTGGTAAATGCGTAATTATATTACACGTCCTAGTACGAACATTTCGAGGGGGTTGATCAAGTGCCCATTTGGTGCACTTATCTCTTCCCCAATAGAAACTGCGTCTACCTCGTCGATCTTCGGTATATTCACTCACATTGTCCTCCTCCTCTAAACTATCGGCGGACTGCTCAGAAGTAGTGTTCAGGTCACTTTGATGGGTTTCACCATCACTTTCTTGAAATAATTCGTTTTCGTCATTATCTAAATATTCATCGTCTAAAACTTCTTCCAACCATGATGCAATCTCTGAAGCATCTCTGGCACAATGACGTCTGCGTTCCATTTCAGCCGTACTAGCAAATACAAATTGTTAAATAATAAATATCAGCGTTAAAACCCAGGTTTCCAACAAAAAAGATGAAACATAAAATACTTACATCGTTTCTCGCGCAATGAGCAAAATGCCGCTCTCAAAAAACAACCTCCCACCTGAAGCTCCGATCGCGCACTAACCAAAACAAATACTCGTCAAAGTGAGAAGCATAACCACTTACGAAGGTACTCAAAACAACAAGTGCCAGAATTCCATAGAAAATAGAAATTTCGCGAAGTAAAAAATTGCATGAGCAAAATGCTCATAGCGCGAGTGCTCGAGGGTTAAATATGTTAGTTTTCGTATGGTACGACGAAATGTTCCCCTAATTATGCTTTTCCGATCCCTCAGGCTTATTTTTATTTTTTTTATTTTATTACTTTTTAAATATTTTATAAATTTTTATTAAATAAATAAATAAAAGATATTAGTTAAAAAAAAAAAAAATTATCATCCGCCCCGACACCGACAGGATTCGAACCCGCGCTCGCCAGGTTGATTGCCACACGCGTTAGCCAGTGTGCCATCGCGCCACTTGCATGAAGTGTGTCAAAGGCTGCACTTAAGCGACAGATGTAAAACTGTAGAACTTTTAGGTACTTGTAACTAGTTCAGAACTATCGAAATTGTGCCAATAAACAAACTAGTGAAAACTGTAGAATTTAGTACTAGTTCGGAACTATGGAAAATGTAGTGCAGAGGGTGACAATTGACACCGCCTAGGACATCGCCGTGTTAAATTCGCCAGTTGATAACATGCAAAAGAGATTTAGCTCGCACTAATAGTGGCGAAAAATGCACTTGAAGCAACCTAGTTCGGAACTAGAGATTTTCACTACAGGGCATTTACAAACAACTACATACATACATATATGTATACACTTGCATTACATTAGGGCATTACTGCAGCGAACAAGTTTGAGAAAGTTATGCTTGTTATTTATGGAAGCAGTAGCAGCACGAGGAAGAGCGAGAATTAGCGCGGGCATAAGCTTCTATTTGTGACCTAAATGCGTAGACAACAACAAAAATTCAAGGCAATAAAATACGAGCAAACTTCCTACGAACTACGTACAAATTTTCAATTGTCATAATCCACACAAAACGCCGCTGTGTAATGCAGGTAAATATCTTCAAACATACATACATATGTACATACAGCAAATGTACTAAGCGCAAGGTGGTTATTCGATGACAACGCAAACATAATCTGAAATGTACATACTTAGTGGAAAGGTTGAAAGCTTGGTTGGCCTGTAGTGATTGGGTTGGGCTGGTGTTTGACGCGCGTGTGCGCGTGTTTGTGCATGTTTACATATGTGTGTGGGTGATGCCAATTACAGAAACCGCAAGCACAGAAACCTTCCTTTGTCAACGTTTTTTGTGTGGGTGAGACGCTGAGATGTTGATGGTTCTGCACCTTCATACAGCTGCCGCCGCGTTGTGCGCTAAATTGTATTACAGCAACGGCTACGGTGCCTGCGCTGTTGATTTGGCGTTGCTGTGGTTTCTCTGCTTTCACCTTTCGCCCTATCAGAGCAAGCAGCAACGAATGCATGCTGAGACTAACAAATGACATTAACTAACTAGAAGTACATACCTACATTTTCGCATACAGGCAGATTAAGCAACAACCCTGCAGGGAACTCAATAACTAGTGAGCAAAATTTCTGGTTCCGAACTAGCGAAAAGGTGTCAAAAGGGAACTAGATCAAATGTAGTCGGACCCTCACCAGTTCAGAAGGAGTGAATTGAGTGACCGTTATAAGACACACTTTGATATGTATGCAATTTCGAAGTGACAAAATTTCTATGAAAATTTTTCGTTGTTTCAATTGCCGCCGACTTTGTATATTTCTGCCATTCTCAGATGTTTAGTGAAGCATTTTATATAAAGAGTTTTCTATTTGCATCTTGTATGAAATGAAATGTTCCCCTAATTATGCTTTTCCGATTCCTCAGACTTATTTTTAATTTTTTTTATTTTATTACTTTTCAAATATTATTGTAAATTTTTATTAAATAAATAAATAAAAAAATATAAGTTAAAAAAAAAATTAAAAAAAAAATTATCATCCACCTTGACACCGACAGGATTCGAACCCGCGCTCCTCAGATTGAAAGGCACATGCGTTAGCCAGTCGGCCATCGCGCCACTTGTAAGCGAGAGATGCAAAACTGTAGAATTTGTAGGTATTTGTAGCTAGTTCAGAACTATCGAAATTGTGCCAATAAACGAACTAGTGTAAACTGTAGAATTTAGTACTAGTTCGGAACTATCGAAAATGTAGTGCAGAGGGTGACAATTGACACTGCCTAGGACATCGCCGTGTTAAATTCGCCAGTTGATAACATGCAAAAGAGATTTAGCTCGCACCAGTAGTTGCGAAAAATGCACTAGAAGCAACCTAGTTCGGAACTAGAGATTTTCCCTACAGGGAATAATAAGAAAAACACACTTATACTAGCACAAAAGCTACAACAACAACTGTCACTAACCAAAAGCAAAAATGTACATCGATCGTTGCCGATCAGCAGCAAACGCCGCCATTTTGTCACAAGTTTAGGTGTAAACTCCATTTTCTGCGTCAGTCACCCCCAACATTTCCTAGCTTCACCTACAAAATCCGCATATACATATGTACATACCTAAGTGAATGTGTATGTATGTGTTTTTGTATGTATGTATATTTGTATGTATACCTGTTTGTTGTACATAAGTGACACTGTGGTTTGTTCAAAGCATATCCCCTGCCGTGACCGACCAAACAAGCCAAACAAACGAGCGTGAAAAGCGGAAGTTCTGTTACCGCTGCGTTTACAAACAGTGTTAAGTTAATGATTCCACTCACCTCTTTCTGTGTAATTTTTCCTTTTTTTCTTTGACCATTTTGCATTCTGCATTTTCCTTATGCTTTCACATTTTGCTTTGTCTTTTTGTGCCATTCCCCAAATTAGCGCACTTTCACAAAGTTGAAGTAAATTTCTCAGCTGGATGCGGGCTGCAGTTGGCAGCACAAAAAGCAAATCATACTTCTTGTTGAACTAGTTACATACCTACACACAATTGCACATACTTCCGTCTTAGGCAAGCACAAACAGGCATACACTGGCACATTTTTGCTTATATGCATGTATGTTTGCGGTTACATCCGGCAAAAAGCAATGTGTAACTGCAATTCAAAGTGGTTTATCACAAATATGTACTTACTAGGGATTCCAATCCCGGGATCCCGGGATCCCGGGATCCCGGGATCCCGCCCTTTCTGACTCCCCGAAAATCCCGGGATAGCTAGAATTTTATCCCGGGATTTTCGGGATAAGATAAAGAGAGAATATTCCGCTATTATAGCAAAGAAAAGTTATATTTTATATAATTTTTATTGGTCTCAGATCTGTATACAATAGCATTTCCTATTCTGAATGAAAATGTTGCATTATTACATTGCATCATTATCAACATGTGTCCTGTGTCCTATCAAAGTGTTGCATTTTTCATGTAATGAATGAAACAAAAATAATGCAACCTTTTACTTGTTCTAAGAGCAGAAAATGTTGCCCGTAGTCGGGCCAGTTTTATATTTTGTCAATAGAACAAACATCCCTAAAAAAGTGTTGTCTGTGTGGAAGAGAACAAAAAAATGTGACAGCCGGAAGAAAGTGCGACATTTTTGCTAGAATAAAAAAGTCCATTAGCCAAAGTAAGGATTAAAATTTTTGATTTTTTTTTAATAATTAAATTTTTTGTGTTGAAGTACGCGTTGTAAGGAAACGTATGTTAGGTATTTTTAAAGCTTTTAGCATTCTTGTGGCAAAATTTATTTGATAATTTCTATTTCCTGATTTTTGGTCATTTATTTCTCAAATGTTTTTTGGAATTTTCCCACACGGAAAGTAAATAATGGAAGAAAATGGAATCAAAATTTTAATTAGATTTGATAGTCTTACAACACTAAAAAAATTACTAATTACACTAAAACTAAATACGCAGCTGCATACTCGGAATTCATATCAAAATTTTGCCTCTGATATTTATCTATTCAGAAGTTGCATTAATTTTCTGAATTTTTCGGCAAGCTTGGAAATATTCGCTTAAACAAAGTTCGTCGTTAAATTCTAAAAAAAATTCTATTGGAAATTATCAAATGATTGCAATCCTTTTTATTAATATCCTAAAAGTACCAACTGCAAAGGCAAATGTTTTGTTCACCAAATGTATGTAATTTTCGTTGTTGGTTGTGCTTTTTAAAGTAACTCATAGGTATTATTAAATAATACGAATGATTTTACATTCCTATTTTATTTTGTTACTAATGAAATAATAAAAAATGGCAATAAAAATCTATTTTTTTTTTTGCATTTTAAAGTTGTACCGTTTCTCTAAAAATGTATTTCGCTAGCTTAGAGTGCAAATTGTGTAAGTCCTTTTTTCAAACTTTGTAGGAGAGACAAAAAACAAAAAATAAAAAAATTTCGAAATGAAAAAAAAATTTTGTGTTCATGTAAATATTTTGGACTTACACAATTTTCTTCGCTTTTTGGACTTATACAATTTGCGTATCGCTGAATAAAAACGAGTAGAAATAAGACAAGTATCGCAGACTTGTTCAGCGTGGTGTTTTTTATTTTTCTAGCATTCTACATAAAAATACACTTTTTCATAAAAGTGGACTTACACAGTTTGCACTCTAAGCTAGCGATTTACTTTTTTCAACCCCAAAGGTGGGAAAATAATACTGGTCGAAAAATTTTTGTAACAGAAATAAAATTCTACGTTTCAAAAGGATTTCGGTGTAGTTTTTGAGGTATTAATGTCCAAAGAGGTGAAAAACGCAGTTTGTGGCCATATTCACTCCTCAATATTTTTAAAATTACTGACTTTCATTAAAAACTGATTACATCTATTGGAAGCACGATCATTTCTTTTGAAGACAACGTAGATATCTGAATAAGATACCCGAAAAAGCAAAGCGCTGTTTTCAAGAGAGATGATCGTTCTTTCAATAGCTGCAATCATCTTTTAATGAAAGTAAGTAATTTAACAGATTGAGCAGTGAATATAGCAAAAAATCGCATTTTTCGCCTCTTTGGACATGAATATCTCAAATCCTACACATATTACCGAAAATCCGAATTCAGATTCAGAATCAGCGCACCGAAATCCTTTAGAAAAGTAGAATTTTATTTGAGTTAGAAAATTTTTTGGAAATTTTTGCGGCCTGTGTAATTAAAGTCCAAATCCCGGGATCCCGGGATTTTAAAATAAAATCTCGAAAATCCCGGGATCGTAAAAATCGGAAAAATTGGAATCCCTAGTACTTACATATGTATGTATGTGTAGATATATTGCTGTTGTTGGCATCAAGGATATTTTGGCACAATGTGGTATTTTCGCAAACCTTTGACATTTTTTTCGTGTTTTTTTTACTGTGAGTAGATAATTTTGCACCAAAAACTTGCCTTTAGTATTATTTTTATTGTCTTTATTACGCACCACGCCTTTAACGCTTAGTCCGCCTATCCAGAACTTTACATTGAGCTCTGCTGCTCATAACCTATTCACTCCGAACTGATTTAACAAGTTTGTGACCGCATAACAAATAATCATCCATTATTCAAATCTTAGCGCCATCTATCGGTGAGTTTGTCACCGTTTATACATCATCAGGATTAATTGTAGTTGGCAACACCACAACTGTCATTTTCAAATTTTAAATTTTTCACTCTTTTTTTACGTTTCTAATTACGCCATCAAGCACAGACGGTTTTTCCGAATACATACATAAGTAAATTTTGTATATTTTATCGAATGGGATAAAGTAAGTTATTAGCCATCACAACCTAAAAACTAACTCCTTGTATTCCTTACAAAAGCCCTTAACGTCGTTATACCGTCTCGCAAAATCTGCACCGAAAGTTTGTTCGTTATTTATTAAACACTTATGCCTGAATCGCAATTTGGCGTTCGGTCGGTCGCGCTTCTGA
This sequence comes from Urophora cardui, assembly GCA_960531455.1. Classification (NCBI taxonomy): domain Eukaryota; kingdom Metazoa; phylum Arthropoda; class Insecta; order Diptera; family Tephritidae; genus Urophora; species Urophora cardui. The sequence continues at coordinate 148,119,568 of OY482672.1, read as the reverse complement.
CAAGTGAGTAGAAATGTATGGAAATATATGAAGCAAATCGCATTGTGACCTCAAGCGTTTGATCGTAAAATTTTTGTAATATCGTATCTTCATTGCAACGCTGTGTAACGCCTGAGTTGAACATTTCTCTACTCAGTCGGGCGTTTGACATTAAAAAATTAAAATTGTTTTCTTTACATGAAAAATTATGAAATTTAAGAAAAAATGCAACAAAATATATTAGTGGCAGTGAACATGTTTGCAATCCAACATCTAATATCGAATGTCAGTGTGAAGCGGCTTTGAGGTACGATCAACGCGCGACCGACCTAAAGCTTATGCCGTTTTCTTTTCTCGAAAAAATGTTGCCCTGTTTGATTTTCTTAGCCATTTTGTAAGCTTGTGTGGTGATTTCAACGAATGTTGTCCTCTGACTAAGTAAGAGGGCATCATTAACTACAAATTCAGCCATTTTATAGAAAGTCATGTTACGTAATTCGATAATTGAGATATTAAAGGGCAACATTTTTTGTCAGAAAAGAAAACGCCATTAGTATCGACCTCTCAAGAAACGCAAAAGTTCCATATAAAATGACGTACAAGAAATGCTCAAGAAATTTTTCTTGTGAAACTTTCTTGAGCGAGTATCGACCTCTCAAGAAATTTAATACACTTTTTACCACTATTTTTCAACATAATGCGAACACAGCAACACAGGTTTTGCCAAGAAATATATCATCGAGCATTTATTTCTTAAAGAAATTTTGACGTCTGTTGGCTTTTGTTACATGTTGATAAAAATGGTGGTGAGAATGGAAAAATTAATCGGAAAAAATATAGTGCACAATTTTTGTAATGATGCAAAGCGGAAGTTGACATCAATTTCTTACATCTACTTCCATTCCGGCCATCAATATACCACGTTTAGCAGTAATATAAGGTCATCCTCGTCGCTTTCGATGATTTCCTAAAATAACAACAAAATAAAACTATTGAAAACAAATATTTAAAGCTTTTATTTAATGTTTTTAAGAACTTACTAATTGCTTATGTTTACAAAAAGATTTATTTTGTTTACGTTTTTGATGCTCTTCTTCATTTCACTTGGTATTCACGGTGGATTACTAAACGTCAAAATTTCTTGCCTACTACTATTTTTTACTCAAGAAATAAATCCAAAAATTTCTTGAGCTGTTTCTTGAGAGGTCGATACCAGCCTTAACTCCAAATTGCGATTCCGGCATTACTGATGTGATCTGCCTGAGCAGTAGAAGGGGGAAACTATCGATGGCACTATCGATACTATCGATATTTTTTTTTTATCGAAGACCATCGATGGCTTTTTCAAAACTACTAAAAACTGTCGATAGTATTGTATACTATCAATAGTCTTACAACTTTTACAGCTCGATATTGCACATTACTATTTCAGATTCTGTTAAGATTTTATATTCGTCTATGTACAAAATAATTGAATCGATATTATAGAAGGCTTCGAAGATTTTTTTGTTTCGACTTCAAACTTTCAAAAGGCAAATTCATTATGGTAATGGCAGGGCGAATTCGGCAATATTCGCCTCGATTCGCTTTAAGTTTTGTCCATCACCCAAAGTCAAATATTTCTTTGTATGACATTCTTCTGTACTCGGCAAGTTAAAAACGAGAAGAAGAAGAAGTCAGCTGTTCACTTACCATTACCATATGAATGAATTTGCCTTCATTTAACTAAAATATACTGGACTGAATGTAAAAGATTGAGATTTTTATGGTTTCTTGAATTTTTAAAATTTTCGGCGATAGTTCGATCGATAGTACTATCGATGGTTTATTTGTTCGAAGACTATCGAAGACTATCAATAGTTTTTTTAAAACTATCAAAAAGTATCGATCAAAAAGTGTCCGAAAAAAGGAAAAAAATTTCCCCAATTTTTTTTTTTTTTTAACTAGAAACACGTTTTTATATATTTTGTGGTTTATTTAATGTTTAAAGCAATTCACAGGTTAAGGAACATTGTTTTACTTAAACCAAGTAAAACTAGAGGAAACATATATTTAATTCTTCTTCTTCTTGATTGGCGCTTAACCGTCTAGACGATTCTGGCCGAGTCCAACAGAGCGCGCCAATTGCTTCTGTTTCGTGCAGCATGGCGCCACTTGGGAACACCTAGGGAGGCAGCACCGCTGTCCACCTGATTTTCCCAACGCAGTGGAGGTCTCCCTTTTCTTTTGCGTTCAGCGGGTTTCGATAGAAATGCTTTCTTGGCCGGAGCGCCTTCGTCCATTCTCACGACATGACCTGCCCAACGCAGCCGCTGGATCTTTATTCGCTTTATTCGCTATTTAATTCAATTGTATATATAATATAAATAACTTATAATTTAATGGATTTAAAATTTAATTCTCAGATATTTATTTGATCACCAAGTTTTCTTCCGGTATCCAAGAACGTAATTAATTTCCGTTAATTAAATTGAGCGCTGAGATCATTGAATTGCACATATCAATTTTGCAAGCGGTTTGTAACCTTGGTCTTAAATAGTCAAAGTTTGGAAAATAATCTTTCTGCTGATGCACTGCTATTGGCAGCGTTAATATATTTGCAACGAATTCACAACAAGTTCTCATTTAAATTGTTTTTCATATTACCCAAGCTGTGCCAAAACTTTTCTATTTCGGTTTGTTCAAACAATTTCCTCGCATTCTAAAAATGTATATTCCTAAATAAAGCTGATTCCACATAAAACTTTTTCCGCTTTGCGTTACGCCGCTTTCTATGTCAAACAACGCAAAACTGAAAAACTATGCCACAATGAACGCTGCAACATCACTCAAAAAATATTTATTTTCTGAAAAATCTTTCATTCTCCGTTTTATTTACAAAAAAGTAAATAAGAAAATAAAAATCTATTAGATTATTTTTCCATTGTGTGAAATTTAAATTTGTTTATTTACATTCGAATTAAAGTGAAACTGAAAAAAAATTTCAACGCCCACAAAAGTTGAGATTTGGGCAACTTTGTGCTTTACGTAACTTCGGCGTTGCGTTACTTTTTGTTATGTGAGAAACCTCATATAGATACATGTATTTTAATCTCAGCTGTCACGCAGAAAGTGTCACGTAGCGCAACACAAAGTTCTATGTGGAATCAGCTTAACTCTTTCGGGATTTTCCTTCATAGCGGCTTTTTTTGATATTTAAGAAAAAGACTAAAAAAATATTTATTACATTATAGTTTTGAAAGTAAAAACGGACCAAAAGTGTCGCGAATTTTTAAAAAGGTTCAAATATTGCATATTTTCAAAAAATTGGGTTCCGATGGCCGGGCTCTTAAAAAGGTTCAAATTGTCACTTTAGTGGCCCCAGCGGCAATGCTGTACCTGAGTCCCAGCGTTTCAGCTGATGATTAAAGCTCTGTTCAACAATTTTGCTTGCGAGTACTTGCAATAAGAGCGTCAGTGACAAATTAAGGGTAAAAACGAGAAAAAGACAAAATTGTCAACCAAAGGTTTGAACACAAAATCCTAAATCGGGTATACATGAGTGATGTCTTCTTCCATATCTGGTCGCTTGGTTTACAGGTGGCATGTGCAAGTTGGCACCCAGACTACCCATTTCTACAATTGGCTTCAGCTTCCAGATCTGACATCGATATTTTGACTCACACGAGTAAATGAGAAACATCACACATGACCCAGAAAGTATTTCGTTAAACAGCCACCGGTAGTGGAAGTAGTGGATGATAGGGGCGCCCTCTGATTTGAAAGGATAAGGTGGAGAATGAATTGGTCTTCACTTAGGATTTCTGTAGGTGGTGCCAGTTATCACAACGCAGAAACGACTGGCACGTTTTTTTTTTTTACTTTTTCGAGAATGATATTTATACCTATTGTTAAGCGCTAAGAAGGAAGAAGAAGGAGAAGAATAAAAAGAAGCAGAAGAAGAATACTAATCATATTAAAATGAGTTAAAATCTGCGCTTTCAGAGCTTTTAAAGCCTCAAACCATAGCAGCTAACTTTATCGTTTAAAATCTACCAGAGCCCTTAGAGCTACGAAAATCGTTGCCATTAAACACTTGACCTGCACCAAACCGGAAGCAGCAACAGCTAAAAGCTAGAAAGAAGAAAAAGAAAACAGAAACAACAAAAGTGAGTGCTGGAATTAGCTTAAACGTAACAGCCAATCTGTAGTTCCGTCAACAGCGCACACACTTTGAGGCCTTCATAATCACTCCCACCCTCAAAGAAATTTGCACGTAATCCAAAAGGAAAATAACAGATAAAAATTGTCCTATAGCCAAGAGTTGCATACATATTTATGAAGTATGTGTGTATGTATGTACTCTCAACAACTCACCAGCTTTGAGTGTCGGAAGCAAACAGGCAACCGAATAACCACAACTACTCGTAGTCAACAACTGAAATTGCCAAGTGGCGCACCTTCTAATCCTAAGCCTAATAGTAGTTGTTGCAATTGTAGAACGGGAAGTAGTGCTGCTGAAGCACTGCCGCAAGCTTAAAAAGAGAGTTAGCAACGTTTCGATGATGCAAAAGAAATGTTATTAACAACATTTCTACTTTTTTTTAATGCACTATGCTGGCGCTGATTGTGATTAAACGTGTTGTGACGTGTTGTAACGTGCTGTGTTCAGTTCGCGTATTTGGGACAGATTGATGATGAAGACACGTTCAAAGCAATGCCAAGATATAACAAGCAACTGTGTGTTAGTTGTTGTTATTGTTGTTTTTATACCTTTCATGAGAATGAAATGGTATTATAACTTAGTGCCAAAAAATTTTTGTCGAAAGTACCAGAAGGAAGCGTGGGGGACCCACCAAAATATATACCGATATGATCAGAATCACGAGCTGAGTCGATTAAGCCATGTCCGTCTATCCGTCTGTCCGTCTGTCCGTCCGTCCGTCTATGTGAACGCAAACTAGTCCCTCAGTTTTTGAGATATCTGAATGAAATTCGGAATACAGGTATTTTGTTATATGCAGCTGATCATTTGTCGGAACCGGCCGAATCGGACCACTATAACATATAGAAAACAACCGATTATTCAGATATACATGAAATTTTTGGATGTAATTTGTGCATAACTTCCCCATTTAAACAGCTAAGGACATGAAACTTTGAAGTAGACGTGCCCATTTTGGCCCAAACAAGGTTACCGAAAATTGTCAAGATCGGACCACTATAACATATAGTTCCACAACATCCGATTATTCAGATATACACATTTTGGTGTATAACTCCTCCATTTTAACAGCTAACGGCGTGAAATTTTGAAGTATTTGTACCCATATGGGCCCAAATGGGATTACCGAAAATTGTTAAGATCGGACCACTATAACCTATAGCTCCCCTACAACCGATTGTTCAGATATGGACATTTTGGTGTATAACTCCTCCATTTTAACAGCTAACGGCGTGAAATTTTTAAGTAATTGTACCCATATGGGCCAAAACAGGGTTACCGAAAATTGTCAAGATCGGACCACTATAACATATAGCTCCCCTACAACCGATTGTTCAGATATGGGCATTTTGGTGTATAACTCCTCGATTTTAACAGCTAACGGCGTGAAATTTTGAAGTATTTGTACCCATATGGGCCCAAACGGGGTTACAGAAAATTATCAAGATCGGACCATTATAACATATAGCTCCCATACAACCGATTGTTAAGATATGGACAATTTTGGTGTATAACTCCTCCATTTAAATAGCCAAGACACCATTTTTTCTAATAAATCTTTCCATAAATAACCCACAGAATTAAAATTATAAATTAAACTTAATCAGGCTATGTGCATACATAGGTAACTTTTCATTTCCCCACTCATGAAAGGTATGAAGTCTTCGGTACGGCCGAAGACAGCCACGCTTTTACTTGTTATCGTTGTTGTTGTTGTTATTTGTTGCTATTGTTTTTGTTGTTCTTGTGTTTTTGTTGTTATTATTTTTTGTTGTTGTTGTTTATGCAACAAACGTTTGCTGCCTTGATTGCCATAGCTGCCTACATAAACAAGCGTTTGTTGCTCAAACTGCTTTAGTTTTGTTGCTGATTGTGCACGCAACATGTTGCTGATATGCGCAAGATGTTGCTGATGCGGCTTATAGCCGCATTTAGAGTGAAAGGCGTTGTTGGGTGGCATTCAGCGCGCATACACATTCACTTTTATACCCACACAATCTAATGTACAATTTTTAACAACTTTTTTTTTCAATTTTTTTTAAATTTTTTCCCACTTTTTTCCATCGAGTCTAATGTCATGTTCTATAAACAAATCTTGCCGCAGGTGATTACATTGCACTCGGAAGTTTGCCTTGTTGCTGCGGTAATTTTCTGTGTATTTTAGCTTTTTTTTGTATTTCTTTATCTCTCTTTTCTCTACATCTCTGCTCATCCTACTTATTTAAGTATCTGTATATCACGCTTTGTGTTGATTTCCTTATTCCTTTCACCACTTTTCTTTCACTTTTCACTCTATTTATAAATGTGTACAATTTTGTATGTATGTATGCATGTATGTATGCTTGTATGCATTGCTGCCTTTGTTTGCCGCTTTTGCTTTTCCTTCCGTAAAACTTGTACTTAAACTTCCTTATTTATCCACTTTGGCAAATTGCTCTTTGGTATACTTCATTGGTTATGAGAACATTTTGCAAAACAACAAAAAAAAACATGTCTCTACTTGCAGCTCCAGTTGACATTATCCTTGTTGTATATGTGTATATACATATTTGCTGTTATGTATATACATTTGATATTATTGCATATTCATGTACATACATGTGCCCACATTATACACATGATGATGTTGCTGACGTGAATGGGTTTCCACATCGTCGTGTTTGCACACACGAGTGCATTTGTAAGCAACCGCAACACGGCTAACAACATTTAATGCGCTCCATCGGCCATTAAGCGCTCTTGCAATTAATTGCAGTTTTCCTTTTCGCTGCAGAAATGCAATAACAACACACACATATGTATGCACATGTAACAAGCAGGGATGCCACTTTTGGGCTTTTCCTACCAAAACTGGTAGGTTTTATTCCTTTTGGTAGGTTGGTAGGACGATTCGAATTTTGGTAGGTTTTTGCCTTCGTTCAACTAACATCAGTTTTGTCACAAAACTCTGCTAAATAGAAGCGTTTTCTTTAATGGCGTTTTCTTTTCTACGAAAAAATGTTGCCCTCCTATATCCCAATTATCTAATTACATATCCTGACTTTCTATAAAATTGCTGAATTTGTAGATAAAGGTGCCCTCTTACTTAGTTAGAGGTCAATATTTGGTGAAAGGACCAGACAAACTTACAAAATGGCGAAGAAAATCAAACAGGGCAACATTATTTCGAGAAAAGAAAACGCCATAAGCTTCAAGTAAACTTGCCCCCACAGACACAACTGGAGGAGATTGAAAACAGAAAGGCATCTGACATTTTAAGCTATATGAAGCAAACAAGGTTGTTCGTCTACATGGTGTGTAATAAAGAGCTCCATGTGGTATCACAACAGACCATCCTACCATCCTACAGGCCTACCTAGGTAGTAAATGTGTTTGCTGTACCAAGTGGAAACAATGTCCGCTATTTCCCTCGATAAATCTTCTTACGTTTCCTTCAGGATCAGTTGCTTGCCCTCATTATTCCTGAAATGTTATTCCACAAAATGTAAATCCTGATTTCCTCCGCACTGGACGAGTGGTAGCAGCCACTAATACCCAATCCAACCTTGTCCGAATATCATTTAACGCGAACTCAAGTTTTTGTTTATCTGGAAACTAATGCTTCCTTCTCTTTTCCTTCACATATTTATCACTCATTCTAAAATTAATTGAAATTTTTACAAATAATATTAAATTTAATACTAAAGTTTTCGAAATCAAAAAAAAAAGTTGTTTATTTTATGCGGTAAAAAAACAAGTGTTCGGTTACTGCAGGGTGGTCGGTTACTGGCACAGTTACCCTAAATGAATTTGTTGAATATGTTAAATCTCACATTAAAAAAAAAAATTGGTAGGCTCGAAGCCGTTTTGGTAGGTTTTTGGTAGGAAAAAAATTTTCTAAGTGGCATCCCTGGTAACAAGTCTATATCTCCAAAATATATACATACATGTCTATGTAGGTAAATATGTCTGTGTGTGTGTTTCATTGCATTCATATTGAAATGTTTATGGTTTAATGACACTCTCGTGCTTTCGCGCATCGTTAACTTTTACAGTACGAACTTTATTATCATTTGAAGCATTTGCTTTATTTTCATAACAAGTTGAGTTGTGAATGAAAATAAAAGGTTAATATAATTTTCAATAAGAAAGTTCATGGAAGAAAAAAAAAACGTAAAGCGCAAAAGTAGGCAAGGACTGTAAGAAGAAAGAGAGACGATTGAAGGAAGTTATCCCAAGTTCAATTCAAAATGGTCCTTATCAATAAACCTTAATTTACTATATACGCCCAAGAACAACTTCTGCACACTTTAGACCATTCTAAGGCGTAGGATGGTATGAGCCAAGTTTAGGAAAGATTTCTCGCTCATGGTTTAGTAAGACTTTGATCTGAAAGACGACTTTTGTGAGTTATTTTTTGTTGTTTGCTTTTTTGAACGAAACTAGATACTGAAGATGGCACATAGCCGAAACGGGTTTATAACCAAATCAAGCTTAAAAAGGCATGACGGAAATTCGTCAAGTATCAGTAAGAGAAGCCATGAGCATGCTTTTGAATAAAGATGGTTATGAGATCAAAAATAACAAACTCGCTGATTCATTAGGCATCCTGCAATTCAGCTGCTTCCTTCAAAAATCTTGTCTGAGTTAACTGCTCACAATTCGGTATAACAAGTTCGATGAGTTTGCCGCGGTAACAATGAGCTTACATCACCGATTTATGAGCAAAACATGCACAGAGTAGAGACATGTTCCGCAAAAACAAAACTAAATAAAAGAACTCCCAATTTGAACTGTTTATTGATTGGTTCGAGATTGCAGTTAATGTGGCTGCTAACCCATCCCGCTTCCCTGCGACAAATCACACTATGACACTGTCTATCGATCCATTTATCACTCGACTTCTCTCGTTCCCTCTATCTCTTGCTTCTTCTATACTAACTACTCTCTCTCTGTCTTTTCTTCTCCTCTCTCGTTTCCTATCACCACTGCTGGTCATACGAGTCCACATATGTACGTATTGGTCTATAGCATTTAAATCGGCTGGGGTATCTTGGTTGATCGGCTCCTTTAATTTGTTACCAATATTGCTTGAAAATATTTCGGGACCATCTGGGTCCATATATTGGCCTATATCTCGGAAAGGGGTTTATATACCGGATTTAAATATGATCTAGATTCTATACCGGATTAATTTTTTTAACCGAGTTCTTCATTATATAAAAAACATACGTGATAAAAATTAACAAAATCGGACCATAAATACAGATTTTCTGAATATCTCGACACCAGCGCCATCTAGCGCTTTCATTTTTTTAACGAAGGTTTCGATTACATAACAAAAATACGTGCTAAAAATGAACAGAATCGTAGCGACTCAAGCGCCATCTAACGGGAAAAATATAGCCTATGTCGAGGGGACTTAAATACTGTTAAAGTGGAGCGAGCTGCGCATTCTCTTACAATCTCGTTTGCCATTTCTTTTCTCTAGCATTTTGAGCAATTAAAAACATTTTCTCTTCGTCTTCTTCATTGTTAAAATAAAACTCACATCAATTTTGTTGTTTTAATTATTATTATTATTATTATTTGTATTTTTATTTGTATTTTTATTTTTGTTATTCATTTGACTTATTGCATACAATTTTAGTTATGGAATCGTAAATACATTCAATACATTTTATTATACTCAGCAATGACATTTGTTTTGCCATTTACATACATGTTTATGTATAGTAATTATGGTGTAGAGAAATACATATTTTTTTGGTTCATTACTATTTAGGCTTATATATATTTACAATTAAATTTAAAATTTTACAAACTTAAATTATAAATATAAAACATGCCACAATTTAGTGGAAATTTATTTGCATACTTAGGCCGTGTGTGAATCGGCATAAAAGTACGCAGGCTAGCAAAAATTTGACAGTTGTAAGGTGAATAAAATTTACCTAGCCCCTACTTGTAGAAAAATTACATTGTTTCACTGTCCCAATAACATTTAGGATTATTTGGGTTAATTAATTCTTCAGCGGCTGTCAAAAATTTACTGTGTCAAAATTTCTATCATTTCACACAGCAAATAGTTAAAAAGTGTCCGCCACAGTAAATTCACACTCCACCACATTTCTCCATAGAACTTTTATATCAATTCACACACGCACTTAGAATATTTAAAAAAAATGTTGAGAAATGCGCAACCATGATCCAATAATTATATATGGTCGTAGCGGCTAAAAGAGAATAAGCGATTACCGTTGAACGGCCGTAGATAAGAATGTCAAAAACAGAAAAAACGCCAGCGAACATACAAGCGAACACACAAGCTATTTCCACGAATAACACGTGCAAGAGGGCAAAATCAAAACAAAAGGCGATGATTTGACAGCTTACTTTTCCAAAAACAAAATAACCGTCCTCTGCTGCGTCCACCATTTTATTATTGCATCATGTGCGCAACAAGTTACATTTTTTGTGTGTAGCAGCTTAGCAAAAATTAACCCATTATGCACACCTTAGCGCCATCTATCTGTGATAAACAATGTTATAATTAACAAGATCAATAGCAGTTGGCAACGCCGCCAACTGTCATTCTCCTATTTTACATCTGACATTCTACATTTATTATTCTTTTTCAGTTTTCTAATCACGCCATCGATGAAAAACGGTTTTTCTGAATAAGTAAACTTTTTATATGTTATCAAATTTAAATAAAGTACGTTAATAATCATTATAACACAAAAGTTTAATGCTGCCGTTGTGATGAATTAATCTAGTATATGTGTGAATAAATTAATTTTCTAAAATGAATATGCCAGTGCCACGACTTTTGAAAGAATTAACGTTGAATAAAATACTCAAGGTAAATATACTTACTAATACTTTTGCTATTAATTAAATTAAAAATGAAACTTTAAAACATTAAAAAGCAATTAATACGCATTTCCCAACATTTTAATTAACAAGAATGCCTACTTCAGCATGCATTTATGCCTCAGAACTGTGTTAAATACGCATAAGTAGGTACTAGGCTCATATGTACATAGCTATTTCAAAGAAAGAAGGAAAGAAAAGTACATACATAGGTAAAATAAATTAAATTTATGATTTAAGATTTTTGTTTGTGGTTTTATTTGCTTAGTTCTTGAATATACTTACTTTTAGTTAGTTAGTGTCTACTTTGGGAAATTAATGCTTTTGCTGCTGCTTTGCATCGTCACGTTTATTGTTTGTCGTTCGCTTTTAATTTGTTTAATTCCATTTATTATCATACAAATACACTTAGAACTGGACTGTGAGGTACATACTTACACATACAAATGCTTATACATACATGCATATATGCAATTTGTAATTATGATTATTTTCTAATCTGCTTATGACTGTCCGGAATTGGGTTAGTTACTTAGCACTTAAGCAGCATAAAGGGGTTTTCCAATGAGAAAGAAGTGTCGGTCGGTTGATGTGGATGTACATCAGTTTTTTAATCGGTCGGTTGATGACGTTTGAAGGCGCGAATAATGTCATATGACAGTTGATGGAGTTTTCCAAGAGAGAGTATGCATTGGGTATTAATGGCTGTTTGGGGTAATTCAGAGCGCTCAGCTTGTTCTTAATGTTATTGGATGAAGTTATTTAAGATTTAAGTTAACGGTTTTCTGAGTAAAATTCTTTACAAGAGTGTTAGTTTGGGTACACAATGACACTTGCGCTGCTTGTTTAAAGTGTTGCCAGAAAAGATAAGACTATAATATTATAGCTAGTGCTTTACAGGGTCATGTGTAAAGTATATTTGGTTTTTAAAAATCATAACATCAATTAAATGATGTTTTGAAATTAATTTAGTTAAAAGTTTGAAACAAAATCGGTAATAAATTATGATTATGATTAAAGTGAATTAGATAAATAGAGTTTAAGTTAAGGATAAGCTTAATTAGTTTGTTTTAAAACATTTTAAAAGGTGTTATAGTAGAGACAAGGAAGTAAGTATCATTATTATTTTTTTCTTTTGTATGTACATGCTTGTACATAGTTCTTTTGATTATATGTGTGTATGTATTTATTTATGTATTTACAAAGCGCTGAATCGCTTCTGCTATTACGTAGTCATTAAAAATTTTACTATAATTTATGTATGTATGAAATGGATGTATGAATTTATTATATACAATGAAGTAATATGATATCTTACACTATGTGCTAGCAGAGCTATAAAAAATTGCAATCAAATTGCATTCAGATAAAGTGCATAATATTGCAATCAGTTTTGATTATAAATCATATTAATTGGATTGGCATATACGAGACCGCCACTAATTGGGACCAAAATTTAATCTTCGACTTTCTGTATTAGTTAAAAAAAAATTGATAGCAATCAATTTAGATTGCAATAAATTGAATCTAAATTTTTGCTGATTGGAAATTTTTTAAATCAGAAATTTGCAGTCAATTTAATGGCAATATATGCAACGCAAATTATTGTTGATTGTAAATTTATAAATAAAATAATGTGAAATAAAGTTGATTGCAAAAAATTTTTTTGGATGTAAGTTTTCGAAAAATCAAAAAAAAAATTAAATTAATGGAACATAAATTATTATTGAGTGTAAAATTTCAAAACCCAAAAATTAAAAGAAAAATTCATTGTTAACTATTGTTGATTGTAAATTTTTAAATAAAAAATAAAATAAATTTCATTATAATCAATTTGATTGCAATAGATTGAATGTAAATTATTGCTGATTGTAAGTAAAAAACAAACAAAGTGAAATAGAGATGATTGCAATAAATTTGTTTGGATGTAAATATTTAAATAATAAAAAAAAAAAAAAATAAATGGAACATAAATTATTACTTATTGTAAAATTTAAAGATAGGAAAATTTAAAAAAAAATTCATTACAATCAATTTGCTTGCTATGGATTGAATCATAATTATTATTGATTGTAAAATTTCAAAATTGACAAATTAAAAAAAAAAAATTATTGCAATCAATCAATTTTATTGCAATGGATGGAACCTAAACTATTGCTGATTGTAAATTTGTATATAAAAAATAAAATAAATTTCTATACTTTATAATCAATTTGATTGCAATAGATTGAATGTAAATTATTGCTGAGTAGAAAATTTTAAATGAAAAAAAAAATTCCAATCAATTTGATTGCAATAGACCGAACGTAAATTATTGTTGATTTTAAATTTTTAAAATCAAAAATTTGAATTGAATGCTTGATTGCTATTGATTGAACGTAAATTATTGTTGATTTTAAATTTTTAAAATCAAAAAATTTAATTGAAAGCTTGATTGCTATAGATGGAACGTAAATTAATGTGGATTGTAATTTTTTAAAACTAACAAATTTAAATAAATCTAACTGTAATCGATGGAACGTCAACATTTATTATTGTGTGTTGAAAGCTTGATTGCTATAGATGGAACGTAAATTAATGTGGATTGTAATTTTTTAAAACTAACAAATTTAAATAAATCTAACTGTAATCGATGGAACGTAAACATTTATTATTGTGTGTTGTAATGTTTTAAAATCAAAAAATTTAAACAATTCTTGATTGCAAAAAATTGCTAGAAGAATCAGTGATTGCTAAGAAGAATGATTGTAATTTTTTACAGCTCCGTACACAATATAATAACTATTTTTTTTAGTTAATTTTATTAAGTTTTATTTATGTTTATGTTTATGTTTATGTTTATGTTTATGTTTATGTTTATGTTTATGTTTATGTTTATGTTTATGTTTATGTTTATGTTTATGTTTATGTTTATGTTTATGTTTATGTTTATGTTTATGTTTATGTTTATGTTTATGTTTATGTTTATGTTTATGTTTATGTTTATGTTTATGTTTATGTTTATGTTTATGTTTATGTTTATGTTTATGTTTATGTTTATGTTTATGTTTATGTTTATGTTTATGTTTATGTTTATATTTATGTTTATGTTTATGTTTATGTTTATGTTTATGTTTATGTTTATGTTTATGTTTATGATTATTGATTTATTATTTTTAATTTGTGTTCAATTATTTTGCGTATATACCTACAAATTTAAATTTTTATTAATTTTTTTATTCACTGTCTTTAACACTAAATTTTAAAATATGCGCCTTCAAATTTATTGAAATATAAAATAACTTTTTTTTTATATATTTTTTAGTGTTTTTTTTGGTTTTTTAATCGAACAGTATACTAACGATAGTGAATTTTTTTACTAAACTGTTGATAATTATCTGAAATAAAATGCAATATGTACCTAAAGAAATATAGAAGAAAGCAAAAAAACTAATAAAAAAAGAAAACGTAAGAGAAAAATTAAAAAGTAAAATGGTAAAAAATTCCACGAATTGTTACACCCTTTACAATTAGCAATTATAATAATGAACGCATACAAACATACATACATATATAATAATATATAATTATATGCATGCTTATATATTATACATATATGTAGTAATATGTATGTACATACATACATATGTACATTTCAATGTACTTAGTATCTCATTACATTTACAGTTCAGTTTACATAAATAGATAAAATTACACATTATAATTAGCTATAATATGATTAACTAGTTGCTATGCTAAGTAAGAGTGAAAGTAGTTATGTATAAGTATGTATGTACTTAATTAATTTTTTTTTGTTACTTTTATTTTTGTTTACCTCTTTTAATATATGGACTACTCCCATTGAAAACTGCTATAGGCGTGGTAGTTTTAGTTGTAGTTTGCAGTTTAATGTGTTTGTTGAACCGCCTTGGCGTATGAGCAACATTTGGCTCACACTTCGCTGCCAACAAATACACACACCATCAGCAACGGCGCTCAAACTCACTTAAATAAATGCACGATTTATTTACTTATGGCCTAATGGATACGGTTGCTTATGCATTTATGTATGTTTAAGGACTTACATTATACATAAATGAATGAGAAGAGATTTTGTTTGTATTTTTTTGTATTTGTTTGGTTTTGTTTGTATTTGCATTATGACTTTCAGTTATGTATTTTTGTCTACTTTTGATTATTTTAATACACGTATTTTTTTGTCAAATTTTGTTTTGTTTGTTTGGTTTTTTTTTATCTCATTATGCTACTTTTTTCCGCTTACTTCCCCTCCTTCTTTTTCTCCTCTTTCTCCTTCTTCTTATCCTCTAATTTGCTTGCTGCCTTGTGCCACAACCAAACGCTTGTCATGTGCCAAGTCCGCCGCTGCCGCTGCTGATCATCAAAACACTAAACAACATGGCCAATATGCAGGCAGTGTAGGCTTTTCGTACGTTGGGAGCGGCTGAGGTGACAGCTGAGGCAGATGATTCGCCTACGGGGTGGAAGAGAAGAGAATAAAAGGTGTTAGGCATAGAAAAAAGTGGTTAATATAAAATTTCAACAGTTGCATATTTTAATTTAAATTAAATTTATTTATTTAATATTAATTGGTAACTTTTTCCTTTTTAATTAGTTCTTTAGTCAGTTAAATATTTAAATAATAATTAGTTACTAAGAAACGTGTAGATTAGACTGTCGCGCAAAAAGAAAATTGAAAACCAGAGGAAGAAAAAAATAAACTGTGTTTTGTTTAGATTTCTGATGGAATAATCTAAGTGCCTATTTTTTAAAAGTCTAATAATTTGTAACGTCTGTTGATATGCTGGCAACTAAAATGTACATTTGAGTGGTATTAACTATGCAACCAGGCCCGTAGCTAGGGGGGGGCATTGTGGGGCAATGCCCTACCTTAAAACTAGAATGCCCTACCTTAAAAAGGCCAAAAAGTGATATGAATTACACTGTAGGTAAATTTTTAACTTTTGAAATATCACAGAGAAACGCCGAGACACCCCAATTTAATTTTTGGCTGTAGAATACGATGGCGTTTTCAGAAAGTCAAAGTTAGCTCTCGTTTTCGAGAAATTTAGGAAATAAGTTTCAGAGCTCCGAAGGTAATTTTTTCCCGTTTATAAACTTTACTTAGGTTTTGAACCCTTTTCTCGCGTAAGGGTTTTGACGGTTGTTCTTACTTAATTGGGGCATTCTAAATTCAGTGCCATCATTAGTTTTTCCAAACTGCCTTCGGTTTATGAGATAACGGTATTTAAAAAGTACCATCAATTTGGACTTTTTTGTTAATAACTCAGTCAGTTTATGAGTTAAATTGCCCAAACTTTGCACGTGACCATATTTTAGCATTACCTTAAATTTTCCTGAAAATAATTGAAATCGGGTGACTATAACATATAGCTGCCATACAACCGATTGTTCAGATGTGGACATTTTGGGGTATAGCTTCGCTATTTAAAAAGATAAGGACATGGAAATTTGGAGAATTTGTACTCGTATTGGCCTTAATCTATTCCCTGAAAATCGTCGAGATCGGGTCACTATAAAATATAGCTACCATACAGCTGATTGTTCAGATATATGGTTTTGCACTTTTATTTTTTTATAACTCCGAAAAGAGTCATTCTGCGTGAAAGAGCAACATAAAGACTTTCATTCAAAATGAATAGGTGAAAAATTTTCTCATATACGATTTCCACATATCTGCATCAGTTATTGCACTTTTGTGCAGCCAAAGTTGAAATTTTTTCAAGCCCAATAACTCATATGAGTCTTTCTTTTACAAATCGGACACCTATTGTAACCTTACACTGAACAATCAGTAGTATTGGAGCTATATGTTATAGTGACCCGATCTTGACAATTTTCAGTGAATAGATTAAGATCAATACAGGTCGAAATTCTCTAAAGTTTCATGTCCTTAGCTGTTTAAATAGCGAAGTATACCCCAGAATGTCCACATCTGAACAATCGGTTGTATGGCAACTATATGTTATAGTCACCCGATTTCAATTATTTTCAGAAATAGTTAAGGTAATGGTAAAATATGGTCATGTGCAAATTTTGGGCAATTTAGCTCATAAACTGACTGAGTTATTAACAAAAAAGTCCAAATTGATGGTACTTTTTAAATACCGTTATCTCATAAACCGAAGGCAGTTTGGAAAAACTATTGATGGTACTGTATTTAGAATGCCCCAATTAAGTAAGAAAAACCGTCAAAATCCTTAAGCGAGAAAAGGGTTCAAAACCTAAGTAAAGTTTATAAACGGGAAAAAATTACCTACGGAGCTCTGAAACTTCTTTCCTAAATTTCTCGAAAACGAGAGCTAACTTTGACTTTCTGAAAACGCCATCGTATTCTACAGATATAAATTGTATAATTTATCCATTAAAGTTTTAAATTTACTAATATTTTAAGGTTTTAAATTAATAAAACTAATAGCCTTCAAAGCTATAAATATTAGTAAATAATCTCTTAAGCCTTAGTAGTATTTAAATTACTCCTTTAGATTTGTGATATTTTGAACTCCCTACAGTGTTATTATAATTAAATTTTTTGTTTGAGATAAAAAATTATTTCGGTTGCAATGTATGATATCGCTAGCTTAGAGTGCAAACTGTGTAAGTCCAATTTTATGAAAAGGCGTATGTATATGTAGCACGCTAGAAAAACCAAATACGCACCACGCTAAACAAGTCTGTGATACTTGCCATATTTCTACTCGTTGTTATTCAGTGATACGCAAATTGTGTAAGTCCAAAAAACGAAGAAAATTGTGTAAGTCCAAAATAATTACATGAACAAAAATTTTTTTTTCATTTTGAATTTTTTTCTTTTTTAGTTTTTTGTCTCTCCTACAAAGTTTGAAAAAAGGACTTACACAATTTGCACTCTAAGCTAGCGATATGGAGAATCCACCCTGCATCACATATATAATTAAATAAGACCATCGAATTTTTGTAGTTTGGTTAAAGGAATGGTTCATTCCGGCAGTTTTCTGACAAAAACTAATCTGACTGCGAGCCTACAACACCAAGATCGCGGAATTGATTTCTAAGGCTGTGTGCTAATCTAAAACATTTTACTCGTTTGAAAAATGAGGTGTCTAAATTTTCTATGGTTATCGTTTAATTATTTTCGAGAGTTTTTTTCTCACCTTGACTTGCGTGCATACCTACAGTCGGCCCACATACCAAATTTAAAGATCGAAGCTCTCTTAGGTATGGAGTAATCGAAGGAAATTAAATTAAAATTAAAAATTTAAAAAATTAAAAAATTAAAATTTTTGTTGCATTAAATTTATTATAATATTTTCGGCTTCAATTGTATCTCTCGCTTATTTGCGTATGGCGGTTGGTCGCTATCTTCCATTAATTATATTTCTATTCACATGCATGTCAATTGCCAAAACTGACCTAGCGTTCGAATTCACCACTAAGCACGGATAAAACTGCACTCAATGGTGGTAGTGCCAAGACTGACTTCCGCCCTACCTTAAACCAACGCTGCCCTACCTTAAATGTAAGTCTGGCTACGGCCCTGTATGCAACTGGATCGCAAGTACCCCAAAGTTGCACTTAGGGTTAATGAGCTGCTGTAAGAAAAATTCCCTTATCGAAACAAAAATATTGATCTAACAAATTTCAAGATCCGACTACAAATGCCGAAGATATGAGGAAAAGCGTAAATGGTTAGTACTAGCGGAAGGTTCTAGGGTGGTCCGAAAAAAGTTTTTTTTTGGTAATTTCCTTCCAAAATGTATCACCTTAGTCGAAAGTACCAAGAATTTTGTTTCGTTCCGTTGTTGGCAGTCAGAAAGAGTCATTAGACTTGCCCTCTTGGTATAATATATATGCAAAACTCGCAAACTAGTAAATATACAACATATTTTTTTATTTTTCTATCGAAAAAATTCCTTAAATTCAAATTGGCTGTCTGCTGCTGTAATTAAATAACAGAAAATGGCAACAAACGTAACATAAACAAAAACAGAGAAACTCCACATAGCAAATAACAAGAGTCTAACAATTACAAACCAAAAAAGGAAGCTAAAAACACATACAAAACAACAACAACAAAATTAAAGACAAATGAAAAAAATAAAAATAAAACCAATTTCTGCTTTGCCTTTACTTAAAAAAAAATACTCAATTCATCGCTAATTAACTGTAATTGTTCGCAATTTCATTTCATTTCATTTGCTTTTTGCTGTTGCTGCTCTGCCAAATACCAAATGCCAGCAAAAGCCATCTGGCTTAATGTGCTCAACGAAACAAGCGAAATGCTCAAATGAAAATTGGTTTGCTGGCAAAATAAAAGAACAAGCGAATTACAAAAAATAGCATATGAGAAAAACTAAGTAGTTAACAAAAAAAAGTTATAAAAATAAGCAAAATAAGAAAAAAATAAATAAAAAATATTTAGCGCAAATGACTTCATCGTTTTAATTAGTTGTTTTCTTTTATTAGTTACATTGCATTAGTTTCTGCGGTAGTGTTCACTTCAAATGCAAACATGTGGAATAAATACATAAATAATTTTCAAAGGCATCCATGTAGGATATTTACTACGTATGCCAAGGAAATCGCTGAGGGCGTTGAACAATTTTCTAGGACGACCAACCAAATTCGGCGAGTATTCTATTCAGATAACTAACGAAAAGGGCGAAGAAAATATAGTAAAATAGTAAAAGAAAAAGAGTTCCATATGAAAATTTTTAAGTATTAAAAGAGTTATTCATTACATAAAACCAGCCCTGTTATTTGATGATTAAAAATTTGAATGATTATTTATTAATTAACTTCTCATTGTAACACTTTAATGATTAAATGTTAAATAAATCAAAAAAATCGATCAATTAATTGATTAGTTATTTTTAATTGCATGATTACTTGGATTATTTTAAATAATTTCCGATTTTTATTTGCATGATTAATTAACTAATCGATTAGTTATTTTTATTCTTGCCTAAAAAATGGTATGTACTTATACGCCATGAAGTGCAGCTATTTGGTATGGAACAAACAATTAAAAATAGCCATATAAATAGAAAGAAATAATAGTATAATTGAAAATAATCAAGGAATTAAAAACAGTCAAGCAACTAAAAATAATTAAGCAATTAAAAACAATCAAACAGTTAAAAATAATTAATCAATTAAAAAAAATTCAAACAATTAAAAATAATAAAGCAACTAAAAATACTTAAGCAATTAAATATAATCAAATAATTAAAAAAAAATCAATGAACTAAAAATAATCACGCAATTAAAAACAATGAAATAATTAAAAACAATTAATCAATTAAAAATAATCAAACAAAAGTAATCAAACAACTAAAAATGCTTAAGCAATTAAAAACAATCTAACAATTACAAATAATTAATCATTTAAAAGCAATCAAACTATTGAAAATAATTAAGCAATTAAATCTACTGAAACAATTAAAAGTAATTAAACAACTTAAAGCGATTAACTATAACTAAATAATTAAAAATTAAAAATATATAATATATATAATATATGTATATAATAAACTAAAGCAATCAAAGAACTAGAAGTAATTAAGAAATTAAAAACAATCAAACAGTTAAAAATAATCAAGCAATTAAAATAATCAACCGATTAAAAATAATTAATCAAATAAAAGCAATCAAACTATTAAAAACAATCACACAATTAAAACTAATCAAACAACTAGAAAACTTAAGAAATTAAAAATAATGAAATAATTAAAAATAATTAAACAACTAAGCGGTTAACTATAACTAAATAATTAAAATTAATCAAACAATTAAAATAATTAAAAATTAAAAATAATTAATCAATTAAAGCAACCAAACAACTAAAAGTAATTAAGAAACTAAAAACAAGCAAACAATTAAAAATAATCAATCAATCAATCAAAAATAATCAAACTATCAAAAACAATCAAACAAATAAAACTAACCAAACACTAAAAATACTTACGCAACTAAATTATAATGAAACAATTAAAAGTAATTAAACAACTTAAAGCCATTAACTATAACTAAACAATTAAAAGCAATCAAACAATAAAAAATAATAAAAAATTTAAAATAATTAATCAATTAAAGCAATCAAAGAACTAAAAGATTATTTATTAATTAATTAAGAAATTAAAAACAATCAAACAATTAAAAATAATCCAGCAATTAACAATAATTAATCATTTAAAAAAGGTTTTTGATCACATTATTATTTCTGATTATCTTTTTAATGGCTACCAATCATGATTTTTTTATAATCTTTTAATTTAACTGGTTAATAATTGCCAGGTTAATATAAGACAATTAAAATAATAACTAAAATAAAAAGATTCAAAAAATCAATCTTTATTAATTTTAATGTTAATTTAACATGTCTGTATAACGCAAGAAAAAATTTTCTATATTTTAAGGCGATTTTCCAACTTTTTTACTTTTAATCGCTTTATAAGGCTCAGAGTAGCATTTTTTACCTTCTATTGTAGACTGCCGATTTTTGGTCGTATATACATACATAAGTTTTAATTCTTTTCGGAAATTTGTCTAAAAAGACTCTTTGAAATAAAATTACAATATTAAAATGCCTATAAAAAAATGTTGGCTTGAGAGGTCAAGACGTTAAACTTTTTATTATTTGTGTTTTAGGTCTTTCATTCTAAGCTTAAGTCATGCCATTTGCATTCATTTCCAGTCAAATTTAGGAAATATTTATTAATTCTGTATTCAAAGTCCTCCCCAAATATGCGAATAAATATTTTTGGGAAATTTCAAAGCTGATTCATGTTAAATATGTATGTATGGGTTAGCAAATGCGCACTTCTTATATATAGATTATTTGTTTGTGTATTAAATTACAGTAGCTGCTACCACAATCCCCGTTTCTAACCCTTTATGCCTACAACACTGATGATGATGACTCATTTGCAATGACGTGATTCACATATTCAAGCAATTTTCAGGCATTTTTCGAGCATTTCAAACGATTTTTCAACTTCTACAACTAAATTAAAGTGTGCACAAAGGCATTTGTTCGTGTAACTATTTATGAGCTCATGTCCAGGGGAGAAAAATTGTGAAGCTTTGCACGAATTTCTGCCTCTACTTCTCACTCGAGAATTGTTATTAATTGAATTGACAACAGTTACTCAAATTTTCCAATCTATTTCTTTAAGCTTTTACTCGTGCAAGTCCTAGCAGTTTGGCTCGTTTCATATAAAAAAATTAATATTTAATTATTTGCAAATACTCGTACCGCTCGCTGATACAAATACGAGGAATACCAAAGACCTATAAGAGAAATTCAAAAAAACCAATAAATGCAATAGACCGCATGAGTTTGTATGTCTACAAACTTTGCGCGTTGAAAGTAGTAAAGCCCTCCAGACACTGGAAAATAGCTTCTCTAAGTGCTTTCTATGCTTCACTTTTTGTCTACTGGGTATATGTATATATATATGCACCTACTATGTGAATATAGGTTAGATATATATTAGCAAGCTTATTTATGGGCGTTGTCTATTTAGTTCAAAATTGAAGTGGCGATTGTTAGCAGAGACTCGCTACCTTGTTGACTCTCTTTAAGTGTGTATGTATTCATTGACTTTTTAATTAACTGTAATTTTTCGCATTCTACTTATACACACATATGTATGTACATGAATATGTATATTTTAATTGCCCAATTATCTAATTTAAGTAGCTTGAAATGCATTGAATGCTCTAACATGTCTATACATGTTGGCTGCCGGCTGTAGCGTGGTGAGTTAACCCTTTCCTTCCCATGGTAGCCATATGGCTACCAAATAAAAAATCTATATTTAAACGTCTTACTACGGAATTTTTTTCTATTTAAAAAAAACAATGCTTAAAGCCAACATTGCTTAAATGATTTAGCCCTCAATATTTCTGATTATACATTGGCAAACATTGAAAATTTTAACACTTATTTAGCAACCCACGTGCCCTTTGCATTCGGCTGGTTTATAAGTTTCTGGCCAATAAAATATATACAATTAATTTATTTATTCGTACAAAAAAAAATATTTTCGTGTAAGTTAATGCTTGAAAAATACATTTTAGCAATAAAAATGTGAAAAGTGTAAGTAAGAGTGGATATATTTGCTAAAATTGATTGGTAGCCATATGGCTACATTGGGATTTAATGCATACAAAAAGTTACCATTTGAACATATTTGGTAGTATGAAGTTCATCATGTATTTATACTTTTTTGCGTCACTTGCTCTGAAACAAATAAAAATATTTTTTTTTTTAAACTAACTGTCAAAGGAAAGTGCCCTGTTAAAGGAATCCCTTGAGATTTATCACCGTGGGTGACCGAAATATATTGGGAAAAATAAAATTGTTAAACATTGTTTCAACTTAACCTGCGTAGAGCAACTACATTATTTTTTTTATGTTGAACACAAAGCAACATTACATTATTATTATATATTTAATTCCAGAAAATTAAGTCCTGCGGTTGCAATATTTGTATATTCTCTTTTTCTAGATTGGTAATGGCCAATGGCCAGCCCCATCATACTATATGTCTGAAATCGGTCTTTTAGTACATGATTTCGTGTGCGTTTTTGGAATTGGATGGCTGCTGTCTTGATCAGATGGCCTTCCTCTATTTATATCGTTAATAAAACCAGCATTTATCATCCTATCTGCAATTTCCGCTTTGAACTCTAGCAACGAGTTATGAGTGGGGTGAACCTAAGCAATATGATGGTTGGACTTTATAGGTCAAAATTGGAAACAAAAATACTAATTACGCATATTTTATCACGTCCCAGATGTTTGCTAAAGGCAGAAGAAAAGGTAGACCTCCACTGCGTTGGGAAGATCAGGTGAAGACTAACTCGTCCTCCCTTGGTATATCCAATTGGTGCCAGGCAGCACTAAGCAGAAACGATTGGCGCGCTCTTTTTGGACTCGCCCAAATCTTTTAGATGGTTACGCGCCAATTAAGAAGAAGACGTTTGTGTTGTCAATTCCTGGTTATTTCATAAGAGGCATTGCATACAAAAGAAAATGCCGACAAAAAATCGTTTCTAGAGTTCAAAGCAGAAATTGTTGATGGGATGATAAATGCTGCAACAACGGTAGAAATAGGGGAATACCATCTCATCTAAACAGCAACAGTCCAGTTCCAAAACACACAAAAACAGAGGAAATCCGGTACTAAAAGACAGATCTCAGACATGCAGTATGATGGTGCTGACCATTGGTCATTACCGATCTATAAAAAGGAAAACGCAAATATTGCAACAGCAGGACTTCGTTTTCTAGACATAAATGTACAAAATTTAATATTGCTTTGTATTTAACATCAAAAAATATTTTTTTTTATTTGTTTTAGATGAGTTTATTATTTGGCCGTTTGTATAAAATATTTTGTTCATATATTTGAGCTTTGGCCACCATGAAAAATTCAAAACAAACTTTTTAAATTTTTCTTTTTCCTTTATTGGTCGATATTTCGGCTCCAATCTGGAGTCATCTTCAGGAACAATTGTCTATGTTGGATCGATTTTTATTTGTTTCATAGCAAATGATGCAAAAAATTATAAATAAATGATAAACTACATACAACCCAATATGTTTAAATTTGTATGCATTAATTCCCAATGTAGCCATATGGCTACCAAACCCTACCACCCACTGGAATACAGATATCAAAAAAATTTTAATGCAGGATCATTTTAAATGCTATTTATACTAGAAAAAACCATTGTTTGATTTTTTTCTACATCTGCTTCTTAATTTGGGAAGGAGAGGGTTAATAATGTACTACGTTACTCATACGCCCCGGTGTCCCTATTTTGCTGGGCTACATACAAGTCTTTTGAAGTAAACCAAAGCAAATAGAAGTACACAAATGCTTGTTTTAATTTTTGTTAAATAAATATATGCTTCACAATTTTTGCGAAATTTAAGCCAAAGGCAAATTTCAAATGTTAAAGAGTTAAACTCACAACAACAAACGCGCTCAAAAAATAACTCAAATATAAGAGCTTTGTTGAAGCCTTTTGGTACAACAATTATATATTTATAGAAAACACACAAACATATGTATATATATAAGCTTGTAAGCAAGATGTTTGTAAAGCCACTCCCCCCCACCGAAAAATTCTTAATTTAATTGCAAACATTTACAAGCACATTAATTCTTCTTCGTGCGCACATAAATTTTCGGTCATAAAGTTTCAAAAGAAATACATAAATAAACACAATTTAATGGCTGAAATGAAAAGGGAGCAAGCAAGTAAGCAAGCCATCAAGCGAGCAGCATAGCATTGCATATGCCGCAGCTTTAAGCCAAAAGCTCATTATATTTAATTTTGTGGAAAGCATTCGTGCGAGACAATAGATATGTTTTAGTGCGCTTTGTTTTATTATATATACAACATACATACATATATCTGCTATAGAAAACTTATTTATTGCGTTTACAGTCAATAAGCATGTCAGCAGTTAATATATATTTGGTGTATAATGTAATTAGACATTGTCGGAAAAGTTTCATTGCAGTTTGACTTGGAGTGAAATTTTGCCATAAAAAGGGGTATAAGAAGGGGATTAATAAGGGCGTAAAATAAAAGTTAGCTTGTGCAGAAAATGAAAAAAAGGCTCATTCTTGAAAAAAATCAGTAGATAAATAATATAATAATAATATAATAATAATATCAAAATGCATAAGAGCATAAGAGAGCAAAAGCGTTGCCTACTTTTAGGGGACATTGTATCTATTTTATTTCTAAGCTTTCGCAGACCTTCACATTCTTACGAAAATTTTGTTTGAGCGTGCTTCCAATAAAATTATCCTGACAATAATTTTTAGAATATTTTAACCCTCTATTTAGGGTCCATCGAAATGCCATTTTATGCACACTTACGACCATGAAAGGTTAAAATAAATCTTTTCTGTGTAGCTAACGGGTTAAAATGTTGTAGTAAGGTGGCAAACTCAAGTCAGCATGTGAAGTGCATGAAAAAACACTCATCCTCGATAGAAAAATATCATACTGCATGAGAGAGTAAAAATGTTGCCTACTTTTAGGGTATATAGTTTCTGGTTTTACTTTTACACTCTCTGTAGCCTCCGCATACTTCCTACGAAAATTTTGTTTGAACATACCCCTAGTAAAATTTTCTAATGTACACTTTTCTAGAACATTTTAACCCTCCGAAGCACACCCAAATTTCATTTTATGCACATTTATGACAAAAAAGGGTTAAAATTAACATTTTGTGCGGTAGATAACGGGTTAAAATATTTTAGGAAAATATATCTCATGAAATTTTACTCCAGGCGCTCTAACTACATGTTACGCTTTGATATGATTTTTAACTCCTTTTTTCATATATTCTCATAAATTAGTGCACACTCTACTATAAACTTTCTGTGGGCTTCCATGTTCTTTTTACAAAAATTTTCTTCGTGCATAACCCTACTGAAATTTTCCAACGAAAAATTTTCTAAAATATTTTAACCCTTTAGCGTCCACCAAAATGCCATTTTATGCACACTTACCATCATAAAGGGTTAAAATTAACCTTTTCTGCGGCAGCTAACGGGTCAAATTGTTCTAGAAAAATATTCGTCACAAAATTCTACTACAGGTGCTCCTATTATATATTACGCTCTGATATTAATTTTAACACTTGTTTGCTTTTGTACAAAAAATATGGCTACATTTTACATAAAAAGTGATTTTTTCAAAGGGGTAGAGGAGGTCTCACAGATCACAAAGCTGCAGTCGAAATTTGCCGGATGCTTAGAGCAGAGATTCTGGGGAATTATATTATAGTGTAGCCAAAAATACGTCCATTAGTTGCTGTAAACGCTAATATAATAATAATAATAATAATAATTTGAGTAGGAATCCAAACAATCTTTGAGATGTTGGTACATTAAACGAATGTTTAATGCTGAATATACAAAGAATATGGGAACATTTTACAAAAGTGTACCCAACACTGCTAAAAATTACTTTCTCAGGGGGGTAAAGAGGATCTCCTAGAACAGAAAACTATATTAGAAATTAGTCGGCTGCCTAGAAAATAAATGCTGGTGGATTATATTAAAACGTAGCCAAAAATACTCTCATAAGTTGCTGCAAACGCTGATAGCGCTACAATAAAAAAAATTGAATAGGAATCCAACAGTCTTTGAGATTTTAGTACATTAAACGAAGGTTTAATGCTGAATTCTACAAAGAATATGGGAACATTTTACAAAAGTGTACCCAACACTGATAAAAATTACTTTTTGAGGAGGGTAGAGGGGATCTCATAGAACACAAAACTGTATTAGAAATTTGCCGGGCGCGGACAAAACAGATGTTGGTGGATTATATTAAAGTGTAGCCAAAAATGCTCTAATTAGTTGCTGCAGACGCTAATAGCGCTACAATTAAAACACAATTTGAATAGGACTCGAAAAAGTCTTTCAGATTTTAGTACATTAAACGAAGGTTTAATGCAGACTCTACAAAGAATATGGGAACATTTTACAAAGTGTACCCAAGACTGATAAAAATTACTTTTTCCGGAGGATACAGGGGATCTTCTAGAACAGAAGACTGTATTAGAAATTTGCCGGGCGCGGAGAAAAGAGATGTTGGTGGATTATATTAAAGTGTAGCCAAAAATACTCTCATAAGTTGCTGCAAACGCTGATAGCGCTACAATAAAAAAAAAATCGAATAGGAATCCAAACAGTCTTTGAGATTTTAGTACATTAAACGAAGGTTTAATGCTGAATTCTATAAAGAATATGGGAACATTTTACAAAAGTGTGCCTAACACTGATAAAAGTGACGATTTTAAAGGGGTAAATGAGATCTCCTAGAACAAAAAACTGTGTTCGAAATTAGCCGGATGCGTAGAGAAGACATTTTGGTGAATTATATTAAAGTGTGGCCAAAAATACTCTCATTAGTTGCTGCAAACGCTAATAGCGCTGCCAGCTAGTTTATGGTCTTGAAATTTTTGCATAGCGTAGTAGCCCGCAATTCAAAATCATTAATGTGCTCGAAATCAATTTCAAGAAACCTGCCTCTTTTTCTATACAAACTACTGAAATTTAAGTAACGTAGTCTTCCAATTTTGTCATATATAAATGTATTAGTGTCACGTTCAGCAAGTTATTAGCTTAATAAAAGAACAAAAAAATAGTTTCGTAGATAAGAGAATTTTACTTTTTATTGCTTTTGCGGCAACTTTCTTTTTGTCTAACGCATCACTTGACTTGATTTTATGCATTGTCTTTCTTCGTTCAGCTACAAACTTATACTTATATACATATAATAGACTGATATAGATAGATAATATACATACATTGTATATATTACATCTAGCACATACTTACCATTTATAACATTCAGCATGACTGTAACACTAGGACTATTTGACGGACTACATGTGTAATTGCCATTATCACGTTTCTTCGCCGATTCAATGATTAATGATCCGGTCTACATATTTATATCCATCCGACAAGTTGTTGGAATACCAGTAAAGTCAATTATTTTTAGCAATGTAGAAAAAAATCAGATAATATGCCATGTGGAATTGTTTTTTTTATTTTTATTTTTTTTTTTCGTGCAGTCATCATCATTTTGTTGCGATGTGAATGGGGGTTGTAGTTTTAAAGATAATGACCACGTCAGCCAGTCATGGATGTTTTGTTGTTTTTTTTTTATGTTTTTTTGGTTGTCATACGTATTTTTTGCATAATGGAGAAAAATTGAGAGAAAGAAAGAAAAGAGAAATTGGTTTATATAGAAACGTGTTATTTGCAAAAGATTTAGGTGAGTAAGTGTGAATCTTAAATACTGTTTATGTATAATTTCAATTCTATGTACATATAAACCCTTCATCTATACACTAGGATAGTCTAGCTTGAGGCATTGAGAGTTTTCGGTATACCATTTATAAAGGCTAAACTAACAATTTTCTTGAAAAGTGATGCTGTTAGACACTGTTGCTTAGTTTGCTTTTCAAGGTAAACCTCTAAAGCTTGTCAAGGTGATACAAAATTAACCCTTTCAGTAAAAACGTCCAATATATTGGACGCTGTTTATGTGTACCTAAAACATTGTTTTCTCACATACCAAAGCTTTTACTGATTAAAAAATGGTTGTTTTCCAACAATTATATTATTCTTCTTTCGATCGTTTCTTTATTTTGATTTTCCGAAAATAATTAAACGAGTTTTTACCTAAATTTTAATAATGTTTAAATTCTGAAAGATATTCGTGTAAAAAACGATTAAAAACTATTATTTATTGCTGGAATTTAACTTAGAAAAAAATCATCAGTATTACTACAAGTTTAAGAATGTGTTTTGTGTAAATAAGAAATAAAAATTATGAATAGTTTCTCGAGGGGGTCTCAAAATATGCATGTCCATTATATTGGACAACAGTACCCAGAGACTGTCAAAATGTGCCCAAATTTTATTACTGGTTTTTTATACCAGCTTTATTATATGTCTGCTTTTTATTGAGGATATGACTTCTTAGCATGCTTCGACAGAGGAAGAGATTCTTGAAGCTTGATTAAGAAAATAGGAAACATATACCACTTTTTCAAAATGACTCCACTGCTATTCAAAATGAAAATACGGTACTTTATGAAGTACTTTGGTGAGGATTGGTGGCCGCTGTGGTGTAGTGGGTAGAGTGCTCGCCTGCTATGCCAGAGGTCTCGGGTTCAAACCACGGTCCGAGCCAAACAAATTTTTCTAATTAGTAAAAATCCAATTATTGGGTTTTTTAAGAGCAGCGGTCACCTCTCGGCAGTGGGCGGCATACCCTCCGAGAGTATTTCTGCTATGAAAAAGCTTCTCACAAAAAATGCATTCGCCGTTCGGAGCCGGCATAAAACTGTAGGTCCACCCAATTAGTAGGAAAAACAAAAAGGAGCACACCTCGAATTGGGAGAGAAGCTCGGCCATAAAACTCGTCAGAGTTATAATAGCGCCATTGTATTATATTATTATTATTATTGGTGAGGATTTTATGGCAAGCTCCACAAGGATCCATCAAATTCGCATTTTTTTCGATAAGCGTTGGGGTTTACCATACTCTTTTGAGGAAAATCTTTGTGCTGCTGGACAGGTAATCCCCTTCAAGGAAGAGTTTACCACAAAGCAATATATCTAGGGAATCCAAGTCCATGAGGTAGGTATAAAAGGCTTTTCTGCGTTAGAAGCGGAAAGCCCTTCGGATTTTACAGTTTACGAAGAGTCTTCAACCCCATTGTATGAACTACTTGCGAAATCCATTGGAATCGAATTAGCCACTATGTTATAGCCCAATAAGCACATGATTATTGAGGGCAAAAAGGGCATGTATTTTTCTTCGACATTTACTTCCATTATTTCGCCCTGTTCGAAATTTATGTACGAAAGCGGAACTGCTGGAACAGTGCGTTTTAGCCAACCGCCACTTCCGGATCATAGAACAATGGCTAAACGGGAACGTGGTTCTTCTGCTATATATTACACTTCGAATGGAAAGGTAATATTTTCCAAATGGTTCGACAAAACAAAGTTGTCAATTTAGCTTCGAACTTCACCGGAATCAGCAACGGAGACAAAGCTAACTGGTGGGACAAAGAGAAGAAGAAACAACTTCTATTTCAGCCTAGATTGGGCTACAGAAAATGGAAGCGAACCGCAACACCGCACAGTGGAAAATGCTAGAACAAGGGCATATTTTTAATGAATTTTTTAATGTCGCTAGTGACACCGCATTTTGATCTTATTTAGTAGTTAAATATCTAATCTATCTGAAAATCCAATATTTTCCTGGAATTTCATGTAAAAAGAAGGGTTTTGAGGCACTTCTGTGCACTACATCTGAAAAAGTTCAATTCAAACCAATTCGCTTCATCATTTTAAAAGTTAAGTTTCTATAGAAACGTGCAATAGAAGGTATATGGTATTATACATTTTTGAAAAGGTAACATTATGGAGATAATAGGTGAAGTTTACGCATTAAAAATTACAAATCGCTTTATTAGTAATTTCTCTTTTAAATAATAACAGGAAAAATAAATATATTTCAAGTTCATCGAAACTTTTCAAAGTTAGCTACGCTTCCCTATGCTTTGTATTTGTTACGTGTTTGTAGCCCAGGTATTTGTTAAAATTGTGTAAAAAACTTAGCTGCGGATACGTGCGGTTCTTGAAGTTATTGGGAAAAAAAGAAACAGAGTCGGAAAACGAAATTCGTTATAGTCGTACTACTTTAAAAATAAAAAGATAGCCACCGAGGCACTAACGAGTTCACCCATTTACTTTTGTATAGTGGCCGCAGTAGTGTAGTGGGTAGATTACTCGCCTGCCATACCAGAGGTCTCGGGTTCTAACCCCAGTCCGGACAAGCACCAACAAATATTTTTTTTTTGTATTGCATTCGATGTATGGAAATGATATTAGTAATATTACACATTTCATAAAACCTTTCTTTCAAAACATGGACCGCTTCAAACAAAGAAAAAAGCGAATGAAGCAAGAAAAATGGTCCATTATACACAAACGTTTTCGC
Organism: Urophora cardui; assembly: GCA_960531455.1. NCBI lineage: Eukaryota > Metazoa > Arthropoda > Insecta > Diptera > Tephritidae > Urophora > Urophora cardui. The sequence continues at coordinate 148,087,962 of OY482672.1, read as the reverse complement.
GAAGAGATGAAGGTGTTGAAAGTTAACTAATTTATGTTGCTCATTTATTAGTTTATTATTTATTTGTATCAGAAATTAACGCACCTGAAATGTAGCAATTTCTCTTAAGCCTTAAATATTTGAAGAAAGTGAAAAGAGGTACTCAAACCCAAGTTAATGGAAATCATAGGTTAGTACAATGGCTATAAAGGCCCGCAACATTTCTTTGGAATGCATGTGCATTCAAACAACTTAATCGGTTATTGCAAACATTGAAAGATTACTAGGCAGATCCTATATCGACTTAAGCGAGATATAAATACATATAATGCAAAATTATAGCTTATATCGACTTAGGTTTAAATGGCAAGTAAAAAATATGCATGCCTTATGAGTTTTTATTCGCAATAATTGCTTAAGTCGCCTTTAGCGATTTCAACACTTTAATAAAATTCGGCAAAATAAAAAAAAATGCAAGAACCGCTTATGTCGATATAGGCGTATTAGGCAACTTAAGTAAATATTTATAATGGTCCTTAAGCATACAAGAGCGATTATGCAAATGTAAGTTGATACGATTCCAAGTTCGGCGATTATGCACTTGATAATAACTTTTCTATAAATTTGATTGGACACAAATAAGCAGATTTAAACTGCGAACACTAACATTCTTAACTCAAAATCTTCCTAAGTCGGCTTAAGCGGTTATTGCAGGAAATCACAGTTGTAAATGTACTGGTTTTAAACATTTTTCTTACATTTAAAGTAAAATGTATAAAAAAAACTGAATTCAACATTTATCTTTATCGCTTTTATTTATTGTTGTTGTTGTATACGATTTCTTTTAATGGACAAGAAGCGGCTTGATTTGCTTTACATATATGCTAAAATTGTAAAACTCTATCCACATTAACAGAAAAGTTATAGATTTTTAATCCGAAACTCCTCATTATTTTCCACTGTGCACCGCCATGGAAATTACGCACAGATAATTCGAAAGAATGATGTAGTGAAGAGAGTTTCCGGCTGTCATGCCGAGGTCCCGTATTAGAACCAAGCGCGGACCAATATAAAATTAATATAATTAATTTTTCAAGAATAGAAACCGCGGTCAACACTCGGCAATGGGCGTCATACCTTCCGAGTTTATTATTGGCATGAAAAATCTCCTCACACGAAATACATACATATGTATATAACCTGTTCGGAGCCGGCTTAAAACTGTAGGTCCACACAATCGGTTGAAAAAAAATTAAGGAGCACGCCCGGAAATGGAAAATAACCTTCGCCTAAGACTCGTTAGAGTTGTATTCGCGCCAGTAGGTATATTATTATTCAAAACATATCCCAAAATTTACACAAGCGAAAAACGTCAATCAATTCAAAATGAAAGAATGTTTAAAAAACTTTCATTTCTTGACAAAATTGGAGCGTTTTTTATGCATAAAAAGTTAAAATAACTGCTTAGGCTTTTTATAAAGACGAATAAAGCTAACAAATGACTCTGGAAGCAGTTCTTATTTTTACAGCTATTGGGAACCGCTGTCCAATATATTGGACACATTATAACGGTTAAACCAAGGGACTTACAAAAATTTTTCTTGAAAATTTGAAATCAGCGACCCAAAATTAGTTAGAATACGAATTTTCAGATTTTTCGCTTCACCGGTTGATTTTTTGTACTGCAAGGGTTAATGTTGGTTTCATTGCAATCGAAGTTTTTTTTTTGCTTTTTCAGCGTTCACTACCTTTTTACTAAAAAGTTTTTAGTACTAAAACGAAAAGAAAATAGGAAGACAATTTCAAAAAAATGTATTCTCTTCATTTGAAAAATCCATTAACAATTGCTATCCAACAGAGCAACACATGACAAGATGACAAGGCAGAGATGTTTGCACAGCAGAACAGCTGATAGCTTGCAAACTTTTGTATTATGCAATGCTAGTGTTGGAGTGTGATAGATATATAACACTTAGCAGCAAAAAGTATATATGTATACATTTCTATATAGCTGAATAAGATCAACACTAAGTACACACATATGTTTTGCACTAAGAAAAGCCATTATTTCAGTGTTGTAACGTAATGACCACAAGCTGTCAATCCGTATCTTTTCAGCTCTTTTGCTCTTTCAATATTTCTCTTCGTTTTTCTGCTCAAAGAGAGAAGTAAAAGGCAAGAAAACATTAAAAAAATGTTTGCTTTTGATTTGAAAAATCCATTAATTATTGCTTAACAGCAGAACTACTACACATGACTGGGCGGAGTTGCTTACATTTAAAAACAGCTGATAGCTTGCAAAGTTTGTTTTATGAAATGCTTGCGTTAGAAAGAGTTAGATATACTATGTTTTTGTTTTCAAAGCAAGCAAAACGAGAAAAAGTTTTGCAGAAAAAAAGAGGAGCAGCACTGAGTATAGCAGGGATATGTGTGTTGCACTGAGAAATGGCATTCATGCTAGCCATGGATGAGTCACAAGATTGGTTGCTGTCTCCGCTATAAGTTTTGGTTAATTTATTTGATGTTTCTTCAAATCAGCTGTTTAACTCGTTTATGTTAAAATGGTGGCAAACTTAACTAACTCAAAGCGCGAAATTGCTATTGGAAATAATTTTGCAGTTTAGTCTCTACGTTATAGGCATAAGGGACACAGTAGCATAGCGTCGTTGCTAGCCGGGCGGACCGACTACATTGTTCTAGTTATGGCTACGCGATAAGTATCTTAATGTCGCAATAGGGGCGGCGGGCTGGCCGAGGTGTGTAGATGTAAAGGAAGAAGTCACTCATGTACACGCGGATGGGTCTAAATCATCAGAAGGAGTAGGAGCTGCCGTTTATTGCAGTGAAAACTAAATATCAGTACTTGTATAAGGCTGTCGGATTACTGTAGTGTCTTTCAGGCAGAAGTATTAGCTGTAAGGAGGGCAGCAGAGCTGTTAGCCTGTCAGCCCAGACGAAAAGGACGGATACATTTTATATAAGATTAATATGCAGGGACATTGGGGCAATGGACATTTATACTGAATCCCAGGCCACAAGGAGATAGACGGTAATGAGAAAGCTGATGGGCTGGCAATGAAGGGTGCAGGTGTCGCAGCAGCAAAACATTGCATGGACATTCCGATGTCACTCAGTGAAATTAAGCATAAGCATGGACCAGGCCGATAAGGCGTGGAAACAACGCAGAGCTGGCTGTAGGGTGTCTTGAAAAGGGATAAATGTAGACCTATCATCGGGGTCCTCAAAGGACATTGTCTTCTAGCGTTACATGCGTGCAAAATGGGACAGTGCTGGTGACAGTAAATGCAGAGGATGCGGATTGCATGTGGAGATGGTAGAGCATATTCTGCACCCCTATTCTGCTTTTTCCAGGCTAAGGTTTCGGCTACTAGGGAAAGTAATATTCAGTGATCTTGAACCGGTGTCGAAAATAGGGTTAAATAAACTCTTGGTATTCGCCAAAGGGATGTGTTTATTATTCAGTCTGTCTCAAAGCTTTTAGTGTAGAGGTGTTTATGTTCGAGAACTTTTCTGGTAACACTACGGTCTCATTTATTTTACATGGGGTCCTTAACGGGCAGCCAGTCGAGTCTAACCCAACCTAATTTGCGTTATCAAATCGGCTGATTAGCTGTCAAATTTTGAATCAACGCAACGCAGTACTCTTGATTGCTTCAGATGATGGTTGAGTACAATGTGTATGAGTTCGATATGATTTATACGATTATCTCGCTTTTTCAAGCATCTACTCAATGTTGCTTGATGATTTGCTCTCGAATTCAAGAGCGCGAAACCGAGTCATACACACGAAAAAATTACGAAACAGCTCGGTGAAGAAACAGTGGCGACTCTCTCGATTATAGAAACATAACGTAACTGCCCGAGCACAAATTAAATAATTTAAGTTAAAGAGCGAAGAACGAATCAGACAGATCTTCTAAATTATTTCAAAAGAAAAAAAATACCTTTCTTTTCACCGCAATAATATTTATGTCTGTATGTACCTAGTGTGTATGTATGTCAAGTATCTGTCACTTAATTGGCTTTTATTGATGCTTGTTTGATGTTGCTTAAGCTTGTTCGTTTTGGTTGTTTTTATTGCATGTTAGCTTTTTCTGGCGCTATTTAATAAATACGGATTAAATGATGTCGCCAAGCGACAAAGTATGTAAGTAGGTAAGCAATTCGCAGTTGACTTGACTTTCGCCACGACTGTCAGTAAAGCCGCAGCTCAAATAAAGCAGCAATATTTATATGCGCGCTAAGCGTCAGAGTACGAGTAATGCGTCACTTGGATAATGATGAGTAATAGCTTGGCATACATACATATATGTATATATATTTTTTTTTTCGCAGCTTTGGCACTTATTTAATATACAAGTATATATATATATATATATATATATATATATATATATATGTATGACGAAAAAGAAAGACGGCTTCAACGTTGCGCATAAGTGGATTAAGTGCATATATTGAAAGCTTTTGCGTTCGAATAAGTGCTTTGTGTCTCAAATTTGGTGCGTACAAATGATTCGTTTTTTTTTTTTTTAATATTTCTGGTAGGTAACCATGGCGTTTAATCTTTGCATGTGGCAGTTGAGAGGAGAAGAGTATTGCAACATGAAATTGCTTTGCGTTTGGGCGTGAAGCAAAGAATGAAATTGATTGACACATATTAATCTTTAAGTGCATCCTTGTATATATAAAGATTAATTTTTCAAAGGGCTTTTTATTATTACAATAATTTAACTTTTCGTTTGCTGAAAGCATGCCCTTTGTTTGGTATTAAAAATAATAAGTATAATGACAGGTGCCTTAACAGGTATTTCAAATAATTAATAAAAAAATTTCTTTGGGAAAATTTTACAAAAGTGGACCCGACCCCGACCGCGAAAAGAGTGACATTCTAAGAGAGGCGACTTTTTAAGAGGAGTGACCTTTAAGAGAGTAGAGGGCTATCCCATATGATAAAAGTGAAGTCAATATTGGCCGTGTGCATAAAATACTATTCACATACACACTTAACGAAAAATAACTGTAAATCGCTGGAATGCTCTTTGTTGAGTAATATCTACGAAATGATCCACAATATTTTTGTGTAGTTGGGAGTATCAAAACTTGTAGAATTAGCATCCACAGCACATCCGCTGCAAGTTTCATTGAAAAATTCCAAGTGGTTTGAAAATAAATGAAGCTGGTGCATTATAAGAAAGTGCAGCCATTTTTTTATTTTTTTTTATTTTTAAACTCTCCCCAAGCGCTCATTTTAGCTAGTATAATAAATAACACACAACCATATTATTTCTACTTACCGTGCTCTGTTGCTCGCTCTCATCGCCGCCGCCTTCGGACAAATTCCGATCGATTTGTGTGCGATAGCGACGCGAATCGCCATTAATTTGCTCCGTACTATGGAACCACATAATAAATGTTGGCGGCTCTAATGCGCCACGTACAATGCAACGCAACACTACAGTGCTGCCAGCTTTTACTAAACGTTCGGGTCCGCCGACGATTTCTGTTCGTGGCACTGCAAAGGGAAATAGAAGAAAACGAAAAATGTTGTAGAAAAGTCTTCCAGTAAAGATGATAATACTCGTACATATATATTTTTATACTCAGCTGTACTAGTACACAGAGTATTATAGTTTTGATTTCCTAACGGTGGATTGTAACAGAATGAAATAATCGAGTAAGATATAGACTTATATATATCAAAATGATCAGGGTGAAAAGAGAAATCGATTGAGCCATGTCCGTCCGTCTGTCCGTCTGTGCGCACGATAACTCGCGCAAAAATTGAGATATTTTGATGAAATTTGAAATGTAAGTTGGTATCAAGACAGGAACGGATGGTATTGAAAATGGGCGAAATCGGACCATGACCACGCCCACCTCCCCTATATAGTAAAAATCGGAAATTTTGTATCTCAGTCACTAATAGAGCTAGAGTGATAAAATTTCACACACGTATTGAGCTCAGGCCCTTATGAAGAAATATGGTGAAATTTGGAAAATGGGCGGTGCCACGCCCACTTATTAAGGGGCAAAAATTGAAAGTTTTATGAGTCATAACTCAGAAACCGTTGAAGATATATCGATGAATTTTGGTAGGCGTGATATACTTACTTAGGCAAATGTTTTGACGAAAAATTGCCAAAATCGGTTGACGACCACGCCCACTTTTATATATGGGTCTTATAAAGTGACCTAATAAAAACATTTTAAGCGATATCTCTGTCAAATATAAAGATATATCATTGAAATTTTAAGGAAGGTGTCCAACTATGGACATATAACAAAAAATACAAAAATTTTGGAAAATGGGCGTGGTACCGCCTCCTTTTAGAAGCAGGAATATACGAGATTTCTGAGCCCATAACTCGACAAATAATCCATATATTATGACGAAACTTGGTGTATACACTTTCACTACTTGTAGTAATACATGTTCAAAATTTTAGCGAAATCGGTTGACGACCACGCCCACTTTTATATATTGGTATTATAAAATGACCTAATAAAAACATTTTAAGCGATATCTTTGTCAAATATAAAGATAATTCATTGAAATTTTGTGGCATGAGTTCTACAGTAGATCGGAAACAAAAAATAGAAAAATTAGGGAAAATGGGCGTGGCACCGCCTCTTTTTAGACAAAGGAATATACGAGATTTCTTAGCCTATAACTCGACAAATAATTGAGATATTATAACGAAACTTGGTTTATACACTTTTATAACTTGTGTTAATAGACACGCAAAAATTTATTGAAATCGGTTTATGACCACGCCTACTTTTTAACGAAGATATTTCTGGAACACCCTTTGGGAATTTGTAACGTGACATCTTTGTAACTCATAAAGGGATGAAATTTTGCACAAAGAATAATATTCATAAGCTTAGTTGGATGACTGATAAAAATTTAGAAAATGGGCGTGGCTACGCCCACTTTATGCAGCACTCGATTTATATAAAGTACCTACACCGTGTTTCCATCAAACGCAAACAAACAATGAAAGCATACAGCTGAGTATCTAATGTTCGATTCCACTCGAACTTAGGCTTCCTTACTTGTTTTAATTAAAATTGTATATTTTAAGACATTATGCACGTCGACAGTGGATGACACCTGCAGCAGTCGACTCAATTTCCTACCCGATGTCTGCTCGAGCATGGCTTTCTGCCACCGATATAAACGACCTGTGCTCACGTATCAACAGTTATCTCTCTGTGATCTCTCCAGTTTCTTCACATCCCGATCCCTTGAATTACAACCTTTGAAGTCGTTCGCCACCATATTTAGGACATGAGCGAAAGAGGTAGGACTGGAGCTAGGCATACGGATAGGGAATATGCCCATCCTTGCCGTAAACAAGCCAAAGATTTTGGGTGCTACCTTTGACAGTCTTGGCTGCTTCTGCGCGCATACGACCGCGATTGCTAACAAGGTCAGAAGCCGTACCAAAATCCTCAAGTCGCTAGCTGGCAGTACTTGGGGAAAAGACAAAGAACCCATCATTGCAAGATAGAAAGCAATCAGCTGACCGGCCGGTCCTTAACTATACATCGCCAGTATTGTCGGCGGGGACTCCTAGGACCTAAGGGCAGAAACTCCAGGCCTGCAAAAGCTTAGCCCTCAGAACAGCCACGGGTAATCTCCTGTTGGCGACAGAACACCACCTACACCATGAAGCACAGATGCCTCCATTAAGGGAACATAATATCATGCTAAACAAGCAATTTCTACTGAGATGCCAATGCAGGGGTCATCCAAATAGCCACCTGCTAAACGAGAGCCGCCCCCGGCACGTCAGGAGCCATGTATTCGAACTCTCACCAGAGGTTGACAAGTATATAAAGCAACCATTAGCCCCAGCGGTTGGCTTAAAGGCAGGCTGTAATTGAGATACACACAGACCCATCATCTTTAGCGGAAGACGAATTAGAGCTGCCGAGAGAAACCCGCGTCACCCTTGCGAAACTACGCTCCGCCTACTGCATCCGCCTTAACTCATATAGGGCCAGAATAGATCCAAACATACCAAATATATGGCCGGCATATGGAGAGACGCCGCATGATACACTGCATCCTGCAGATGTCCACTAAAACACGCCCACTTAACCCCCTCGTCCCTCTGGAATAGCCCAAAAAAATGCTGTCTCAGTCTTGAACCTCATGTTAAGTGAGCCTGATGGCGAGCTGTGAGCTAAACGTGCCGGATAAGCAGGGGTTAGTACTTTTATAACAACAACAACAACAACAACAACAACAACAACGGTGGACGACATACCTTCCGAGTGTATTTCTTGTATGAAAAATCTTCTCTGAAAAAATGCATTCGCGGTTCGGAGTCGGCGTAAAACTGTATGTCCTGCCAAATAGTAGGAAAAAAAAAAATTAAGCAGCACACCTGGAACTGGATAGAAGCTCGGCCTTAAAACTGTTTAGAGTTATATTCGCGCCAGTGTATTATATGTTATGACACTTTTATATGCTCAGCGAATAAGACCTATTCGTCGCCCCCAACAATTGAAGTTCAGAAAATTACAATTGAAGTTCAGAATTTCAAATTGAAGTTCAGAAAATTACAATTGAGGTTCAGAATATCCAATTAAAGTTCAGGAAGTTACAATTGAATTTCAGAAAATTTCAATAGAAGTTCAGAATTTCCAAATCAACTTCTATTGAAATTTTCTGAAATTCAATTGTAACTTCCTGAACTTTAATTGGATATTCTGAACCTCAATTGTAATTTTCTGAACTTCAATTTGAAATTCTGAACTTCAATTGTAATTTTCTGAACTTCAATTGTAACTTTCTGAACTTAAACTGGAAAAGGTGTAGTAGGGCTGTAAGACTCGTTGTGCTTACGGTGAGTAAGAGTAATTTAAGTTGTTTGTATTTTCAACGAGTAAGAGGACGAATTTCCGAGCTATTTAGCAAGGATGGGCATTTTTGCATTACCATTCAAAGTGCATTACCATTCAATAGTGAATGGTAGTGCAAAATTGGTTTGCATTACCATTCAGTAGGGAATGGGAATGCAAATTTGGTTTGCATTACCATTCAGTAGTGAATGGGAATGAAAATGTGGTTTGCATTACCATTCAGTAGTGAATGGGAATGCAAATGTGGTTCGCATTACCATTCAGTAGTGAATGGGAATGCAAATGTGGTTTGCATTACCATTCAGTAGTGAATGGTAATGCAAATGTGATTTGCACTACCATTCAATAGTGAATGCGAATGCAAAGGTGAATGCATTCCCATTCATTGCATTCCCACTGCAAATGTGATTTGCACTGGACTAGTACTCTATTCGGAAAAGTTGGTCTGAGAGGCATCCTCTTTCATAATAACTAGCGTTTGTTCGTGTTGAGTAAAATTTTTGTAAATTTGTTGAACTGTGTAATTATAACCTCAGAAGTTGAAAGAAATACTTTTACTTACAGGTATAACATAGAACATATGTACATATTACCATGCCGTGTTGGTTTCCCTTTACTTTGCTAAGCCTAATTCCATATTTATAATATCCCATAAACTTCCTTTCCGTTAATAAATAGATTAGCCACTTAATACCTTAACTATGGTCACAGGTTTTAACTGCTATTAAATGATGAATGGTTGTCCAAATCACTCGCACTCATTTTTAATTAATAGTCTAAATCACATTTGCAGTGGGAATGCAATGAATGGGAATGCATTCACCTTTGCATTCGCATTCACTATTGAATGGTAGTGCAAGCCACATTTGCATTCCCATTCACTACTGAATGGTAGTGCAAGCCACATTTGCATTCCCATTCACTACTGAATGGTAATGCGAACCACATTTGCATTCCCATTCACTACTGAATGGTAATGCAAATCAATTTTGCACTACCACTCATCATTGATTGGTGGCTGCAAGGCTGAATGCAATCAAAATTGAATGCAGCTTGCCCAACCCTGCTATTTAGACTTTTAGCGAGTAAGAAATAACAACTCGAGCGAGTTCTTTTGAAGAAGCTTTTGTTATTAAAATATGTCAATCTTCGCTTTTTGCTCCAAACTCCATGACAGCATTTCCAAATCACTGCAGTCGCATCACAGATTACTTAACTAATGAAAGTTTTCTATGCACCACATATTTTCAAACATTCAAAAATCACAATTTATACGCACGACCAAATTTTAGTTGAGAAATTTGCAATATTTTTGGTTTGTTTTTTTTTTTTTTGGTTTTTGACTTTCTTTTGGGATATAAATAGTGCTTTTGGTTTGAAGCTAAGCAGTGAACATACGCATAACAAAGTCGAAAACTTCTCGAATGCATAAACAAAACAAAGTTCATATTAAATTGTTCAATAGCCAAACGTTAGTGAAAAGTTAACGAAGACATTTTCCTATTTTCTAACGATTTTATGCTAAAAAATGCTGCAACTAACCGGTGCTTGGTTGGCTGGTTGCTCGCTCGGTTGCTGGTAGTTGGTTGCCTGATTGTTGGCTGATGAAAAGTTTTGCATGTTAAAAGCTTTTGGCCATACAAAAAGTTTCTTTGTTATCATGGTGACGTTAGAGACATGGAGACCGAGAGACGGATAAAGAGAGAGAGTGAGTTTTTGGACTTTAACTTTTGAATGCATTTTAGCCGCAATTTAAATGCAATTTTCAAAAGTAAATTTAAATACAAAGAACCACAAAAATACATACGAATATATGCTTGTATGCATGTGTGTTTGTATGTGTGTATGTATGTGTGTACGTTGGTGTAGTTGTGTGGGCGTTTTGGTTTTTCAAGCGAGTAAGTAATAATAAATACATACAGACAGACAGATTTGGATTTAAATATACGACAATGGAAGTGGGTGGTGAAGAGGAGGGAGAGGGGTGGGGGTGGCGTTGAAGAACGCTTGGATTATTAAAAGAAGCGGCAACACAAATTAACGTGCTTGCGCGTTAAGGCACATGTGTCTGTTAAATATACAAGTGTGCACACATGGTTAGGATAAACATACCCTGTAGGGAAAATCTCTAGTTCCGAACTAGGTCGCTTCTAGTGCATTTTTCGGCACTACTAGTGCGAGCTAAATCTCTTTTGCATTTTATCAACTGGCGAATTTAACAAAGCGATGTCCTAGGCGGTGTCACTTGCCACTCTCTGCACTACATTTTCGATAGTTCCGAACTAGTACTAAATTCTACAGTTTTCACTAGTTCATTTATTGGCACAATTTCGATAGTTCTGAACTAGCTACAAATTCTACAGTTTTACATCTGCCGCTTAAGTGCAACATTTGACATACTTCATACAAGTGGCGCGATGGCCGACTGGCTAACGCGTGTGACAATCAATCTGGCGAGCGTGGGTTCAAATCCTGTCGCTGTCGAGACAGATGCTAATTTGTATCCTTTATTTTTATTTATTTATTTATTAAATAAAAATGTAAAAAAATATTTAAAAAGCAATTATATAAAAAAACAAGTAAGGAAGCCTAAGTTCGAGTGGAATCGAACATTAGATACTCAGCTGTATGCTTTCATTGTTTGTTTGCGTTTATTCGATATAGGGTGTATTTTATATGACACGAGTGCTGCATAAACAGGGCGCAGCCACGCCCATTTTCAAAATTTGTATCAATCATCCAAATAAGCATATAAATATTATTGTTAGTGCAAAATGACTTTTAGTTCCAAAGACTTACGTTACAAATTCCAAAAGGGTGTTCAAGAAATATCTTTGTTAAAAAGTAGGCGTGGTCATAAACCGATTTCAATAAATTTTTGCGTGTCTATTAACACATGTTATAAAAGTGTATAAACCAAGTTTCGTCATAATATCTCAGTTGTTTGTCGAGTAATAGGCTCGTAGATTCCTTTGTATAAAAAGAGGCGGTGCCACGCCCATTTTCCAAACTTTTTTTATTTTTTGTTTCCGGTCTATTGTAGAACTCATGTCACAAAATTTCAGTGATAGATCTTTATATTTGACAGAGATATCGCTTAAAATGTTTTTATTAGGCCCCTTTATAGTTCCCATATATAAAAGTGGGCGTGGCCGTCAACCGATTTTGATAATTTTTCGCCGAAACATTTGTCTAAGCAAGCAAATTACGCATACCAAATTTCATCGATATATCTTCAACGGTTTCTGAGTTATGACATATAAAACTTTCAATGTTTGACCCTTAATAAGTGGGCGTGGCACCGCCCATTTTCCAAAATTTCACCAAATTTCTTCCTAGGGGCCTGAGCTCAATACTTGGGTAAAATTTCATCGCTCTACCTATATTAGTGGCTGAGATACCAAATTTTCGATTTTTTCTATATAGGAAAAGTGGGCGTGGTCATGGTCCGATTTCGCCCATTTTCAATACCAACCGTCCCAGTCTCGATACCAACTTGCATTTCAAATTTCATCAAAATATCTCAATTTTTACGCGAGTTATCCTGCGTACGGACGGACGGACGGACGGACGGACGGACGGACGGACGGACGGACGGACGGACGGACGGACGGACATGGCTCAATCGATTTCTCTTTTCACCCTGATCATTTTGATATATATAAGTCCATATCTATCTCGATTATTTCATTATGTTACAATCCACCGTTATGAAATCAAAATTATAATACTCTGTGTACTAGTACAGCTGAGTATAAAAATAAAAAATAAAACTGAGGAATCAGAAAAGCGAACATTTCATTTCATTAATTGAAGATGGGAATTTACTCTTTATACAATATGCTTCACTAACAATCTGAGAATTGTAGAAATATGCAAACCCGACGGCAAATGGATGAACGAAAAAAATACATGAAATTTTGTTCAATTCGAAATTGCATACAAATCGAAGTGTGTCTTATAATGGTGACTCAATTTACTCCTTCTGAACTGTTGAGAGTCTAACTACAAGGAAGTTAGTTCCTTTCTGACACCTTTTCGCTAGTTCGGAACTACATAGAAATTTTGCTCACTAGTTATTGAGTTCCCTGCAGGGTAGGTATGTACCCACCAAAAAATCTACGCCTAATTTCAGGTTTATTCCAAAAGATATAAAGGCTTATGAATGAATGCTTGAAAATTCCAAGCAAACAAAAGTTGTATGGGCAAAGGGTTTAAATAAGGCGGATTTTGCTGTGTTGTGTCATCAGGCTGCAAGCAATACTCTCTCTCTCTCTCTCTGAGAGGAAAACTTATTTCCAAAGCTTATGCGTTATGGGAATAAGGCTTTGATAATTCCTTATAATAAGCTCTTATGTGTTGTATAGACATTATAGTAAGGCATGTACGCTTTGGCAAATAAGGCTCAGAGAGTTTCTGATAATAAGGCCTAATTTGGTGCTTAAATGCCTTATGATAAGGTATAATAAAAAGACGTTTTTTGTTTAGCTGCATAATTCATATTTTTTGGGCAACTTAAGCGCTGCCAGCGTATGCATTTTTGCTGCCAGCGTATTCCGTATTGCTTAGCGAACTTTTTTGCAGGGTTTATGACAATAAAATGTTTGCGGCAAGCACAAATTGAAAGAAGCAACAAAAGCGTGACTCTTAAGCCATATAAGTCACGTTAGAATACGTACATACATACAATTATACGTATGAAATACATATCTGTGCATGCACGTGCGTTGGCTTGAATTTCTGCAAGTTTTATTATTAACCAAGACAATTCTCTCTCCTAACTTTTGAATTACTTTAGACATACACACAAACTAATGTAGAAAGCTAGCAGATACTTGCTTTACAATTTCTAATTCTTAGCTTCCCCCAAAATATTTAATTGCCATACATTTTGCTATTCCGCTGCCCTTACATACAATTACACACATACATCCGTATGTACATAAAATGGAATTTAGTCGAATTTTAAGAAAGTTCAAACTAAACTTTTACTTACCAACCACTTGTAAGTGCACTCGGGCGCTAACTTTTGGCTCTGTTGACACTTGACATTCGTAGGCGCCCGCATCTCTGGCTTGTACGTATTTAATTTGTAGCGTCCAAAATTTGTCCGGCTGCTTTAAGGCTAAAAAGCGTTGGTCGGCAATGAAAACAGCTCTGCAAAAGGAAAATAGAAAATAAAAAAATAAGCGAAGAAAATAAATAAAAAGTTTAGACTTAAATTTTTGACATAATAAAAGTTATTATGGTACACAAAATTAATTACGCGCATAAGTTTTTATGGCGGAGGAGGCCGAAATTTTTTCAGCGAGAGAAAATGTGAAAAAGAAACGAAAACTAAACTTTGAGCGAATTTGAACATGTGCTTTTGTGCTTTAGTTGATTAAAGTTTTATGTGCTATAGAATTGTGTAATTAGAGAACTTGCGAAAGTTTAGGTAGGTTTATAATATGAGAAAACTTGAAAGAAATTTGGCAATGCAGCACTTCTTTTGAAATTTGACGAATTATTAGATGATGTGAAAAATGACAACACTGCAGAAATTTTAAGAGATTTTTTTTTTATTTGAAGAAATATTAGCTGATGGGAAAACACTGCACTTTTAGAAATTTGACGAATTATTTTGTGATATGAAAATTGAGAGCTTTGCTGAAATTTTACATTCTTTTTTGATTTGGAGAAATATTAGATGACGCGAAATTTGACAACACAGCAAATTTAATTGAAATTTGATGAATTATTAGATGATGTAAAAGCTGACAACATTGCAGAAATTTGAAAAGATGTTTTTTATTTGAGTAGTAGATGATGTAAAATTTGTCAACACAGCATTTTGTTGTTTGACGAAATATTAGATGATGTGAAAACTGACATTGCAGAAATTGTACAACATTTTATTTTATTTGAATATTAGATGATGTGAAATTTGGCAACACAGCAATTTTTGTTTAATTAGATGAATTATTTATTAGGTAGATGATGTGAAAAATGACAACATTGCAGACATTTTACAAGATGTTATTTTATTTGTATATTAGGTGATGTGAAATTTGGCAACATAGCAAATTTTTTTTAATTTGATGAATTATTTATTGGGTAGATTATGTGAAAACTGACAACATTGCAGAATGTTAACGAAATGTTTTTATTTGGCAAAATAGTAGATGATTTGAAAATTGGCAACAGTGCCCTCTTTTTCTTTTGAAGTTTGACCAATCACTATACATTTTTTATTTTTTAATTTGGCAAAATATTAAATGACGCTAAATAGTTCAACGAGTGAAACTAAGCAACATTGCGGCAATTTTAAATATTGTTTTTCTAGTTTGATGAATAATTAGAAACAGTGAAATGTGGCCACATATTAGATGATGTGATAATTGGCAACAGTGCCCTCTTTTTCTTTTGAAGTTTAGCCATTTACTATACATTTTTTATTTTTTTATTTGGCAAAATATTAAATGACGCTATAATTGGCAACAGTGCAACAATTCTTTTCTAGGTATTTGACGTACAAGTTCAACGAATGAAACTAAGCAACATTGCGGAAATTAGAAAACCTGTTTTTCTAGTTTGATGATATATGTATTAAATGAGGTGAAATGTGGCAACATTGCACTATTTTCTTGAAGTTTGGCGTATTACTTCAACGAGTGAACTTAGCAACATTGCAGAAATTTGTTAGAATACATACATATTTGGTTTTTTTAATTTGATAAAATATTAGATGATGTGAAAACTGACAACACTGCACTCTTTTTTTTTTTGAAGTTTGACGAATTACTACAGCGAATGAAAATTGGCAACGTTGCAGAAATTTCTACCAAAGTTCGTCATATAATATTTTTTCTAGTCTTACAAAATTTTAGATGTAGTGAAAATTGGCAACACTGCACTTTTTCTGTTTTTTTTTTTTTGGAAATTTGATGAATTACTAGTAGTTATTTACTACATTCAACGAATGAAACTTGGCAACATTACGGAAAGTTCGTTAGATAACACTAAGTATCTTCTATTTTAAATCCTTTAGCGATATTTGAGACTAAGCAACTGACTTTTGTTGCCCATTTAACTAAAAAGTCACTGTATCATATATGTATGTATATATGTATAAAAGCTGACAAAAGAGCAAAGTTAAATTCTTTAATAAAACTTCAGTGCAATCCAGGACACGCTGTGCGACACATACATATGTACGCATATCCCGGCAGGTGACAGGTGTGCACGAATATTTCGCCAACGTTGCGTGAATGAAAAAGTGCAAGTATATAAAATAGCACAAATAAATATACTTTCTCTTTGTTTATAATATAATAAATGTCAGCGGGCAACATTTCATTGCAGTTTGCGTTTGCACAAGTTTTTAATTGTTTTATTTTGCGAATGTAAAACGCTGACAAGCAAACAAGTAAACAAATATATATGTACCTACAAGGTGGCAAATGCGAACAGAATTGAGTTGCACACAAATTTTATATACTTTTGATTGGCATGAAAGGCAATCGCACCAACACAATAACTGAAGGAGCAGCAGCAGCAGCGGCAGCAGCAAAAGATGGCGCAAGAGAATGCCAAGTGAATGGTGAATGGCATTGCTGAATGATAACAGAAAACAAATAGAATTTTCAAACGATAATATATCCTTCCGTCAGTTGCACAACACACACACGCTGCAACATCTACTATGTGATATGTTTGCATGAATGTTTGCATGTACACATGTATTGTTTTTGCATGTCTACAACCTTGACGTTTTATGTTGCACAAATGTACATTGTAAATATGTTTGTATGTATGTATGTACGTGTAGTTCACATGCCAACTAACTCTACTGCTCTACGCTGCCTTGTCTTCTCTCTGCACTTGCACTCAATGTTCTTTGCAACTTTTCATTTTGTAAACATTATACTCGTATACAAACTGCTGCAACATGTTGCCATTTCAAGGCTATACAATTTACTTCCGCTGTCACTCAGTCGACTGCATATGTTGAAGCACTGCAGCTGCTGCTGCTGCTTTAATTCATTTTTTTGCTTCATGTGCGTGTTTCTCTGTCCATTTGTATGGTATGGTGAGTTCGTTCGTTTGTTCGTTGTATGTATGTATGTTCATTTGTGTAATACACTCACTCATTCGTCGAGTGTGTTTCTTGTCCATTACAAATGTCAGCTGCTAGAAGAAGAATCATCGTTTTTTGCACACCTATTTGACAGTGTTGAGCGTAAATAGTAAATGTGTGTGTGTCTAATTTTTTTTCTGTGCCTTTTTTTTATACATATCTACATATGTATGTATTATTACTTCCACATATTAGTTGGCTCCTTTTTCTTCTTACTTGCTTTGGTGTATATTACAATCAATTTTTTCCCCTTAATGCACTCGAGACATTTTTTATATGAAACTTTTAGCACAAATGCAGCATGATTCATTGCGCAACAAGAAATGTGTAACTAAGAAACGAATGTCAGTGAAAGCAGAAATGTATGAACTATGATTTTGATTTATATATGTTTAATCCTTAGATGAAAAAATTAACAAAAAACAAGTAAGGAAGCCTAAGTTCGAGTGGAATCGAACATTAGATACTCAGCTGTATGCTTTCATTGTTTGTTTGCGTTTGTTCGATATAGGGTGTATTTTATATAAAGCGAGTGCCGCATAAAGTGGGCGTAGCCACGCCCATTTTCAACATTTTTATCAGTCATCCAACTAAGAATATGAATATTATTCTTTGTGCAAAATTTCATTCCTTTATGACTTCTAGTTACAAAGAAGTCTTGTTACAAATTCCCAAAGGGTGTTCCAGAAATATCTTTGTTAAAAAGTAGGCGTGGTCATAAACCGATTTCAATAAATTTTTGCGTGTCTATTAACACAAGTTATAAAAGTGGATAAACCAAGTTTCGTCACAATATCTCAATTATTTGTCGAGTTGTGGGCTCTGAAATCTCGTTGATTCCTTTGTCTGAAAAGAGGCGGTGCCACGCCCATTTTCCGAAATTTTTCTATTTTTTGTTTCCGATCTATTGTAGAACTCATGCCACAAAATTTCAATGAATTATCTTTATATTTGACAAAGATATCGCTTAAAATGTTTTTATTAGGCCACTTTATGATACCCATATATAAAAGTGGGCGTGGTCGTCAACCGATTTCGCTAAAATTTCGAACATGTATTACTACAAGTAGTGAAAGTGTATAGACCAAGTTTCGTCATAATATATCGATTATTTGTCGAGTTATGGGCTCAGAAATCTCGTATATTCCTGCTTCTAAAAGGAGGCGGTGCCACGCCCATTTTCCAAAATTTTTGTATTTTTTGTTTTATGTCCATAGTTGGACACCTTCCATAAAATTTCAATGATATATCTTTATATTTGACAGAGATATCGCTTAAAATGCTTTTATTAGGCCACTTTATAATACCCATATATAAAAGTGGGCGTGGTCGTCAACCGATTTTGGCAATTTTTCGTCCAAACATTTGCCTAAGTAAGTATATCACGCCTACCAAATTTCATCGATATATCTTCAACGGTTTCTGAGTTACGACTCATAAAACTTTCAATGTTTGCCCCTTAATAAGTGGGCGTGGCACCGCCCATTTTCCAAAATTTCACCATATTTCTTCATAAGGGCCTGAGCTCAATACGTGTGTGAAATTTTATCACTCTAGCTCTATTAGTGACCGAGATACAAAATTTCCGATTTTTACTATATAGGGGAGGTGGGCGTGGTCATGGTCCGATTTCGCCCATTTTCAATACCATCCGTTCCTGTCTTGATACCAACTTACATTTCAAATTTCATCAAAATATCTCAATTTTTGCGCGAGTTATCGTGCTCACAGACGGACAGACGGACAGACGGACAGACGGACAGACGGACAGACGGACAGACGGACAGACGGACAGACGGACGGACATGGCTCAATCGATTTCTCTTTTCACCCTGATCATTTTGATATATATAAGTCTATATCTATCTCGATTATTTTATTCTGTTACAATCCACCGTTAGGAAATCAAAACTATAATACTCTGTGTACTAGTACAGCTGAGTATAAAAAATAGTTAATAGTGGAAAAACGTTCAAGGAAGTTCATTTATGTGAAATGTTAGTATATAACAATTGCACTACAGGCAGTGTTTATTTATAAGAAATTCTGTTCAATATTTTCTACTAATGAATCTCATCCTCCAGCACAATCCGACATGCGCTCAATAAGCAAAAAAAATCTACTTTATTTTTTTTTATGTGAATTTTATAGAGCTATTGGCCAGTTTTTAATTAAGAAAAATTGAAAAAAAATTTTTGGTAGAAGTTATGGATCCATTTCGGAGACCACCACATCCCCTCATCAGACTTCTTCAGTAAAAACAAACTTAATCTACTTTATGTTGTAAGTTAAATTTTTTAGCTGTAAGCTAATTAAAAGCTTATTAAGTCAGGCATATGAGACTGGACGCCACTAATCGATATTAATCACACACAATTAAATATTTCTCCGCCTCTAATTAGATACAAATGGTTAGTGCCATTAGTATGTATATACACAAGGCGTATCCTCCTGCATAAAATTCTTTATGAACCGCTTTTTCTTTTATTTTTTATTTTCTTTTCCTTTTTCTTTTTATTTTCTTCTTTTTTGTTTTATTTTTCTTTTTGTTTTTGTTTTCATTTTTCTTTTTCTTTTTATTTTCCTTTTCATTTTCCTTTGTTTTTTTTTTATTTTCTTTTTTTTTTTGTTTTTTTTGTTTTCTTTTTCTTTTTCATTTTCTTTTGTTTTTTTTTTATTTTCTTTTTTTGTTAATTACCTGTCAACTGTAAGTATGTGACCATCACGCACTCGTACCCAAGACACCGATTTGCTGCCAAGTTGTTTCACCTTAAAAGAAAGATAAGGAATGTATATGTATGCATGTAGTAACTAGTAGCTACTTAAATGATTATAGTAAGGAAAATTATATATTAAATATAATAGCTAGTTATAATGCTACACATAAATAATTGAAGCTTTTATGTGTAATAATTTTTGGCATAAATATGTAAGTTATATTCACGTACTTAGAGGAATATATATATGTACATTAGATGAGTTTTTTTTTGTATGGGATTCTTTAAACCTTCTCAGATCCTCCCTCCGGCACCGGAATATGAAAATAGGATGTTTTAGAGTAAGTAAACTGAAAAAAAAATTTCACTTTTCCAAAAACTGGATGGAGCTACACCGAAAACCGCGAAAATTCCCAGAATTTCAAGGTATGTTTAGATTTATGTCTGAAAAAAGTTAGGATTTTGCACAAGAAAAAAAATTGATACCCACCCATACGAAGAATTAACCGCTAAATCGAATGGCATATTCAGTTTTTTGGTACACTACCCAGGGAAGGTAATAACGCGGCCTAAAGTGACCATTTTCTTTTTTTTCTCATGAATCTTCAACTTCTTGCCCTATACTCTTCCCGAAAGCGAACGTTATTTTTTAACTAAATCACACGGTAGGCTGCGTTATTTAATGCGCTTTCCAGAAATGTATAGCTATTAAAAATCGAATAAAATTTGGATGAGTTCATCAAGTTTAAATGAAGTAAAGTCGGGTATAAAAGGGTAACATATCTTAAAATTTCTTAAATTTTTTAACAATTTTGCTCTTGAAGGCGTTTTTTTGGGTTTTAAGTGATAGTTTTATGTGGATGGATAACTCCACAAATGCAAAAAAAAATAGAAAGGCCGAGACCGCGGATAACGGACAAAAAGTTGAGCCGGATGGTGCCAAAACATTTGTGGGCAATATGGGTATCAAAATAAAGAGTTTACCTAGGACTTTAATGTAAAGTCAATCCATTTTGCTGTGTCCACCGTTTCGACACATATAAGTAAAAAATTAGACTCAAATGTCGCCGATATCCTTTAAAATATTCTGTAGTCATCCTGGACCACTTATTCGCCAGTATATCAGAAATTGGCTAAGAAATTTGCATGTAATAAGTTCCATATGCAAGCCCTAGTTAAGACCTTTAATTTGATACCAATATTGCCCAATAATATTTTGGCGCCATCCGGGGCCACGGTTTTTTCCGCTATCCACGGTCTCGATCTTCCAAATTTTTTTTTACATTTGTGGAGTTATCCAACAAAATAAAATAATCACTAATAACCCAAAAAACCGTCTTCAAGAGAAAAATTTAAAAAAAAATTGAGAAATTTTAAGGTATGTTACCCTTTTATACCCGACTTTACTTCACTTAAATATTATTCGATTTTTAATAGCTATACATTTCTGCGCTTTCCCATTAAATAACGCAGCCTACCGTGTGATATAGTTAAAAAATAACGTTCGCTTTCGGGAAGAGTATAGGGCAAGAAGTTGAAGATTCATGAGAAAAAAAAGAAAATGGTCACTTTAGGCCGCGTTATTACCTTGCCTGGGTAGTGTACCAAAAAACTGAATATGCCATTCGATTTACCGGTTAATTCTTCGTATGGGTGGGTATCAATTTTTTTTTCTTGTGCAAAATCCTAACTTTTTTCAGACATAAATCTAAACATACCTTGAAATTCTGGGAATTTTCGCGGTTTTCGGTGTAGCTCCATCCAGTTTTTGGAAAAGTGAAATTTTTTTTTCAGTTTACTTACTCTAAAACATCCTATTTTCATATTCCGGTGCCGGAGGGAGGATCTGAGAAGGTTTAAAGAATCCCATACAAAAAAAAACTCATCTAATGTACATATATGTATATATGCATACATATTCAGGCATATGTAGTCATATATGTACCTATTTTTTCTACATATGTATATTGCATAGTATGTATTTAATATACAAATATTTTCTGATATGTATAGTATAAGCGGACATGACAGCACAATAATAACAATAATAATACTGCGGCAGTAGTCCATTCATGTCCAGCCCACCTGCACAAATATGAATTTATTATAATAAAACAGTTTGTATTATAATTAGAGGTCGATAGCTGCCACCACACATATATATACATATGTATGTGTCCAATACATTTTTGGTTCATCGTTTTCATGTTAAGACCTACTTTTCATAAAGTACAACAGCCCTGCAGGGCAATCAATAACAATTTAACGATCAGAAATGAGGAATATTTCGTATGCCATCAATTAGTTATAATTCTTACTAATTATTTAGATTTGACAGCTAATTCGTCTTGCCTTACTTTCTCACCAGCAAAAGAGAGCGAACCGAACGATAATTGAGTGAGCAAAAATAACAGTTCCACTAACTTTCTTTACTGAACAAATTTCCACTAGCAACTTACTAGCAAGATGTAAAAGAAATGTCAAATGTGTTGAATAAAAAAGGTACATATTTATTTTTATATAAAAAAAAATAAAACTGGAAGCAGTAAGCAAATTTATGCGAAAATTTGGAAAACCAACAAAGTTAGCTTATTTTGTATATCCCAACTTTTTTTTGTCAACATCTAGCACTGAGAGAAAATTTTATATTACTCTCACAAATTTCGTTGCAAGTGACTAGTGGGATATGTTAGTTAGTTTTTACAAGAAAAGTAAAGAAAAGCACATATTGTTTGGTTCGTTA
Organism: Urophora cardui; assembly: GCA_960531455.1. Classification (NCBI taxonomy): domain Eukaryota; kingdom Metazoa; phylum Arthropoda; class Insecta; order Diptera; family Tephritidae; genus Urophora; species Urophora cardui. The sequence goes on along the minus strand of OY482672.1, from coordinate 148,065,506 downwards.
CTTTTTCAAATGCACCAAAGAAGAACTAGTTCAAATTTCGCTTTCAGTTACCTAACATAGCTCGAGCGAGCAATCGTGACGATTAAAATTTCATGATAGCGAGTAGCATGATTCAAAAGCAACAAATTTCGTTTGATCAAAATGACAGTTGCCAGTAAGCGAACAGTTGAGTAGCCATTTTAAGCAATTTTTTCAGTTTTATTTGAGGTTAAGACTGTTACTTAACCTTCTCGGCTTTCATTCATAATTTAGTTGGCCGAGTTTACCTTTAGTTTCGAAAATGTTGAAAGTAACTCAGTTTGGCAACTTAATCCAGATCAGCTTCTGAAAAATCGTTGCATACTTCGGAGTTCCCTGCATGTGAAACCTTTCCTAGCGCTTTTAAAGTTTTTCTTTACCAAAAATATAGGAAGTTCTGAGTAACATAATTTTGAATTAGTTCGTCAGTTTTGCAAATAGAAAAGGGAATACAGTTTTATCTAAAAATATTTGACCGGTTTCGAGACTAATGTCGAATAATGAACTAGATGTATACAGTGGAGCTCAGAATTGTCTTTGACCTTATACTTGAGATATTTCCAGCTCACAAGTTGTTGCAGTGTGTGTAATAGAGATTAATTCGAAGTTAGTAGAGATTTTCCCTACTGGGCATGTGCATGAATAAAGCATTACCTGCCACATAAGCAAATTATAATAATAATAATATAATACAATGGCGCTATTATAACTCTGACGAGTTTTATGGCCGAGCTTCTCTCCCAATTCGAGGTGTGCTCCTTTTTGTTTTGCCTACTAATTGGGTGGACCTACAGTTTTATGCCGGCTCCGAACGGCGAATGCATTTTTTGTGAGAAGCTTTTTCATGACAGAAATACTCTCGGAGGGTATGCCGCCCACTGCCGAGAGGTGACCGCTGCTCTTAAAAAACCCAATAATTGGATTTTTACTAATTAGAAAAATTGTTTTGGTGTTTGGCTCGGACCGTGGTTTGAACCCGAGACCTCTGGCATAGCAGGCGAGCACTCTACCCACTGCACCACAGCGGCCACATAAGCAAATTGCTATTACTTATTTCATAAATTTATGTAAATATACCAACATATGTACATATAAATATCTTATAGGTATTCATTTCTCCTACCCATATTATTCTTGCTCGTCGGTAATATGTAGATATGTTAGATCGTGGTTTGGTTGCTTTACTAAGCCAAGCAACCATCATTATTTACCTATGTACATGAGTATGCTGAAAATGCTCCATTATTTATTTACATATGTACATACATACATACACATGTACATTCACAGGACAAAGAACAAATTGGGGTTAATTTCGCTTAAGTTTAATTCAACTTTGAACTTTGATTTTGTACACAAGCCACACATTTCCATAAAAACATATATTTATGTATGTATGTGAGCTGGTATATTAAAGTGACGTTTTGAGAGTAAATTATCTAAATTTTGTTTGGAATGCCAGTAATTTATTTGATATTAACTTATACACGTCGCCGTTAAGTTGGCGGTGCAGGTGCAGTTGAGATTACTCCTGTCTTTGCACGGATGGCTCTGGGCCCCCCCACATGACGGCGGGGGTTCCAACCTCCCCAGGCTGTCCCTGATTTCATACATAACCTGGGATCCTTAGTGACTGCACGAAACGGGGAAGGATAGCGGCTTCGAGTTGGGGCCCTTTTAGCATGGAAAATTTAAACTTAAACAAAAGCAAAAAACAAAAAACTTCGTCCTCTTCCTCTCGGAGGAGGACTGCGTCGGCGCAAGCGCCAATGACGCTTTCGCGCCTACATGGCGTCCACGTGGGTGGGAGGCTTGCCTCTCACCAAACAACAACAACCTTGACTGGCGGCTTGGGGGGCCCCAGCACCAGTAGGACCGCCGGTATGGTAGCGCTGGAAACGGCGAACCATCCAGCTCCTGCTGATGCTGGACACCTCCCAGGTGCTGGAACGGCGAACCTTCTTGCCGAGGCGGTGGCAATGGTTTTACGACCTGGCCGCACCGAGCCAAAGGAGAAGGTAGCCGAAAGTAGGGACGATCGACGCCCGATGGATCCCAACTCCAGTGGGAACGCTGGAACGGCAGCGCTGGAAACGGCGAGCCGCCCAGACCTCACTGATGCGGACGGTCCATCGAGTGTTGGTACGGCGACCTTTCTCCCAGAGGCGGTGGCAGTGGTTTCGCAACCTGGCCATAGTACGCCAAAGGAGAAGGTAGCCTTCATCATTAGGGAGAAGGGTGACTTGATGGGTCCCAGCACCAGCAAGGCTGCTGCCACGGCAACGCTGGAAACGGCGAGCCGTACAGCTCTTGCTGAGGCCAGGGGTCAATCAAGCGCCGGTAAGGCAACTTTTCCCTCGACGTCAGCGGCAGTGGTTTCACGACCTGGCCATGCTGACTCGAAGGGGAAGGTAGCCGATGGAAATAATTCTACCGGGGGAGCGGCAGCGAGGGAAACTACGAGCCGCCTCCCCCTGGACAATAAACCCCAATATGGGGATAAACGGAGGGCCGCAAAGGTCCTCAAACGATACGGGGGGGTGGCACTCGAAACGTTGCCCCAGGACGTGAGGGAGGCGGTAGTTAGGGCGAGAGCTCTGCTGCCATCCTTCCAAAACGCCGTGGGGAAAACTGTGGAAAGTGGCACTCCCTTTAAGCGCCAAAGATCGGATGAGGAGATAAAGCCCCATCCGAAGCGGCTACAGCAGCACGCCGGTGTGCCCAAGCCAACCTTCGCCGAGGTTGCCAGGGACAGGATCCTCGTTGGGGTCCTGGACCGCGGAAATGACCGTGGGGCCATCCCGAAGGACAAGTGGTTGTGGGTTCTGGCCGCCATCACCGACGCCATTCTTGACGTCGTGCTGGCGTCTCCAGGACCACCCCCACGTGGTAGAGACGCGGGATGGTACCAAGGCCAAATCAAGGTGCTCGCTTGCGATGACGCAAGGACCGTTAGTCTGTATAAGGCTGCGGTCGCGAGGATCGGCGAGGTGTACCCCGGTGCGCGACTAGAGGTCGTCGACTGGAAGGACGTTCCGGTCCGGCCTAGGGCCAGGGTATGGGTTCCTGTAACCCCAGCAGCTCCTGAGAGGATCCTCAGAATGCTGCAGGTTATGAACCCATCCCTCCCTATGCAGAATTGGAGCGTCATTCGAGTCGAAGACGCAGTGGGCCCGAGAAGGGAGGTGGTCCTGGCGCTGAATAAGGAGGCTCTCGAGCCACTTAAACAGTGCCAGGGTAGGGTGAATTATGGCGTCGGGGATGTCATAATTCACGTGTACCGTGGCGAAGCTCAGCGCGCCGCCGCTCCGGAAACCTCGGTGGACTCGGACATCGAGGCGCCCGAAGCGGAGGCGGATCTCTCCGACGTGGACAGCATGAAGTCCGCCACGTCAAATTGTGCAGATGCTCTGCATGATTTGACAATGGAGGATGTCCTGCTGGACAGCGACGAAGAGGCTGCCGACGTCACGGTGGTTGAGGGGGTGGGGGCTGTGGACACTCATGAGAGTGCTACAGATAAACCTCCACCGATCTAAAGCGGCATCAGCCGCTCTCGTCAGTCGCCTTTCTCAAGGCGACGTTGATGTGGTCCTCATCCAAGAACCTTGGGTGAATAACTTGAGGATTTGCGGACTGGGGGCCACTGGATACAGGCTCATCCGAGCTTGTGTTGAAGGTAATATAAGAACCTGTATATTGGTTAAGTACGAGCTAACAATGTTTCTCTTGCCTAACTTTAGCGACGGCGACATTACTGCGGCCAGCACAACGATCAAGGGCACACCGGTAACTCTGGCATCGGTGTATATGCCCTATGATTCACGCACACCTCCACCACAAGGCTTGATGATGGACCTGGTGGCCAAATATTGCCCCGGCCATCTACTCATCGGAGCGGACTCAAATTCGCATCATGTACAATGGGGCAGCTCTGACACAAATGAAAGGGGTGAGTCACTTTTTGATTACCTTTTGACAACTAACATGGTAGTGTGTAACATAGGTAATGAACCAACATTTATTACTAAAAATCGAAGAGAGGTACTAGACCTCACTTTATGTAGTGAAAAAACTTATGAGGGTGTCAAAGGCTGGCGCGTTCTTGATGAACACTCTTTCTCTGACCACCGATATATAGAAATAATCTTAGATTTCTCCATTCAACAATCAGTCTTAAAAAGGAACCCACGTAACACGAACTGGGATCTTCACAATGAACTATTTGTTAAGGGGCTACCGGATCTTCCACCCTGTAATCCCTCATCGACAGGGGAATTGGAGGATCTGGTCGGCACCTTCACTAATGCACTCTCAAACGCTTTTAACTTAGCTTGTCCGGAACCAAGACCGCGTGGCAAGCGGAAACCTCATTGGTGGTCCTGCGAACTGGACTCACTTCGAAAATCTTGCAGGAAGCAATTCAATAGAGCCAAACGACTCGACAATGAGCCCGAGTGGCTGCAATATAAAGAAAATCTAAGGGCTTATAAAAAAGCCCTGAGACAATCGAAGAGAACCTCTTGGAGGAACTTCTGTACCGGAGTCGAAAGCGTCGATGAGACGGCAAGACTTAGATGCGTGCTCTCAAGAACACAAACGTCATTGGGCTACCTTCGGAAGCCTGATGGGTCCTGGACCAATTCAGAAAGGGAAACTCTAGAGCTGCTACTGGACACACACTTTCCTGGTAGCTCGCGAAATGGACTGGCGATACCATCAACGGGTATCGCTGTTAATATACCTGTGACTGAGGAACGGGTTAGGTGGGCAATCAAAAGCTTCAAACCCTATAAAGTTGCGGGACCAGACGGGATCATTCCTGCACAACTCCTGTATACCCTGGAGACATCAGCAAGCTGGCTTCAACGCATATTCGTTGCTTGTCTTTCATTCAATCATATCCCGAATACGTGGAGACGCGTCTCGGTTATATTCATTCCTAAGGCTGGGAAAGCCTCGCACTATGAGCCGAAGGATTATAGGCCAATAAGTCTTTCCTCCTTCTTGCTCAAGACGCTGGAGAGGATAATAAGTAATTTCCTCTCTATTACAATTGACAGTAAACTTCTCTCTGGATATCAACATGCATATCTTAAAGGGAAATCAACCGAAACGGCATTACATAGTCTGGTTTCTACCATTGAATCATCCTTGGCCGATAAGGAGTTCTGCCTGGTGGCCTTTCTAGACATCGAAGGCGCGTTTAACAATGTCACCCCAGAGGCCATAAGCAACGCTTTAAGTCACTTAGGCGTTGACGTATCTCTGATTGGGTTGATTGATCAACTTTTGAGGGGAAGGATTGTACTCTCATCAATGGGCGAGATCAAATCTACACGCTACGTCTTCAGAGGCACACCCCAGGGTGGTGTCCTCTCCCCGTTGCTATGGAACCTCACTGTCAACTCACTTTTAAAAAGAGACGCAGTTTGGGGCGGCGGGAGAGTCGTGGCATATGCGGACGACCTTGCTTTAGCATACAGAGGGAAGTTCCCACAGACCTTATGTGATCTGATGCAGGTAGCACTGCGAGAGATCTTAGCGTGGTCCTCTCGTTGTGGGCTCAGTGTCAATTCAAATAAGGTAGAACTTGTCCTCTATACTAGGCGGTATAAAATACCACCGTTAAATCTACCAGAACTAAATGGCGTTCGCCTGACCCTGGCCGACAAGGCTAAGTTCCTAGGGGTAGTTCTGGACAAAAAGCTGAACTGGAAGGATAACATCATTCAGCGTCAAAACAAAGCATATATTGCTTTATACACATGCAAAAGAGCCATAGGCAAAAAGTGGGGACTTAGTCCCAGAATTTGCAGGTGGATTTACACTGCGATCGTTCGACCTATTCTGTTATATGGAGTCGTAGTGTGGTGGCCTGCATTGAGTAAGGCGTCCAACCTTAAGGTTCTGAGCAAGGTCCACAGATCTAGCATGATCAGCATAAGTGGCGCACTCAGGACGACGCCTAGCGAAGCTCTTCAGGCCATTCTAGATATCCTGCCACTAGATTTAGCAGGTTTTCAGGTGGCGGCTACAACAGCCCTACGTCTAAGAGAGTCATCCGGCTGGCACACAAGAGCCACAGGACACTCTAGCATTCTAAGCGATTTTAGTTTTCTACCCGGTAGCACGGACCGCTGTACTACTACTATGGTTGCAGACAGCAACTTCGAAACAAGAATCCCAAATAGGGATGATTGGGAAGAGCCAAAGCGGGTTTACCCAACCCCAGGTAGCGTTTCTATCTATACCGATGGCTCGAAACTGGACAACAAAGTTGGCGGCGGAGTCTTTTCACAAGACTTGAATATACAGTTAGCTTTTAGGCTGCCCGATCACTGCAGCGTTTACCAGGCTGAAGTGTCAGCTATAAGGGAGGCTGTTAACCATATGAGGCCTGAACCTATCCACAGGGATTTATTCATCTGCAGCGACAGCCAAGCAGCAATTAAGTCTCTTGGCTCCCACTCGTTCAATTCTGAACTAACACTAGACTGTCGCCGATCTCTACAGGAGATGGCCAAACAGATCCGTCTACACCTCGTGTGGGTCCCGGGACATAGGGATATCGATGGCAATTGTAGGGCAGATGAACTTGCGAGGCAAGGCACTACCGAGCAGGTTCTTCCTGACAAAGAACGCATAGGTATGCCGTTTGCCACATGCAAGCTAATGCTTAAACATCAATTCTATGAACTGGCAAGCGATAGATGGCAACAGAACCCAGTTTGTCGAACGTCAAGACAAACCTGGCCAAAATGGGATCACAAGCGATCTCGTCAAATATGCACTCTAAGGAGAGAGGAGATCTCGAACCTTGTGGGGGTGCTTACAGGTCATTGCCTCATCGGGAAACATGCAGAGAGGCTAGGTGCACCCTACCGCAGATGCTGCAGAAGCTGCAAAAACGACGAGGATGAGGAGACAATCGAACACCTCATTTGCCACTGCCCGGCTCTTAACGGCGTCAGGAGACGCTGTTTTGGGACACCTTTCCTGGATAGCCTATGCAGAGTCGTGGATATCGACATAAAAGACCTGGTGAAATTCATCAGGTTTTCAAACTGGTTCAAAAAGGAGGAGTAATCTGTTTTCTTCTTGTGGTATCACAAAGGGCCTCTGTACTGGCCTAAGTGTGCCCCTAAGGCAGCCACTTCAACCTAACCTAAACCTAACTTATACACGAAGAAAGAAAGCTACACCAGCAATCCACCAGCTTTGGACGGGGGAATTGGTTATTTTATTATGTTTTACCATATTTTTGTGTATTTAGATTTGTATGTAAATTTACATATTTATATTCTATACAATATGTACATACATGTACATACATTAATCGAATATGCATTAGTGTGTAAAATTTAATTGAAAATTGCACACAAATGGTTTTTAAAAGTATGTATACATATTTGTATGTATTCAAGTAACACCCACATTTTGTGGCATTTGATATAATAATTGCATGTTTGCGCACTTAATTATTATTTATTTGTAATATATGTATGTATATGTATGGGCACAAATATAGTAATTAAACAACCCACATATTTTTTTTTTTTTTTCGAAAAATGGGTGTAAAGCAGAATAGTGATCAATAATGATATATGTACATAGAAATTAGTATTAGGAAGAATCAGTTCTCTAAAATATTATAGCCACAGCTCTACCTAAAATTAAAATTGAAAATAAACCAAGGATGGAAAATAATTATTATTTTTAAAATTTTGACCAAAAAAAATCAGTATGTTCCCACTATCGCAAAATAAATTTGGAAATACCACTATATTTATCTCTGTATAATCTGCGGCTATTTGCAAAGATTTTTATTTTAAGACTTTTATCCATAAAAATCGAAAGTAATAATTACAGCCTGAGTTTTATTTTTTCGATCGGAAGTAATTATTATTATGTAATTTTAATTTTTTTGATCACTAATAAGTTTTATTCTTGGATTTTAATTTTTTTTCTCAAGCATAATTATTATTTCTTGATTTTTACTTTTTGCATCAAAAATAATTATTATACTTGATTTTTATTTTTTCCCTCAAGGCATAATGATTATGTGTAATTTTTATTTTTTTTACTCAAGAATAAAAATTATGGTCTGATTTGTATTTTATTATTCATAAAATAAAACTCAAAACGTCATACAGCCTTAACCATTATGATTTTTGGCTTAAAATTTTGTATGCACACACCTTCTACTCTGCTCTAACTACTTCCGAAGATAAATCGTTGGAAATTTTGTTATAAATGGTGGAGAAAAGGTGTTGAATTATGCATGTAATTTGCTTTAAAATTCATACAAAAATGTTACGTATACGCCACGGCAATATGCTCATATATAAAACTAGCTTATATCCTTGGGTTTCACGCCTTGGGTAGATATCAATTTTTTTCTTGTGCAAAATCCTAACTTTTCAATACATAAATCTAAACATACCTTGAAATTCCGGGAATTTGCGCGGTTTTTGGTGTAGCTCCATCCAGTTTTTGGAAAAGTGAAATTTTTTTTCAGTTTACTTACTCTAAAACACCCTATTTTTATATTCCGGAGCAGGAGAGATGATCTAAAAATACGCATCAAATGTACATATGTATGTCTGAAGATATGCATCAAGTTGCGTCCTAAACGGATTGGCCGATAAATACATCTTACACACACATTTAAATACAATAGAATTTTCTGAAATACAGCTGGAAAGGGTGCATAAAAAATTTAAAGTTGTTCTTTTTTCATTTATTTTGCATATTTTATAGAAACGCGGCGTGAAACCCAAGGATGTAAACAAATTTTACATATGAGCGTAAACAAAATTTCCAACGATTTATCTTCGAAAGTAGTCAGAGCAGAGTAGAAGGTGTGTGCATGCAAAATTTTAAGCCAAAAATCCTCTTGGTTCAGGCTGTATGACGTTTTGAGTTTTATTTTGTGAATAATAAAATAAAAATCAGACCATAATTTTTATTCTTGAGTAAAAAAAATAAAAATTACACATAATCATTATGCCTTGAGGGAAAAAATAAAAATCAAGTATAATAATTATTTTTGATGCAAAAAGTAAAAATCAAGAAATAATAATTATGCTTGAGAAAAAAAATTAAAATCCAAGAATAAAACTTATTAGTGATCAAAAAAATTAAAATTACATAATAATAATTACTTCCGATCGAAAAAATAACACTTACAAAATAATAATTATGTTTAATCAGAAAAATATAAATCGAAGAATAATGATTATACGGTAATTTTTATTATTTCGCTTATAATGATTACCGTCCCTGAAATAAACTGCTTTAAAATCAACTAAATTTCTCCTTCTATCTTATTTTCAGGTTAAATTGAAAGTGTCTAAAATTACAATACACAATAAACTAACCTTAGCACCATCTATCTGTGACAAAGGTATTGTTTATACATCAACAAGAGTAGTTGGCAACGCGGCCAACTGTCATTTGCTTATTTTGACGTTTTTCAAATTTTCCCACTTTTCTATTCACACGAACGCATGGAGGAACAATAAAGGAGAATGCATAACGACATACCTTCATACATAGTGGGGCCAGAAGTGTCATGCAAAGAGGAATGTAGAAGAATTTGACAGATGTTGCCCCTATGGAAATGCTAGGGTGCGTGTGTGTGTGGAATATGTCAACAAAAAAATGCTTGGGTTCGTGTGTGTTTATGAAGATTGAAGAAGAAGTCAGCTGATCTTATGCATTCTCCTTTATTGTTCCTCCATGCACGAACGTGAACTGACGGTTTTTGCGAATAAGTAAATTTTGCATATTTTAACGAATTGAAGAAAATAAGTTATTAATCATCACTGCGCGAAAATCAAACTTCTTTTAGTTAATAGTTACACATATTTTATTATTAATATAAGTTCCAAACGGTTGGAGTAATAAGTTTTGCGTTATAAAAAGATGCCATTTAATTTGCTTGCGCTTGAGTGAACCAGAAAGTTAAATTTCAAAGGCACATACACACATACATTTACATATTTCCGCGAAAATGTTTAGAAAATAATTGTACTAGCGCAAAAGAGAAAATAAAAATTATTTCTATTTAACTGACGGCGGAGGAATATGTAAATATGTACTTAAAACAATTTTTTTAAACTTTCACAATTCTATAGAAAGTTAATTAATAAGAAATTAAAGGTTTTGGCCCAACGTACGCTTGCTTTTCTAACTTTGTTTGCTTTACTTTGAAAGCTTCTATAGCCCAATGGTAGCTTTGAACGCTGTCATATTAATTAGCTGAATATGCAATCCAAAGAAATAAAACAAAAGGTTTGTTTCTTATTAGCTAGCTATGAATAACTGTCCAAGCAAATTGTTTCTTGAATCAAAAAATTAGCAGAATGATATCCAAAGCGTGAGAGTAACAATTATAGAGAGCTCCAAATTTCAGCTAGTAAAATTTTCACTAGCTGAAATTATTTGCTGCCAAATTAAGGAACAGCTGTTAAAAAAATAAAATAATATATATCGCTAGCTTAGAGTGCAAACTGTGTAAGTCCATTTTCATGAAAAGGTGTATTTTTATGTAGAACGCTAGAAAAATCAAATATGCATCACGCTAAACAAGTCTGTTATACGTGTCATATTTCCACTCATTGTTATTCAGTGATACGCAAATTGTGTAAGTCTAAAAAACGAAGAAAATTGTGTAAGTCCAAAATTTTACATGAACAGAAATTTGTTTTTTTTTTCATTTCGAAATTTTTTTGTTTTTTGTTTTTGTCTCTCCTACAAAGTTTGAAAAAAGGACTTACACAATTTGCACTCTAAGCTAGCGATATATGATTTTATTACTTTTGAATTTTGCTAAATTTTCAAAATAGAAATAATGAAAAGGAAATATTTTTTTTTTTAGAAAAAAATAACAATTAAATGCCAAAAATAGCATTAAAATAATTTTTGCTAATTTTTAGATATTTAGATATTTCTTACATTTTTTTAATAATTTGTAATAATTTTCTGTTAGGGAATACACCTAATGCCTAATATCAGCATCCATTTTGGAAATTGAATTGTCAAAACTGATGTCAAAGCTTTCAAAGCGCTGTCAAATAGAGAATTGGGCAATTCGAAACTTTGCAGCGCTTCAAGCGCGTGAAGTAAAGCTGGCATTTGGCCAACTTTTATATATTTTAGTAGAGCTCAAAATAATTTTGACATTTCTCACAGCCAAGCAAGCAAAGCAAGCGTGCATTGGGCCTTTACCTTAAATTAAAAAAGCTGAGTAGATAGCCTTTTTTATATATATAAAATCATACACACGCGCGCGCAAATGAAATTCGAGCTATATAATTTTAAATTTGCATTTTGCCTGCAATACATTGGCTCAGTCAATTACATTTTCTTAAGAAATGGCAATCGTTTCTTATTATTATTATTTTTTTTTCTTAAGAAACACAATTCCTTTTATCGAATGTAATAATTGTGGTAATTCGCTCTTTGCAAGCTGCAACTCAAACCGATAAATATACATACATACATACATGCAAGTAAATCCAAATGCAAATACAAATTTCATCTACAACATCATCTGCATTTTTACCATCATCTTCATTTTCATCAACCGAAACCGAAGCAGCAACAACAGTAACAGCAATGCCAAATAAGTAAGTAAATAAGCAAGCATAGTTTTCAATTTCATTCGCATTTTGCTTTTACATTTGAAACTCCAAGGATACCATCTAGGTGCTACGCCCATTTGTGGTAAGCCGCCCCCATTTCTTACTTACATTCCAACCAAAATTAAATATGCCAAATTGTTGTTGTTCTTGCAGTTCTCGTATCATTCAAACATATGGGTATTTGATTTCATTTCATCTGCTAATGTTTGTGCGCAAAATTGGTGTTTGATTTTACAGATGTACATACGAGTACATACATACATATGTATGTGTGTACATGCAAACAAACAAACACCCTGGCAGCCATTTGTAATTAGTTTGCCTAATTAGCGGCAGATAAAGTGCCTGGCATTGTGTTAATTAGGTAGTACTATTAATCGACATATGGCCATTAAATGAATTGTTGGTTTTAAATGTACATGTGTACATATATTTGTTTGTATGTTTGTATGTATTATGTGCACTTACATAGCTGTTAGTTCCCAGCAGTATTTGAGGTAACGAGGTGCATATTCAATAGAATATTCATTATGAAAAATAGCCTGAAAGTAAGTTCAAAATTCATTGCTGAAAAAATAACTGAACACGCAGTGAAGACATCAGGTGTACTGAAATACATGCTATGGAATTTCTGCCTGCGTATTCAGGCCTTTTTTCCTACAGAAACTCTCCCTTCTCGTTCGGCAGTTTTTAGGTAGTTGATTTTCGACGCCACCTCTATATAAAAACGAAAGGGAAAGTTCAGATATTAGAAATACATCTCTACTGAATATTCAGTAGGAAATATGTGCTGTTTTCCAGCTGATAAATACTGCTGGGTAGTTAGTGTAATAATGCCAGTGTCTAAATCTCATGCGAATTTTTCGAAATCGACAAACGCTTAGTGTTGGCAATCTAATTTCGAATTACATCGCAAGTAATTGCGCTTGTGTTTTGCATTTTAGAAAGTGTGATTAGCTAATAGCCCAGTTAGTCGAGAACGTGTGGTCCGCTCGCTGACGCAAACGCCCGTATGCAATTTTTAGGATTTTTTGAGCCCGTAGCAATCAGCTGTTTTACTCACACATATTTACATATACATATAGTTTGTTTACATTTTGGCAGGGTTGCCGTTTAGTCATTTTTGAACAAACAAGATTTTTACTAATCTTCAAAGTGTTATGCGGATTACCCTTCAATACACAACTGTGCATTATTTGCCAAATGACAAGAAAATACTAATTTAATAGTTTTTAAAGTTGTCGTTGACGACTTTTTTTTTTATTAATTTAGTTACTTTTTTACGGCTTAGTTGGTAATTAAAACACATTTTTCTTGTAATTTTGTTGCTGCCCAATATATTTCCATCACACCTTGGTGATAGTTATCAAGGACTAAAACATAAAATAACAAAAAACACAGTCAGAACATTAAATTTACAATTGAAAATCCATAAAAAAATTATATTGGGAAGCAACAAGATTCTCACAAAAATCTGTGTTTAATTAAGAAATCTTTACTGAGTTTCTGTAACTCATATCTTTTCTAGTATAAATAGGTGGTGACATGGTGGTGTGGATCGTATTAGTGTGACATCACTTTAATTGGTTTTGTTACAGAAACTCATATTTATTGTGGCAATTTATAACTTTTCAATGTGGAAAAATTGCAGAAGAAGACCACCAAGAGTTATCAATTAAGAAAATACCGCCACCATTGTGGATAAATACAATTTTTGCTTTAATTTTCAGTAATATCTTCATTTATTAGGAGTGTTCAATATCTCAAAATTTTTACATATTTTTATGAATAGTTACGAATTTTGTTCAATAACCCAAAAAATTCGCAAAAGAGAGCCAAATTGAGAGAGTAAGACCTCGAGAGAGTTGATAAACGCTGCAAGTAAAATTTTCACTTGCAACTACTAGCAGCTTTAAAAAAATAGAAGTGTCCAAAATATATGATCACAAAAATTTCAATTGGAAATATACAAACATTTTAAACGCAACTTTCTAATTGTGTACTAAATAAGTTAGCGCAAAAACGAATCCACTTACCCCAAGAATCTTGATGATGTTGTGGAATAGCCAAAGTAGAATTTTGTTTTCCTAATTCAGTTATTTCCATTCATTTCCAATTTCAAAAATTTCAATTACAACCTAACCTAAAAATCAAATTGTCAAAACAGCGTATCAGCTGTTTTCTTGCGAATGTTTACGATTTTGTGTTCAATTACTTTGGTTGATAATTTTCTCTTTTTCTCGTTTTTTACTCTTAATTTGACAGTGACGCTCTTTTTGCAAGTACTTGCAAGTAAAGTTTTTGAACAAAGCTATTATCTTGTTATTAATTTATATATATATATATATATATATATTTATTATTACTTTAATTTTATATATATATATACATATATTTACATTTTGTTTGGGATTAAAAAAAAAATTATAAACGTTTTCTTTCCTTTCTTTTTAAAAATTAAAGTAATAATAAATGGTTCGTTTAAGTAGACATACTATTTTTTCCATGTGAACACATATATGTATATTCGATAACATTTTACAATCTTGTTGAGTTAGTTGTATAATGCTGTGAAAATTACTGTTTAAATATTTAATAACTAAAAATGTTCAACTGGCAACCCTTCTACCTTGCAACCATGCGAGCGATCAGCCGCCACGTTTTTACGTAAAAAATCAAAATGATTTTGATTTCTGCGGTACGGGCATCTGCTTCGTACGTCGTTGAATAATCGGTTACATACAAATCCCATTAAATAGGTTGGATCAGCTGACACGGTACACGGGTTTACGTTCTCGACTAACTGGGCTATAAATGTTTGGGCAGGCTCACGCAGCTTTAATTGTGTAGGAGTGTTTTTTATATTAGTACTTACACAGTAAAAATTTTAGTTTAATTTTAATACCATTTTGGTATTTATATATAACAATGCCTAAAAGCATAAAATGAAAACCATTTTGGTTTAAAAAAAGAAAAAAAGAAGAGAATATTGAGAGACAGAAATTATTCTTGGTGTCAAATTAATACTTTCTTGGAATTAAATCAAAACCAAACATTTCATTATTTTTAGAATATTTCTGGTATTAAAAATAATTGAAATGGTATAAGATCAATCCAAAATTGGAATAAATTCTATACTTTTATGGAATTAAATCAAAACCAAATTTTGATTGTTTTTATAATATTTTTGGTAATAAAAATAGTTTAAACGGTATTAAATCTATCCGAAAATTGGAATAAATTGTATACTTTTTTGGATTTAAAAATAAACCCCCATAAAATTTCCAGCGGATATACTGCAAATAACCCATTATCCCAAAGATTAATGAGAAATTGAATAACTTTAACATAGTTTATTTACATAAAAATCCAAAACAGTAGTAGCAAACACTAAAGTACCTTATACATATATCGAGCCCTAATCCTCATAAAAGTGTATCCAACAAAAAGTAAATTTTACCGGACACAGTTTTTTTTTAATTTGTTTTGCATACAGTTTGTATGCAGCCTTGAAACTTATTTAGTCTCTAACTTCAAAACTGCACATTTCACAGCCATGAAATTTTTGGAGTTGATGCATGTGATAGTAAATTGTTGATTTCCATAAAAAAGCTGAAATCGATAATTTTGTTGGATACACTTTTATGCCGGTTACGGCTCGATATATATACATATTGTCACTTTTATACTAATATTTTGGAGATGTCCAGGGAAATTTCCGCACCGTCGCGGTTCTTGCAGTGATACTGCCTTATGACTGAAGCTGCTTATGACTGCAAAAATAAAGCAAAATTTACCCTCATGATATTTAATTAATTTCCTGCATTACTTACTTGATACAATTATTAGATTCGGTCCATTTATTTGAGTATATTTGATTACTCCTCCGGATTGCAGTTTCGAAAACATTTTGTTTGATTTTATTTTTACTTTTTTCTGATAATATTTTTTAATATTTTTTTTTGGTTTTGATTTCAAACCAAAAATATTTTGTTGGTAATATAATTGAGAAAGAGAAATTTTTTTATACTTTTCAAGATTTGTTTTTAAACCATAAATGATTAAACTTCTTTAGAGAGGATTTTAATACTTTTCAAGCCTTTATTTTGAAACTATTTTGGAATAAATAAAATTTTAAAACTTCTCATAGTTTAAAAATAAGACTTTTTAGCATTAGAGTTCAAATTTAATTCCGAGAATGATAAAATTAAATACCAAATGGTATTAGAAATAAACTCCAATTTTTTACTGTGTATGTACATTTTGACCTACACCATTTTTCTACTCTATTTTCGTTCCTTTTCCTGTTCCTTTCCCTTTTCCTTTTTCTTTTCCTTTTAATTTTCCTTTTCCTTTTCCTTTTCCTTTTCCTTTTCCTTTTCATTTTCATTTTCATTTTCATTTTCCTTTTCCTTTTCCTTTTCCTTTTCCTTTTCCTTTTCCTTTTCCTTTTCCTTTTCCTTTTCCTTTTCCTTTTCCTTTTCCTTTTCCTTTTCCTTTTCCTTTTCCTTTTCCTTTTCCTTTTCCTTTTCCTTTTCCTTTTCCTTTTCCTTTTCCTTTTCCTTTTCCTTTTCCTTTTCCTTTTCCTTTTCCTTTTTCTTTCCCTTTTCCTTTTTATTTTCCTTTTCCTTTTCCTTTTAATTTTCCTTTTCCCTTTCCTTTTTCTTTTCCTTTTCCTTTTTCTTTTCCTTTTCCTTTATCTTTTGCTTTTCTCATTCTCATTTCCCTTCCTCCACAATTTCCCTTTCTCCTATCTTTCCCCAAGGAACCGGGTTGGGCATTACATCAAAAAGAGCTTTAGAAGCTTTGATTTTCTCTTTCGATTTGATACTAATTTCGCTTTTCAGGGTTGTCCAGGTCCACGTTTTAGGCTATACCTACTTGGGAAACGGACTTAAACATCACAATGCAACCAGTTCTATATTGAAGCACTGCGCAACACTTTTCATTTGAAAACAATATCACTCAGAAATATTCCGGGATGATCCGGCTCCAATTTTGCTCTATTTCCTTTTCCTTTTCCTTTTCCTTTTCCTTTTCCTTTTCCTTTTCCTTTTCCTTTTCCTTTTCCTTTCCCTTTTCCTTTTTATTTTCCTTTTCCTTTTAATTTTCCTTTTCCCTTTCCTTTTTCTTTTCCTTTTCCTTTTTCTTTTCCTTTTCCTTTATCTTTTGCTTTTCTCATTCTCATTTCCCTTCCTCCACAATTTCCCTTTCTCCTATCTTTCCCCAAGGAACCGGGTTGGGCATTACATCAAAAAGAGCTTTAGAAGCTTTGATTTTCTCTTTCGATTTGATACTAATTTCGCTTTTCAGGGTTGTCCAGGTCCACGTTTTAGGCTATACCTACTTGGGAAACGGACTTAAACATCACAATGCAACCAGTTCTATATTGAAGCACTGCGCAACACTTTTCATTTGAAAACAATATCACTCAGAAATATTCCGGGATGATCCGGCTCCAATTTTGCTCTATATCTGGGGTATTGTAATTAAAAGAGCTCTATATTTAAGCTTTTATCAACAACTTTCATTTGATGCCAATATTGCTCAAAAACTTGCTGGGTCTCGCTGGGTCCATATTTGGGCCTGTATTCCGGGAAGCTTGCACATTTTCAAAATTCTATGTACCCTATGCAGTCTATTCTTGACGGGAACGTCATATTGAAGTCCTACTCAAAACTTAATGATGGAAAAAGGTTGGCTGATGCCTGAACTCCATCAGGGAGTCTGCTGAGAATGCTGTTTGGACCGTAACCGTCACCGTCCAGCAAGCCGACTCTCGTAGTCTTAACGCGTTGAAGGTGGCCGTTTGACGGATAAGTAAGATCACTAGACTCTAGTGGTAATTAGTTTAGAATGGAAAAGATTTATAGGAACCGGTTATTCAAATGTATTTCCCCTGCGTTATGTAAGAGAAATCGTGCTCATTCTTGAAGTGAAAATTTTAATGAGAGGGAGACAGAGAGAGAGAGTGGTTGTTTTAAACTGCGTCACCTTTACTCTCGTTGCTATAGTAGCACATGGTCTATTTTTATTTTCAAACCTATTTCAAGTGTATTTCTAATATACTATGAATGTTGGCAAACTAAATTAGTTTACAAGCTTCTCGTTCTTAGCTCGATATGAAAATTCATTTTCATTATAATACTCGTAGTAATTAATCATGTGGGAGTGCAAAATAAGTTTCAGCAAATGTTGAACTCAAATTAGTTATTCTACACTGCGCAGCAAATATTATTATTAATATTCTCTTGAAATAATAAGCTTTAATTTCCTTGCGGTGAGCTTTGGCAATATTTAAGATTAAAAATTCCCATTTGTTAGCAATTCCTAAAATTCATTAAGCGCCTACCACATATGTATTATGTTGTGTTCTATCATCACTTTCCATGCTCTCAAGTACTTTTGTTCTTCTAATAAAACTGCCAACCAATCAGCACACACGTGGAAAGTAAATATGTACATTAGGGCGGTTCTTAAAAAAATAATTTCTCGATTTTCTGCGGTCTCACCAGCTACATCGGTAACAGCGTAGTCAAAGATAGCACATATAAATTTTTGTCCCGATCGCAGATGGTTAATTGGTGTCACACAGAGATCAAAGTTCAGAAAACTCTATGGAGATTAAAAGAATTAAATACATTTTTTGATAGGTATAAATATCTGATGCCCGAAATCGATAATCCTGCTTTCAAGCATACCAAATGCAAATTTTGGTCCCGCTCGGAGACGGTTAAGGGCTGTCGAAGCGGGGTCAAAGTGCATATTACCGTATAAAGACCAAACAATTTCATAACATTTTTTTATATTTAATTCGCAAAATCCATCGGCCTCTACTGACACGAAATATGATATACTAGTTGTCTCCATGCATTTGAGAACCACCCTGATGCACATATGTCATTGTATGTAAACCAGCAACTTGACAATTCTTGTCATAACCTGTCGATTTTTATAAGCTACGTTGAATAAAATATAGAAGAAGATGAAAAGAATCGCTCGGAAGAAATGTCAATTATCAAAAAAAAAAAAAATTAATTAAATTATAAAAATATGGCAGCCTACAAATTTGTATACGCAAAATTACTGATTTTGCTATTTTAGTAGGGTTTTCTTAAATGTGAGAACTCTGAGTTATGTTGATGTTTGTCATATCTTTAAAAATTATCTATGTACATTAGACCGACCACAAAACATATGGGATTTGCAAAAGTATTGAATTTTTTCGCTCCCCGCGCATTTTTTGATAGCTTGACAATAGAAAATAAGATCTGCATAAAAATCTGACCACCTGTAGTGGGAAATAGCCACGCGCATTTGACCTAAAGTTCAAAAATTGACCTAAAAAGTATGCATGGCTTTAGAGACCAATATCTCTTTAAACAATGATATAATGTGATAATCATTTTTATACAAAATGAAACTGGGAACATATTCTCCATATGATATTTATACCTACCGTTATCCTTTCAGGACATATTGAGTCCTTAAAGTGCAATTTAAATTTTTTTGTTTGTTTTTTTTTTTTTTATTTTTTTTTTTATTTATGATATGTAAAACTACTTTAAATAACCTATTAAATGATGTATAGTTTATACAATTCTCTAGTTTTTAAATATTTATTTTTGCCTTTTTAACAAACAAAAAAATTTAAATTTCACCTTAAGGACTCCATATGTCCTGAAAGGATAACGGTAGGTATAAATATCATATGGAGAATATGTTCCCAGTTTTATTTTGTATAAACACGATTATTACATTATTTCTCCGAAAAACATTGTTTAAAGAGATATTGGTCTCTAAAGCTATGCATAATTTTTAGGTCAATTTTTGAACTTTAGGTCAAATGCGCGTGGCTATTTCCCACTACAGATGGTCAGATTTTTATGCAGATCTTATTTTCTATTGTCAAGCTATCAGAAAATGCGCGGGGAACAAAAAAAATCAGCACTTTTGCATTTGTGGTCAGTATAATGTACATATGTATATCTTTTATTATTATTACTGCGATAATTGTCATTATTATTAATGCCATTACTGCTTTTATTAGCATTCCAAGCTATACTCTTTCCATCTAATTTGCCTTTTCACAAAGCAAATTTAATTCCCTTATAACTTAATAACTAATAATCTTTTGTAATAACAAAGGCAATAACAGCAGAAAAAAGCGTTTCCCCGGAAACCAGACGCTTAAAACCTTGGCTTATTAGTTTTTCAAGCAGCCGCGCAAGGCGCAAATACACACACATACACAAATATGTACCTACAGCTCACGTTCATAAGCCAAAAACCATCGTGAATGATATTTCGTTAGGCGAAGGCCACTTTTGTCTAATTAAATTTGTTTACCTCACCTCAATGTTACACCACCACCATCACCGCCAGCAGCACCCGCATCGCCATGCCATTAGCGTTATCCGCTTAATGCAAACTCTCTTTAATTTAATTCGTTTCTTTTTTTGTGTTTTGTTTCATGCTTTTTACCTTTTGCCATTTGCCATTCGTTTGGCTGCAAAATATACCCAACTGCCATGCTTTGCTTGGCTCTTGCTTATTTCAAGCGTTTACCTTTAGTCTCGCCGCTTTAAGAACACCAAAATGGCACTTAAGCTTTCACGTTCAGTTTTTTTTGTTTGTATTTTTTTTTTTTTGCTTTTTATTTTGTTAAAGCATTTCAGTTTTTGCCTTTCGCTTTTAGTTTTTACCTTTCATGTATTAACTAATTTTTACACCCGCTGTGTATTCCTTTATTATTCATTTATTTAGCCAGTAAATATTGAAAGAGTGGCGTGACAAAGGGGAGTTATGAGCGATTTTATTGGAGAGGGAGAAACATTTGAGCGTGCAAAAAAATTAATGTGTAATGTAAGAAAAATTAGCTAAAACGACTCTTTTTTTAAGTTTTTAAACTGTATAATGTGGCAACTTATCAAAAATCATCTCATTATCAGCGTTGCCGTTTTGTGGGTAATTCCCCAAATTTGGGGAATTTTTTAATATTTGAGTAATTTTTGGGGAGTGCTATGATTTGGGGAATTTTGGGGAATTCGCCTTTTAATAGTTTTATATGAATAATAATACCTATAAAAAAATTAATTATTTTCATGAGTTTCTATTACATTCGCATTGTGTGAAAGTTTGCATGAGTTTTTGCAGCATTTATTTAATCTTGAATTACCGGCTTGTCGAACATGTACAAGCAAATTTCACAAGCCCATTAAAGTAAGAAGTTAGCTAGGAAAAAAAAAATAAGCAATTTTATACCTTTCATGAATATGAAATGGTATTATAACATTGAGCCAAAACAGGTTTGTCGAAAGTTCCAGAAGGAGAAAAATTAGACCCACCAAAATATATACCGATATTATCAGAATCATGAGCTAGTTCCTCAGTTGTTAAGATACGCTGATCATTTGTCGGAATCGGCCAAATTGGACCATTATAACATATAGTTCCCCTACAACCAACCATACATTTTGGGGTAAAACTTCTCCACTTAAATTGCTAAGATCATTACAATATTTTTTTTTTATAAATATTTGCATAAACAACCCACAGAATTGGAGGTACCTATAAATTAAAGAATATCGAACTATTTAACATTTCATTTCTCTCTTACTTGTTTTATGTTTCTTTATAACTTTTTTTTAACCACACATATACATACATATATGCACATGAGTTTAAAAATACAAACCGTTATAAAGTAAATTAAATTTGAAAATACTTCTTTATTGGAAATCTCTTGATAACACTACCCGACAAAAAATATCCTATCCGCTAAGAAGAAAAGGAGGATTACTAATCTGTCAATATCTCCGCCATTACCGTCTTGAGTTTTATGTTATTTCATTTCATTTTGAGAAGTTAAAGTGACGGAATTATGGCGGACAAAAGATTTGTTTTTATGCAAAAAATAAGTTAAATACAAGATGTATAAAATGTCGAGGTTATCAAAATTTTTGAAATTTTGTCGGGTAGTGTAATTTGAAAATTTGTATGGGGAATTTTGGGCAATTATGGGTAATTTGAATATTTTTTTTGGGTAATCTCAAGAATTTAAAACGGCAAGGCTGCTCATTATGCAAACCTTAGCACCATCTATCTGCGAGAAGTGCATGATTTATGTATACATAACTACGATCAATATTAGTTGGCAATGCCGCTGCAACTGTCACTTTACAGTTTTAAATTTTTCCTTCTTTTTCATTTTTCTAATCACGCCATCAAAGACATGCGGTTTTTCGGAATAATTAAACTTTGTATATTTTAACGAATTAAATAATTCCTTTTTCCTTTCAACTTACCCGACATGGCAAATACGCATGTGTTCCAATTTGTGCTGTTACATTTGTCGTATCAAATCCATCCAGGTATGGTTCTGTGAAGGTCGCATCCGCCGCCATATGCGCTGGCGCTGCGGATGAGGTTGATGCCACTGACGCCACCGATGTGACACCACCACCGCCGCCCACAACTGTTGTGCTGTATGCTGATGTGTGCGAGGGCGAGGATATATAGTTTGATGTCAAATCGACAACAGTGGCATGGATGGGTACTGCAAAAAAAAAAAAAAAACAGAAAGAGTAAAGAGAAAATCAAGTCAGCAGAGATAAGCAAAACGTCAAGAATAATAAATTTTATTAGTGAAAGTGAAAAGAGTAAATGTAAATGTGTGCATTTGTGTAAAAGTTGAACGTTTTAATTATGCAAAGAAATGTTGGAAAATTTGTGTAATTATCCTTCAAACTTTTAAACCGCAATTAGCTGTCATTATCACATGCCTTGCCACCGCAAACGTTTGTGTTTCTGTGGTGGATACATACTATTCTGCAGCAAGCAGTGGGTATTAATGCCACACAGCAGCTTTGTTGTGGCGTGGCTTCATCTGTCAAAATTTGCATATATTATATACTAAGTTGTTACTTTTGGCTAGTTTGATAGTTGGAGCGCCACAAAAGCAAATATACAATACATGCGTAATAATAAAGAAATGAGCTGCTCTATTGCTATCACCTTGCATTAATTCGCTTTGGTGAAGTGAGGTGAGTATTTTGAAAGTTGTGTTGGTAATTCATGAGAACAGCTGACTTATGCCCTTCATTGACTCAAGTTGTCAAAACGAATATACATACATTTTTTCTTTTAATTTTAATTATTTTTATCTGCAATTTTTGTGCGCTAATGCGAAAGCTAACTTCTCTAATGTTCAATTCTACTTGTTATTTTTTGTTTCTTTTGTTCGCACAAAACTTCTCTTAAAAGCAGACAGCTGACTATGACAGCAGCAATTATAAAGCTTTATATGGCATACGCTTAAACATTTTATTTTATAATTAAATTCGCTTAAACATTTTATTTTATAATTAAATTCGCTTAAACCTTTTGTCTTATAATTAAATTTAGAATATAATTTTAGAACTGTCATCAGCAAATAAAAAAACAGTATGTACAAAGAATAAATACAAAATTCACTCAAAGCCTTTAGTGCCTCCAAAAAAAAAAATAATGTAAGCGTGAGTGGACAAATTTGCGCATTTTATAAAATGAAGCCACTAACCAGCGCCATAAAACACGCAATAAAATCCAATCAATGTCAAAAAAATGCACAGAAATAAATTTTTTTCGCATTATAATAAATTAAATTTTTGGCTTCAACACGCCAAAGCGCCAGCAGCGCCATCAACCATGAAATAAATACATAAGTGCAACGTCATCAATATACAATTAAAAATACATATGCAAAAATGTAGCCGAAAAATTAGGCAGAAATACTTGCTCAAACGAAATGTGAAAAAAAAGAAAATGTCAAAAATATTGAATAACACCATTGCGCAAGCAAAAAAAACCAAACAAGCCAAAAAAAGCCACTAAAAATGTTAAAAATCTCCGACGAGCGAAAGCCATGCCGATGACCGGTCAATATTTGGTCTGTTGGCATTGGCCGGGTCTCCAGATATGGGTCAAAACGAGGACTCGGATGATC
Source organism: Urophora cardui (assembly GCA_960531455.1). Classification (NCBI taxonomy): domain Eukaryota; kingdom Metazoa; phylum Arthropoda; class Insecta; order Diptera; family Tephritidae; genus Urophora; species Urophora cardui. The sequence goes on along the minus strand of OY482672.1, from coordinate 148,041,851 downwards.
CTTGAATGTTTCTGAGCAAAATTGGTATCAAATGAAAGGTTTTGAGCAAGGCTTCTACAGGGAGCACTATTCTTTATGATTCCTAAGTCGGGTCCCGAGATATGGGTCAAAACGAGGGCCCGGATGATCCTTGAATGTTTCTGAGCAATATTGGTATCAAATGAAAGGTGTTGAGCAGGACTTCTACACGGAGCTCTACTCTTTATGATTCTTAGGCCGGGTCTACACACATCGGTCAAGCTTGGACTCGTATGATCTTGCATGTTTATGAGCACTACAAAACAAAAAAAAATAAACAAAACAAAATAAAAAAAACATCAAAATATTAGCAGTCACAATAGCAACAAAAAATTACAAAAACGATAGTCGCCTTTTAATCCATAGAAAACCAGGAAAAAAAGGAATAAGGAAAAGGGAATAAATATCCGACTAGTAAACCCGGCCACGCGATGCTGTGGCTTTCAATTACACTGTGCGACAATTTGAGGGTAGAAGACCACTTATTGCCACATTTGAAAATTTTTTGACATACCTTCATAGCTACTGGTTTTATTTTCTGTGGACCTAGATTTTTTATACAAAGATTTTGACCAAGGAGCCCCATAGTGAAGTTTTCTGCCGAATATTTTTCTAGACTATGGTAACCTTAAAGCGACCTCCAAAAGGCCATTTGGCGCGCTCCTCCTTTTCTTTCTAGTTCTCTTTCTCTTCCCCTTTCCCCTTTATTTGCGCTTTATTTTCCCTTTATCCATTTTATTTTTCATATTTCCTCTTTCGCTTCCTGTCCTTCGCCATATCCGTCCCTTTCATTTTCCTCTTCCCTTTCCTTTTATTACCCATCTTCAGTGGTAGGCCTTGCATGACACTTCAAATTTAAAAATGAGATAAACTGTAGCGTAAAAATGGATTATTGAACGGTGGCACCCTTTTTGTAAAGATTTTAATAAATTACTCATTTCCATGCTAAGTCCTTTCATATGACACCCCAAATTTAAAAATTAAACAAACTATAGCGTAAAACTGAATTTTTGAACAGGTGGCAACCCTTTTTGAAAAATTTCTATTAAATTGCTCAATATCAGGTCAAGCCCCTTCATATGGTAACAAAAATTTTAAAATCAAACAAACTATACAGTAAAATTAAATTTTCAAACATCTAGCAACCCTTTTCAAAAAAATTAAACCTTCCTGCACATCTACAGATCAAGCCCTTTCATCTGACACCACATTTTCGAAAATCGGTATAACGGTGTAAAAGTTGTGGTGCTTACAAAAAATCGCTTAGCGTAATATATATAAAGATAAGATAAACTGTAGGGTAAAAATGGATTTTTGAACAGGTGGCACCCTTTTTGTAAAAATTTTAATAAATTACTCATTTCCATGCCAAGTCCTTTCATATGACACCTCAAATTTAAAAATCAAACAAACTATAGCGTAAAACTAAATTTTTGAACAGGTGGAAACCCTTTTTGTAAATTTTTTATTAAATTACTTAATATCAGGTCAAGCCCTTTCATATGGTGCCAAAAATTTAAAAATCAAACAAACTATACAGTAAATTTAAATTTTCAAACATTTGGCAACCCTTTTCAAAAAAAAGTAAACCTTCCTGCACATCTACAGGTCAAGCCCTTTCATATGACACCACATTTTCGAAAATAGGTATAACGGTATAAAAGTTATGGTGCTTACAAAAAAACGCTTAGCGTAATATATATAAAGATTTCGAAACTGCTTACACATCATTCTTCATGAATAAACGTTATTCACGCTTTTTTTTTTTAGTAAAAACTTGAGTAGAGACATACCTTTTAAAAGGGTTTAGGTACGCTGAATCCAAACCCGAAGCTAGAATGTTTCAATTGGTACTAGCTGTAAATATATCCTAACTAAAATAAAAAAATGCTGATTAGAAATTGGTTTAGGTCCATGGTTTCATATGCAAAGTTACTTAGAATAATCCGTAGGATTTTTTTGCGCGCAAACGATTTTTTTGAAAATAAAATAATTGATCTCGTGATAAGAATCGATAGCAATAAGAAAACAAATCATTGTGGTAGTCAGACTTAGTACGATATTGTCCGGAAGCGTCGATATGTATGTACATTAGAGTGCGTTTAAAATTCAAATTAACTATATTTTACTGTATCGCCCCCTCAACACGGTTAAAGAAATCACGGATAAATTTTGGTCCAGATTGGTGGCGGTTAAGGCGCGGCGCATTGAGGTGAAAAATCTATGAAGGTTAAAAAACGAAAATATTTTTGTAGATTATCTAATACCCAAAATCAATACTTCTATACCCAAGGATAACACACATAAATTTTGGTCCCGATTGATGACGGTTTAGTGGTCTTTCACGGGGGTCAAATTTCAGATGGCCATAGAACTTACATTTTTTTACCCCTGTGACACTCCACTAAACCGTCATCAATCGGGACCAAAATTTATGTGTGTTATCTTTGACCATGCTACTACCGATTGAAGGGCGATACAGTCTTTTTATAAACTTTTAATTTTTTCATACAAATTAAACGCACTCTAATGTACATACATATAACGTTCTATTATATTTATTGACTAATCCATACACGCGAAGTCTTACGCGGAAGAAAATTCAATATATTTTCTTTTAAATTATAAAATATTTAAAGTAAAATTGGCAATACACCAAAATAAAAATCCAAGCGAAACCCATTCGAAACCGAAATTAAAATCGAATTAATTTATGATCTTCCATCTTCCACCAAGCTTCAGCTATCCCTCTTTCTCTCCCTTTCCCTTTCTTATTCCCTCTCTCTCTCCCCTCAATCTTTAACTATCCCTATCCCTATTTCAATCTTTCTTCACTTTCCTTAGCTAAAACGCCAGATGGGCTAAGAAGGATGGGTGACAACGCACACTTTTCCAAAGTTGTCTAAACTCGATGTAGTGGCCCATATATGTACATACCTACCAAATATCATTGATTTACGCAAATAGACTCCGAGTTATAAGGATTTTAAGGACATCTACTGAAGGGGAAGGAAAGTAGGGGGACTTTTCTCTGTACCAAATATGATTTACTCGAACGATTATCTAAAAATCACTTGCGAGGAGTAAACGCTGTTTTTAAAAATCACAACCCAAGACCTTTAGCATGGACGACAAATGCCTACCACACTAAGCCATCTAATCGTCCATTCACGTACATATGTATGTATCTCATATTATTCACCGAAAAATAAAGTCCTATGACCAAAAAAAGAAACATATTCTGCAAAATAATACTCACAATATAACGAAAAAATTAAAAAATTTGAAATGTAGAAGTTATGAGGCAACGGAAAAAATAAAAATTTTAAAATAAAAGTTACGAGCAACGGAAAAAATTTTTTCTCATGAATAACAGTTACGAGGCAATTGAAAAAATAAAAATCTGAACATAATCGTTATGAGCAACAGAAAAAAATATTTTTCAAACATAATAGTTACGACTGAAAAATATTTTTTTTCGGTTTGAAATAACTCTTAAGAAATGAAAGAAAAAGATTTTTGAATTTTTTAATTGTTATGAGGCAATTTTTTTGAATATTTCTTATAACAGTTTTGTCTCTGGTCCCTTTTTTACGTAAGCATCATAACTCCCTTCCTAAAGTTTTGTACTGTCAATTCTTTGTCTGTTTTAATTTAAAATAAAAATGTAAAATGTACTTGTACTGTACAATACATATGTACTACAATCAAAACTTTCAGATTTATTTTTTTATTACCACTCTTTTCATGATTTTCCAAAAGTTTTTAACAAAACAAAAACAGCAGCAACAAAAATAACAAACGCAGCGTTACCACTGTTCCGTCTCCCCTTTAATAGGTACGTCTGTATACTACAATAATATCAATTGCGTTTGTTTTTCTCCCAATTTAACTCTACACTCTTAACTCAACTGCCTGCCCACTGTTCTGTTACACTTTGTTGCATTTGTTTTCTTTTGTGTATATCACCAACGCCGTCGGCGGTACCGAAATGCCGAAAGCCACGGCGCCGAACTCATCGAAAATGGCATCAGCAACCCCGACGGTTCGAAGTTCAGTGTTGCCAAATATGTGAACTGTGTTCGAATCAGTGTTGCCAAGTACTGATGCGAAATTCAAGAGAGGTAGGCGCAGCGGCGAATTCAGAAACTACTTTTTTTAATTAGAAAGGTACAGTGTAATGTCAAAAACAAAGCAAATTCACACTATGGCCAACAGGAATGGGCGAGTCCCAAGCGAATACAGATTTTAACCAAGGCGAAACATTATTTTGACATTAAACTATACCAATTACAATATTAAAGTTCTGAAGTCACGTATGCGCCTACCTTTCTAAATATGGCTGGCGGAATTGAGCGGGATTTTCTGACGTTTCTTATCTTTTTGATAAAAGCAAATACATCGTTAGTTTATTTTACTAAAAACTATTTATTTAAATAATAAAATAATGGATTCTATTGCGATAGCAGCTATATTAGTGGAGGAAGAAGAGCAAAGGAATCTAATAAACGAGAGAAAGTTTTTAAGGGATCATAGCAATCCTTTTACTTTAAGTAAACAAGCGTAAATTTAATTAGAGGCTGAAAATAAAAATAATAGTCTTAATTTTGCGTGAAAGAAACTTTGTCCTTTTTTCTGTTTTTCATAGAATTATTTTGAACTACATAAAAGCAAATTGTATACAAAAACAGGGGAAAATTTCAATCACAATGTACCCGGCACCGGAATTTTACGTTTCTTTTTTTTTTTGGCGATAGATCGCTAAAATGCAAACGAAATCTTGCGGAAACTTATAATTCATTAATAACACAGTATTTTTGCGTAGATCACCCTTATGCACTGCGCCGCGCTTTGAAAAGTAGCCCTCAGCCGACAGAACTCCCTTTCTGGAGTTAGATCTGGAGAGATTTACAGTAATTTTGCGTAGTCGGGAGTTTTAAAATTAGTAAAATTATCATTCGCAGAACCTTTCCTGAAGGATTCATTGAAACATTCTTACTGGTTTGAAAATATATATGGCTGGCGCATTATACTGAAGCCGACCTTCCACCACCTGCAATATTTATTTGAATGCGTCTTTATTGAGACGAAAGTTTTTACTGAAATGGTAAATTGTTGGTAATACACATTTATAATTCATTAGTTGCTTTTTTATAGTAGTCAAACAATAATTATCAACTTCAGAAAATGCATTATTATTCTTTGGTGAAAATATATTTTAATTTCCAAAACCTACATACACACGTATTTAAATCACTGTTATTATCATTATTTCACAATTTTTTCTCTGAAGTTTTTCTTTGCATATAACAGGAATTCAATCTCTTTGGAAAATGCAATGGACCCACGCCACGTTTGTGGCTTCTCGCGACCGGTTGATTAATATATTTACATATATTCACACTTATTAACACTTATTCCAACTTCATACATGCATTTACACAATTTACTTAAACTTTTATTGTAATTTTTTGATATTTTGTTAATATCGCCGCAACCAAATACTTGCGGCAAATTTCGGCACGAAAAACTGTCAAAATGTTCGTTCATTCGGTGTTCATAATGCCGATTTACCGAACTTCGAAAGATTCGGCACGCCGTCGGTTGTCATAATGCCGATTTGCCGAAAACGTCATTTCGGTACCGCCGACGGTGTTGGTGATAGTGGCATTTGTATGTCATGCTCGCGCCTTAAAAAAATAATAATAAATATCTATATATCTGTTGTCTTGGGTAGTTATTACTTTGCACGCCATATTTTTTGTTTCCGTTGCTGCCAAAACTGACCTAAATTGCAATTTGCAGGGCGCAAACGGGCGCGCTTTACTCTGTTTGTTGTTTATAAAAAAGTTTTCCATAACTTTTCTGCACAATTTTGCTTGAGTTTTGGCCTGCAGCCTAGCGCTAGTGTTACAGCTACGGCTGCAGCTAATGCCACTTACTACCAACTAGCAACTACAACAAGCAGTAGCAGCACTGCCATCCATTCATTCTTCTTCTTGCCGATTTTTCTCGGTTACGCTTTGTTCTACCATTCACTTTGTTAAATAATTTTTTTTTTTGCTTATTTTTTAGTTACTTTTGCTTTGATTTGGAGAAAGTTTCATTATCGTTTTCATTTTCATTTGTGTTTCCATCGTTTGCCGCCCTATTCTGTCCTGCTTTGCCCCAAAAGTCACATCATCTTTTCCCACTTTTGCCCTCTTTAATCTCATTTTTGGCGACGGTTTTCGTTACACTTTGTGGGTCTGTTTTTGGCTGCCTAATGGTTTTCGCTTGGCACGCGTACAAGCGGGTAGGTTGGTTGGTAAGCAGGTAGGCGGGTAGGGCTGTAGGCGAACAACCACTTAGTTAGGGCATGGCGCTGTTTGGCAATATTTTCTCTTGCAACAACAAAACATTGTTTTAAACAGTTTCCCTTAGTTTCCATTTAAGTTTTTGTAAGCGTTACTGCGATAAATGCGAACTAATTGAAATGAAAATGTTTTAATCTTTTTTCATTTGAATTTATTATTTTTTACTCCGAAGTAATTTTAGTAATAACTAATTTGCTTGCTTTTGGGTAATAGGCTTGACAGACGGTAGCGATAATCCCGAATGTCGGAGTTAGCTCGAGAATTAACTGCAGGTAATCCGGAATATCTCTTGAGTACGTCCTCAAAATTTTACCGGATTAGGGCATTTTCTAATGACATCTCTGGCGAAAAATCTCTATTGTGAATGAGAAAGTGAAGAAAAGGAAGAATCCAAGTCAATAAATTATTAATTGCTAAAATTAAATAACTTTTTTTTTTAAAACTACTTTTCTCTACAAGTAATAAAAACAACTGACTTTGACCGGCCAAAGTCGACTACACGATTACGCGCGAATGAAGAAGAAGAAGTCCTGTTAACTCGTAATACAAACTGTACTGTATCTTGCATGAAGAAACAGGGTAGGTAGAAAGTCAGAGTATGAGTGAGTGAGTGAGAATCTCATCCTCACGGTATGATAGTGAGTGACCGTTTGCGTTTCTCACTCATCTAGAAGGCAGAGTGAGAGTTTTGTTTGTTTCTTCACTCATTTTGAATGCGTAATGTAAGAATAAGCCGCTCACGCTGCGTTTGAGGTCAGCAGCCGTAGGTTTCCTCTTCTCTCTGTATAATGCGTGTGAACAAAAATCATTGGATTATATGGCCCATTTGTGGTAGGTTGGAGTACTTTCAAAGTGATCATTAACATAGCCCAAACGACTGATTTATTTATCTGCATCGGTTCGTAGTTAGCCGAACATAACAACGAAAACCAAATCTTTATCGCGACGACGTCGAATGACGTGTATACATAATATACATATGCAGGGCCGTGCGCACGGGGGGGTTTTGGGGGTTAAACCCCCCCCCCCCCCATGACCAAATCTAAGTTGCAGTGATTTTGCAAAAATTTTCAAAATACAGTTTATAAATTTTGCATTGAATTTTGACTCATAATTTTTGACAATATTAGTTACAATAATTTTACGGAAGAAGAATTGGTAAAAGTTGCAAAAAATAAGGTTGGCCAATACATAAGTTCGGCACTTTGAATTGCACTTGGAGCTTTCCGAAATTACAAAGTTGTGTAGCATATGTTCGCTTGGCATTTTTAAAAAAATTGTACTGATAACAAAAAATTTTCATTTTGTGAAAACAGTGAGCAGTTTCAATTAGAGCTCTCGATTTTTTTTGAACATTTTCGAGTAGCCCGAACAGTTGTTGTTCAAATGCTCGAAGAGTTGTTTGTTTGTTTATTACCCGTATGTTTGTACGGGCATTTGAACAATTCGGGTATTTTGCAGTTTGTTTTTTTCTTTTGTTTATTATTATTTTTTTTCTTTATATGTAGTTTTTTTTATTTTTGTTTTTCCGATACACATTTTTTTTGTTTGTAAGCTCGAATGCTCGAATGTTTGTACGGGCATTTGAACAACAAACGGGCTTCAAACAAAAACGATCAGATCGAATTGCTCGATACCCGGGTATCTAGGGCTCTAGTTTCAATTAACAAGTACTGTAAACAGTACACGGAAAGAAATTTGTATACTTGAATCAAGAAAAATGTTTTCTTAAACTAAATTTAGAAAATTTTTAGGGAAATAAGAAAAATTGACTTAATTATTACTGGAAATAAGAAATTGAGTTTTCCAAAAATGAGGCAATTATTTTCTTATTCAAGAACACTAACAAAATCTATAGAAAAAAAAATGTTGAAAAAAATGTTTAAATAAATAAGAACATCTTTTCTTAAATTTACTTAAATGAAGAAAATCTTTTTGCTAATATCAAGAAGAATTTAAGAAAATTGTGTTTCGACGAATTGGAACAACAAAATACTGCGAAAAAAAATGTAAAATGAATAAGAAAACGTTTTCTGGAGCGAAGTAAAACTTTTCTTGCTGAATTTGCATTTCCAAAGTTACATGTATTTTTTTTCATTTGCCATCCGCTTTGCATATTTCTGAATATTTTTGCAATTCTCAGATTGTTAGTGAAGAATTTGGTATAAGGAGTTCACTATTTGCATCTTCATTTATATTAAATAAAATGTTGTCATTTCAATAAACAAGTCCTAGGAAAATACTAGTTGACTAATTATGGTTTTCTAATCCCTCATGATTAGTTTTCATTTTCCTTATTTTTTACGTTTTTAATATTTTTAGAAAATATTTGCTTAATTTAATATTTAATATTTTCTTATGCCTCAGACAAACATGTGGTATGAATATTAGAATATCAATATTATGATTTGGCTATGCTATGAAAATTTTCAATTAAACTACAATATGAGGGTGACACATATGTGGTATAGATCAAAATATTATTACTATACTACGATGTGTGTCTCTCGCATTACTTACTTAAGCTCGTATAAGAAAAGTTTTACTTGCAACAAAAAAATAATTTCTTAATTTATTTCAAAAAACAAGAAAAAAACACTTACCCTAAGTAAATTATTTCTTATTTATTTAAAATCCAATTTCACTTGAAGCAAGAACATTTTTTACTTATTTATTTAAAATCCAATTTTCTTGGATTTTCTTGATATTAAGAAATTATTTTCTAAGTTCAAAATCAAGTCTAATTTTTCTTGTCTCGGCACTGATTCTAGTAAAAAATTCTTTCCGTGTACTATTCAGGACCTGGTTAACTAGGTTTTGATGAATCATAATGAGTTTCAGAAAAGTTAGAGAACATTTAAATTTATGGTGTATGGGTCTGGATATCTGTTTCAACAAATATGTTTATCTTAGCGAAAAATGTATGCGAATGCAAACCAAAATTAAAAACCCCCCCCAAGGCTAATTCCTGCGCACGGCCCTGTACATATGCTGTTATGTTAGGTACTCCAACAATTAATCCAATGTAGGTGCTCCATGGTGATCGCTGTGGTGCAGTGGGTATAGTGCTCGCCTGCTATGCCAGAGGTCTCGGGCTCGGATTCAAACCACAGTCCCAGCAAACACCAAACAATTTTTCTAATTAGTAAAAATCCAATTATTGGGTTTTTTAAGAGCAGCGGCCACCTCTCGGCAGTGGGCGGCATACCCTCCTAATGTATTTCTGCCATGAAAAAGCTTCTCATAAAAATGCATTCGCCGTTCGTAGCCGGCATAAAAACTGTAGGTCCACCCAATTAGTAGGAAAAACAAAAAGGAGCACACCTCGAATTGGGAGAGAAGCTCGGCCATAAAACTCGCCAGAGTTATAATAGCGCCATTGTATTATTATATTATTATTATTATAGGAGCTCCAAAGATTAATTTGATTAATTTAAACTCACCGAAAAATAGATACATATAGATTAATTTGATTGTTATGCGGGACTGGAGTATATACTCCATTGCAATGATATGCATTGTTAATTGGACCATATTTTTTGTATGAAATTTGGCAGGTTGTGGTGTACTCGGTTGGTCCATAGCGAGCACGTACATGGATGAGCGAATGGAGTATTCGGAATTTTTGCAGGGGAGTGACGACGCGCTGCTGGCTTGCCTTCTCTTGGCTGCGCACTCTGCTGCCACTCTTGCAGAGCGCTCGCGCTATTGGATGGCCTCTGTTGTTTGCACACTCAGAGGATACTCATTCAGCTGCAACCTCATGAGCGAGGCATGTGTGAGTAAGGAGCCCAAATGAGGCAAATCCGAACCCTGGTTAGAAACCATTTGTTCTTTGGGTTTACTACTGATTTTGCTAATTGAAGCTTTATGAAACAGTAAAATTAATAAAAAATAATTTTGTAATAAAAAGTTTGAAAAAAATCTATAATGATGATAAAATCTCAAATTTTTAATGAAACGTTAATCCGTAAAATTTGTTTCCACCTGCTGCCAGAACATAAAATATTATTAAATATATTCACATCACTTTGGTCTTTTTGCTTTTTGCCTTGCATACGAAACGCATTAAATATTCAATTACACCACCAAATGTCATCAAGTTAATGACCTGACAGCCGCAATGCTCATTTGCATGTACAATTGCAAATTGAAAAATGGTTGCAAACAAATTTTTTTTATTTATTCATTAACACACAAACACGTATGTAGTACGTGCATTAATATGCAAAGGGATAACTAAAAATATCAACAGCACATTTTTTTGCTGAAAAGTTTGAAATATCTGGCTGAAAATAACGAACTATAAAGAACACACGTTGCTCATTATTTTTAATTTTTTTTTAGTTTTCTTTTTTTTTTTGCTTTGCTTTGCGGTCTCAACCATATATGAGCTGTTAATGTGCACAATATGGTTGCAAATGCATATACATTAAGGTGGAGTGAAACATTTTTTTTGGAAATTCAATTTGTTCCAAAGCCAGAACGGCACCTTTCTAGCCCAGTAATAAGCCTGTAAAATTTTATTGACCTACTCGCATGTTTAGAGGTGCCCCCAGCCCCACAAAGTTGAAAAAAATAGTACGATCTGGTACAAATGTGAAATTTCTAAAATTATAAAATCAGAAAACGATGTATGAGGATTGATAAAGATGGCTAAGCTGAGTATTAAAGTGAATTTTTTTTTATTTGGAGACAACAACAAAAGTTTTTAAAGGTCAAAGTTTATATTGTGCATTTTTCAAATTCCAATTACTTAAATACTACTAAACCGATTTCGAATTATTTTTATACCATTCGATAGGTATTTTGATTCCCTTTAATTTGATATACATTTCATGTGGGTTCCATAATACCCCCCTTGCGGGGGTCAACCCCCTTTTACCCCCCTTACTTTTCATATATAAAATGTGTATCAAATTAAAGGGAATCAAAATACCTAGCGAATGGTATAAAAATGTTCGAAATCGGTTCAGTAGGTTTTAAGTAATTGCAATTTAAAAAATGCATAATATAAATTTTGACCTTTAATAACTTTTGTTGTTGTTGTTTAAAAAAAAAAATAATTCACTTTAATACTCAGCTTAGCCATGTTTATCAATCCTCATACTTCGTTTTTTAATTTTATAATTTTCAAAATTTCATATTTGTACCAGATCGTGCTTATTGCTTTCAACTTTGCGGGGCTGGGGGCAGTTCAAAACGTGATTCTATCGCCATAAAATTTTGTGGGGTTCATTAACTCGTATAGAGGCAACTTTTCATTGCTGGTACGTTCAAAAAAAGAACAAAAAAAAATCTCCATATGATTTCACTCCACCTTAATATACATACATACATATATTCATTAGATGCGTTTTTTTGATCTAACATACCGCTCCGGCCACAGAATATGAAAATAGGATGTTGTAGGATAACTAAGCTGATTTTTATTTTTTTTAGAAAAAAAAACTGAGTGGGCTACTCCAAAAACAACGATTTTTTTTTAAATTCCATGATAGGTTTAGATTCATATATGAAAAAAAAACACAGAATTGAAAATAAAAAAACAAAAGATACATATTCTCATGTAAAATTAACGGCTTAATCGAATGGTGTACTCAGTTTTTTTAGTGCGAGCTATAGGGAAGGTACCAAGACCGCCTAAAGTGGAATTTTATGTTTTTTAGTCACGGATTTTCAAGCTTGGACCCTGGCATTTTCAAGATACCCTAAATTTCTTTTTAATCAAAATATAAAATATATCAAATATATATATGCGCAAATTAATGCAGTTTTCAGAAAAGTTTATTTGCTCGAAATCGACCTTTTTTTATCCAAGCTATTTTGATTTAAATGAAAGATGCCAAAATCCATTTCATATTGAACAATATTTTTTATTGTTGCAAGTACAAAATTCGAAAATTTATTATTTACATCTATATATTCTTATTCTATATATATAAAAATGATTTGGTATTTAATTGTAACGCTAAAACTTGAAAACGGCTAGACCAAATCAAATACTTCCTTAGGGGGGTTTGTTTGTTGTTACCCCGCGAAGGTTTAGTCGAAGAAAAAATTAAAAAATGTTAGGGGGGCGTGGCACCTCCCATACAACCTTAATTTTTAAAGCTGATTATCTCTAAAACAGTTCAAGGTAGGGAGCTGAAAATTGGTATAGAGCTAAATGATATCACAACCATTACCACGCATAAAAGTGGGGGTTATCGGAAAAAGGGGCGTGGCACCTCCCATACAAACTTAATTTTTCATGCTGAATATCTATAAAAGCGTTTAAGGTTGGGACCTTAAAATTGATCAGGAGATTAACGATATCAATAGCATGCTTATGAAAAAAACAGTAGTTTTGGGAAAAGGGGGCGTGGCACCTCCCATGCGTTCTTAATTTTTAAGGCTAAATATCCCTAAAAGCGTTCATGGCATGTACATAGAAATCACTATGCAGATATAAGATATCAATACCATGTTCACCAAAAAAAAAAAAAAAAAGATTTATCGAAAAATGCGGCATTGCACCTCCCATACGTACTAAACCTTTGAGGCTGAATATATCTAAAAGGGTTGGTGGAGAGGCCTGAAAACCATTATGGAGGTATACTATATCAATACTCTTACTTAGTTAAAATAGCCAATACTCAGTGAAAATAAATATCCGGAACAGAAAACTAAAAATGTTGTGTATCGTGCAGCCTTAATCTGAATACTAAAATTATATATTTTTGAAGTTGTATACACAATGAAGTAGTGAAAAATCGTTAATTTTCTATTAAAAATAATACGAAATATGAAATTAATAAAAAAAAAATCTATTCTGGGCAGAACGAAGTTTGCCGGGTCAGCTAGTACTATATACATTTACATATATCGTTGGCTTCGTGAGCAAATGTGCTAAGTCCATTTCTGGTAACTTTTCAGGAGAGACAAAAAACCTCCTAACTTTTTTTGTTGTTACTATTTTAAAAATCTGAAAATGCAGTTTTCTTCCTCAGATGGTGGTGCTAAAATACCAGTTATCGGCACATTTTAATATAAAGCTTGTACAAAGTTATGAGCTTCTTTAGGACTTAGCACATTTGCTTTCTATGATTTTGTTTTTTTTAGGTGGACTTAGCACATTTTCTCACAAATTATTATACTCAACTGTACGTAGTAAAATTTAAATATTTTGATGAAATTTGGTACAGAGGCTCCTAACTAGACAGGAAAGGTTGGTATTGAAAATCGGCGAAATTGGATTATGACCACGCCCACTTTCCCTATATAGTATATATCGAAAAACACGCAAAAAGTGATATTGGATGAAATTCCATACATGCAATGAGCTTACGCTTTATAAAGAAATAAATTAAAATTCTCGAAAATGGGCGGTGCCACACCCACTTATGACAGGATAAATTCTAAAAGTTTTATAAGTCATCAATAACTCAGAAACGTAGTAGATATATAGCTGAAATTTGGAAAGCCTGATTTACTTGCTAAGGCACACGATTGGACGAAAAATTGTCCAAGTCGGTGGACGACCACGCCCACTTTTATATATGGGAACTATAAAGTGGCCTAATAAAAACATTTTAAGCGACTTCTTTGTCAAATATGAAGATAATTCATTGAAAGTTTGCGGCATGAGTCCAACTATGGACAAAAAGAGAAACCATACATGTTTTTGAAAATGGGCGTGGCATCGTGAATCTAAGAGATTTCGGAGCCCATAACTCGACAAATAATTGAGATATTACGGCGGAACTTGGTGTAGGTACATATGTAATTTTATTACTTGTAGTAAAATTTTACCAAAATCGGTTTGTAACCACGCCTACTTAAAAAAAAATTGTAAAACTCCCTTTGGAAACTTGTGACGTGTAACGTGGCATCTTATAAAGGGATGAAATTTTGCACTAACGAGAATATTTTAGGCTTGGTCTGATGAGAGATAACACTGTTGATAATGGGTGTGGTCACGCCCACATTATGCTGTACCCTCTCTATAGAAAATACAATAAAATGTAAAAATGTATAATAAAAATGTAAAAAGTACCGCAAACTAGTTTGCATATCAAATTGGTGGGAAAGCTAGCCACTCCCACAAATTATTAACGTTTACAGTCCCAAGCCATGCTTATTAAAGCAAAGTAGTAATAATTCTTTATCATTCTACAAAACAAATTAAAAAAAATTTATAATTTCTCATTTTCACCTGGACTTAGCACGTAGATTTTTGAAAAAAAAAATTTTTTATGGACTTAGCACATTTGCTTAACACTGCATTACACCATGAAAAACAGACATTATGGTAACTTTTTTTTTGGCAGACGATGTATTTTTAGTTGTACTATCTTACTGCATTAAAATCTCAATTTTGAAAAAAATTGGACTTAGCACATTTGCTGACGAAGCCAACGATATATAGTACACCATTCCATTAAGCCGTTAATTTTACATGGGAATATGTATCTTTTGTTTTTTTATTTTTAATTCTGTGGTTTTTTTCATATATGAATCTAAACATATCATGGAATTAAAAAAAAAAACGCTGTTTTTGGAGTAGCCCACTCAGTTTTTTTTCTAAAAAAAAAAATAAAAATCAGCTTAGTTATCCTACAACATCCTATTTGCATATTCTGTGGCCGGAGGGAAGATCTGAGACACTTTGCCGAAAAAAAACGCATCTAATATTCATGCGTATGTGTATGCATGTAGTTTTAGTGCACATATGCACACATGGGCCGCATTGGGTTAAAGCGCATTCGGGCGTGCATGCCCACTGCTGCTTTTGCTGGCACTGTTGCTGTTTGCTACTGCCGTTGTTGCTTGTGTTGTTGGTATTTTTTTGTTGTTGCTGCTGCTGCCACCTTAAAAATGTGCGTGTTGTACGTGTTGCGGTTATTGCGGTTGCGGCGTTTAGCTTTATTTGCGGTTGCAACTGTCATTTTTTCGCATTTCACTATATTTGTTTTAAATTAAATATTTAATTACACATATACATACATACATACACGTGTAGCTACAAATATTGCTGTGTAAGGGTGAAAACAGAACCAACACGTAACGACACGACATTGCGACAACGACAGCCTCTTGACGTAAAAATATCGGTGCGAAGCCAGCTACTGAAACATAATAAATGCGGCAACGACCGCCCCTACAGAAGGCTCGTTGCTGCCACACTACAGTTTTTCATTCACAGCTAAAAAGTTTTTTGTTCAGATCGTAATTTTTTAATGTAAAATAATAAATTAAATAGTTAAATTTATTAATTTAATGCTTTAAACTGTTATTACATTTGATTGTGTATAAATACTTCTACTTTTTTTTGTAAAGTTTCGTTAGGTTTATTGAGTTGTCAAAATATTCATATTTCATAATGCAGTGGCAACTCGTCGTCCGCTCGTCGTCGTCACCAAAATTAGAAATCGGTCTAAGTTGGCGACAACGTAATTTTGTCGGTGGGCGACGTCGTGCCGCGTCGTCTTTATTATAATTGCTTTCATAAGAACGCATGGGTTTTAGTTTTGACAGACTGTCGTTGTCGCAACGTCGTGTCGTTACGTCCCGATTCTGTTTTCACCCTAATTATACAAAGTTTTAATTTAATTTAATTTAATACTAATTTTTTTTGCACATTTGGTCAGCAAAGCTGGCCACACTCTGTCAGTAACTAAAAATTATATTTATGCATCAAATTACCACCGCTTAGATAGCAGGTGTGTTTTTAAATTTTCAAACAAAAAAAGAACAAAAACCGTTTAAAGTTTGAAATCAGAGTTGCAATAGAGAGTTCACTCCATTCGAACTTTCAAGAGTCGGTTCTGCAGATAGTGGCCAAAACGTGGACCCCGATGGCCCGAAATACTTTTGATTAATATTAGTATCAAACTGAGGGAGCCGACTAGGGTTTCCATATATGTGTAGTTCATGCTATGCGGATATCTCAATCGGTTGCTGAGATAACTGAAACGTTTCAAATGATATAGACCGATATGTTGCCGCATGACCACGGAATATTGTTGATAGGGAATGGAAGAGGAGGAGGAGGAGCGAGAGAGAGTAGAATAAGGATCGAGGGGATAGAAGTAACGGGAGATGGAGAGTGGTAAGTAGATTTACAGGCTGTGGCATAGTGTGATTTGTCGCAGCGAAGCGGGACGGGTTTTTTGCTTCTTCCTCTTGATTGGCGTTTAACTGTCTAGACGATTCTGGCCGAGTCCAATAGAGCGCGCCAATTGCTTCAGCTTCGTGCAGCAAGGCGCCACTTGGGAAGCATCTACGGAGGCAGCGTCGCACAGTGGGGCAGCTTCCATACATTCAGCGGAAAAAATAGAAAGTGTTGTCGTAGGGCTTTGGAATTTTGCACACAGGTTATATATGAGCTAGTTAAGAAAATTTCCAAAAATGGTTGAAATCGGTCAACTCCTAGGGGTACATCCCTTGGACCTATAGTAAAAAATTAAAAAAAAAAATTAAATACAAATTTTAATTTCAGCTCAAAAAAGTAAGATATCTTTACGAAACTTTGCATATCAGTTACCCTCATAAAGGGCATTGACGGTACAAAAAATAATTGAAATCGGCCACTCCCTAGGGGTACCTCCCTTGGACCTATAATAAAAAATAAAAATAATTTTAAATTCATACCTGTACTTAATTGTGAATAACAGCGAAACGCGTTCATCGATGTTCATGATTTAGGTATCATTTTGTTCATATGTTATGCGACTTTACGCGAAAATAATAGGACTTTGAACTTTTTTACCGTTTTCGATTTTTTATGAATTCAAAAAAAAAATTTATTTTTAGGCAAAAAATATTATTTTTTTCTCCATACATTTATTTATAACTGCGAAACTGTTGCCTATATAGCGAAACGTTATATATTAAAAGTTTGAAATATCTGGCTGAAAATAACGAACTATAAAGAACACACGTTGCTCATTATTTTTAATTTTTTTTTAGTTTTCTTTTTTTTTTTGCTTTGCTTTGCGGTCTCAACCATATATGAGCTGTTAATGTGCACAATATGGTTGCAAATGCATATACATTAAGGTGGAGTGAAACATTTTTTTTGGAAATTCAATTTGTTCCAAAGCCAGAACGGCACCTTTCTAGCCCAGTAATAAGCCTGTAAAATTTTATTGACCTACTCGCATGTTTAGAGGTGCCCCCAGCCCCACAAAGTTGAAAAAAATAGTACGATCTGGTACAAATGTGAAATTTCTAAAATTATAAAATCAGAAAACGATGTATGAGGATTGATAAAGATGGCTAAGCTGAGTATTAAAGTGAATTTTTTTTTATTTGGAGACAACAACAAAAGTTTTTAAAGGTCAAAGTTTATATTGTGCATTTTTCAAATTCCAATTACTTAAATACTACTAAACCGATTTCGAATTATTTTTATACCATTCGATAGGTATTTTGATTCCCTTTAATTTGATATACATTTCATGTGGGTTCCATAATACCCCCCTTGCGGGGGTCAACCCCCTTTTACCCCCCTTACTTTTCATATATAAAATGTGTATCAAATTAAAGGGAATCAAAATACCTAGCGAATGGTATAAAAATGTTCGAAATCGGTTCAGTAGGTTTTAAGTAATTGCAATTTAAAAAATGCATAATATAAATTTTGACCTTTAATAACTTTTGTTGTTGTTGTTTAAAAAAAAAAATAATTCACTTTAATACTCAGCTTAGCCATGTTTATCAATCCTCATACTTCGTTTTTTAATTTTATAATTTTCAAAATTTCATATTTGTACCAGATCGTGCTTATTGCTTTCAACTTTGCGGGGCTGGGGGCAGTTCAAAACGTGATTCTATCGCCATAAAATTTTGTGGGGTTCATTAACTCGTATAGAGGCAACTTTTCATTGCTGGTACGTTCAAAAAAAGAACAAAAAAAAATCTCCATATGATTTCACTCCACCTTAATATACATACATACATATATTCATTAGATGCGTTTTTTTGATCTAACATACCGCTCCGGCCACAGAATATGAAAATAGGATGTTGTAGGATAACTAAGCTGATTTTTATTTTTTTTAGAAAAAAAAACTGAGTGGGCTACTCCAAAAACAACGATTTTTTTTTAAATTCCATGATAGGTTTAGATTCATATATGAAAAAAAAACACAGAATTGAAAATAAAAAAACAAAAGATACATATTCTCATGTAAAATTAACGGCTTAATCGAATGGTGTACTCAGTTTTTTTAGTGCGAGCTATAGGGAAGGTACCAAGACCGCCTAAAGTGGAATTTTATGTTTTTTAGTCACGGATTTTCAAGCTTGGACCCTGGCATTTTCAAGATACCCTAAATTTCTTTTTAATCAAAATATAAAATATATCAAATATATATATGCGCAAATTAATGCAGTTTTCAGAAAAGTTTATTTGCTCGAAATCGACCTTTTTTTATCCAAGCTATTTTGATTTAAATGAAAGATGCCAAAATCCATTTCATATTGAACAATATTTTTTATTGTTGCAAGTACAAAATTCGAAAATTTATTATTTACATCTATATATTCTTATTCTATATATATAAAAATGATTTGGTATTTAATTGTAACGCTAAAACTTGAAAACGGCTAGACCAAATCAAATACTTCCTTAGGGGGGTTTGTTTGTTGTTACCCCGCGAAGGTTTAGTCGAAGAAAAAATTAAAAAATGTTAGGGGGGCGTGGCACCTCCCATACAACCTTAATTTTTAAAGCTGATTATCTCTAAAACAGTTCAAGGTAGGGAGCTGAAAATTGGTATAGAGCTAAATGATATCACAACCATTACCACGCATAAAAGTGGGGGTTATCGGAAAAAGGGGCGTGGCACCTCCCATACAAACTTAATTTTTCATGCTGAATATCTATAAAAGCGTTTAAGGTTGGGACCTTAAAATTGATCAGGAGATTAACGATATCAATAGCATGCTTATGAAAAAAACAGTAGTTTTGGGAAAAGGGGGCGTGGCACCTCCCATGCGTTCTTAATTTTTAAGGCTAAATATCCCTAAAAGCGTTCATGGCATGTACATAGAAATCACTATGCAGATATAAGATATCAATACCATGTTCACCAAAAAAAAAAAAAAAAAGATTTATCGAAAAATGCGGCATTGCACCTCCCATACGTACTAAACCTTTGAGGCTGAATATATCTAAAAGGGTTGGTGGAGAGGCCTGAAAACCATTATGGAGGTATACTATATCAATACTCTTACTTAGTTAAAATAGCCAATACTCAGTGAAAATAAATATCCGGAACAGAAAACTAAAAATGTTGTGTATCGTGCAGCCTTAATCTGAATACTAAAATTATATATTTTTGAAGTTGTATACACAATGAAGTAGTGAAAAATCGTTAATTTTCTATTAAAAATAATACGAAATATGAAATTAATAAAAAAAAAATCTATTCTGGGCAGAACGAAGTTTGCCGGGTCAGCTAGTACTATATACATTTACATATATATAGTACACCATTCCATTAAGCCGTTAATTTTACATGGGAATATGTATCTTTTGTTTTTTTATTTTTAATTCTGTGGTTTTTTTCATATATGAATCTAAACATATCATGGAATTAAAAAAAAAAACGCTGTTTTTGGAGTAGCCCACTCAGTTTTTTTTCTAAAAAAAAAAATAAAAATCAGCTTAGTTATCCTACAACATCCTATTTGCATATTCTGTGGCCGGAGGGAAGATCTGAGACACTTTGCCGAAAAAAACGCATCTAATATTCATGCGTATGTGTATGCATGTAGTTTTAGTGCACATATGCACACATGGGCCGCATTGGGTTAAAGCGCATTCGGGCGTGCATGCCCACTGCTGCTTTTGCTGGCACTGTTGCTGTTTGCTACTGCCGTTGTTGCTTGTGTTGTTGGTATTTTTTTGTTGTTGCTGCTGCTGCCACCTTAAAAATGTGCGTGTTGTACGTGTTGCGGTTATTGCGGTTGCGGCGTTTAGCTTTATTTGCGGTTGCAACTGTCATTTTTTCGCATTTCACTATATTTGTTTTAAATTAAATATTTAATTACACATATACATACATACATACACGTGTAGCTACAAATATTGCTGTGTAAGGGTGAAAACAGAACCAACACGTAACGACACGACATTGCGACAACGACAGCCTCTTGACGTAAAAATATCGGTGCGAAGCCAGCTACTGAAACATAATAAATGCGGCAACGACCGCCCCTACAGAAGGCTCGTTGCTGCCACACTACAGTTTTTCATTCACAGCTAAAAAGTTTTTTGTTCAGATCGTAATTTTTTAATGTAAAATAATAAATTAAATAGTTAAATTTATTAATTTAATGCTTTAAACTGTTATTACATTTGATTGTGTATAAATACTTCTACTTTTTTTTGTAAAGTTTCGTTAGGTTTATTGAGTTGTCAAAATATTCATATTTCATAATGCAGTGGCAACTCGTCGTCCGCTCGTCGTCGTCACCAAAATTAGAAATCGGTCTAAGTTGGCGACAACGTAATTTTGTCGGTGGGCGACGTCGTGCCGCGTCGTCTTTATTATAATTGCTTTCATAAGAACGCATGGGTTTTAGTTTTGACAGACTGTCGTTGTCGCAACGTCGTGTCGTTACGTCCCGATTCTGTTTTCACCCTAATTATACAAAGTTTTAATTTAATTTAATTTAATACTAATTTTTTTTGCACATTTGGTCAGCAAAGCTGGCCACACTCTGTCAGTAACTAAAAATTATATTTATGCATCAAATTACCACCGCTTAGATAGCAGGTGTGTTTTTAAATTTTCAAACAAAAAAAGAACAAAAACCGTTTAAAGTTTGAAATCAGAGTTGCAATAGAGAGTTCACTCCATTCGAACTTTCAAGAGTCGGTTCTGCAGATAGTGGCCAAAACGTGGACCCCGATGGCCCGAAATACTTTTGATTAATATTAGTATCAAACTGAGGGAGCCGACTAGGGTTTCCATATATGTGTAGTTCATGCTATGCGGATATCTCAATCGGTTGCTGAGATAACTGAAACGTTTCAAATGATATAGACCGATATGTTGCCGCATGACCACGGAATATTGTTGATAGGGAATGGAAGAGGAGGAGGAGGAGCGAGAGAGAGTAGAATAAGGATCGAGGGGATAGAAGTAACGGGAGATGGAGAGTGGTAAGTAGATTTACAGGCTGTGGCATAGTGTGATTTGTCGCAGCGAAGCGGGACGGGTTTTTTGCTTCTTCCTCTTGATTGGCGTTTAACTGTCTAGACGATTCTGGCCGAGTCCAATAGAGCGCGCCAATTGCTTCAGCTTCGTGCAGCAAGGCGCCACTTGGGAAGCATCTACGGAGGCAGCGTCGCACAGTGGGGCAGCTTCCATACATTCAGCGGAAAAAATAGAAAGTGTTGTCGTAGGGCTTTGGAATTTTGCACACAGGTTATATATGAGCTAGTTAAGAAAATTTCCAAAAATGGTTGAAATCGGTCAACTCCTAGGGGTACATCCCTTGGACCTATAGTAAAAAATAAAAAAAAAAAATTAAATACAAATTTTAATTTCAGCTCAAAAAAGTAAGATATCTTTACGAAACTTTGCATATCAGTTACCCTCATAAAGGGCATTGACGGTACAAAAAATAATTGAAATCGGCCACTCCCTAGGGGTACCTCCCTTGGACCTATAGTAAAAAATAAAAATAATTTTAAATTCATACCTGTACTTAATTGTGAATAACAGCGAAACGCGTTCATCGATGTTCATGATTTATGTATCCTTTTGTTCATATGTTATGCGACTTTACGCGAAAATAATAGGACTTTGAACTTTTTTACCGTTTTCGATTTTTTATGAATTCAAAAAAAAAAATTTATTTTTAGGCAAAAAATATTATTTTTTTCTCCATACATTTATTTATAACTGCGAAACTGTTGCCTATATAGCGAAACGTTATATATGTAAACACGGGACGGGTTTTTTGCTTCTTCCTCTTGATTGGCGTTTAACTGTCTAGACGATTCTGGCCGAGTCCAATAGAGCGCGCCAATTGCTTCAGCTTCGTGCAGCAAGGCGCCACTTGGGAAGCATCTACGGAGGCAGCGTCGCACAGTGGGGCAGCTTCCATACATTCAGCGGAAAAAATAGAAAGTGTTGTCGTAGGGCTTTGGAATTTTGCACACAGGTTATATATGAGCTAGTTAAGAAAATTTCCAAAAATGGTTGAAATCGGTCAACTCCTAGGGGTACATCCCTTGGACCTATAGTAAAAAATAAAAAAAAAAAATTAAATACAAATTTTAATTTCAGCTCAAAAAAGTAAGATATCTTTACGAAACTTTGCATATCAGTTACCCTCATAAAGGGCATTGACGGTACAAAAAATAATTGAAATCGGCCACTCCCTAGGGGTACCTCCCTTGGACCTATAGTAAAAAATAAAAATAATTTTAAATTCATACCTGTACTTAATTGTGAATAACAGCGAAACGCGTTCATCGATGTTCATGATTTATGTATCCTTTTGTTCATATGTTATGCGACTTTACGCGAAAATAATAGGACTTTGAACTTTTTTACCGTTTTCGATTTTTTATGAATTCAAAAAAAAAAATTTATTTTTAGGCAAAAAATATTATTTTTTTCTCCATACATTTATTTATAACTGCGAAACTGTTGCCTATATAGCGAAACGTTATATATGTAAACAGATGAAAGTACTTGTAATTCTTGATTTTTCTAAATTTGTTTAAACAAAATCCGACTAGTGGTTCTTGAGTTATGTTAAACAAAAGAGCCTTATCAGAATTGAGTCGCGAATCAATTAGCTGAAAACTGTTGTACTGTATAATACAATAAATTGAGAGGGGGCACCTGGTGGCACTTGAAATTGATTAAAAATATAAAAACAGATATGAGACAATGTATTAGTAGTGATTTCCAACTGGAGGCAAGTGGAGCTAAAATCGCAGGTCCAAATGTTTGGAGAAAAAAGGGATTTTTGTTATATGTTCATAAAAATAAACAAAAAAAAAAACTTAAGTCTATGCAGAGTTTATTTTTTCAATTTTAGTAGACTGAAATATCCTACTTTAAATAAAAAATAAAAAGGAAAACGTTAGCTCACATAATAAAAGATTATTCGTTTTGAAATTCTTAGGTTTAAATTAAGTTGGTTCGGTAAAGCATACAAGTACTGAGTTTGAGACGGCTATAAAAAAAAAAAAACTAGCAGTCAGATCGGAGTAATTCTTTTTGATTTGGTTGTACCATTTAGTCTAAAATTCTAAAATATCACAGCATATTGCATGAAGAGTATGTTGACAATTTGACTTTTTTCCGCGAAATCCCCAGTGTGCGTCGCTGTCCACCCAATTTTCCCAACAAATTTTCCAAGTGGAGGTCTCCTCTTTCTTTTGCGTTCAGCGGGTTTCGATAGAAATAATTTCTGTGCCGGCGTCCACCTTCATCCATTCTCACAACATGACCTGCCCAACGCAGCTGCTGGATCTTTATTCGCTGAACAATGTCGATTTCTGTGTAAAGCTCGTACAGCTCATCGTTAAATCTACGTCAATACTCGCCCTCGCCAACGCGCAAAGGTCCATAAATCTTCCAAAGAACTTTCCTCTCGAATACTCCAAGTGCCATCTCATCTGATTTTGACATTGTCCGTGCTTCTGCGCCGTACATGAGGACTGGAATGATTAGCTTCTTGTAGAGTGTGGTTTTTGTTCGTCGAGAGAGGACTTTACTTTTCAGTTGCCTACTTAGTCCAAAGTAGCATTTATTGGCAAGCGTGATTCTTCGTTGGATCTCCATGCTGACATCATTCTTGGTGTTAATGCTGGTTCCCAGATAGACGAAGTCCTTAACAGTTTCGAATTTGTAGCTATCAACATTGATGTGGCTGCCAAGGCGTGCTGTTTCTTTGTGTGATGACATGAGGTACTTCGTCTTGTCCTCGTTGACCGCCAAACCCATTTTCTTAGCCTCTTTATCCAGCTTGGAGAAGGCAGAACATACAGCGCGAGTGTTAGTGCCAATGATGTCGATATCATCGGCGTACGCCAGCAGTTGCACACTCTTGTGGTATAAGATGGCGGGTTTTTGCTAGTGTGACATATAAAATCGGAAACTATCATTTGCTGGTTAGTGCTAGAATTGAGTGATCCATTACTTTGTTACATTCTTCATCAGAACTTTTTTGTAGCCAAAAGTAATCACTACAACCGATTTCAAGTTAGCAGGATTATGTTAAGCGCGTTCATACAAACAGCGAAGCATCTCCTTCAATTATACTCAAAATCTAATTGAATATTTCTTTAATTAAGTACAAATCAGCTTTACAGTTTTCTTTCATGCAAATTAAATTTGCCTTTAATTTTAATTGAATCACATTCGTTTGCATGAACGCATTAAATCTGACAAGGTTACTTTATAAATACGCACTAACTACATGTGTAGTACAAAAGTCGAGATAAGTACATTTGGCAAACACACAAGTATGGTTGTATGTTGCGACACTAATGGCACGCAATTTCGCATACACCATATAGGCATATTTACATACCCATTTACATAAATATATACATTAGCATACAAATATGTACATACATATATGTAACATATCATTAATAGCCCAGTTAGTCAAGAACGTGTGGTCCGCCCACTGACGCAAACGCCCGTATGCAATTTTTAGGATTTTTTGAGCCCCTGGGGCAACGGAGCAATCAGCTGTTTTACTCACACATATTTACATATATATATAGTTTGTTCACATTTTGGCAGGGTTGCCATTTAGTCATTTTTGAACAAACAAGATCTTTACTTATATACTTTTTTGTTGCTTGTTTTCCCGACAGGGTAGGAATATGATGTATTGTGGAACGATCTTCTGTCATCCCTTGTCAAGATTGGTTTAGAGACAAACCGGTTTCGGCTAATATGCGCCATCTTCAGTGTCTTTTTTCGTTCTGAGTTATTTTGTGTAAGTTCGATAGTACTTATAGTAACTAACTTCCATCGTTTGGTCACGTACTTCGTGTTCGTGTGATGTGTTCGTGCATTCGTGCGTTCGGGCGACGAGCATGCGTGCGTGCGTGCGAGTCTGTGCGTTTAGGTATGTAAATATATTTTTGTATCCTCATTAAACAGGCAGGTAAAAGTCCGTTATACCATTGACAGACGGCAGCGATAATCCGGAATATCTAGCTAATTCGGACTAAACTTGAGAATTAGGTGGAGGTAATCCGGAATATCTCTTGAGTTAGTCCTCAAAATTTTAGTGGATTAGAGCATTTTGTAATGACATCCCTGGTGAAAAATGTCTATTGTGAATGAAAGGGAAGAAAAAGAAGAACCCAAGGCAGATCTAGGAAGGTTGGCGCATAAGTTAATTCAGAAATTTTTAATGTAATTTGTTATTGTAATTGGTAGAGTGTAATGTCAAAATGATATTTCGCCTTAGTTGAAATCTGAATTCGTTTGGGACTCGCCCATTCCCATTGACCATGATGTGATTTCGTTTTGATTTTGACATTACCCTACCTTTGGAAATAAAACAAGAAGTTTTTGAATTCGCCGCTGCGCCTACCTTCCTTCAGCTGTTTTGTTAATCCGCAATACTTGCCGTCTGTCAGGGTAAAATTTTAATCGCATTAAGTGTTGCGGTAATCGGGATTATCGCTGCCGTCTGTCAATGCTATTATTGTCCTCTTGTGTGTTGTTTTGTTTATGTCGGTTTTAGGTTTTCTGTCCTCTTTTCGGTATAATAGCTTAAGCGCTTCAAATAATGTATCTGATGTGGTGTTTATTTGTTAATTTATTATTTTACCTTCTGTTTGAATATCTCCATATTTTCTAATACGTTAAGTCGTTTTCCCTTGTGTTGTATGTGGAGAATTTTAGCTGTTTTTCCTATTTTCATGGGTGTACATTTGTTTTCTGCCATGTGGTTGGCGAAATTTGATTCCACTGTCGTTGATGATTTCCTTATTTTCTTATTGTAATCTCTTACGTGTTCTCGATATCTCGTCCAGATTTGGCGTCCTGTTTGTCCTATATAGCTATTTTGGCATTCGCAAGTCAATTTGTATACGCCTTGTTTGTCAAAGGGGTCTTCCTTGTTAATGTTGTTTCGTAGAAGTTTTTCCATGCTGTTCCTCATTTTAAATGCTGCATTAACGCACAGACTCACAATTAAAATAAACAAAGAGACTAACAACATTTTTCTTGTCATTTTGTTGCTGCCCAATATATTTCCCACACACCTTAGTGATAGTTATCAAGGGCTAAAACATAAAATAACAAAAAAAAAAACAGTCAGAACATTAAAGTTACAATTGAAAATCCATAAAAAAATTATATTGGGAAGCAACAAGATTCTCACAAAAATCTGTGTTTAATTAAGAAATCTGTACTGAGTTTCTGTAACTCATATCTTTTCTAGTATAAATAGGTGGTGACAAAGTGTGGATCGTATTAGTGTGACATCACTTTAATTGATTTTGTTACAGAAACTCAGATTTATTGTGGCAATTTATAACTTTTTAATGTAGAAAAATTGCAGAAGAAGACCACCAAGAGTTATCAATTAAGAAAATACAGCCACCATTGTGGATAAATACAATTATTGCTTTAATTTTCAGTAATATCTTCATTTATTAGGAGTGTTCAATATCTCAAAATGTTTACATATTTTTACGAATAGTTACGAATTTATGTTGTTCAATAACCCAAAAAATTCGCAAAAGAGAGCCAAATTGAGAGAGTAAACCTCGAGAGAGTTGATAAACGCTGCAAGTAAAATTTTCACTTGCAACTACTAGCAGCTTGAAAAAAATAGAAGTGTCAAAAATATATGATCACAAAAATTTCAATTGGAAATATACAAACATTTTAAACGCAAATTTGTAATTGTGTACTAAATAAGTTAGCGCAAAAACGAATCTTGATGATGTTGTGGAATAGCCAAAGTAGAATTTTGTTTTCCTAATTCAGTTATTTCCATTCATTTCCAATTTCAAAAATTTCAATTACAACCTAACCTAAAAATCAAATTGTCAAAACAGCGTATCAGCTGTTTTCTTTTGCGAATGTTTACGATTTTGTGTTCAATTACTTTGGTTGATAATTTTCTCTTTTTCTCGTTTTTTACTCTTAATTTGACAGTGACGCTCTTTTTGCAAGTACTTGCAAGTAAAGTTTTTGAACAAAGCTATTATCTTGTTATTAATTTATATATATATATATATTTACATTTTGTTTGGGATTAAAAAAAAAATATAAACGTTTTCTTACCTTTCTTTTTAAAAATTAAAGTAATAATAAATGGTTCGTTTAAGTAGACATACTATTTTTTCCATGTGAACACATATATGTATATTCGATAACATTTTACAATCTTGTTGAGTTAGTTGTATAATGCTGTGAAAATTACTGTTTAAATATTTAATAACTAAAAATGTTCAACTGGCAACCCTTCTACCTTGCAACCATGCGAGCGATCAGCTGACACGTTTTTACGTAAAAAATCAAAATGATTTTGATTTCTGCGGTACGGGCATCTGCGTCGTACGTCGTTGAATAATCGGTTACATACAAATCCCATTAAATAGGTTGGATCAGCTGACACGGTACACGGGTTTACGTTCTCGACTAACTGGACTATAAATCCTTTCTAACAACCAAACGAATCCGCAAAACAGACATTTTACTTGCTGCTAACAAATTGTGTGGCAGTTGCCGGTAGTGCCAGATGCGTATTTATGCATGTGTGAATGTATGTATGTATATGTGTGAATACCCAGCAGAAAAGTTGTCAAGCTCTGCCCTTTATAATGTAGTATGTGTGCAGAGTTATAATAGCGCCATTGTATTATTATTATTATTATGTGTGCATGTATGTATGTATGTAGAACAACTCCACAGCGCTTCACATGTAGGGCTTGCTGCACATTCAACTCAAGAAGCAACTTGGCAAGTTGTTAAGCAAATAAGCTGTTACAAGCTATTCAAATCCATGAAGTAAACTTTTTCTATAAGCTCGACCCCTTTGTGCCATTTTATCGTAAGGGACAAAAGCAAGTTTTACAGGATAGCATTTTTTGTTTGTTTTTTTTCCTGTTTCTTATTGGTATATTTAAATGAAATTGAACACGATTAGATTGTTAATTAATATACTGAACCTGATATTTTTTCTTGAAAAAAAAAAATTAAAGCGTGAATAACGCGTATTCATGAACATTGATGTGTAAAAAGTTTCGAAATCGGATATTTATTCCCTTTTCCTTATTCTTTTTTTCCTGGTTTTCTATGGATTAAAAGGCGACTATCGTTTTTGTAATTTTTTGTTGTCATTGTGACTGCTACTATTTTGTTGTTTTTGTTTGTTTTGGTTTTTGGTTTTTAACTTTTGATTTTTTATTCTGTTTTGTTTTGTATTGCTCAGAAACATGGAAGATCATCCGAGTCCACGTTTGACCCATATCTGGAGACCCGGCCTAGGAATCATAAAGAGTAGAGCTCCGTGTAGAAGTCCTGCTCAACACCTTTCATTTGATACCAATGTTGCTCAGAAACATGCAAGATCATCCGGGTCCTCGTATTGACCCATATCTCCGGACCCGACCTAGGAACCATGAAGAATAGAGCTCCCTGTAGAAGGCCTGCTCAAGATCTTTCATTTGATACCAATTTTGCTCAGAAACATTCAAGGATCATCCGGGTCCTCGTTTTGACCCATATCTGGAGACCCGGCCCAGGGGTCACAATGAAAAGACCTTCATATCGAAGTCCTGCTCAAAACCTTTCATTTGATACCAATATTGCTCAGAAAATTAGATAGGTAGATGTATGTGTGCATATCCATACATTTGCATACATGTTCAAACAGGTTGGTCCTTTTTATTTTGCCTATTTGTCGCATTGTTGCAGAAAACAACAACAACAACTTCACTTCGCTTCGTTGCTGTTGTTGTTGATATTTGCATTTGCACGGCTATGCATGCAAGCATTTGTAGGTACATGTCTATCTATCAGACCTGGGCATCCTCAATTACATTTTTTTTCAATTACAATTACATTAATTGGTAATTGAAATTTTTCAATTACAATTACTTGTAATTGTAATTGAGGTTTTTCAATTACAAATACATGTAATTGGTAATTGATATTTTTCAATTAAAATTACATGTAATTGTAATTGAAAATTTTCAATTACAATTACTTGCAAATGTAATTGAAAATCTCCAATTACAAGTAATTCCGCCAATTACATTTTTCTTCGGTTTGAGAAAATTTTGTTATACAATTTGTTTTTGTTTCTATTCTTGTTCTTTTTGTTATTGTTTTTGTTTTACTTTTGTTTTTGCTTTTGTTTTTGTTTTTGTTTTTGTTTTTGTTTTTGCTTGTGTTTTTGTTTTTGCTTGTTTTTTTTTTTTGCTTTTGTTTTTGTTTTCGTTTCGGTTTTTGTTTTTGCTTTTGTTTTGTGTAAGGAAAAAAAGACAAAAGCAAAAACAAACACAAAAGCAAAAACAAAAACAAAAGCAAAAACAAAAACAAAAGCAAAAACAAAAACAAAAAAAAAAGCAAAAACAAAAGCAAAAGCAAAAACAAAAACAAAAACAAAAGCAAAAACAAAAACAAAAGCAAAAGCAAAAGCAAAAACAAAAAAAAAAAGCAAAAACAAAAGCAAAAGCAAAAAAAAAAAACCAAAAGCAAAAAAAAAAAAAAAACAAAAGCGAAAACAATAACAATAACAAAAAACAAGAATAGAAATGAAAACAAATTGTATAACTAAATTTTCTCAAACCCAAGAAAAATGTAATTGATGCCATTCCATTACAATTACTTGTAATTGGAAATTTTCAATTACATTTGCAAGTAATTGTAATTGAAATTTTTCAATTACAATTACATGTAATTGTAATTGCCATTTTTCAATTACCAATTACATGTAATTGCAATTGAAAAATCTCAATTACAATTACATGTATTTGTAATTGTAGAATTTCAATTACCAATTATATGTAATTGGTAATTGAAAAATGGCAATTACAATTACATGTAATTGTAATTGAAGGTGTAATCAATTACAAAATGTAATTGAGGGTGCCCAGGTCTGCTATCTATCTACCTACCACTGACAGTGCCAAGCGATTCACACGGACGCAGCAGCGCACTAACACAAAGGTCATTTACGTTTACGCGTAAACTTTACCTGTTTTTTGAAATTACTCGTAGCTACAGCAAAGATGTTTACACATCAAAATTTGCAGTTTGTGAAAAAATCATAATTCTGTCCCTTACGATAATTTCGCTCTCAGTGTTTTATGAGCGTATTTGAAGAAATGTCCCTTAAGGTAATATTTAAAAAAGATTGTATATAACAAATACAAGGGTCTTATTCCATATTTTTGCATTTTTAATGATGGGGTCATGGTAATATAGTGAGTGAGTTTCCACCTGCGATTTCCTACAAGCTATATTCGAAATATTTTTTATAGGGGCGATGCGATAAATTCGAGCTCAAGAAAAAAGTGTAGATTGTCCCTTACGATAAAAAGGAAAGCTAATTCTTGGCACAACTATAAGGATTTCAGGCACAATATTTTACCCGGTGATGCGCTAAGGGATATAGAACAAATTTGCATCAAAAAGTAAATTTCGAGAAAATTACCCTTACGATAAAATCGCGCAAAGTGGTCGAGCTAATCATCCAGAAGTGAAAAGGTAAAATCTTGCTTTCATATAAATAATAATTGTACAAAATCAACCAGGTGATAAATTAATCTAAAGTCTAGATATTGAAGAAAAGCTTCTCTAAATGCTTCTTACATCTTACTTCCCTGCAGTAAATCGCGTTAGTTGCAGGCTAGTGCAGAACTACAAAAGAAAGGGACCACCAATTTTTCATAGTGACAATAATAAACTTTCCCGCTTGACATCCATTTAAAACCAGTTCTGAGCTTGTTGTGAACTCTCTAGTTATAGACTGTCGTTTTTCTGTACTATCCCTTATAGATATTAGCTGCAGTGGTTTCCTACTGGGAACTTGTATTTGTGAATATATGTATGTTGTTTGGGTGGCGTGAGCACACTTAGTAATAAAATTCGTCGTCTTTGAAGTTAAACAAACCCAGAGAAATGCAAAAATTTAAGGTTAAGAAAAAAGCCAAAATTATGTGGATGCTTAACATACAAATAAAATGGTAAGCAAGCTCAACAAAGCAACCAAAACCACATGAACCGCAACAAAAGTAGGCGGATGAATATGCTAAATATATGCACATAAATATGTATCTACATATTTATGTATGTATGTATGTTTGTTTGTAACAAGAAAAAAAACGTATGCGATTAACCCAAACGTATATTGAGGGCGATACAGTCCCCAGCAATGAACACACACCAGTAAGTAGTACATCAGAATATTTTGTTAGGTGTGAATTATAAATAAATGCCAGTGGGCGGTGGCTTAAAAATTTAACTTTCCTTTGGAGCAATTTACTTCGACTGCGGCTGCAGGATATCCGAAAAAGCTGCTATAAAAGTTACAGACGTACATAAAAAGGTATTAGCAATATCTAGAGATCAATAAAACATTTGTATTTATATAAATATGGCAAGAGACCCAAGAATTGCTCCGCAGGTGATGAGAAGAGTATGCAAGGAGATTTTATGAGAATTGTTGTATTTAAAATTTAAATAATTTCAAATGGAAGCAAATTGCTTCAAATTGAAGCCATCATGTATAGCAGTTATGTACAAATACACATGTGTGAACAGATTGAACCAATTTCACAAATCATAACGTAACTGCCATTGAGGTTATGTATCTTAAAATGTAACTAATAATGTATAAAAACAAGTAAGGAAGCCTAAGTTCGAGTGGAATCGAACATTAGATACAAATTCTCAAATGGTGTTCCAGAAATATCTTTCTTAAAAAGTAGGCGTGGTCATAAACCGATTTCAATAAATTTTTGCGTGGCTATTAACACAAGGTATAAAAGTGTATAAACCAAGTTTCGTCATAATATCTCAATTATTTGTCGAGTTATAGGCTAAGAAATCTCGTATATCCCTTGTGTAAAAAGAGGCGGTGCCACGCCCATTTTCCAAAATTTTTCTATTTGTTGTTTCCGGTCTATTGTGGAAGTCATGCCACAAAATTTCAATGAATTATCTTTATATTTGACAGAGATATCGCTTAAAATGTTTTTATTAGGCCCCTTTATAGTTCTCATATATAAAAGTGGGCGTGGTCGTCAACCGATTTCGCTAAAATTTTGAGCGTGTATTACCACAAGTAATGAAAGTGTACACACCAAGTTTCGTCATTATATATAAATTATTTGTCGAGTTATGGGCTCAGAAATCTCGTATATTCCTGTTTATAAAAAGAGGCGGTGCCACGCCCATTTTCCAAAATTTTTGTATTTTTCGTTTTATGTCCGCAGTTGGACTCCTGCTATAAAATTTCAATGATATATCTTTATATTTGAGAGAGATATCGCTTAAAATGTTTTTATTAGGTCACTTTATAAGACCCATATATAAAAGTGGGCGTGGCCCTCAACCGATTTCGGAAATTTTTTGTCCAAATATTTGACTAAGTAAGTATATCACGCGTACCAAATTTCATCGATATATCTTCAACGGTTTCTGATTTATGACTCATAAAACTTTCAATGTTTGCCCCTTAATAAGTGGGCGTGGCACCGCCCATTTTCCAAAATTTTTGTGTTTTTCGTTTTATGTCCGCAGTTGGACTCACGCGACAAAATTTCAATGATAGATCTTTATATCTGACAGAGATATCGCTTAAAATGTTTTTATTAGGTCACTTTGTAATATACATATATAAAAGTGGGCGTGGCCGTCAACCGATTTTAACTATTTTCCGTCCAAACGTATGCCTAAGTAAGTAAATCACGCGTACCAAATTTTGTCGATATATCTTCAATGGTTTCTGAGTTATGACATTTAAAACTTTCAAGGTTTGACCCTTAATAAGTGGGCGTGGCACCGCCCATTTTCCAAAATTTCATCAAATTTCTTCCTAGGGGCCTGAGCTCAACACGTGGGTAAAATTTCATCGCTCCAGCTATATTAGTGACTGAGATACCAAATTTCCGATTATTTCTATATAGGAAAAGTGGGCGTGGTCATGGTCCGATTTCGCCCATTTTCAATACCAACCGTCCCAGTCTCGATACCAACTTGCATTTCAAATTTCATCAAAATATCTCAATTTTTGCGCGAGTTAGAGTGTTTACAGACGGACGGACAGACGGACAGACGGACGGACGGACGGACGGACGGACGGACGGACAGACGGACGGACGGACGGACGGACATGGCTAAATCGATTTCTCTTTTCACCCTGATCATTTTGATATATATAAGTCTATATCTATCTCGATTATTTCACTCTGTTACAATCCACCGTTATGTGATTAAAACTATAATACTCTGTGTACTAGTACAGCTGAGTATAAAAAGTGTAAGACCCATATGAAAAGTAGTGATAAAAAAAAAACAAATATGTTTTTCTATATTTAATTGAGATGGCGGATGAATTTCTAATGAAATGATGCCCCAGAGCGCAACCTTAACCTCACTTTTGTGGTAAAGGTGGCCGAAAATATGTCAGATTGTAGCTAGCTGAGTGTCCTATAATGCAGGGTTAACACAAGGGCTGAAGGGCTGTAATTTCGTAGAATACTTTAACTCTCTAACACCTACACGAAGAGTTCGTTTTGAACCTTTTTTATAAAAACAGAAAAAATAGCATTTTAAAGGTCGTTAGAGGGTTAAGTGTTCAAAATCTTTGTAAAATAAGATTTAAAAAATCTGAAAAGTTTGTCGAGTGGTAAATAATGTGTAGCCGCCATTCTGAATACATCCGTCCCGAGAATGCGCGGGACAGGTGCAGAGAAAATTCTCTATGCCTTCGTCGTCATCCTCATCCAGACAAGATAGGCACAATGAGCTCTCGATGATGCCTATGGAAGACATGTGCTGCCCTCATGGATTTTTTGCTGTAATTAACCCCACAAGGACCCGAAGCTACCTCGCTCTCTGCTTGAGGTAGAAGTTTGCTATCTCACTGTTAGGCTTTTTCAGAAAGCACTTTGTAACTTTACAGAAATCTGTAGAGTTCCAGCGTTTCCATTGTCAGTGCAGCCTGGCTGTCACTGCGGATACAAATTGGTGTCTACGCTACTACTCACCAATTATCCTCCATTTTGCTGCTTTTAGTATGGCATAAATATCTGATTGAAAAACCTTCGCTATTGTATTTAAAGCAACTGAAGTCTGCGTCTAGGTGCCAGCCGGATCCAATGCCATATTCCTTTTCTGATCTGTCTGTGTAGATGATTTTCTTCGATCCTTCCAGTATAGTTTCTAGATCTTTAATCTTTAATCTCTTATGAGAAAATCGACAGTGTATTGTCTACCAAAAGGTACTCGGCGTACCAGCTTGTCAGTTGGTACCAGAAACAAAGCGTATTGCTCTGACAGCCTGGCTAAACAACACCTCGTGCCCCGAGCATCAGTCGTCGTGCCGCACCCCGAAGGACTGTAGTCGACACATCGTTTTCATAGCCTTCTCTTGGATCACCAAATCCAGAGGGAGAAGGTTCAATTGAGCATTAAGGGAGGAACCTGATGTTATACTCATTGCACCCGTAATGCTAATACACGCACTCCCCTGCAGCTTATTCTGTTCAGCATATTAACCGTGTACTTAACACCACCGCACGTGATAATCGATCTGACCAGAGGTGTGTAAACACACATCACCATTACTGGTCTCATACCCCAAGTCTTGCTGAAGGTTCTTCTGCACTGTCCAAAAACTTTCAGTTCCTTGTTTAGCTTCACCTCGACATGAGCTTACCGGAGCAGTTTCTTATCTAGCATAACCCTTAGTTATTTCAACTCTTCGAAAAGATTTAGGTTTACATCCTTGAGCATCGGGAATTTGAGACCTTTCCTCTTCCGTGTAAATAAAACAAGTCTTGTCTTGCTAGGATAAACAGCAAGTCCCTGGAAAGTATACCATGCATCAATCTTGTCTGGGATTCTCTGTGCTTGTGCGCCGATATCCCTGAGATAAGTTCCTGACGCCAGGGCATACACATCATCCGAGTAAGCCTGAACGTGTTTGAAATCTTGCATTCCCTTTAGAAGGCAGTCCACCAGCAAGCATCACAGCAACTTGAGAGCATCCTCTCTCTACCTCTGCTATGGCAAAGAAGCCGCCCGTTCTTCTCCACTACGATCAGCAATGTTTCGGATAACATGACATGTATACAACTTTTATTTGTCTCATCCACCGCATGTCTTCTAGACGCTAAGCAGATAGTTAAAGTCAAAAGTAACACTGTGAAAGGCTCCCTCGACATCAACGAAAACTGCCATTTTGAATTTTTGTGTTTAAGTGTACTTCTCCTTACTGCATGCATTTCTTTGTAACAGAATTGAAGTTAAATTAACGCATTACTTAACTAATCCAGTTTGGTTGAATTTTAAAAGCAATAACTTATTGCAGTTCAATGTAACGCTGATGCTTACGAATAAATTTACATTTTCACATTTCCAAAAAAAGGCTTCAACAATGGCATTAAGCGCCAACAAATGCTTGAACTCACTTACACACACATATGTAGGTACATACATACATACACGGAAAGAATTTTTTACTATAATCAATGCCGAGACAAGAAAAATTAGACTTGATTTTGAACTTAGAATATAATTTCTTAATATCAAGAAAATCCAAGAAAATTGGATTTTAAATAAATAAGTAAATATTTTCTTGCTTCAAGTGAAATTGGATTTTAAATAAATAAGTAAACATTTTCTTGCTTCAAGTAAAATTGGATTTTAAATAAATAAGAAATAATTTACTTACGGTAAGTGTATTTTTTTCTTGTTTTTAGGAATAAATAATTAAGAAATAATTTTTTTGTTGCAAGTAAAACTTTCGTGGCCGCTGTGGTGCAGTGGGTAGAGTGCTCGCCTGCTATGCCAGAGGTCTCGGGTTCAAACCACGGTCCGAGCCAAACACCAAAACAATTTTTCTAATTAGTAAAAATCCAATTATTGGGTTTTTTAAGAGCAGCGGTCACCTCTCGGCAGTGGGCGGCATACCCTCCGAGTGTATTTCTGCCATGAAAAAGCTTCTCACAAAAAATGCATTCGCCGTTCGGAGCCGGCATAAAACTGTAGGTCCACCCAATTAGTAGGAAAAACAAAAAGGAGCACACCTCGAATTGGGAGAGAAGCTCGGCCATAAAACTCGTCAGAGTTATAATAGCGCCATTGTATTATATTATTATTAAAACTTTTCTTATACGAGGTTAAGTAAATAAGAAAATATTAAATCAAGTAAAAATCAAGTAAAAATGTTAAAAACGTAAAAAATAAGGAAAATGAAAACTAATCATGAGGGATTAGAAAACCATAATTAGTCAACTAGTCACAGTGTGCTTAAAGCGAATTATTTTGGTGGAAAAATCACGACGAAAACGGTCTTTGGGGAAGTTTTAAGAACATTTTAAGTAACATTTTCCTGTTGTAACGAAAATCCTAGCTGATTCCCTTTCCGAGAAAAATCGAGTTTTCCATTTTTTATGGGCATTTTTTTTTATTTACCTACTGAATTTTTTTATTAATCCTGAAAACTCACATAATTTTTAAAATACTGTGCTGGGAAAGGAGAAAAATCACTCTCTAGATATCGGCCAACTTGAACATTAACAAATTATATCACCTATATATGAGAATTTCCAAAAAAAAAAAAATGAATCGCCTGTATCTAATGTCTTTTAAATGAACTTATTAATTCGTTTATTCAGCAACTATGAATTAAAAGCCGGCATAAAACAGTAGGTCCACCCAATTAGTAGGAAAAACAAAAAGGAGCACACCTCGAATTGGGAGAGAAGCTCGGCCATAAAACTCGTCAGAGTTATAATAGCGCCATTGTATTATATATTATTATTATGAATTAAAAGATACCAAAATATTTTTTACAAGTTATTAGAAGAAAATTCAATGACAGCTCTTCTTAGTTGTACTGAATAGAAGAAATCTTCAATCAGATTAATTCTATACTTATTCCAGTATTTCAGGAACTCACGATGAATTGCTTCTCCTGCTTGTTCGGACGTCATGCCTAAGCCTTTTCCATTTATAAATTCGATACAATCTTCAATATGATCCAATATTACATGGATTTTGAGGGTTTGTTGGAGCTCTGTCGCCCGAAACTTTTTTCTTAAATCAACAATTAGCTCGTTTAGTTTCACCTTCTCAACTTACGAAGTTCCGAAACAACAATTGACGACGAGATCCATGGCTTTTAATGCCGAAATGAAGGGTACTAATCGCAAAAGACCTACTCCTTTGTAGATAGCAACATCATCTAATCCATCCGCTTGCTTTAACAATTGTCGGCAAGCATTCCCCTCGAAGGTATCTCCTTGATAATTTTTTGCCACCAGTTTAAATTTTTTGAGCCAAATAAGAGCTTGTTCTCTTCCAACTAATGGAACCAGTCCTTGCCAAAATAAATAATTCACATACCCCTGCAGCAACTGTAAATTTTACTTCGCTCAAGAAAACGTTTTCTTATTTATTTTCAATTTTTTTTTGCTGTAGTTTGTTGTTCCAATTCATTGAAACACAATTTTCTTAAATTCTTCTTGATATTAACAAAAAGATTTTCTTCATTTAAGTAAATTTAAGAAAAGATGTTCTTATTTATTTAAAAATTTTTTTCAACACTTTTTTTCTTTAGATTTTGTTAGTGTTCTTGAATAAGAAAATAATTGTCTCATTTTTGAAAACTCAATTTCTTAATTCCAGTAATAATTAATTCAATTTTTCTTATTTCCCTAAAAATATTCTAAATTGAGTTCAAGAAAGCATTTTTCTTGATTCAAGTATGCAAATTTCTTTCCGTGTATGAAATAAAAACTCTTATGTAACAGAACCACAATAAAATCACAATTCGCATTGTGCAAATTGTTGACATCGACCATTCAGCAGAAGCGAAGTTGCAATGTAACAACAACAACAACATCAACAACAACAAACACAACAACAGCGAAAAAGGACATTTCAGCCATGCCATTCATTGTCCATTGCTAATTGGATTTTCGCCAGCAGACCAAGGATAATCTGCTTGTCAATTCATATGCATATATACGAACAAACGTACATACATACATATGCCTGCATCTACAGACCAGTGCATGCACGCAACATTGCAGCCTTTCGCTCAATTCAACAACATCCGCTTTGGAAGGGTGGCAGGCCAAGCCGATGGAAGGCAACACTACGCTCCCCTACTTGTCGATTTCCATACGAACTCAAAAGTCAATGCGATTGAAATTTATCGCATTGTATAATTTGAGCCCGTTATGCTTTGTTGCTTTGCTTTGCATATGTACATACGAGTATTGTTAAGCATGTTGCAACAACATTGTTGACAAACATGTTGCGTATGCGCGGCGTGTTTTCACTAAAAGCTATCACATATTCACAGCGTACAAGCGTATCTACTATAAATTTTTAATGAACAGCTGCGCCAACTAGGCAACGCTAAAACGGAAGAGGAAGAGGAAGAGACAAGCAGGAGGTGGTGCCGGAGGTGTTCGCGGAGGTGCCATAAAAGCTGAAAAAAGAGGGGAAAAAAAGTTCAGCAAAAACGACAACCGCCAACGAGGACAACTTTAAACCAACGGCGGCCGTTAGGAAACCAAACAACTAACCGCTGGTCACTGCGGCCGCCCTAACATTTTTGGATTTGTGATGAATTTGTGATGTGATGGTTGTTGGGTGTGTGCAATGGTTGCCACCTACAAGCTTATACATACATACATACATATCTACATAAAAGTATACTAGATTCATCTCCATTGCGCAACATTCCAAAATATGTCAGCAGCAGCAGCAGCAGCGGCGTTGGCAGCAACACTGTAGGGAATTGTGTGGCCGCACAGCAGCGGAAAATAGTGACAAACTGATAAAAAGTTTTTCGAATTACATTTGCATTTTGCATTTTTCAAAAACCAAATTATGCTCAAGCGATTGTATGAGTGCGAACACAGATAGAATTGTGTGTATGTGTGTTCGAATTGTTACACGCAAAAAAAAAAGGGTTGCAAAATTTTGAATGTGGGTTAAGCGCGTGTAGTGCAAGTGAACGCTCGTTGTTGGTTGCTGGAAACTTTATACATTTGGGAAACTTCAAAATTACTCTATGTAGTTAGTCGGAATTCATGCAAGTGTAGTTGTACATACATACACACACATCTATATATGTATGCATAAATGACACGCTCGATTTTGTTGAAATCGCTGTTATGCTCGTGCAACTCCTACACAAATGGAATTTTTAAAATAACTAGTAGTTAGATAGAAGGAATCATAGAAAATTAGTGGCGAATTCAAAATGTGAAATGCAAATGAAGTTGGCTAAAAAAATAGAAAGAAAGTATGAATAGATATCTGTGGCAATTTGCAATAATCGCTTAAGTCGAAAAATATGATTTCGAGATAAATTGATTTTTATATTCGAAGCAGGGACTTGTAACGCGTTTCGGTTTCGGTTTCTGTTACACAGCTAAGTAACGAAACAGAAACAGAAACAAAACTCCTTTGTAACAAAAGTCGTAACAAAACTCCGAAACGTTTCCAGCAGAAACAAAACCTGTAACGAAACTAAATTAATTTTGTTCCTTGTAACAAAATCCGTAACGAAACTAAATTAATTTTGTTTCTCAGTATCAGAAACAAAATTAATTTTGTTCCTTGCAACAAAAACAAAACCAGAAACAAAATTAATTTTGTTTCTCAGTAGAAAAACTATATTTGCAGAACATTAGGATGGACTTGTTATTTTTAGGTATATAATATACATACATATATATGTATGTCTGTGGCAACCAACTAAAGTATGGAATAAGACACTTATGTTTTTTAAATATTATCGTAAGGGACATTTATTCAAATACGATCATACACATTGAGAGCGAAATTATCGTAAGGGACAAAATTATGATTTTTTCGCAAACTGCAAATTTTTTCAAGAAAAAAGATATCAAGTTCAATATATTAATTAACCATATAAACGCGTATTCAATTTCATTTAAATATACCAGTAAAAAACAGTGAAAAAATCAAAAAAAATGCTCTCCTGTAAAATTTGCTTTTGTCCCTTACGATAAAGTCGCACAAAGGGGTCAATATGAAGAAAAATATAACTGGGTGACTATTAGGGTTGTCTTTTTTAATTTTTTTAAATGATATATAAAAACGCTTCATATGCATAGAACAACGAATTGTGAAAAGTATACATTAATTGTTATCAAGAAATATTTAATTTTCTAATAATAGCTCGGGGCTCCGTGTAGAAGTCCTACTCAAAACCTTTCATTTGATACCAACATTGCTCAGAAATATCCATGGATCATCCGGATCCTCATTTTGACCCATATGTGGAGACCCGCGTCTAGAATAGAGCTCTATGCGAAAGCCCCGCTCAACATCCTTCATTTGATACCAATATTGTAGAAGGCCAGCTCAAAACCTTTCATTAGATACCAATATTACTCAGAAACACACAAGATCATCCGGGTTTTGACCCATATCTCGCGACCCGACCTAGGAATCATAAAGAATAGGGCTCCATGTAGAAGCCCTGCCCAAAACTTTTCATTAGATACGCGTAAACTTTACATGTTTTTCGAAATTACTCGTAGCTACAGCAAAGATGTTTGCACATCAAAATGCCACAGGTATACATATATATATATTATATACCTAAAAATAAAAAGTCCATCCTAATGTACGGCAAATAGTATTATAATAATTTTTATAGTTTTTCTACTGAGAAACAAAATTAATTTTGTTTCTGGTATTGTTTTTGTTGCAAGGAACAAAATTATTTTCGTTTCTGGTTTTGTTTTTGTTGCAAGGAACAAAATTAATTTTGTTTCTGATACTGAGAAACGAAATTAATTTTGTTTCTGAGAAACGAAATTAATTTAGTTTCGTTACGGATTTTGTTACAAGGAACAAAATTAATTTAGTTTCGTTACAGGTTTTGTTTCTGCTGGAAACGTTTCGGAGTTTTGTTACGACTTTTGTTACAAATGAGTTTTGTTTCTGTTTCTGTTACAAGGAACAAAATTAATTTAGTTTCGTTACAGGTTTTGTTACTTATTGAAACGTTACAATCTTTTGGTTTCGAATTTAGTTTCTATCCTTTAATGTTTCTTGGAACAGAAACGCCAGAAACGAGAGTTTTGTTTCGTTACGAGTTTTGTTACAAGTCCCTGATTCGAAGGCGTTTCTTAACCACAGTTGGGCAAAATTTATTCGAATAAGAATAATAGATGAATAAATTTTTTTTATTTTTATTTGAATAATAAATAATTTCGTTTATTCAAACAAAAAATTATTCGAATAATAGATAATTTTCATTTACATATGTAAGAACAAACATACAAACAAAAAAAAATATACAAATTTTTATACTCAGCTGTACTAGTACACAGAGTATTATAGTTTTGATTTCCTAACGGTGGATT
Source organism: Urophora cardui (assembly GCA_960531455.1). Classification (NCBI taxonomy): domain Eukaryota; kingdom Metazoa; phylum Arthropoda; class Insecta; order Diptera; family Tephritidae; genus Urophora; species Urophora cardui. Next base: position 147,999,878 of record OY482672.1, on the reverse strand, counting down.
GTAACAGAATGAAATAATCGAGCTAGATATAGACTTATATATATCAAAATGATCAGGGTGAAAAGAGAAATCGATTGAGCCATGTCCGTCCGTCTGTCCGTCTGTACGCACGATAACTCGCGCAAAAATTGAGATATTTTGATGAAATTTGAAATGTAAGTTGGTATCAAGACAGGAAGGGATGGTATTGAAAATGGGCGAAATCGGACCATGACCACGCCCACCTCCCCTATATAGTAAAAATCGGAAATTTTGTATCTCAGTCACTAATAGAGCTAGAGTGATAAAATTTCACACACGTATTGAGCTCAGGCCCTTATGAAGAAATATGGTGAAATTTTGGAAAATGGGCGGTGCCACGCCCACTTATTAAGGGGCAAACATTGAAAGTTTTATGAGTCATAACTCAGAAACTGTTGAAGATATATCGATGAAATTTGGTAGGCGTGATGTACTTACCTCGGCAAATGTTTGGACGAAAAATTGCCAAAATCGGTTGACGACCACGCCCACTTTTATATATGGGTCTTATAAAGTGACCTAATAAAAACATTTTAAGCGATATCTCTGTCAAATATAAAGATATATCATTGAAATTTTATGGAAGGTGTCCAACTATGGACATAAAACAAAAAATACAAAAATGTTGGAAAATGGGCGTGGCACCGCCTCCTTTTAGAAGCAGGAATATACGAGATTTCTGATCCATAACTCGACAAATAATTGATATATTATGACGAAACTTGGTCTATACACTTTCACTACTTGTAGTAATACATGTTCAAAATTTTACCAAAATCGGTTGACGACCGCGCCCACTTTTATATATGTGTATCATAAAGTGGACTAATAAAAACATTTTAAGCGATATCTTTGTCAAATATAAAGATAATTCATTGAAATTTTGTGGCATGAGTTCTACAATAGATCGGAAACAAAAAATAGAAAATTTCGGAAAATGGGCGTGGCACCGCCTCTTTTCAGACAAAGGAATCAACGAGATTTCGGAGCCCATAACTCGACAAATAATTGAGATATTATGACGAAACTTTGTTTATACACTTTCATAACTTGTGTTAATAGACACGCAAAAATTTATTGAAATCGGTTTATGACCACGCCTACTTTTTAACAAAGATATTTCTGGAACACCCTTTGGGAATTTGTAACAAGACTTCTTTGTAACTAGAAGTCATAAAGGAATGAAATTTTGCACAAAGAATAATATTCATATGCGTAGTTGGATGACTGATAAAAATGTTGAAAACGGGCGTGGCTACGCCCACTTTATGCGGCACTCGCTTTATATAAAATACACCCTATATCGAACAAACGCAAACAAACAATGAAAGTATACAGCTGAGTATCTTATGTTCGATTCCACTCGAACTTAGGCTTCCTTACTTGTTTTTTTTACTATTACTCAGTTGTTTTTTTTGTTGTACCCTGAGTTTTTATTTAATATTTGAAATAACGAATAAACCTCAGAATAATTATTCGAATGAATTTATCTGAATAAAATTTGAAAAATAAATTTTTATTCAAATAATTATCTAAATAAAAATTTATTCGGATAATGGCCAAGTCTGTTCTTAACAAATCATAAAAGTCGGTTAAAAACTATGGACGCAAAATCAGTGACCCATCCACAATGTTACGATCAAATTTTGTAAATAAAACAAAATTTTATGAAGAAATTTGATTAAATTTATAAATCTACTTTGGCTGTTACAGCAAGCTTAAAACACCTATATTGTAAGTTAAGCCTAAATGTTTTTATTTATATCTTTTGACTGTATTAAGTTATAAGCATGGGGGTTTTAAGCTAAGATCACACGATTTGTACATTTGGCTAAAAATTGGCCAAATTCATAGGCAAACCGTGTGAACGGTAAATTTCATTTGACACAAATCACAAAAGCCAAATATTTAGCCTCTTGTGGCAAATCAAAAACAGCCCTTGTAGCCAAATCGTGTGAACACAAATGTGATACAGAAGTTAAATAAAAATAATGAAAATGGACAAATTTTCATTTGCCACTTGGATACAAGTGATTGTGGCAAATATACAAATCTTTTTTGACAACTATAAAATAAATTATATTTAAAATAAAAAGTATATGGAAATACAAATTTTAAATTGGCCTCTTATAAGCTTCTGCTTTGGCCGTAAGGGGAAAGAAGAAGTCCGAAGAAATATTATACGGCGCACTGGCTTCCCTTTATAACAAAGAATACACAGATATCATGCCATTTGAGTCTCATAATTTTTTTATTTCAGTAATTTGAATTCCAATTTCGAAAAAAATTAATTTTTGAAATAAATATTATTTTCATTTAGTTTGAAGTTTAATGTCAAACAAATTGTTTTTGATAGAGTACTTAGCTCTGTTCGTGCCGCTGTGGTGCAGTGGGTAGGGTGCTCGCCTGCTATGAAAAAACCTCTCACATAAAATGCATTCGCCGTTCGGAGCCGGCATAAAACTGTAGGTCCACCCAATTAGTAGGACAAACAAAAAAGGAGCACACCTCGAATTGGGAGAGAAGCTTGGCCATAAAACTCGTCAGAGTTATAATAGCGCCATTGTATTATTACATTATTATTTAGCTCTGTTCAATAACAAAAAAGTATTACGTATTTTTCGTAAAAAATTACAGCTCTCCATATAAAAATGACATTTTTTATAAAAATAAGTAAACAATTTTTAGTAATTGAACACTGGTTTTGTCTCTTTTCAAGAATTGTTTTTGTATTTTGACTTTCGGTGGTTTTTTCAAACCAAATATACCAGAGAAAAAACGTAGTGTCCTATAGGCCGAAAAATCATTTTTTAACGTTTAGCTAGAAAAAATTAGGCATAATTTTTTTTTCCTTATTGAGATAATTTTGTATTATGAATACATTTATTCTTATTCACGTTATTCACGTTATTCAATTATTCTTGCTAGTCACACAAGTATACTTTTTCAAAAAGTGATTTTTGGAATACTTTCCCAAATTAGGAAAGAATATTTGCCCGAATTTGAACCGAATGTTTTCCCGAAACTGAACCGAATATTTTTCCAAATACTTTCCCAAATCAGGAAAGAATATTTGCCCGAATCTGAACCGAATGTTTTCCCAAATGCTTTCCCGAATCTGAACCGAATATAAATAAACATGAACCCCTGGTAATAACTCAGTCAGTTTCCGAGCGAAGTTAACAAAACTTTGCACGTGGCTATATCCTACTATTACCCTAACCATTTCGAAAAATAATCGAAATCGATTTATGGTTTTGATCCTTTATTTGTTTCTAACTCCGAAAATAGTCATTCCGCGCAAAAAAGTAACAAAATCACTTTCATTCAAAATGAGTACATAAACAATTTCTTCATATACGATTTCGACGTATCTGCAACATTTAATTCACTTTTGTACAACCAAAAGTCGAAATTTCATAATGACAATTTTTTTGGAGCTCGTTAACACACGTATTCTATTGAATGAATTAAATTAGCTTTATATCATCTTACAGAGTGAACAAATGCAGTATGAGTGCAATGTGAATGTATGTCGATTCTTACCTGAAGGTATTTCGATGGCTGATGAGGATGAGCATTTAGATGGGGGTGTGGAGGAATCCTGAAGTGAGTTTGTTGGTTTATATTGGTTGGAATTTTTACCGTCGCGATTCTTTGGGTTGCGTTATTGATATTTTGGATAGGTTATGATTTAGGTATACGTCGTGACTATCCCGTTTTGATCGCGGAGATTATGTAACGATTCGCGTTGACCGATATGTAAAATACTACGAATTACTGAGCTATACTGAACTTTAGGTCAAAGGGATTTGCCTTTTTATATGAGAATTTATGACCGCTATACTGGAAATATAGCGGTCGGACTTCCAACTATGACAGTGATGCCAATAGCGAGAAGTGGATTAGGGTTGCCAAGTCATGCAATCTTTTATATGCACGTAATGCATATACGTAATTTAAGTGAGCGCAAGTCACTTAAACACAGAGAATTAAAAGAAGTATTATCCAGTTTTGAAATCGTGAAAATACATGCACTTATAATGATTTAATACCTATTTGATTAATTTTTGTTTGTTAATTTTTCATAAAATTTTCTTCCAAATAATGCCCAAAAGTATGCTTCTATATTTTTCTTACGACTGTTTTATCATGATTGGTTAAATCGTGTGAACGAATGTGAACAAATTTGCCACTTTACTTTTATGTACAAATGTGTGGCAAATCAAAAGCTAATAAATCAGGCAAATCGTGTGAACGCAAAGCAAATCATTTGCACATCGATATCAAAATGGGCAAATGTGGACAAATTTAAATTTGTCATTTTTTGTACAAATGCGCAAATCGTGTGATCTCGGCTTTACAGAAATATAGAGTTTTAAAAGGAGAATAACGTGGTATATATAACTCGGAATCTTCCTAAGTCGACTTAAGCGGTTATTGCTTGTGACCACAGATATATGTATGTATGTAAGCGGGTTTCTCTGCTTATAAAAGGATTTGCGCTGAATTTGAATTGATGCAATCGAAAACATTTAATTTCATATGCTTTGTTGTGAATGTAGAGTGTGTAGGTACGAGCGCGAAGAGTGGCAGTTTTCAAGGCAAACGAAGTTAAGCAATTAACTTGAATAAAATGTTTGCTTGTATGAAATGTTTTAATTTGATATTATTTAACGTGTAAAGTGGCAGTTTTAACAATTCAGTTTATTTAAAATATTTTAAAACTAATTGTAATGAAGTAATCTAGTGCAATTTAAAAAACTTTTTTATGAAACTCTACGCAGTTTTACTGCCTTAAAATTTAGAGCTTGCATTAATAGATTTCGAAAACCTATACATATATTTCGAAATCTATACATATATAAATATATCACTTTGATCAAGTACCATGTAACAAAACTGTAAAAGATTCAAATCATCGCTGAATTTGTTCGTTAATGATTCAAGTCGTTTTTCTTGTTTCGGAATGCGGCATTGAAAATTTTAATCCAGCATTCAGCAATAAATATTTTCAATCATTAGATTCAAGTCATTGAATGTTGATGTCAAAATTTTGATAACACTGAATGCTCTTTCAGACGATTAAATTCATTGAGTGTGTGCATTCTCCATTCAGGCCCAATCATTCAGTACAATTTGTTTGAAATAACCCTTGTTGCTACAGTAATGAGCAGCTGTTTATTGAATGAAAAAAAACTGATGCAATACACTTAAATTTTACACTCATGTTTGGATTGGGAGTGATTCTGCAGCATTCACTTTCTCTACTGAACGCTTTCCCCGCATTCAAAATCACACTCAATGATTTTTTTAATCAAAATCTACAATCTTTTGAAAACTGATTGCAATATTTACAATCATGCATACACTTTTTTGAAAAGAATTATGGATGAATGAAATCAACATTGATTGAATCAGTTTACAGCCTGCCATGTAACACATTTATATAAAGTAGTTGGCAAGTCGCGCATCGGAAATCCAAAAGCATGTTTTGACAACACTTTTCGCATTGACAAGAACGAACAGCTGTAAAACTGTTGACTTTCATTCAAAAGCCAAAAAAAGTCATTAGAAACGTACGTGTAGCTTTGCCTTGACCTGTTTCCTATTACGAGGGTCACTGCAAAAGTTCGCGGAATCAAGCACTTCCTGTATTGGCAGTGTTCTACCATTGTAAAATTTGACGTTTTTTAACTATAATTCAGTTGACAGTTCGATTTGTTGTTGTTGTTGTTATAGCCACCAAACACCCCGAAAGTTTTGGAGAGTGTAGTAGGGGAAGTGACAATCCTTTGCCGGATAAATCGAATACGCTCGGGTACTAGTCGCTACTGCCACTAGCCCGACTCTCGTGCGAACGATTTTTTTTTGGCCATTATCAACCTTCTAGGCCGCTGGATTATAGTCGCCTCTTACGGCAGGCATTCCTTACCGCGGTTATATTATGAGCCCCATAAACCGAGAGTAGTATTTCTGTGAAAAATGGAAATTTCGAATTTTGACTTCCAAGTGATTTTGTTTTATGATTTTCGATACGGCTGAACGCCGCAGCTATGTGTGGAAAAACATAATTAAGGCGAAGGTTGTTCATGCACCTCTTTGTCGGGAAAAATATTGATGCTGTGCGTGAAATGACTCTGTAAGACCGGCATGTGAGTTTTTGACCAGTAACAAAATCCAATTAATGACTCATTGCCCATATTTGCCTGATTTATCACCCAGTAATAGTGATGGGCGAGTCCGAGATGTTTAGACAATCGAGAGAATCGCCATCGTATCAAAATCACAATCGAGTCAAAAGTTGACTCGCTCCTCGACTACACAATCGAGATGTTTTTGCGATTGTTCCGAGTCAGCGAGTCGGAGGTTGTTTCGATGACATCTCGACTACACAACCGAGATGTTTTTGCGATTGTTCCGAGTCGGCGAGTCGGCTGTTGTTTTGATGATTTGTTTTAGTTGATAAAATAAACTGAATGAGTGTTGTTGATGAAGAAAGTAGGATTGTTAATGGAAGTGAGGCAAATACATATGTAAATAAATGAACCAAATTGAAAAATATGCTATATATAGACGCTGCATTTTTGCAATCACAATTAAAGTGTCGTGCTTAATAAATACAATTAATTATTTAAACATTAATACATTAATAAATTTTCTGAAGTGAGACGCTTACGAAACAAATTAATTTTACGAGCAGTAACAACGGCAATAGATTTGTACCACTGTATACCTTTTTAAGCAATTTTGATATTCAAGCGGCAACAACAAATGTTATGTATTTTTTGCAGCGAGTCCAAAATGTAGGGTTGCTTTGAAAACGAGAGGAATCATTGGCGAGTCCGAGATGTTTTAGCGATTGTTTCGACTGACGGCCATTTACGACTTGACTCGAATACGAATGAAAACCATCGAGAGCATTCGAGATGTTTCAACAATCGAGAGAATCGAATAAAACATCTCGGACTCGCCCATCACTACCTAGTAACTTTTTTTTACTTTTACAAATCAAAAAAAAACAAATGCGTGGTCAGCGTTTTTCATCGCCTGAGGAGGCCGCTAAAGCATTTAAATCATTTGTTTTGGAGGTACGTCGCTCAGTGTAGCAAAATTGCTTTGAAGATTGGTTTTTTCGAATGTGTAGATTTTAAATGAGAATATTTTGGGAAGCAATAAAGCGATTTACATAACGTAGTTTGCGGTTTTCTTTAGTTTTTTTTGCGAACTTTTGCAGTGACTCTCGTAAAGGCATTAGGAACGAAAAACCGCATACTTTACAAGAAATGGAAGTACCTGGATGACCGAGCTTTATTCGGGCTGCAGGCCACAGCAAAAACCAACTAATTAAAAAAAGAAAAAATTTATCTTTTCACAAGTTTGCCACACTTCATGGACTTATCCTTTTCTTATTCGCATTACCCTCCCATTCCCTTTCCCCCTTTATCTTTCCCCTTGCCTTTCATTTCCGTATCCGATTTCTTTTCCCTTTCCCATTACATTTCCCCTTCTCTTCCCTTTCGTTTTCCTTTCCCGTCACATTTAACTTTTTGTCATTTTTGTCTTCTCTTCCCTTCCCTTCCCTTCCCTTCCCTTCCCTTCCCTTTCCTTTCCTTTCCTTTATTTTCCTTTCCTTTCCTTTCCTTTACTTTCCTTTCCTCTCCTTTCCTTTCCTCTCTTTTCCTTTCCTTTCCTTTCCTTTCTTTTCCTTTCCTTCCCCTTCCTTTCCTTTCCTTTCCTTCCCTTTCCTTTCCTTTACTTTCCTTTCCTTTCCTTTCCTTTCCTTTCCTTTCCTTTCCTTTCCTTTCCTTTCCTTCCCTTCCCTTCCCCTCCCTATCCTTCCCTTCTTCCCTCCCTTACTGAAACTTCCCGTACCTTCCCTTCCATTCCTTTCCCTTTCTCTACCGTTCTCCCTTACCTCTCCTTTTCTTTCCTTTATCCCTTTCGCCCTTTCCCTACTATTCCTTTCCCCCTTTCCGATTCTCTCTCTCTCCCATCCTTATCATTCTCCTTCCATTTTCGTTTCCTTTTGCCATCCCTTTTCCATCTCTTTCTTAGGAAACCGGATTGTATATAACATCGAAGAGAGTTTTATATGATGTATCTATTGTGAAACGATTCTCCGTCACCCCTTCTCAAATTTGGTTTGGAGACAAACCGGTTTCGGCTAATAAGCCCTGACACCATTTGACACCAATAATGCTTAGAAATATTCCATATCATCCGGATCTACTTTTTTTTTACCTATAACTGGTTGCCGGCCTAAGAATCATAATGCAAAAAGCTCCATGTTTCAGCTCTGCTTAACATCATTTGATATCAGTATTGATCAGCATTATTCCGGGGTCATCCGGGTCCATGTATTGACTGGGAACCCGACCTAGAAAACATAACCAGTACAGCTCTATGTGAAAGCCCTGTTTAACACATTTCATTTGATACCAATATTACCTACTCAGAAATATTCCGGAGTCATTCGGGTTAACACTTTGACCCATATCTGGTGACGCGACCTAAGAATAAAAAAACTTCTCAAAAGCTTTAATTTGAAACCAATATCGCTGAGAAATATTCTGGGCTCATCCGGCCCAGAAAGTATTTTTATCGAAAGCCGCTTGAGACAGAAGAAGAGACAGACCTCCACTGCGTTGGCAAGATCAGGCAGACGGCGACGCGACGCTGCCTCCAAGTGGCGCCATATAGCACGAAACAGAAACGGTTACGCTCCAGTTAAGAAGATAGAAGAATACGTTCAACTCTTTCAAGAATCTATCGATTGACGTCGTTATGACTTCACTCAGTCGAAAACACTGATAGAGTTCAGTTACAGAACAAAGTAAAGGCGAGACAGACCAAGTGGACACAAACCGAATGCAGAGCAGAGACAAGAAAACATAAAAAAATGACTTAGTCAAGCAAAAAAACAATAGAAGCTAATAAGTAGACATGAAACAGACATAACTAAAATGCAGACCAAACAAAACCACCGCAATAGAGTTGTCTAGCCTAAAGAAGAAGGAAAGTAATTTTGTCGCATTTGAAGTAATTTTCTCATTCATAGGCGTTCTCGCAGTCAACTTCGTGTGCTACAAACGTCATACTTATGTATTTCTTTCATAAAAGCGACAACAAGCGAACCCTTTTCCACATGACAACTATATATGTACTCATAACTAACTGTCACACCATTTAACTGCCTTAATCACTCAAACTTACTATGTACGTATTTTTTAAATTCAAGCGTCATTTTCATTGGCGTCAGCGCGTCGCGTTATTATGAGACGGCAAAGCGCTAAATTTGCATAAATACATGAGTGAGTACATGTGTTTTAAACATTTTGCATGTTTTACAAAGCTTGTACTTATTTTTTTGTTTTGCATGGACATAAGCTATTTTAGCGCGCAGACAAGTGCACATTTGTGTACACTCAGGGAAAAACAGCATTTTAAAATCAAAATTTAAATTTTTGTTTTCATAATGCACGTTTTAAACCAAACCGTTTTTATTTTAAAAATGAAAATTTTTAAATTAAAAAATAAATTTTTGAATTAAGAATGAAATTTTTGAAGTAAAAATCAGAGAAAAAAAATGAAAATGAATGTTGATTCAGAAACTCACTCTTTGTTCAAAATTTTTTTGTGAGAAAATATTTTAATTTGTATTATAATGACAATCGATTCTTTTTAATTTTGTTTTTTACAATGATTCATATAATTCATGGATTCTCTTTTAGGAAAAGGGAAGTATAAATAGGTTACCTACACTCAAAAACAAAATTCTCTCGCTCAAAGACATAATTTTCCTTATTTTGAACACGTGTCCCAATACAAAATTTTCTTTGTTTTGAGTAAATTTTCTCAAAAATGTGGAAAAACATAAAAAAAAACATTCAAACAAATTCGTTACCATGGGGATTTGTATGGGAATTCAATTTCTCAAAATTAAACAAATCAAGTCTTCAAAACAAAGGCAAATTGGGAATGGAATGGCGCTTAAAGATTTTTTCATTATTTTCATGTATGAAGTTTTTTAAAATAAGTAATATATGAAACCATGGCAACGCATGTAAACAACAATATTTTATAATACTTTTAACATGTTTTAGAGAAAATTTATTCAAAACAAAGAAAGTAGTGTTCAAAATAGGGAAACAATTTCTTTGACCCGTCCACATATTTTTTTTCTCTCAGTGTACTATAATTCAATATAATGTTTAATGTTCCACTATATGATGGCGTTGGATGGAATTTCAGGTTGATGTCATTGTTCATATACGGAGGAGAATATAAAATAAAGAAGAAAAGGGAGAATAAGAAATAAAGACAGCAAACAGTTAAGGCGAAGTAGAAAAGAAGAGGAGAACAAGCGAAGCCTATATTTTTGTAGTTGGGACTTGAGAGAAGATGAAGAGAATGCCGTTTCGAACCCGGAAGAGAAAATGATATAGAGAACACTACAGCGTTTTTTTTTTCTCATAGTGCTTAAAATAAAAATAAACATTTTTAAATTTTAAATTTTTTTTCTTGATTTAAAAATTTTACAATGAACATTTTTAAAATAAAAATGTTGATATTTACATCACTTTTAAATACGTTTTTGCCCATTTTAAGCACGTTTTCATATGTTTTTATAATTTTTTTCCCTAAGTGTACGAACTTCAGTTTTTGTGTTTTGTGTTCAGCACTTCAATGGACGCGTCAAAAAAAAAATAAAATTTGTGTGTATTGTGCGGCATTGTTATTTGCAGCTTATTTGCATTTTAACTGCGTTGAAAATTCCAAATGTATTGCAATTTCAGCTTCCTTAACAAAAAACAAGTAAGGAAGCCTAAGTTCGAGTGGAATCGAACATTAGATACTCAGCTGTATGTTTTCATTGTTTGTTTGCGTTTGATGGAAACACGGCGTATTTTATATAAAGCGAGTGCCGCATAAAGTGGGCGTAGCCACGCCCATTTTCAACATTTTTATCAGTCATCCAACTAAGCATATGAATATTATTCTTTGTGCAAAATTTCATTCCTTTTTGACTTCTAGTTATAAAGATGTCACGTTACAAATTCCCAAAGAGTGTTCCAGATATAGATATCTTTCTTAAAAAGTAGGCGTGGTCATAAACCGATTTCAATAAATTTTTGCGTGGCTATTAACACAAGGTATAAAAGTGTATAAACCAAGTTTCGTCATAATATCTCAATTATTTGTCGAGTTATAGGCTAAGAAATCACGTATATCCCTTTGTGTAAAAAGAGGCGGTGCCACGCCCATTTTCCAAAATTTTTCTATTTGTTGTTTCCGGTCTATTGTAGAAATCATACCACAAAATTTCAATGAATTATCTTTACATTTGGCAAAGATATCGCTTAAAATGTTTTTATTAGGTCACTTTATAATACCCATATATAAAAGTGGGCGTGGTCGTCAACCGATTTCGCTAAAATTTTCAACATGTATTACCACAAGTAATAAAAGTGTACACACCAAGTTTAGTCATTATATATAAATCATTTGTCGAGTTATGGGCTTAGAAATCTCGTATATTCCTGTTTATAAAAAGAGGCGGTGCCACGCCCATTTGCCAAAATTTTTGTGTTTTTCGTTTTATGTCCGCAGTTGGACTCCTGCTATGAAATTTCAATGATATATCTTTATATTTGACAGAGATATCGCCTAAAATGTTTTTATTAGGTCACTTTGTAAGACCCATATATAAAAGTGGGCGTGGCCCTCAACCGATTTCGGAAATTTTTCGTCCAAATATTTGACTAAGTAAGTATATCACGCGTACCAAATTTCATCGATATATCTTCAACGGTTTCTGAGTTATGACATATAAAACTTGCAAGGTTTGACCCTTAATAAGTGGGCGTGGCACCGCCCATTTTCCAAAATGTCATCAAATTTCTTCCTAGGGGCCTGAGCTCAACACGTGGATAAAATTTCATCGCTCCAGCTGTATTAGTGACTGAGATACCAAATTTCCGATTTTTTCTATATAGGAAAAGTGGGCGTGGTCATGGTCCGATTTCGCCCATTTTCAATACCAACCGTCCCAGTCTCGATACCAACTTGCATTTCAAATTTCATCAAAATATCTCAATTTTTGCGCGAGTTAGAGTGTTTACAGACGGACGGACGACGGACGGACGGACATGGCTCAATCGATTTCTCTTTTCACCCTGATCATTTTGATATATATAAGTCTATATCTATCTCGATTATTTCACTCTGCTACAATCCACCGTTATGTGATTAAAACTATAATACTCTGTGTACTAGTACAGCTGAGTATAAAAAGGAAAGGAGTTTTTTTTTTCATTTTTACTGGCATTTTTTATTTTCTTAGTTTTTCATTTTTTATTTTCTTAGTTTTTCATTTTTTATTTGTTGTTAGTTTTTCATTTTTATTTGTTCTGCTTCGTTAGTTCCGCTCATAAAAATTTGTCGGACGCAATTATGTATTTTTATCCATAGAATTCATTGCAATTTTGTTCATTTCAATTCAGCGAAATTTTCTTTTTTTTTTACAAAGCCAATAAAATGTAGTATGTGCATTTGGTATGTTGGCGTTTTGAACAATTTAAAGAGAATAGCTGGAAGTGTATGAAGGAGCGTATTTCAAATGAATTGTGTGTTGAAGGAGTTTTATGAAATTGCAATTTTACTGCTCAGCAGTTGCTAGAGTCCTTTTTTTTTTGCTTCCAAGAACAATCGCTGGTTCTGAAAATGGCAAGCACATAGAATGGCTCAAGAATGAAGTATTAAATAAAAGTTGAGGTATTGGAGGTTTTGGCATAGAAATATCATTGTAGCCACTTTACTGCTAAATTTTCAGATAGATTTGTGGATAGGTATGCAAGAATTCAAGTGCTTTTAAAACATTATTTTTTGTTACAAAAAAGCATATATACACAATCAAAGTTCTAGTACGAGGGTCACTGCAAAAGTTCGCGGAATCAAGTACTTCCTGTATTGGCAGCGTTCCGCAATTATTATATTCGTAAAACTTGACACTTTTTACCTATAATTCAGTTGACAGTTCGATTTCAAACTGCTCGGTTTCATTTCAAAAACATAAAACGAGAGTAGTATTTGTCTGAAAAATCCAAATTTCGAATCCTGACTTCGGGGTGATGATTTTTTATGATTTTCTATGCGTGGAAAATCATAATTCGTTATTTGGGAATGAACCACCGTTCAAAACTATGGTTTACAAATGGTTCGAAGGATTTATCGAAGGATAATACGGTTCAATAGTTTGGAACCCAAATTATCAAGTCCATTCAGACCGATTAGAGTCAACACAGAAACAAGTTTTGCCTTTTGCATTGAGACATTTTCAGTGGGATTCTCGCTACAACCTTCCCCCATACACTAGTTTAAAACTTATAAATCTGCCGACCCTTGCGAGCCGCAGGGAGATGTTAGGGGTAATTTTCATTGTTAAACTCTTGAATGGTTCAATTCTATGCCCTTTTTTGCTATCAGAAATCAAACTTAACGTCCCATCTCGCACAACAAGACATTATAAGCCTATCTTTGTAAAGCTTTGTAAAACTAACTTCGAATTAAACGAACCCTTCCTTTCTTTGTGTAAAAGTCTTAATTCTCATTCTAGCTTATATGATATTTCGGATACGCTTTTTCTCATAAGGAAAAAGATATTATACTCTCTAAACACGTAAAAATTCTATCCTATCTTTAGTTATATATGTATGTATATCGTACTCAGCTGATGATTTTATATTTCTATAGCTGAGCAGTTTTAGATCTCGGCGCTTAACAAACTCCTGCCACTCAGCACCTCGGCAATATATTAATATAATAAAAAAAAAAAAAAAAAAATTAAATAAAATCCGTACGTCATGCGGATGGGCCTCACGTGCGGGTGGGCGGGTGGTGGGCGCGTGTTTATTATTATTATTATTATAAGACCAACGTTCGATGACGATGTTCGCGAAGGTTTTCCATGCACCTCTATTATCGCGAAAAATATTGATGCTGATCGTGAAATGATTTTGTCAGATCGGCATGTGATCTATAGTGAGTTAAAGGCATCTTTAGGTATTGCGACTACTCAAATACATACATGTCAGGCAGCTTTGCAGTCGTTGGATCCCACACAATTTGAAAGGAATACAAAAAGAGGCACGTGCAAAGTGGTTCAAGGAAATGATAGAGAATTTCGAGACTGGTGGTTAAAATTTGGTATATAATATATTAGTAGATAACGAATCTTGGACATATTTATATGAGCTTGAAACTAAAAAGCACAACACTGTATGGTCGTTTTAAAATTAACCCAAACCAACAAAAGTGGTGCGTTCACGGAAACATGCGTCATGTTGCATTAGAGGACCAAAGAACAGTTAGTGCTGATTGGTATACTTAAATTTTTTTTACCGGACGTTATCGTTGAAATCAGAAGGAACAACAACAAACCGGCGAATCATCGCTAACCCAACATTAAGAGAGCTGAAAATTTCGATCAGTAACAACAACCATTTAATGACTCATTGACCATATACGACTGATTTATCACCCAACTAATTCTTCATTTCTTCAATTCTTTGACATATCAAGAATAAGATGCATGGCGAGTGTTTTTCATCGCCTGCAGAGGCCGTCCAAGCATTTAAATAAATCACTTGTTTTGGAGGTACCTCGCTCAGAGTGGCAAAATTGCTTTATAGATTGGTTTCATCGGATGCAAAAAATTATCAATAAAGCGATTTACATAAAGTAATTTGTGTTTTTCTTTACATTTTCCGTGAACTTTTGCATTGACCCTCGTATATAAATATGTTTGTGTAGTAGTGATAGCTTCAGTAAATTACTATGAAACAAGTTAGAATGCAGCTACATTTGAACATGCCGTAGACTTAATATCTTCAATGAATGGGGAAATTAAATTTCAAGTACATGGTATTTGTACTATCCAAAAGTAAGGGACTAGTTTGCGTTCAAGCAGACGGGCGTGGCTAAATTGTCTCAGCTCGTGTTTATGATCATAATATAATAATAATATAATACAATGGCGCTATTATAACTCTGACGAGTTTTATGGCCGAGCTTCTCTCCCAATTCGAGGTGTGCTCCTTTTTGTTTTTCCTACTAATTGGGTGGACCTACAGTTTTATGCCGGCTCCGAACGGCGAATGCATTTTTTGTGAGAAGCTTTTTCGTGGCAGAACTACACTCGGAGGGTATGCCGCCCACTGCCGAGAGGTGACCGCTGCTCTTAAAAAACCCCATAATTGGATTTTTACCAGAGATGCTTAACGAACGAACGGATTCTATTTCGTTTTGTTAATGCACAATGCTAAATTATCAAAATGGTTTTGTTTCGTTAATTCGCAACGCTAATTTATCAAAACCATTTCGTTTCGATAATTCACAAAACTAAATTATCAAAAAAACGAAACGAAGTAAATCAACAAAAAGATTGCCTGCACGAGGCGCATATATACACAGCTGTCACTCAAATCGTAGCAGTTCGTGTGCATATGCATATATGTATGTATGCGAGTACTCGGCCGATTGTTCGCGACGGCATTGCAAGCGCACTAAGCATTTCAACGTTATAAATTTGGTTATGATAACGCTAATCAACGAAATGAAATCATTTTGATAATTTCTTTTCGCTAATCAACGAAATGGTATTATTTCGATAATTTCATTATCGTTATTTTGCGACTATAAATTATTTTGATAATTGCGTAAACGGTAAAAACCTGAATAGTTTCAACGGAAACGATTGCTTTTTTTCGGTAAACGATAATATTAACGTTACGATGCATCCTTGATTTATACTAATTAGAAAAAATTTTTTTTGTGTTTTGTTCGGACTGTGGTTTGAATCCGAGACCTCTGGCATAGCAGGTGAGCACTCTACCCACTGCACCACAGCAGCCACGTTATACATTTTAGAGCATCTCTTCTGCTACCTTCAACAATCGTTTCTTTTTGGTTATAATACCATTTAGTGTTCATTGAAAGGTATAAATATGTAACAAAACACTAACACATTTTGGTGGTTACTCATACGCAGTGGCTGTCGTTGGTTGTGAATATTGCGCTATCTATCTGGATTTATAAACGAACTCTATATTTGAACAGTTTTAGTGTTTTTTTTTTGGTATACATTAATATATGTACAAACTGTACTGTTGCACAAACATATGTACATACATAAATTAATATTTTATGTTAAAAACGAAATAGAATATTTTATTGCATACACAAATTTGGTTTTTTTGCTTTTTATTAGGCAAAAAACAAAAACATAAAAATATGTTTATAAATTAATTGTTGGTTATTCAATGGTTTATAATCTTAATTAAAAATATTTTTAAATTTTAATAACTGGTTATACATATAAAAACATAAGCCTTTAATTAAGAGATTTTGCTTGCAAGGGCTTAATTTCAACCAATTGGAAGGTGCAGCTCCTACTCCAAATTACGTTTATATGATTTTCTACAGCTTGATTGGAACTATAGTTATACCTTGACTCAATATTGGACTATATAAGGCATTTCCTAAGACGGTTTTTCATAGCAAAAAACACACGGAGTATATGTCGATTTCTAGAAAGGAATTTCTAATATGATTGTCGCCGTTGTTGTCCTTGTTGATGTATGTATGTATTTAACGGCAATACCATCCGCAGTTGCTCTGAGAAGCATAACTGAAGTTGCAGTCTTTGCCGGATTACAATCCGGATCGTCTCGATACTGAGACCCAAATGCTGTAGGAGGAAAGGTGTTTCCTTTTTTCTCCTGTCTGCTGCTGTCGAGCCCGAGACCTCTTTTATATAGATTTATGCCTCTATACAATGCTACGACGGTTTCATAAGTCTTCTATTACATGTTTTTAACGTTGATTCACGTTTTTTTTTTCAACCGCAGCATCCTCTTGGGGTCTGTTGCCAACATCGTATTGGCGGCGTTATACTAAACTTGAAATGTAAAACTTTGCAAGTTTTAGTATTTTGTGTATTTCTGAAGAGTATTTTGTTGACCACTATATTCCACAACAGGGGTGAGAGTACTACCCCTTGTGGGGTGCCCTTATGTGTCCTGCTTGACATCGTCGAAAAGCCCCACCCAAGCGTCACCGTTCGACAACTCCAAAGGTCCTCGATCCAGCGCCGAATGATTGGGGGTATTCCGATTCATTCGATCCCCTCCAATAGCGCCGCAGCAGAGACGTTGCTAAAGGCACCCGAAATATCTAGAAAGACGCCTATCACTCCCTGTAGTGAAGGGCCTTTTCGATATGTTGCTATTTTTGTTGTTGTTGTCATTCTTTACCTTGTTTATCCTCCATCATAATAAGTTTTATGCCTTCCGCCAGGCACCTCGAACCATGATTGAGGCCGTCTCGTACCCCCCCCCCCCCCCCCCCGCTCCTTTAGGGGACCTACTCGACCGGACAGCAGTCTTTGTTAGCACTCCGCAGTCTCCCACCCCCGCTGTCTGCCCAGGTACAGGCATCGGGCAGGAGAGACGGAGGTCCATTGCCCAGGCAGCAACCTCTTAGAGGTTTCAGCCGAGGATTTTGGCCGCCCTTTTCTTTAGGTACATTTTACAAAGATTTTTTCAGAGAAGATCCCTACTGAAATTTTTTGGCGAATTATTTTCTAGATTATTTTAACCCTCTAATTCCAGCACGAAAATGTTATTTTGACCCCTTTTTTTGAAAGTCTGAAACAAATATTATTTTATTTTTTTTTTTATTTTTTTTTTACATTTCTGAATACTTTAATACCAGCGCCATTCTCGGATTACTTTTTTCTCAAATTTTATTGCATGAGCACGTCGCCCTGTCTGCTATTCTTCAAGTCTTCCCAGTCTTCGAGTACACTCCTCTACTACAAACGAAAAGTTAGTTAACAAGTGTTACAAGTGAAAAAATTACGAAAAGTGTAATTAAAATATGCTTCATTAGCATTTACACGCATACATACAGATACTCATTGCATTGTTATTGTTTTATTCACGCTTAAGCCTTTTACGCTCTCGGCATCAAATGACAGAGTTCGTCACAAAAGTGACAGTTCCATCAAGCACATTTTCTTACATTTACAACAACTGCATTATTAATTTATACACACACTTTTGTTGTTTTTGTTTTGTCTGTGTGTGTGTGTACAAATGCATTTTAATTTTTGACAGTAATTTATGCAATTTTCACCTCTTTTACTTTGCAAAAGTAACTCCTCCCAACAAAGTTGCTGCGCGGCGAATTCATCAAAAAGACACAAGCATGCATACATACATACATACATACAGACATCCGCTGTCAAACTTTTCATTTAGCAGGCGCAAGTATGCAATTGTAAGTGTTGCCATTTCATTTCATTTCATTTCAAATTTGCTGCTGCATTTTACCTGCTCAACTAAATCTTTGCTGCTTTTGCTGCTTACTTACTCGCTGCTGCTGCTGCTGCTGCTGCCTCCCAAATGCAAATTACGAATTCATTAATGCAGTTACATACATACATACATTACACACATATATATAGACTTCTATCTAAAAAAATTTCTTATTCAACACTTTTCTTACTTACTTACTTAAAATGTACTTACCTATGCTAAGCAACGGGAAAATGACAGCTGTTAGCAGCCGCCGGCGATGTTGCCAGATTGGCGGCGTATGCATTACCTTGTCCGTGTGGCGCGTTTGCATTTTGTTGCTAGTATTGCGTATGTTTGTTGTTAGTGTTGCTGCTGTTGCTAGTGTTGCTGGCGTGAAAGGCGCAAAATTTGCGAAATAAATAAATAAAGTTGTGCTTGGCTGTTAGTTTATTTTTTTTTTAAGTTTTTGTTTTTGTAAATTTATTTTTGCACTTGTTTCTTGCACTTGCTACTGCTCTTGTCTTCTTCGTTTTATTTCTTTTGCTTTTCTTTTTTTTTAATCTTTTTCCGCTGTTCATAAACTAAACTTTTGCCATCATATTTTCTCTGCCTTAATTTGCAAGTTTATTCTGTCAGTGGCGTTACGGTGTTGTGTTTGATTTTCAAACATTTTCTTATACATTTTTTCATACATTCTTTTGCACATTTTCTGCTTTTTTTCAATTTCAATTTAATCTGCATTTGTCTAAAACTCGCGCCCACTTTGTATTATTTATTGCGCCAACCGTTCGTGGCGTCAAATTCATATTACAGCGCACCAAAAAAATTAAAATTTATCCGCGGCGCTAAAGCTATAACTTTGCTTACTGCTATGCAATCAAGTCGGACTTATTTTAGCACTTCATCTTTTTCCTTTTTTGCTGCTTCTTCTTTTTTGTTCTGTCACCTTTTTCTGTTCATCAATTTCTTATGTCAAAGCTTACAACTGACGTACTAGATACTACGTTGCCAACCGTTTGCAGTGCTGGCGTGGTAACGCTTTGCTTGTGTTGTTGCATAAGCATATTTTTTTTTTGCTCATTGATTTATTTTACAATTTGCAAACGCTGTTTATTTGTCTTTCTTGCTCTCCAATGCGCGGAATTTGAGTCCGGATTTCCTAGTTCATAAATAAAATGCTATAAAAAATTGCCCAACAAGCAGTAGGAAAACATAAAAAAAACAACACAAAAGGCTTAACAATAAAAAAGCGCTTAAATCAAAAAATATTTATTTTGTTTTTTGTTGAACATTTTTATGGCATGAAATGGGCCATAAGTCTCACTAACTATGTATTTTCTGTTGTTTGTATTACTTTTCACAAACAATTCAATGTTGCAATGCTTCAATGTTTCAAGGCTTTGAATGCTGCGTTGGCTCCAGAGCTGTAAAAATTTACAATCATCAACATTCTTAGCAAGCAATGATTGCGCTACAAAACAATTAACGTTCCATCTATTGCAGTGATTGCAACCAAAATTTATTGCAATTATTGAAATCATTGAAAGACGTCATATACATACTTATGTATAAATTTTCATTGCAATCAAAATTTATTGCAATTGTTTTGATTGTAAAAACTACAATCGGCAATCAAATTTTATTGCAATCAAGATTTATTGCAATCTTTTCACTGTAAAAAGCTGCAATCAGCAAAAATAACGTTCCATCTATTCCAATCAAAGTGATTGTTATGCAATTGATTACAATTATTGAAATCATTGCAAATCACTGCTTTTACAATTTTTTTAACTAATACCTAAAATCGACAAAGCTATAGTCGAAGATGCCATATATGTATGTATGTATAAGTTTTGATTGCAATCAAAATTTATTGCAATCTTTTGATTGTAAAAAGCTACACTCAGCAAAAAGTAACATTCCAAATATTGCAATTGATTTTAATAAAACTTATTGCAATTAATGAAGTCATTAAGTTTTTTTTATCTTATAGCCAAAATCGGCAATGGCACATATGTATAAGTTTTGATTGTTGTCAAAATTTATTGCAATTCTTTATTTATAAAAAGTTACAATCAGCAAAAAATAACGCTCCATCTATTGCAATTATATTGATTGTATTAAAATTGATTGCAGCTATCGAAATAATAGCAATCACTGCAATATATTTCTATTTATCTAATAGCCAAATCGACAATATTAAAATCGAAGATTGCAATCTTCTGATTGCAGATAGCTACAATCAGCGAAACAAAAAATTCTTACGTCTATTAAAATTAAATCCATTGTAATAAAATTGATTGCAATTATTGAAATCATCGCAATCACCGCAATAAATTTTTTTCTTCTTTAATACGTAAAATCGATAGTCCAAGATTGCATATATGTACAATTTGTAATTGCAATCAAAATTTATTTACAATTTTTTTTATTGTAAAAAGCTATAATCAGCAAGAAATAACGTCTCATCTACTGCAATCAAATTGCTTATAATAAAGTGACTGCAATTATTGAAATTATTTCAGCATTGAGTGCAATCAATTTTTTTTAATCTACAGACGAATATGCTATACATACATATTAGTATTAATTTTTGTCTCGATTGGAGGTAGTTCCGTGCTGTCATTTATTTTAATGTAATCAATATGATTAACAATAAATCAGTTGATTACGACAAATTTCCTATAAATTTTTGTAATTGTAATACATATTTAAAATAAAAAAAAATGACAATTAATATGATTTAAAGTGGAAAGCGAATAGTACCTATTGCAATCATCTTTGATTTTAAATCATATTGATTGTAAATTGTTTTATTGTAAGTATTGCAATACTTTACATTGCCTACTTCATCTGATTGAAATGCGATGTGATTGCAATTTTTACAGCTCTGCTTGGCTCGTTAGCTCTAGCCGTTTTTGCTTGGATTTGCTTGTGTTTGGGATTTGTTTTTTATTTTTTTTTTTGTTTATGAATTTTAGTGGCACTTCATTTTACTTTGTTTCGACTGGAGTTTCGTTTCGATTGTTGTTGTTGTTCTTGTTAAAGTAGCACTAGCAAATTTGTAACCGTTCAGTTCAACCCCCTTTTTGGCCTTTGCGCTCTCCTTTAGCCCATTTTTTGCACTTTATAGTCGCCTTTTGCCCTTTAGGCGTTCCCTTATGCCGTTTTCTTTTCTCGAAAAAATGTTGCCCTGTTTGATTTTCTTAGCCATTTTGTAAGCTTGTGTGGTGATTTCAACGAATGTTGTCCTCTGACTAAGTAAGAGGGCACCATTAACTACAAATTCAGCCATTTTATAGAAAGTCATGTTACGTAATTCAATAATTGAGATATTAAAGGGCAACATTTTTTGTCAGAAAAGAAAACGCCATTAGTCTCGCTTCACCCCCTTTGTTTGCTTTTGTATCCTCTTCTTGTTACTTTTCTTTTTAGCCTCGCTTTTAAGCCTCTTCGTTGGCCCTTTGTACTCCTCTTTACCCGTTGAATCCACCTTTTTTAACTTTCCTGACTTTCTAGCTCCCCTTTTGCTTCCCTTTGGCTTCCCATTTCCTCTTTTTACCACCCTTTTCTGCCTTTCCAGCCCTGCTTTTACTCTTTTTGCCACAACTTTTGTCTTTTTTACCCCCCTTTTCTGCCTTGCTAGCCGCCAATTGCTGTTATCGTCGTCGTCATGAAAACACACAACAAATTGCCTGCAAATTTTCTTTTTGGCTTTTGCTCTCGTTTTAGTGTTATTTCTTCAGCATTTTTTTGTATTTTTCTTTTTGTTTTTCTTTGTTTGTTTTTATTTCTTGCCACAGCACACAGAACTTTGGCACTTTTATGACTTTCACATCTAGTGTATTGTTACATCAGTAAATTATGTGCTCGTTAGATTTGTTTGTTTGTTGGTTTCTCGAAACACCCGCTAACCTCTACTCTGCAGCTCTTCTTTCTCTTCTGCTCCCCTCTTCTTTAACTTCTGCCTCCCTCTCCTCTAACTTCTGCTCCCTTTTCATTGCTTTGTCTACGATTTTTATTATTTTAGCGCAATTCGTTTTGGCACTTTTTCCCTTTCATTCGCCTCATCAGTTAATTTCTAAGTCTTGAGCTAATAATGTTTTGTGTTTTTCGCACTTCGTTAATAGTTAAACATTCGCTTTTATCGCTTTGTGCCCTTAAATTTATTTGCTTTATCCTTGAGCGCACATTTTGCTTGGCTCTAAGCATGGTTTGTATTAAAACTTCTCCTCCCTTTCGATGACTTCTTCTTCATTAGTTTTAGCAATTTTAGACGCTTCACTGCTTCACGCTTCGCTTATTGACTTTTATTTATTTTATTTGGGTTTATTGTTTCTTATTTTTTTTGGTTATTTTATTTCCGTTGCTGATTTGTTCTTTTTTCAATATTAATTTTCCCCCTTTTTTCGTTTTGATTTTTTCTTAAGTTTGTTTGCCTCACTTTACCTGATTAGCTTCTGTTTGTTCTGCTGATTGTTCTTGTTCTGCTGCTTATTATTGTTCTTCTGCTTGTTCTTGTTCTGCTGCTTGTTCTTGTTCTTCTTCTTGTTGTTATGCTTGTTCTTCTGCTTCTACTTGGCTTATCGGTTATCATTTTATCGTGTTAACATTTTCTCTATGGACCTGCGATTTATTGTTAAGGTTCATTTATTTATATTTACACGCCAAATTCGATCTGCAAGTGAAGAAGTGGAGAGAAAAAAGAAGAAAAGCAATCAGGTAAGCAGCAGCACTTAATAAAGCATAAGTAAAGTAAAAGTAAAAATAAATATTAAGCGTTTCTTTAGTAATAAATTGTTGTGCTGTCTTTGTATACGAAAATAAACATTCTGCTATACATACAAACACACCTAAACATGCATATTTATATCATTCAGCCGAGTCCTTCTGGGAGCTGCGCTATGATTGATTAGACACTTTGGCTGCTTTGTTTAAATCCATGCCAAAGCATATCTAATATATTTTATTTAGTGTTGTGATTTTATTAGACTCGTAGCTTTTCAGGTGGTAATTGTTTGGGCTTTGTATATATTCGAGTATCACGACGACGACGGCGTTGGCGCCAACTTTATTGCTTTGGGAAATGTTCAGCTACATAAATTTTATCACAAAATTGTGCCTACAAATATTTATTTACACTTAGTACACAATTGCGTAGTTAGGCCAACAGCTATGAAATATGTATGCGCTTTTGATTATTTATAAATCTATGCACATTTGTTTATAAATCAATGAGATATGCAAAATCAAGCATCTACTCAGGTTGCTATTTTTTATTTAAAATACCGCAATAAAGTACACAGTAAAAATTTTAGTTTAATTTTAATACCATTTTGGTATTTATATATAACAAATACCAAAAAGTATAAAATTAAAACCATTCTGGTTTAAAAAAAGAAGAGAATATGAGAGACAGAAATTATTCTTGGTGTCAAATTAATACTTTTTTGGAATTAAATCAAAACCAAATTTTAATTATTTTTGGAATATTTTTGGTATTAAAAATAGTTGAAATGGTATAAAATCTATCCGAAAATTGGAATAAATACTATACTTTTTTCGTATTAAATCAAAACCAAATTTTGATTATTTTTACAATATTTTTGGTATTAAAAATAGTTAAAATGGAATAAATACTATACTTTTTTGGACTTAAATCAAAACCAAAATATGTACATGGAAATGTTTACTTTATTTCAAATAATATTATATTACTACTACATGAGTTATCACATAAAGTTTTTGTTGTTGTTTTGCTTTTCTCGATAATACAAAAAACTAGAATGGGCTGCTCCCTTGTCGAATTTAACGCGTTCACTGCCAGTGGATCTCCGATGATTACGATGAAAAACCACCCCCAGGTGCCAGTATACCACCGGTGATACACGTCTAGGCGTTTAAAATTTAGATAAAATTATAAAATAAAAAAGCAGATGCTCGCCAGGTTGCCACAGCTTAAAAACTTGCTCAGACGCGTCGGAAGCGTGGCTTTTACTTTTGGTAAAAATCTCGTTATAATACAAAAGCAAAAAGTAATTTTTTTCCTGGTACCTGGAGCTAGTTTTTTGTCGTGATCTTCGGTGATACACTGGCAACCAACGTGTTAAACACACTACCTTCAATTTCTTTTAAATTTACCACATAAATTTCGACACTGTCGCGGTATTGCAGGGATATTGAGGTATTTAGGGAGACTATCAGCTGCTTTTGGACTGAAAAAAAAAAAAATAATAATAATAAAATAAAACAAAATTTACCCTCATAATATTTAATTAATCTCCTGTATTACTCACTTGATACAATTGTTTCGTCAGCCATGTACAATAAGGTGGAGTGAAACATTTTTTTTGGAAATTCAATTTGTTCCAAAGCCAGAACGGCACCTTTCTAGCCCAGTAATATGCCTGTAAAATTTTATTGACCTACTCGCATGTTTAGAGGTGCCCCCAGCCCCACAAAGTTGAAAAAATAGCACGATCTGGTACAAATGTTAAATTTCTAAAATTATAAAATCAAAAAACGAAGTATGAGGATTGATAAAGATGGCTAAGCTGAATATTAAAGTAAATTTTTTTTTTTTTGGAAACAACAACAACAAAAGTTTTTAAAGGTCAAAATTTATATTGTGCATTTTTTAAATTGCAATTACTTAAAAACTACTGAACCGATTTCGAATATTTTTATACCATTCGATAGGTAATTTGATTCCGTTTAATTTGATATACATTTTATGTGTGTTCCATAATATCCCCCTGGGGGGTCGAACCCCCTTTTACCCCCCTTACTTTTCATATACAAAATGTATACCAAATTAAAGGGAATCAAAATACCTATCGAATGGTATAAAAATATTTGAAATCGGTTCAGGATTTTTTAAGTAATTGCAATTTAAAAAATGCATAATATAATCTTTGACCTTTAATAACTTTTGTTGTTGTTGTTTCCAAAAAAAAAATTTCACTTTAATACTCAGCTTAGCCATCTTTATCAATCCTCATACTTCGTTTTTTGATTTTATATTTTTCAAAATTTCATGATTAAATTAAGTACCAAATGATATTAGAAATAAACTATCATTTTTTACTGTGTATTAAAAATAAACTAGGCATTTTGATTTATATTTTGTGCATGGAAGTAGTTGGCTTAAGCCATTCTGTAAATAAAAAATTTGGTTATAAATCAATCAAAAATGTGCGATGTTGAAATAAAAGTGAGTTCACACAAAACTTGTTTGATTTGATGCAGATAGAACACTGTGCGGGTAGTCTCGGCATGGTTCACTCGCTTTGGACTTAACTCAACTCAACTCCAACTTTTTAAAACTAGTCCAATGCTTCGGCCCAGTAGGTATTCCTATAGATATCCCCCGCACAGTGGGGGCACCTCCATACAAACGCGGCCAAAAATAGTAATAATTGAGCTAGAAACTTTAAACTCGGAACTTAAGCTTTCTTGATTGAAGATAGTAAACTGTGAAAATTTGAACAACATCGGCCCACAAATACACCCCCCTCCCATATAACGGTATTTTTGAAATTTCAATATTTTGTTAACTATTATAGCTAAAATGCTCAATTTTAATAAGAGTACACATTTTTTAAATATAAATAATGTACAGTAATCATTTTGGAAAAAGCGCAAAGTATTCCATGGTTTTCAAATTAAAAATATATGCACTTTTGAGCATTTTATAAGCATTCATCATAAAATTTTCCTTCAAAAAAATCACATTTAAAAAATTTTTATACCACAAATGAAACTATACTTTTCTAAAGGATTTCAGTGTGCTGAATCTGAATCTGAAGTCAGAATTTTCAAATTGGTTCTAGTTTTTGAGATATTCATGTCCAATTAGGCAAAAAAACACGTTTTTGACTATATTCCCTGCTTAATATCTTGTATGTAATATTTTTTTATTCAAAATCAAATACACCGTTAGAAAGCATAAACCATCCCCCTGAATATGGCGTTTAAATTTTTCAGATATCTTTATTAGAATTGGAGAAATTGTTGTTTAAGTTTCATTAACTTGGCAAATTTTCCCCATACAAAATTATTAATACTTTTTGAAGCATACTTTTGGGGATTTTGTATGGGAAAAATGTATGAAAACTTAGAAAAACTCACTCCATAAAAAAGTTCATAAAACAAAAAAGCGCAAACGAATTTTTAAGATTTCTTCACCAGTTTATAAAGCACGTTCACTAGCACCAAATATTAAAAATTTGGAGAGGTCACATTTTTTATTTTTTTTTTATTTCATGTTGAAATTTTCCAATTTTTACACAATTTTTTTTTCTGTTCGAAAAGAAAAAGGCTGCAAAAAAATAATGATAACGCTGATAAAAAAAATTCTTTCATAATTTGAAAGTGTGAACCATTGCCTACAACACGGTGAACAAACTATTCGATTAGTCGCCTAAGAATAAGATTTTTCATAATGTCAAAAGTAGCCTAATTATTGCGTTTTGAAAAAGGCACTTTTAGTCAAATGGGAAAAAGATTATTTAAGCGAAAAGCGCAGGTGGATTTCAAGAATTAAAATGCAGTTTGATTAAAGATATATCATTTCAAAACATATGAAAAAATTGGGGAGGTCATATTTTTTATTTTTTTTATTTTTTTGTTTAAAGTTGAGCAAAATTTTTTTTTACGACTTTTTTTGTCAATATTTGAAAGTTCATATAAATCTAAGAGTTACCGCTGGTTACAAAAGGCTTATTGTTTCTAAAAGGCCAAATCAATATCTATGTAATGATGTATCACTCGATTACATACGTTAATAATTGAATGAGTTACAGCATTTTGTATAAGGTGTAATTGTTGAGAAATAAAAGGACCTATTTTTTGCTCAGTTTTTAACACCCTGTACGGCTAAACAAAACGAGACTCAAAAAATTTTATATAAGCTTTTTTTTTACAAATTGTTATACCTGTCAATCACTTTCAAAAAAATTTGATTTGCTAATACTTTAATTTCGATTTTATTTTTGGCCGCTATCACCCAGTGTGCCCCGGTGGCAGCAGAGGAAGAGGGAGGCCTCCACTGCATTGGAGGGGACCTGGGAGTGGGTAGTGACCTGTCCTCCCTTGGTATTACCAATAGGCGCCAACTATCGCAAAGTAGTAAGGACTGGCGCGCTATGTGTGTAGCGATCCAAAACCGCCTAGGCGATTTAAATATTTAAAGCTGTGCCAAATACTTACTTAATTGGCACGTAACCGTCTAGACGATTCTGGCTGTGCGAAATAACTAAGCAGTAAGCCATAACCGATTTATAAACAAATAAAACTTGTCAAAGGATGACGGAAATTCCTTCCACAATACATTGCAATCCTACCCTGTCGAAACACAAACCAACAACAATCACTCCAACAGAGGTGTGACCACTGATGAAAAAAAAATCCCCCGTGTGCGCTGGCGGTAAAATTCACGTTTCCCACCGACGTTTGGGTCGTTCTTTTCTATTTTTATCCTCCATTAGTTACGTTTTATGCCATCCAGCAGGCAAGGCACTTCAAACCATGACTGAAGACCGTCTCGCACCTCCCCTCCTGCGGACACACTCGACTGGACAAAAGCCTTTTCATAGTCTCCCCTCCGCAGTCTGAGCTGCTGCGAGTACCAAGATCAAACACGCTTCCGTCAGCCATCTCGAACCATGCATGAGGTGCGTCTTCACCTTCCCGTTCTGCGGACTTACTCGACTGGCCAACAGCCTTTGCTAACCAAGAACAGGCAACGAAGATGCGAAAATGAAGCTTCATTGCTCAGGCAGCAATCTCTTAAAGGTTTCAGCCGAGGATTTTACAGAAATTTTCGAGAATAATTGTAAGACAAGGCCACTACCAAGCAAGTTCTTCCTGACAAAGCACGTATAGGTATGCCTTTTGTGACATGCCAGCTAACGCTTAAAATGCACATCTATAACTTAGCAAATGATAGATGACAGCAGAATCCAATATGTCGGATATTAAAATAAACTTTACCAAATTGGACAAAACAAGTAGCGAGGTTAATTGCATTCTACCGCAGATGCAGCAAGGATGATGATGATGATGATGAGGAGGAGGAGGAGAACACGACTGAATGCCTCACTTGCTTGGGAGCTTCTTTCATGGATAGCCTATGTAAAGTCGCAGACGTCGTCGACGTAAAAAACTTAATAAGCTTCAAGGAAGAGTAATCTATCTAAGCGTAAATCCAATGAAGAATTACTCTTACCACCAATAAGTGCGACTTTTAACTAAGTGGGCAATTGAAATGTAAAGTCCTTTCTCTCTCGACGAACGAAGATCACGCTTTAAAAGACCTTCAACAGCCCAGTACGGCGCACAAGCATGGACGATGTCAAAATCACTTGAGATGGCACTTGGAGTATTCTAGAGAAAATTTCTGCGTAAGATTTATGGACCTTGGTGCGTTAGCCACGGCGAGTATCGACGGAGATTTAATAATGAGCTCTACCTACCAACTTTACGCAGACATCGACATTCTTCAGCAAATAAAGATCATCTAAAATGGCAACAGAAACATATTCTAATCTAGAAATGGAGATTTTATTACGAATGTATGTATGTAGGAATATGAGTCTCTCTCCCTGAGCTGAAAATATGCTACAAATATGTTATTTATTTTCACGAAAAAAAGTTTCAATAAAAAAGAACAAAGAAAGAAAGAAACCAACGAATTTCATTAAATAAATAGACTTGACCTAATCGATTGCTTGCTTCTAGATTCTCACCGTTGCTTTTTTTTTTGTTAGATCAAAGTGTGTCTATATCTTTCGACATAATATTATCTTGTACAAATTATAATACAGCAAGTGCTTGAACAAGGCATGTACTAAAACAACAACAACAACAAAATTATACGAATACATAAGTACTGGATAAATATTAAAATAACAAATTTTCCTTATGTACCTATATTTGTTTGCAAAACAAGTTTCTCTTGATGAGATGATGGGCCACATTATGTACAAAACGAGGCTGACTGACGCCTAAATGAAAAACACTGCTATATCAAAAGTGTATAAATGTTTGTGTGGTTGTGTGTATGTGTGTGTATAAGTAATTTTCTTTAGTTTGCTACAGCTATAGCATTTCCTTTTAAGGCTGTAAGATGAAATAAGTTTTTGAAGTAACATTTAGATAAATTTCCCCGGGGAAGTCAATATGCAATAATGTCTGTTTTGTATGTTTGTTTGTTTATCGCTACAAAGCAATTTCGTAACAAAGACCGTTTTTGATATACAGAGAGAGAGAGAAGACACACAAGCAAAAGTTCAAAAGAAGATAATCACGAAACGTGCCAAAAATATACATACATACATGTAAAAAGCGACAACCAATAACCATGTTTGTATGTATGTATATGCCCTGTAGGGAAAATCTCTACTTCCGAACTAGGTCGCTTCTAGTGCATTTTTCGACACTACTAGTGCGAGCTAAATCTCTTTTGCATATTATCAACTGGCGAATTTAACATGGCGATGTCCTAAGCGGTGTCAATTGTCACTCTCTGCACTACATTTTCGATAGTTCCGAACCAGTACTAAATTCTACAGTTTGCACTAGTTCGTTTATTGGTACAATTTCGATAGTTCTGAACTAGCCAAAAGTACCTACAAATTCTACAGTTTTACATCTGCCGCTTAAGTGCAGCCTTTGACACACTTCATGCAAGTGGCGCGATGGCCGACTGGCTAACGCATGTGCCTTTCAATCTGAGGGGCGCGGGTTCGAATCCTGTAGGTGTCAAGGTGGATGATAATTTTTTTTTTAACTAATATTTTTTGATTTATTTATTTAATAAAAATTTACAATAATATTTAACAAGTAATAAAATAAAAAAAATTAAAAATAAGCCTTAGGGATTGGAAAAGCATAATTACGGGAACATTTCATTTCATACAAGATGCAAATAGAAAACTCTTTATATAAAATGCTTCACTAAACATCTGAGAATTGCAGAAATATAAAAAGCCGACGGCAATTTAACGAACGAAAAATTTTCATAGAATTTTTGTCACTTCGAAATTGCATACAAATCGAAGTGTATCTTATAATGGTCACTCAATTCACTCCTTCTGAACTGGTGAGAGTCTAACTACAACTGATCTAGTTCCCTTTTGAAACCTTTTCGGAACTAGAAATTTTGCTCACTAGTTATTGATTTCCCTGCAGGGTGTTTTTGTAATACAAAATGTATACAAAACAACAACAACAACAACAACAAAAGCAATAAAGTACAAACGACTGTCAACGCTTTAAATACTGTCAATGCTCTTTCAAGAAACGTCCTACACACGATACCAGAAAAGCACCAACAACAACAACAAAAGCAAGCAAAGACAAAGGCCAAACGACCAAATGCTGCTGATCACCTTGTTCAAAAAAGCTTTGACAATAAATAAAAACTAAACTTAATAATCATGTTGACAGGAGGCGCAAAAGCATGCAAATGGACTCGAAAAAAAGTAGACTTTAACTTCTTTCATGACAAGCAAACAAAGAAACAAGCAAACAAATAGGCGCCTTAGCGGGTGTGTAAAGTATGCTTAGTTACAAATTTAAATTCCAAAGAAAACACAAATTTAACTTGCATGATTTGGGCACTTAGCAAAGCATTCAAAAGCATGTCCAAAACCATCAATCTTGCGCGAAATCATTGAAAGTGATTTTCCTTTGCATTTTCTTTTCTATTTTTCTTTATCTTTTTTTTTTTTTCTTTTTTTTCTTTTTTTGTATTGTTGCCTACAAAATCCATAAACTTTCTAATTGAATGCTTTAACAAGTTTTCATTTTGTATTTGGTAGCGCTTAAAATGGTTAAGGCAGACAGTTAAGCTGACAACCTCAATAAGATTAATGATTTATTGTGTTTGGGGTGTGTTTTTTGCTTTGTTTTTTTTTTTGTTGCTTAATGGCAGGTAATTAATTTTATTTATTTTTATTTTTTGTTTTAGTAGATTTTTTTTATAAATACTTTTCCATGCTGACCAGCTGCTTTACACATAGCCTAGGCTTAACACTTCAGCATTAGCTCATGCATGTCAAGTATTTATTTATATATTTTTTTTTTTTAGTTTTTTTTAATTTAATTAATTTTAAATTTTGCTTCTCTTCCAATTTGTTGCATTAACAATTTTATAAGAGCTCCAAAAAGCAATTTCCAAATATGTACATTAGATCGTATCGCAAAAAAGTGGTTTTTCGCTTCCTGTGTTATTTGAGGATCATTTTACAAAGATTTGTGCTGAGGCGACCCCTAGTGAAATTTTATGGCGAATAATTTTTTAGAACATTTTAACCCTATAGCGACCTTAAAAATACTATTTTTCCTAAGTTTATAAAAGAAAGTGGTCAAAATAACGCTTTCATATGGGTGCTGGAGGGTTAAGATGTTCTAGAAAATTATTCGCCATAAAATTTCAGTAGGGGTCGCCTCAGCACAAATCTTTGTAAAGTTAACACTAAAGACCACAGAAAGCGAAAAAAGTATATTCCTCGAAATGTTGAATGTGTTTAATTTTGGGTTCTACTGAAGAGTTCGAAATACTTCTTTTGCAAAAGATTAATGATGTCTGACGATGTTTAAACGCAGGCAATAAAAGGTACGTTAAGGTGATATAAACTAATTACTGCGTGGTACTGGCCGCCATGGCTCACACAGGGTTAATACGATTATATAGTCGAAAACCCTCTCCTCAGGCCACAAAGATATTGGTGCAGTACAATTAGCGAACGGAATGTAAATACCGAAGATATGAAAAAAAGGAATTTTAGCGACATCTAGCGGCGTCAAAAAAAAATTAAACAATTTTACGGAAATGTTTTTCAAAAAAACACTATATGGGGGAAGGGGGCTGGGTGTACGATGGACTTATTTTTCTTTGTCCAAATAAGACGAGACGGCCTAATGTACATATGCAGCTAAAATAAATTCTAGTTGCTTTTTTCATAGCCGACCACCGTCGAGTAATCTTTGCACATTCTCCAAAATACCATATAGGCCAGTATGGAGGGCCGAGTTCAATAAACTGCGCCAATAGTTCCTGTTCCGTGCTACCTATCGCCAATAGGAAATATCAAGTCGTCCTCCGGCAGTCTTCACCTGATCTTCCCAGCGCAGCTGCGGGATTTTTATTTGCTCATTATTAAATCTCCTTCAAAACTCGCCATCCCTAATGCACAAAGTTCCAGGTCACGATAATATCGACGCACTGACCGTTAAGAACCTTCCAAAGAAATGCCTACTATTTTTGGTGTTGCTTTTTAACAGTAGCTTTAGGCTGAGCCATTTCCCCACACAGTGGAAATGTGCTGAAATTATAATGATACCAAAGCCAAACAAGCCGGAAAATGACTTAACTTCATATAGACCAATAAGCCTTCTGACAATATTCTCGAAAATACTCGAAAGAATATTTCTTCGAAGATTACTGCCAGAACTGGAAAAACGAAATATCATTCCAGATCATCAATTTGGTTTCAGGCACATGCACGGTACACCAGAACAATGTCATCGCATTGTGAAAGCTATTCTTACCAGCTTGGAGGAAAAGAAGTATTGTTGTGCGATTTTTTAGACATTCAGCAAGCATTTGACACAGTCTGGCACTCAGGCCTACTGTACAAAATTAAAAAGACCCTACCTACATCGCTCTATCTTTTCCTAAGATCTTATCTAAGCGACAGACATTTCTATGTTAAAATCAAAGATGAAACCTCGGACATACACTAAATAAGAGCTGGAGTCCCACAAGGGAGTGTTCTCGGACCAACGCTCTACACAATTTTCACCGGAAACATGCCAATACTGGGAAATGATAATTTAACTGTTGCCACCTATGCAGACGATACTGCTATACTCTCATCATCCTACTCGCCTATTGAAGCTTCTGAAATTGCCCAAGCACAGCTAGATGAATTGCAGTTATGGCTTACAAGCTGGAACATCTCGGTAAATGCTACGAAATCAGCTCATGTTACCTTCACGTTGAGAAAAGAGGAGTGCCCTAGTGTTAATCTCAATGGAGTCATAATTCCGAAATCCAGTAGTGTGAAATACCTCGGATTACATTTAGACAAAAGACTTACATGGCGTGAACATATCAGGGCCAAGAGAACGCAGCTCAAAATTAAAACTAGAAAAATGTACTGGCTGCTTGGCCCCAGGTCTAAACTTAGTCGGCAAAACAAAATACTTCTATACAAAACTATGTTGAAACCCGTGTGGTCTTATGGCATTCAAATCTGGGGTACAGCGAGTAAATCGAACATAGATGTGATTCAAAGGTACCAGTCAAAAACACTTAGACTAATTGCCAATGCTCCGTGGTATATTAAAAATATTCATCTCCACAAGGATCTTAGAATGCCCATGGTGATGGAAAAAATAAAAAGATACAGCTCAAGATATATTACAAGATTAAATTGTCATCCCAACATACACGCCATTAACTTATTAGACAGTAGCGAAGACACTCGACGACTGCAAAGACTGCATCCTTTGGACCTGCCGTTTAGATCGCAAGAATTACTAAGTATATAACCAAGTATTTAATTTCAAATAACAGTTTAACAGTTTCTGAACATCCTTAATTTAAGGTCAAATTGCACTTAATGCATCAACGTGAATTACATTTTTCAATTAAATTTACTTATTGTTTTGCGACAGATTGTAAATAAATAAAAAAAAAAATCTTCCGAAGAGCTTTTTTCTCGAATACTGCAAGTGCCATCTGATCTGACTTTGACATCGTTCAGGCTTCTGCGACGTACTGGGCCGTTGAAGGTCTTGTAAAGCGTAATCTTAGTTCGTCGAGAGAGAGGACTTTACTTTTCAATTGCGTACTTAGTGCAAAGTAGCATTTATTGGCAAGAGTGATTCTTCATTGGACTTCCACGTAGATAGATTACTCTTCCTTGAAGTTCAGCAAGTCCTTTACGTCGTAGGTACATGAGTACTCGCATGATGGGTGTCCTGCAGAGCTTGAGAATTGGTCCTACAGCTTTCACCTTAAAAATTGTCTCATTATTCGATTTACCTAGGTACAGTGTAGATACTCTCTTAAATACTTGTGCTACTAACTACAAAAAAGCCGAAAAATGTAAATTCTTCGCTCACATGAACACTTTTCATGTTTAGTTAAATAATACAAAATGTGATTTGTTTGCTGGCGTTGTCCTCGTCATCATCTCATAAGTAAATTTACATATAACTACATACATACCTATGTATGTATGTATGCATTTTAATATTTATGTCTCAATAGCAAATCAGTGCAATGCCAACGCAACGCGAGTGCAGGCATTATGCGAATGGCATTGCTGTTGTTGATTGTTGTTGCTGCGGAAAAGTCGCGAAGTGGCATAATAGTTTTACAACCTAACGCTGGCAAAGCACACAGAGCACGCACTCAGGGAGACACGAAAGCAAAAAAAAAAAAAAACAAACATAAATTACTACCCAACAAACCATTGGAAGCGGCGGAGAATAGAGTTAAGTATAGGATGTAAAAGGACTTGCACGCGGACTAGTATGAAAGTAAAGGGAAGATAAGGAAAAAAGTCCGTCTCATTTTGCAACGAATAAGCAAATACAAGCAAACAAACCAACCATATTTCAGATAAGAAATGATGCCCCGGATAGAGCACAACCTCCTACAGTCAAGAATTATTTAAAGATAATATATATATATACGTATTTATGTACCTTACTTCTAGTCAAATTTCAATTCTCCTTTAGTAATTTCTTTAGTAATTTAAAAACTAAAGAACACATTTCCTTTACTGCACCAGCCATTGCACTGAGGGAGCGAGCGGAGCGCGTGAATTATGTTGCACTTTTACTGCTTGGCGCCAAAAAAGCAAAGCAACGCAGCGCAGCTCAACGCAGCTCATTCATTCACTCGCTCATTTCCGTTGGCTCGCACCAAAAGCGACTTATTTCTTAGTTCTAAGCGGCGTATTGCAGTGCTTTCACTTGTGCTTCTTTGTGTGCCTGTACCGGAGACGACGACAATGACGACGACGGCGTTGCTTTCTGAAAAAACTAGGTCACTGCTTCCAGTGGCCGGAGCGCGCGCGCGCGAGTTGACATTAATGCGCCTTAATTTATACAGTTGACATTCACTATTCGCCGTTTCGTTGTCGTGATAATGCACAAGCATATGCAAAATTTATGAAATGCGCAACAGTAAAAATAGTAAAGTAGAGAGTTGACAAAGTCAGAGATAAAATGCATATACATAACTAGTATATGTATGTTTGTATGTGTTTACAGTGTACCTACATTTGAAGGACAGTGGTGTTGCGTTGAGAGAAATTAAATAAAAAATGAAGTTATTATAAGGAAACTTTAAACACCAACATTTCGCTTTTACTTATAGCGCTGCAGTCGATAAATTAGTACTAGTATCGCCGGTGGTCGAAATTCGACCATGCAATTTATTTTTATACTCAGCTGTACTACTTAGTACACAGAGTATTATAGTTTTAATCACATAACGGTGGATTGTAACAGAATGAAATAATCGAGATAGATATAGACTTATATATATCAAAATGATCAGGGTGAAAAGAGAAATCGATTGAGCCATGTCCGTCCGTCCGTCCGTCCGTCTCTAAACACTCTAACTCGCGCAAAAATTGAGATATTTTGATGAAATTTGAAATGCAAGTTGGTATCGACACTGGGACGGTTGGTATTGAAAATGGGCGAAATCGGACCATGACCACGCCCACTTTTCCTATATAGAAAAAATCAGAAATTTGGTATCTCAGCCACTAATATAGCTAGAGTGATGAAATTTTACCCACGTGTTGAGCTCAGGCCCCTAAGAAGAAATTTGATGGAATTTTGGAAAATGGGCGGTGCCACGCCCACTTATTAAGGAGCAAACATTGAAAGCTTTATGAGTCATAACTCAGAAACTGTTGAAGATATATCGATGAAATTTGGTACGCGTGATATACTTACTTAGGCAAATGTTTGGACGAAAAATTGTCAAAATCGGTTGACGGCCACGCCCACTTTTATATATGGGTATTATAAAGTGACCTAATAAAAATATTTTAAGCGATATCTCTGTCAAATATAAAGATATATCATTGAAATTTTATGCCAGGAGTCCACCTGCGGACATACAACGAAAAACATAAAAATTTTGGAAAATGGGCGTGGCACCGCCTCTTTTTAGAAG
The DNA here is from genome assembly GCA_960531455.1 of Urophora cardui. Taxonomy (NCBI): domain Eukaryota; kingdom Metazoa; phylum Arthropoda; class Insecta; order Diptera; family Tephritidae; genus Urophora; species Urophora cardui. The sequence continues at coordinate 147,963,281 of OY482672.1, read as the reverse complement.
CTGGAATATACGAGATTTCTGAGCCCATAACTCGACAAATAACTGATATATAATGCCGAAACTTGGTGTGTACACTTTTATTACTTGTGGTAATACATGTTGAAAATTTTAGCGAAATCGGTTGACGACCACGCCCACTTTTATATATGGGTATTATAAAGTGACCTAATAAAAACATTTAAGCGATATCTTTGTCAAATGTAAAGATAATTCATTGAAATTTTGTGGTATGATTTCTACAATAGACCAGAAACAACAAATAGAAAATTTTTGGAAAATGGGCGTGGCACCGCCTCTTTTTACACAAAGGGATATACGTGATTTCTTAGCCTATAACTCGACAAATAATTGAGATATTATGATAAAACTTGGTTTATACACTTTTATAACTTGTGTTAATAGACACGCAAAAATTTATTGAAATCGGTTTATGACCACGCCTACTTTTTAACAAAGATATTTCTGGAACACCCTTTGGGAATTTGTAACGTGACATCTTTGTAACTAGAAGTCATAAAGGAATGAAATTTTGCACAAGGAATAATATTCATATGCTTAGTTGGATGACTGATAAAAATTTTGAAAATGGGCGCGGCTACGACCACTTTATGCAGCACTTGCTTTATATAAAGTACCTACACCGTGTTTCCATCAAACGCAAACAAACAATGAAAGCATACAGCTGAGTATCTAATGTTCGATTCCACTCGAACTTAGGCTTCCTTACTTGTTTCAACTTTGTATTGGTACAAAAATTATCCGTTTTCGCGGAGATAAGCAACACTTTCCAAATTCCAGTTGTACCGCAACACTGATTTGCCCTTTTGATCACGGTCCGACGCGAAATCATGGTCAAAATCAAGGCAGATCTAGGAAGGTAGGCCCGGTGGTGAGCGCTTTTAAATTAAAGCTACTCTTCAACTGTGTTTACGATATTTGTAAACACGTTTACGATATCTATTTATCTTAACTAAAAACTTTATTTATTAATTATAAAGCAATTAAATAATTTATAGAAAAAATGATATGCCTATGCACTGCTCCTGACTCATACGAACATATCCATATCAATTTTATGTGGATGTGAGTATGTTAAATGTGCAAAACAGCCTGGCAATTGTTTGTATGGGAAAAATGTTAGCCTATTAATATATAGAATTTTGTATGCAATTAAAGTCACTCATACGCCCTGTCGTCACAGAAAAAGAAAAGTTGAGACATTTTTGACTTAACAGAAAAAAAATGTCAGAAACCAACCACCACTTGAAAAATATAATAGAGTGCACCTAAAATGGAAAATTGTTGAAAAATTTTTTTGAGCTTTTTTTACTGCTATTATGGACGCCAGATGGCGCTCTAACTAAAAGTTTAAAATGTTCGAATTATCAGAAAAGTTGTAACTTCGAGAAAAATCAATACAAAAAAAAATGTTTGAAGGAAGAAGAAAATTAATGTAAAACCATGAAAATTATAATGTTTTTCTGAAACTAGAAAAAAATTTTAATTCTACTTAGTTTCAAAAAAAAAAAAAATTAAAAAAAAAACCTGGGCTTGTGCTGGTTAAACAAATAACTAATTTGAAATGAAAATAGTTTTGTGCTAAGCTAATATTATCAAGAAAAAATATAAATAAAAATCTTTTAATAAGCTCATTATTTTTTAAAATCACTTTTATTCAACTTAACCTGAAAAATACATCCTTTTCTAGTTAACTTAAAAAAAATTCCTTAACCTAATAAACACCTTTTATTCAACTTAACCTAAAAAAGCTTTTAATTAAACTTAACCTAAAAAATATTTCTAATTCAACAGCCTAAAAATCTTTTTTTTCAACTCAACCTAAAAATTGCCGTTTTAATTCAACTTAACCTAAAAATCTTTATATTTCAACTTAACCTAAAAATCTCTTCATTCAACTTTACCTAAAAAAATACCCTTTTATTTAACCTAATCTAAAAAAAATCCCTTTTAATTCTACTTAACCTAAAAAATACATTTTAATTGAATTTAGAAAAAAAACCCTTAACCTACAAAAAAAAATTTTCAAATCACTTTTCTTCAACTTAAAAAAATCCTCTAACCTAAAAAACACCTTTTATTCAACTTAGCCTAAAAAAGCTTTTAATTCAAATTAACCTAAAAAATATTTCTAATTCAACATCCTAAAAAATCATTTTATTTCTACTCAACCTAAAAATTCCCGTTTTAATTCAAATTAACCTAAAAAACTTTTTACTTCAACTCAACCTAAAAAAATACCTTTTAATTCAGATTAACCTAAAAAAATACCCTTTTATTCAACTCAATCTAAGAAAAATCCCTTTTAATTCTACTTAACCCAAAACAAAAATAACTTTTAATTGAATTTACAAGAAAAATCCCGTTTTATTTCAACTTAACCTACAAAAAATCCGGTATTAATTCAACTTAACCTAAACAAATCCCGTTTCAATTCAAATTAATCCAAAATTCCCTTTTAATTCAACTTAAGATGAAAACCCCCGTTTTAATTCAATTCAACCTAAAAAAGTCCTCTTTAATTCTACTTAACCTTAAAAATTCCTTTTAATTCAACTTAATTTAAACAAATCCCGTTTTAATTCAAATTAACCTAAAAATCCCTTATTGCTCAACTTAATCTAAAAATCCCTTTTAATTCATCCAAACTTAAAAAGAAACCTTTTAATTCAATTTAACCTTAAAAATCCCTATCAATTCAACTTAACCCTAAAATCACTTTTAACCCAACATAACCTAAAAAATCCCTTAAAGCCCAACTTAATCTAAAAATCCGTTTTAACCCAACATAACCTGAACAAGCCCCTTCAATTCAACTTAACCTAGAAATCCTTTAAACTGAACCTAAAAATCCCTCCACCAAATCCCTTTTAACCCAACAAAACCTAAAAAATCCCTTTCATTTCAATTTCATCTCAAAAAACGCCCTTTACTTGTTTTTCGCAACAACTCCGCAACACACTTTCATTTGCATAAATTAATTTTAATCAATTTGTTGTCACTGTGCAGCGTAGCAAAGAATGTGCAACAAACTGGAAAAAAGTGAAATAGAAAGTTCCTGCACATAAATATACGTGCCAACATACGTACTCGTACATAAATAAAGTATATATACATATATATGCAAAATTAAGATGGCGGCAAAAAAATAAAAGATGACATCAAAAGCGCAACGCCAAACGCCAAGGCAAACAAAAAAACGTACACAAAATTGCAACAAGAAAAAAATCAAAAATGAAGACTAGAACGCATAAATAGAGTAAAATAATGCAAAATTTATACATAGCACATACTCTAGGTATATATATATATATATATGTATATGTACATATGTATGTATATATGTATGCATTAGATAGAGAATTCAATAAAATTTAAAGTAGCTTCATGTGAAAGTGAAATTAGAAAATGTTGCAAGACGACATAACCTCAAAATATTTTTGCATACAAAAATGAAAAGGCTTTTCCAATAATAATAATGCAGTCATGGCGTTTAAAATTGAGCTATGCTTGCTTTTGCTCTTCTTCTCGTTCTGAAGGCTGACAAAATTTACTTATTGTGTCTACATTAAATTGCTCCTCCATCTCACTCTCACTATCAATATCACTTTCATTTGCATTTGGGAATGTTGTCCCTTATGTTGTTATCTTGACATGTGTCAGTTCAATGCTAGCAAATGAATGAACATTTAGAAATGTCAATTCCCTTTTTGGCCATTGTTGCCAACTGTATACATACATAGACTGAGATGTCATGAAGCGTAAAATCTTTGCTCTTCGTATATTGATTTAGTTTCTACGGCTTTTGGATACATATATTTGCATATATTTAGAGAGCAAAGGTTTCTTATTTTGGGCGTCTAACTTTGATTTTGATAATATATACTTATAAGCGTGCATATGTTCTTTTATAAAATAAACATGTTGGCAAATTTTCGGGGATGACCTTCGGTATCTTATGTGAATATCTTGCTGAGTGTGAATTTATAATCAACTTTTAATATTTTTCAACGCATTCATCAATGATGTTTTTGTTGTTGTAGTGAAATTAATTTGCATTAGATATTCGGTATTCGGTATTCAATATTCGTGTTCGGTATTCGTATTTATTATTCGGTATACGTTTTCGGTGCTTGGTATTCGATATTTATATTCGGCATTCCTAATCGTATTTGGTATTCGTATGTAGTATATCCAATACGTTTTCGGAGTTCGCTATGTGACTTTTGATATTCGTTATTTGGTATTCGGTATTCGTATACGGTATTTGTATTCGCATTTGGTGTTTGGTATTTAGTATTCGGTATTTGCCATTTGGTATTTTGTGTTTGGGGATGGTATTTTGTGTTTGGGGTATGATATTTAGTATTTGGTAGTTGGTGTTTGGTATTTGGTATTTGATATTTGGCGTTTGGCATTTGCTATTTGGTATTTGGATATGGTATTTGGTATTCGGTATTTGGTATTTGGAATTTGGTTTTTGATATTTCGTATTTGGCAATTGGGTTTTGTATTTGTATTTGGTATTTGGTATTTGGTATTTGGTATTTGGTATTTGGTATTTGATATTTGGTGTTTGGTATTTGGTGTTTCGTGTTTTGTATTTGGTATTTGGTGTATGGTATTTGGTATTTGATATTTGATATTTGGTATTTGGAATTTCGTATTTGGCGTTTGGTATTTGGTACTTGGTACTTGGTATTTGGCATTTGCTATTTGCTATTTGGTATTTCGTATTTGGTATTTGGTATTTGTATTTGGTATTTGATATTTGATATTTGGTATCTGGTATTTAGTGTTTGGTATTTGATATTTGGTATTTGGTATTTGATATTTGGAATTTGGTATATGGTATTTGGTATATGGTATTTTGTGCTTTATTTTTAGTATTTGGTATTTGGTATTTCGTATACGGTATTCAATATTCGGTATTCGTATTCAGTGTGCGTATTCGTATTTGGTATTTGGTATTAAGTATTCAATATTTGGTACTCCTATTCATATTCGTATTCGGAATTCGGTGTCTTCTGTATTCATATTCATATTTAGTATTCAGTAATCGGTTTTGATATGCGGTATTCGGTTTTCATACACGGCATTCGGTTTTCATAATTGGTATTCAGTTTTCATATTCGGTATTCGGTTTTCATATTTGGTATTCGTTGAAAATTAAAAAAAAATATTATTTCTCATCCCATCAATTTCATTAATTTGCATCTTTATCTTTTATAGTTAACCCCTCCCGGCGGCCACACTCAAATTTCATTTTGTGCACGCTTTCTGCGAAAAAGCCATTTATCACTGCGCTTTTTGCAGCAAAAGCTGAGTGCATATGCATACATATAAACTTATTTATACACATATGTATGCTTATTGATTCTTTTATGCACATATTGCCTTTTCTTTCCATCTTTTTCTACCCGATTGCTTCTCCGTTTCAGTAGGGCTTAATGGCTGAGTATTGCTTGGTAATTACTCAATTATCGTTTTCCCCATTGTTTTTTTGCAATTTCTTTCTTCTTCTTAACTTGAATCCAATTACAGCAAAATAAAGGCATACCCATATATAAAAGTACATTTGAGTATATACATACATATGTTTTTTGTGCACTAAAGCATAAAAAAGAGCAGTACAACCGAAAGCGCTATAAAAGAGAGACTAAAAAGCAGAACAATGGAATTTAGTCCAATTTGCTCAATTTGCCACTCGCTCAAGTAATCGAGTGTGCAAAAGAATTGGCGACACAGGACATGTAAGACCATATGCAAGACTAGGTATATGCAACTACATATGTATGTATGTGTGTATGTATTGTGTGCGGCAACAAATCCAGGCACTTGAATCAGCTCATCGCTAGAGCAGGCACAATTATGAGTGGCTTAGTCACATGCAGCAGCATCGAGAACTAGAAGTAAAGAGTTACTACTTTTTCACATGCCACTGAGTTTTTTAAATGAAATAGATTTAAAGCTTTATATTCCACACACAAAAACGTAGCAGAGATTTAAAGATATGTATTTGCAAGCTCATTCAATTTAATTCTCCGACATTCGAAGAACTACAAGCATCCCCATTGTACTCGTAATGCATGCATGCATGGATGGACTATCATGTTGCTGACATTCATGTTAAATTAGCCTTTTGATGTGAGTGCGAGCACAAGCAAGCTCCTCCGACTACTTCAACAGCACAGCAGAACTAAGTCAATTAGTAGAAAGTGAACAATAATTACGCACAAACATGCAGACACATGCATAAACATACATGTATGTATAAATATGTACATGTATGCACATGCCTTCAATTTAAGTTTGGGTTTGAGATTTTGGCAAACAGATTAGTTTCTTTGTGTTAAAAAAAACAAAAAAAAAAATACAACGAGATAAAAGAGCATCCAATTAGCTCTGAACATGCATGGAAATGTGATACATAGATAACAAACACACAAAAACTTGCTTGATAAAAAAACACACACACAAACATATACATATGCATATATGCAAGCTTCTTTGTATGGATACAAATGTACCGCAAAGGTATGTAGCATACATTCAGGCGTTTCAACATTCCGACAAAGCAATTTTTACGTACCATTTCATTTGGCAGCAGGAATGCACGCCTTTCCTTATCCCCCACATTCACCACACAAACATCCACCCCATGCACAACATACATTCAGTTGCAATTATCACAACAAACCTGCTGAATACATATCGACTCACCACACCCCACTAACAGTTTTATCTATGCGCTACAACAAATTCTCCAGCCACAAACAACCAGCGCAACAACACCAACAAGCCAGAGCAACCCAACAACCACACAAACGTACAAGCGAACTAAGAATGTTGTCGTCAACAAAGATTACCCATTTATATATACCTTTAATGAAATGGAAATTGTTCTAAATTTGTTTGCTTTACATTGTATGAGTGTTGTCTAAAAAAACCAATGGGGGAGAGTTATTAGAACGGGGCTAAGTTTACAAAAAAGGGAGAGAAATGCAAAAAAGGGAGCTATACAAATAAGTTTTGCTGAAAAAGGGTACAGAATTAGTATACTTTTGGGACTTCACGAAATTCGTTTTTTTTTTGTAACAAAGTTATATGTATGTAGTTATTAAAGTTGTGGTCGTCGAAGGGACTGCATTGATACAAAAGTGAGTAGAAAGCAAATAAATGCAAACGCAAACACAAATATTTGATTAGATTTTATGAATGCAAACTAAAGGCTCGTAGAAGGGTTGGGAATACATAAAGATAAGGAAGTATTATGTGTAAAAAAAATTATAATAGTAATAATAAAACAAGTAAGAGCGCGGCTGTCTTCGGCCGTGCCGAAGACTTCATACCTTTCATGAGTGGGGAAATGAAAAGCTACCTATGTATGTTGTACATAGCCTGATTTAGTATAATTTATAATTTCAATTTTGTGGGTTATTTATGGAACGATTTATTAGAAAAAATGGTGTCTGGGGTATTTAAATGGAGGAGTTATACGACAAAATTGTCCATATCTGAACAATCGGGTGTATGGCAGCTATATGTTATAGTGCTCCGATCTTGACAATTGTCGGTAACTCTATTTGGGCCGATATGGGTACAAGTACTTTAAAGTTTCATGCTATTATCTGTTAAAATGGAGAAGTTATATCCAAAAATGTACATATCTGAACAATCGGTTGTATGGGAGATATATGTTATAGTGCTTCAATCTGGACAATTTTCGGTAACCTTGTTTAGGCCAACATGTGTACTAATACTTCAAAATTGCATGTTCTTAGCTGTTTAAATGGGGAAGTTATACAACAAAATTTGTATATCTGAACAATCGGTTGTATGGCAGCTATATGTTATAGTGGTCCGATCTTGATAATTTTCGGTAAACTTGTTTAGGCCAACATGTGTAGAAATACTTCAAAATTTCATGTCCTTAGCTGTTTAAATGGGGAAGTTATACACCAAAATGTGTATATCTGAACAATCGGTTGTATGGCAGCTATATGTTATAGTGGTCCGATCTTGATAATTTTCGGTAACCTTCTTTGGGTCAATATGGGTACAAATACCCTAAAGTTTCGTGTCCTTAGCTGTAAAAAGGGAGAAGTTATACCCCATAATGTGTATATCTGAACAATCGGTTGTATGGGAGCTATATGTTATAGTGGTCCGATTCGGCCAATTCCGACAAATGATCGATTGAGCATTAAAACTCACCCGTGTTCCAAATTTCAATCAAATATCTCAAAAACTGAGGGACTAGTTTGCGTTCACACAGACGGACGGACGGACGGACGGACGGACGGACGGACGTACGGACAGACGGACATGGCTTAAACGACTCAGCTCATGATTCTGATTATATCGGTATATATATTGATGGGTCTGTCACGCCTCCTTCTAGTACTTTCAAGATTTGATTTTCGGCACAAAGTTATAATACCATTTCATTCTCATGAAAGGTATAATAATAACAATAATTGCCATAACAAGTATTAATGCGAAAAAGTAAACTACGAGTAGACTATACTGGTATTATGCAAGTAAGAAGGACGCCGTCCGCAAACACGTCACAATTACCTGATTCGCTGAAAACTAGACCAGTGATGCACACCGCCGACTCCGCTACTTACACAAGCGCAACATATTTCTGCATTAGTGTGCGCGTATAAGCAGAGCACTGCAAGAATTTCGCTGTGGTGATTTTCATAGTGGCGTTTAAAATTGTATGATTTTATTGAAAAATTTTAAAGCAAATTATGCATTGACGCTCATAAGAAGGGTTCAAATAAAAAAAAATATTTCAATTCCGATTGAACTTTGAATTCTAATTCGGTCATTTTGTTGTCGCATACCTAATGCTCAGAAAAAAATTCTTTGCGCGATCGATGCACACAGCATGAAATTCAAGCGCAGACTAATTGGTTGTAGGCGTCGCAATCAGCGTTGCCGTTTTGCTTAAAATTAAGCAAAATTGCTAAACTTTTTCGTGCGTGTTAAAATGTTAAATTTTTTCTCGTTTTGCTAAACTTTTTCATTCCAGGATGAAAATGTATTTGCTTCAAAATCTTGAAGCTCATTCAGTTTCCTAATTCTATCAATAGAAAAAGCACTGTCTGATTGCATACCCAAGTTAACGATAAATTCTTGTTGACACTCATTCGGAGCTATGCAATGTGAGTTGACACAGTTTGGGGGTGAAAACAGAATCAAATCGTAGTTAGTGACATGACGTTACGACAGCGAAAGTCCTTGACGTAAACATATTGCTTCAAAGCCAGCGACTGAAACATTTTAAAATAATAAAATTAAATAGTTAAATTTATTAATTTAATGCTTTAGACCAGGCCTGCGCAACGCTCTCGTATTTAAAGTACAAAATACAAAACATCTACAAATTTTTTATATGCACTGAACAATTTTTTGCTCATTTAAATTTTTTTATGAATTCCAATAAAATATTATTTTAGAATTTATTTTCAAATGGTAGTATCACATACATCATAGATGCTCATAACAATAAATTATTATAAACAAAATTTAAATGAGCAAAAATTTTCTCAGTGCATATAAAAAATTTGTAGATGTTTTGTATTTTGTACTTTAAATACGAGAGCGTTGCGCAAGCCTGCTTTAGACTCTTATTACATTTGGGTGTGTATAAATATGTACTTTTGCTTTTTTGGTCACCAAAATTAGAAATCGTTCAGTTTACGACAACGTAATTTTGTCGTTGGCGACGTCGCGCCACATAATCTTGAAAATAATTGATTTCTTAAGAAACTGTGTCGTTTCGGTTCTGTTCTCACCCTTAGAGTTCAGCTTTGTAGATATGTACAATACATACATATGTATGTATGTATTTGAAGCGAAAAACAAAGTTGTAATCTCTAGTTGAAAAACCCCGTTTTTAAAAATTTTGAATTGTGTCATTTTATGATTTAAGGTGCAATATATATCCTCATTTGGAAAAAAAAAAATATGTTAAACTTTTTCGAGAAATGTTAAACTTTTTGTTGGATTTTGTTAAAAAAAAAATTTCTGTCGTGGCAACACTGGTCGCAATTGCTTGCTAGCGGCACACACACGACTCGTATGTGTAGCCGAGCAGCTGCGTTTTGCTCCGTATTGCTCTTTCGTTCAACACTGAACTAGACAAAAAAAAATACTCACCACCGCTGGTTAAAAAAATACAGTATGAAGACAAAGAAAACGGCACTCGTTTAGCCTCAATGTAGGTACGCTAAAACCAGTGATGGGAAATGGCTCGCGCCTGTGCACCTTTCGGCACTTTCAGAGACAACTTAGCACTTAATTATATGTGTACAACCAATCGATTTTCCGCACTATATATTTTGCGAATTTTTTCTATTTATTTTCTAAAAATTTTTTCCATCAAATTGCCATTTTTGTCTGCTAAAGAGTAATTTTTAAAACAGTGAAATACTTTCAAATATGTTTTCTTTTACTCTAAAGCAGACATAGGCAACGCCATACTACAATTGTGACCAGTCGCATCAAATTTACATGCGAACCAATGTAGCGCAAATCGTTCTGCGCTCTCCGACGCAAATTCTCTCACAAATTTGTTTAGCCCATCACTACCTTAAAGATATACATAAAGGCAAGTTAGGTAGGTATTTATTAAAGATCGCTTCGCAGCGACGAAAACATTTTTATGTTATAAGGAGTTTTTCCCTCTATCTCTACCTATACCCTTTGATTCTCTCATTCCGCCTTCCATTGCCTTTTCGCTTCCTTTTTCCTCTGCATTTTCTGTTCCATTCCCTTTCCCTCTGCCTTTTCCGTCCCTTTTACTTTTACTTTTCCTTTTCCTTTTCCGTCCCCTTTACTTTTCCTTTTCTCTCTACCTTTTCCGTTCCTTTTCCTTTTCTCATTACCTTTTCCGTCCGTTTTCCTTTCCTTTCCCATTTACCTTACACTTATTCCTCCATCTTTTCTCCTTCTGTTTCTTTGTCTCTTTCCATAGCGAACCGAGATCTATAAAAAATTCCTGCTCAAAACATTTAAGTTGAAACCGATATCGCTCAGAAACATGCCGTGGCCATTCAGGTACACATTTCCCCCCTTGTCTGGTGCCCGGCCTAAGCATCACAATCAAAAGAGCTCTATGTTGAAGCCTTCTACTAAGTTGTTAACCGAATTCTCCATTACATAAAAAAACATATGTGATAATATAAATTAATAAAAACAGATCATAAATACATATTTTCTCTATGGAACTCGACTCCAATGCGTCACCTAGCGGGTTTCTTTTTGTAACAGAATTTTTGAATACATATCAAACGTACATATATGCCAAAAATGAACATAGTCGGATAATAAATATGGATTCTGAAAATAAAGCGAATCCAGCGCCATCTAGCGGGAAAGATATAGCCTATGTCGAGCGGACTTATTCAAAGAATGAACTGTAAAAATTTGGAAAAAATCCAAAATATTTACATGAACAGAAATTTTTTTTTTTTTTTCATTTCGAAATTTTTTTGTTTTTTGTTTTTGTCTCTCCTACAAAGTTTGAAAAAAGGACTTACACAATTTGCACTCTAAGCTAGCGATATATGCTCTATAAATTTATTTTATAAAGCTGATGGCACCTATGTACGATTTTCAATGATCTTCAAAAAATACACCATTTTTTGGACAAATTTGACACAATTTGAAATTTTTATTTTCCATCACTGGCTCTATTTATTCACCAATGTGAATTAAGTGAGGTGTGTTAATTAGAACAGCTGATTTATTCGCTCAGTTGGCTTTAACTGTGAAAATGGTATAGTAGTTTCTTTATATTCCATGTTTTGATTGGAATTAATTTAAATGTTATGCGATAATATCAAAGCTAAACTCAAAAGGCTGCTATGGCAAAATATCCGAGGTTTTTCTCTGCGCTCGTTGGAGGTACTTGTACAGATATATTCGTTATTTACTGTAATTATCTTAAAAAATAATTAAATTTCAAGACAATTGATTTCTCATACGAGTTTTTTTTTTTTTTTTTGTTTTTCGGAATTGCTTGTCAAAATAAATAGCTGTTTGGAACAGTCGAGGCAGTACAATTTGCTACTATGCAATTTGACATTCAATAGTCCACCACACGAGGTGAGCTTAACAGTTTCACAGCGGTAATAATTTAAACACCAAATGAGTAAGTTCAGTACAGAGAAAAAAAAGCAATTTCTTTAAGAAAAGTCCCAAAGCAAATATTCAAAGTCATAAAAAATACTTATGGGCCCGTCAGAATGAATACTTTTCCAGCAATCCAGCACCGTTTAACTGACACATACTTCAATTTCATATATTTGTTACGGCAAAGTTGAAGTACTGAATGTGTCGATCGTCATTCAAATACATGTAATTCCACTCTGCTGTCAGTTAAACGGATTGCTGGATTGACGGAAAAGTATTCATTCTGACGCCCCTATTAGAGCTATTCTGTCTGACTATCTTCCCAAAGACAACTTTATTTCGAAGAAAAAGAATACTCACAAAAGGTATGCGAAGATTTTGTTGCCAGCAGCAGCCGGTAGCATTTTGCTGCGCTTTTGCTTCGATTGTGTTGTTTTAATTGCATTTTTCAACTTTTAATTTTACCTACAAAGTATTTGGCAGAAATGGCATCATGCTGCCCAACTATCTAACCCAGCTACTGCATACATTTTTTTCACATTCATTTTAATTTTTCTTTAAACTGCTTGATAGGGAAGACATATCTACTATGTACATGTATATATATATATATACATAAATACATCTGCACATACAATGTTTACGTTAATACCGTGTGTAATTGGCAAGGCATTATTTAAGGATGCTTATTCTGATTACACAGACGTGCACAAATACAGCCCGAAAATTTTGCTTTGGGCTAGGGTTGGGCGATATATATCGATATATCAATATATCGATATTTTTAAAATAGTACAGCCGATAATATCGACGATATTTTGAATTACCGTGCATCGATAATCGATAATTTTTTGCCATTTCGAGCCAAATTCGATATTTTTCATAAATTTCTGATTCGCTTTGAATTTAACACCAGAACATTTTTTAAGAAGTGTTATAACCATAATGTTCGGGTGCTTGAATTTACATTACTTTCTTCTTCAAGCAATTCTTAATGATTTTTATGTTTATACTTCAGGATTCGTAGAATATCTGTAGACCCATCGAACTTTAACAACAAATATCTAGTAAACTATAAGTCTCCGGCAAGTTTGGATTTCAGTTTTGAGATCTGTGAGAGCACCTCTAACCCCGTGAAGAAGTGGTTTTTAGCGGGACGTGGTTCCTTAATGTAAAGCCGCCCCTTTCGATATATTGATATATCGATGTTTTTACACGGCATAAATCGATGTTTTTTGAAATATCGATATAATATATATCGATATATTTTTCCAATTTGCCCATCCCTACTTTGGGCTACTTTTTACTATGCTGCTTGGCTTACTTGTGTAGCTATATGTAGGTAAGTAAAGCAAAGGTAAAACATGTAAAATTCATGAATTTTAACACGTGCAAATGTAAATATGGATAGATAGTTATGGCGTTTTCTTTTCTCGAAATAATGTTGCCCTGTTCGATTTTCTTAGCCATTTTGTAAGTTTGTCTGGTCCTTTCACAAAATATTGACCTCTAACTAAGTAAGAGGGCACCCTTATCTACAAATTCAGCCATTTTATAGAAAGTCAGGATATGTAATTCGATAATTGGGATATAGGAGGGCAACATTTTTTCGTAGAAAAGAAAACGCCATTAGATGAAGGCAAATAACTCATAGAGATGTATGTACACATGTATGTATGCAACTACTTATAAAGAAAACACAAAACTTATCTTCACAGAATGTGCATGTGTTTTCTGTGTGCAGTTTTGTGCTTAGCTTGTGTTTGTGCTCTAAATAATTTAGCAAAATGCTTAAATTAAAGGTTTGTTTGGTTAAGGTGGTTGTTGGATCTTGGTTGCTGGTTGGGATGTTGGTGTTTGGATGGCTGTTGGTTGCTGGTTGCTGGTTGGGCTATTGATTGCTGCTTGCTGGCTACCTAAATAGCTTTAAAGCTTTTGCATAAATTTATTACCGTGCAAGATTTCCATTTATCATGCCACTGACATGTGTGTGTTGTGCAAGCAAAGTCGGCGTTCTTTCATTATTTACTTATATGCATATCTAAGCATATACGCTTGACTTTATATGCATACGTATATATGTAGGTATGTGCTTTGTGCTATCAGATATTGGTTTTTCGAGATAAATTTTGTAAAATTTGCTGTTGTAGCATAACTTTTTTACATAAAAACAATTTCGCTTTGCCCTTATTTATCATGCTTGATACACCTACCTACCATTGTTCTATAACTCACCACCACCCATGGTTGCTGTGGCTAGCCAAGACAATGCATTTGTGTACTAACACAGACTTCACCATCGAGTGTCTTGGAAATGTACGTACTGCATTCATTACTCCACACTACATGTAGAATAATTATTATTTCATTTTGAAATTATAAAAAAGTCTTACACATTTTCTTCAGAATCATAAAAGTCTTTTGATAATAATTTTTTCCTAATGAAAATGATAAAAATCTTCTAAAATTATTATTCAGAAACTTATATTTTAAAAATCTTTCCATAATAGTTATTTCAAATATATATTTTTTAAGTCTTCAAAGACTTTTATATTGAAGCAAATTTGAAAAAAGTCTTTGCGTAATTATTATCAGTAACAAATTGTTTTTTATATCTTCAAAGACTTTTTCATTGAGACAAAGTTCAAAAAAGTCTCAGAAAATTTTCAATAACTTTCATATAAGTATAAAATAAGAATAACTTTCATATAAGTACTTCAAAATTCAAACAAATTTCCAATTTGAAATTGTATGAAAGATTTTTATCGAAGATATAATAAATAAATTTGTTACACTCAAAAAAAAAATTACTCAGATTATGGAAAAATGGGAATGATTCGGCGCTAAAGACATATTTCCATATTTTGATGTACAATTTTCTTTAAAACGTGGTTTTTATTCCTTGATTTGAAGAAAATCGTACATCAAAATATGGAAATATGTACTTTTTGGTTGCTTGTTTTTCCGACAGGGTAGGAATATGATGTATTGTGGAAAGATCCTCCGTCATCCCTTGTCAAGTTTGGTTTGGAGACAAACCGGTTTCGGCTAATATGCGCCATCTTCAGTGTCTTTTTTCGTTCTCTACAATACATCATGGAAATATGTCTTTAGCGCCGAATCATTCCCACTTTTCCATAATCTGAGTAAGTTGTTTTTTCAGTGTACTCAAAATAATTACTTAAAGATATTTTTGAAATTCGTCTCAATGAAAAAGTCTTTGAAGACTTAAAAAACAATTTGTTACCGATAATAATTACTCAAAGACTTTTTTCAAATTTGTCTCAATATAAAAGTCTTTGAAGATATAAAACAAAATTTCTCATTCATAATAATTACAAAAAGACTTAAAAAAAATATCTCAGAAATAACTATTATGGAAAGACTTTTAAAATATGTTTCTTTCAATAATAATTATTTTTTGATTTTTATTATTTCTCTTATAATAATTACAACTCTGGAAGATACAATAGGGAAAAGCATGAAGGGGATTTGGGAGCAGGCATTTTTTCTTTTTTAATTTAAACCAAAAAAAGTTTAAATTTTAAACTTTTGAAAGTCTTAAAATAAATCTTAATTTGGAATAAAATCTAAACCTTAAAAGTTTAAAAATCTATTCAACTTTTCAAAGTTTAAATTTTAATAATTTTTCGGTCGTGTCCTATGTATTGACGAAAAAAGTTTAAAATTTATACCAAAATTTATTTCAGTGTACATACATACTTTGCATACCGTTAAATGTGCAAACCTTGTTTGTTGCTGTTAAATTGAAGTTGGCCAGGTGAATTCAATTCAAAAAAAAAAGAAAAGGGAGGCTGAAAGGCGCGAGTGTGAAGAGCTTGAGATGCTGGCGGGTAGGAACGATGCTCGAAAATTCTATCAAAAAATCAGGCGGATGACTGAAGGTTTCAAGACCGGGGCAAATTCCTGCCGGAATGATAACGGTGATCTGGTAACTGATGTCCAGAGCATACTTAAGTTGTGGAGGGATCACTTCTCCTCCTTGCTAGATAATGGCAACAGTGAAAGTGCGGAAGGAGAAGATGTACGACCCGAATCCCCAATAGCAGATGATGGTAGGCATGTTCCACCACCTGATCATGACGAAGTGCGAATAGCAGTATGTAGGCTTAAGAATAACAAGGCCCCGGCGCTGACGGCTTGCCAGCCGAGCTATTCAAACATGGTGGCGAAGAGTTGATAAGGAGCATGCATCAACTCCTATGCAGAATATGGTCGGACGAGCGCATGCCCGACGATTGGAACTTAAGTGTGCTCTGCCCAATCCACAAAAAAGGAGACTCCACAGTACGCGCCAATTATCGTGGGATAAGCCTCCTGAATATCGCATATAAGGTCTTAGCAAGTGTATTGTGCGAAAGACTGAAGCCTATCGTCAACAATCTGATTGGACCTTATCAGTGTGGCTTCAGACCTGGTAAATCTACCATCGACCAGATCTTCACAATACGACAAATACTGGAAAAAACCCATGAAAAAGGATCCGACACACACCATCTCTTTGTCGATTTTAAAGCCGTTTTTATAGCACGAATAGGAATTGCCTGTATGCCGCAATGTCTGAATTTGGTTTCCCAGCTAAACTTATACGGCTATGCCAAATGACGTTGACTAACACCACCAGCTCCGTCAGAATTGGGAAGGACCTCTCCGAGCCGTTCGAGACCAAACGAGGTTTCAGACAAGGTGACTCTCTTTCGTGCGACTTCTTCAATTTGATGCTGGAAAAGATAATACGAGCTGCAGAACTTAACCATACAGGAAGCATCTTATATCACAAGAGTGTGCAACTGCTGGCGTACGCCGATGACATCGACATCATTGGCACTAACACGCGCGCCGTATGTTCTGCCTTCTCCAAGCTGGATAAAGAGGCTAAGAAAATGGGTTTGGCGGTCAACGAGGACAAGACGAAGTACCTCCTGTCATCACACAAAGAAACAGCACGCCTTGGCAGCCACGTCAATGTTGATAGCTACAAATTCGAAACTGTTAAGGACTTCGTCTATCTGGGAACCAGCATTAACACCAAGAATGATGTCAGCACGGAGATCCAACGAAGAATCACGCTTGCCAATAAATGCTACTTCGGACTAAGTAGGCAACTGAAAAGTAAAGTCCTCTCTCGACAAACAAAAATCACACTCTACAGGACGCTCATCGTTCCAGTCCTCATGTACGGCGCAGAAGCATGGACAATTTCAAAATCAGATGAGATGGCACTTGGAGTATTCGAGAGAAAAGTTCTTCGTAAGATTTATGGACCTTTGCGCGTTGGCGTGGGCGAGTATCGACGGAGATTTAACGATGAGCTGTACGAGCTTTACACAGACATCGACATTGTTCAGCGAATAAAGATCCAGCGGCTGCGTTGGGCAGGTCATGTCGTGAGAATGGACGAAGGCGCTCCGGCCAAGAAAGCATTTCTATCGAAACCCGCTGAACGCAAAAGAAAAGGGAGACCTCCACTGCGTTGGGAAAATCAGGTGGACAGCGATGCTGCCTCCCTAGGTGTTCCCAAGTGGCGCCATGCTGCACGAAACAGAAGCAATTGGCGCGCTCTGTTGGACTCGGCCAGAATCGGCTAGACGGTTAAGCGCCAATCAAGAAGAAGAGGTGAATTCAATACGCTGAGTTGTTGGTCGGCCTTACCAATTTTTAATTAATTCAATTCACCACTTTTAATATCGCTCTAAATGCACTCTAAGCAATACCTTCTTCACCAACAATTTTTAACCTTATTTGTGTTGGTTTTAATTGCTTTAATCTTACGAATGAGTACCTTTACTAAGTTTTGTAGCAAATTTTATGTTATGGCAGTTTTTTTTGTAATTTTCAGTGCAACTTTTAATTTCGCTTTTATCGCACAAAATGCATGCTCGTCAAAATGTTATGCCTCTCGTGCTGAAATTAGCACTAAGCTTTTGTAGTTTTATGCCGAAATAAAAAAAAAAATCGAGGAAGCGTGTATACAGAGAGTTACTACATACCATACATACATACATACATACCTTGCACTTACGAGTATTTACAGCAAATAGACTGAATGGCAGGCAGATAGACTGCAAGAACGATGAGTAGTTTCGATTTCATTGTTTTGCAGCACTTTGAAGATTAAGTTTACACAATTGGCAGCATTCAGGCAGTTTTTTTTTTTTGTTATTTGCTGGGTTTTTACAGCCGAAAAGTATACTAGTACCGCAGTTCGCCTGTTTGTATGTTAAATAAAGTTACTTTTAAATTTTACGATGTGCAATAGATATATGCATACATACATACAAGCATTATTTTTCATTCTCCCCTCTCACATTTTTAACACATTCGACAAATGGGAATACAACAAAGTATGCAATTACATACATACATACTTATGTTTTTGCAAATATTATAGCGTTACAAAATGCATAACTAATGGCATGTGATCATTTCAAATGGCATTGCTGTTGAGTTTTAATTTTTTTATTACAATCGCAACGGAAGCAACAGTAGCATTGTAAAAACTTTGCGCATTGCAACGCTTATAAAATTATATGTTCATATGTATCTATGTATGTATTTTTGTACACAAATCTACAATAAAATGGTACCTATGTAAATGCTTGTAAGTTTGTAATTTGAAAGCACACACTAACGCTAACGTGCGGAATAGCTATAAAATAGAATTAATAGCTAAAAGTGCAGATACAAACTAATAATCACAGTAGACCAGCTGAATATATGCAATTTGGTGAAAGGTGTGCATTAAATTACCACAGTGGTGGGTTTTTGGTGTATCACAATGAGTGCATGTGGTGGACTGCCAAGCAGGTATGGAAAATGAAAATTTAAAATTGTGCCAAATTTGTCCAGAAAATTGTACATTTTTGAAGGTCATTGTGCAATCAATTTGAAAGTCTTCTATCACCTTTAAAAAATAAATTTGCAGTACAAATTTTATAAAAAAAGATCTAAGTAATAGTGATGGATCCTAAAGCTTCAAGTAATTATTAACACTTTTCAATAATATCCTTGATTTCCAATAATTCTACGTTAATAATTTTAAGCTTTTGAAGTTGGGATATTTAAAAAAAAATTTTCACTCTTTTTCGTGTTCAAAATTGATTTTGTTATGTTGCTCTGTCAGACTCAGTCAAATTAATCCCGGACATGATATCTAGTACAATTAGTATTTTTCCGGCAAAAAAATTACGTCGCACAAAGCCGCACTTCACTACTAGATACAGGGTTTTTCATATGTACCTACAATAATTTTCTTTTTTGTGTTTTATATTTGATGTTAATGTTTATATTTCTAACGCATATCTTGGTTAATGTAGGTGATGCTCGAAAGTAACCGAGATATTTATCACCGATTATTGTTAACTTTTTCGGCAGTATTTTTAGTATTTCCAATTTTTCAAAGTTAAGGAAATACTAATCACCAAAAGGGGCTAAGAATTCTAAAGCTACATTTTTTGGAAGATTTTTGAGTATACAATTTTGCAGCTCATTCAATTGTAATATAATAATATGCAACATTCAACTTTTTGAAAAATTTCATTGGCTTTTCGGAAATTTTAATTGAAACGGTCTTACGTACCTACTAGGGATTCCAATTTTTCCGATTTTTACGATCCCGGGATTTTCGGGATTTATTTTTAAAATCCCGGGATCCCGGGATTTATCCCGGGATTTGGACTTTAATTACACAGGCCGACAATATTTCCAAAAAATTTTCTAACTCAAATAAAATTCTACTTTTCTAAAGGATTTCGGTGCGCTGATTCTGATTTTGAAGTCGGATTTTCGGTAATGCGTGTAGGTTTTGAGATATTCGTGTCCAAAGAGATGAAAAATGCGATTTTTTGCTATATTCACTGCTCAATCTGTTAAATTATTTACTTTCATTAAAAGATGATTGCAGCTATTGAAAGAACGATCATTTCTCTTGAAAACAGCGCTTTCCTTTTTCGGGTATCTTATTCGGATATCTACGTTGTCTTCAAAAGAAATGATCGTGCTTTCAATAGATGTAATGAGTTTTTAATGAAAGTGAGTAGTTTTAAAAATACTGAGGAGTGAATATGGCCACAAACTGCGTTTTTCGCCTTTTTGGACATGAATGTCTCAAAAACTACACCGAAATCCTTTTGAAACGTATAATTTTATTTCTATTACAAAAATTTTTCGACCAGTATTATTTTCCCACATTTGGGGTTGAAAAAAGGAAATATATATTTCGAGGAACGCTACAACTTTAAAGTGCAAAGAAAAATTATTGATATTTCCAAGCTTGCCGAAAAATTCAGAAAATTAATGCAACTTCTGAATAGATAAACATCGGAGGCAAAATTTTGATATGAATTCCGAGTATGCAGCTGCGTATTTAATTTTAGTACAGTGTTGTAAGACTAACAAGTCTAATTAAAATTTTGTTTCCATTTTCTTCCATTATTTACTTTCCATGTGGGAAAATTCCAAAAAACATTTGAGAAATAAATGACTAGGGCATGGAATTTTATGTACTAAAAAATAAAAAATATGCGCATAAAAAATGCAACAAAAACTGAGAAATATGCATGAAAAATAAAAAAAAAATGCATTAATTCATGTTTATTGAAGTTACAATTGGCGCTTTCGATTCGCCATCAGACAAGCGAGGTCGGATCGAACAAAAATGTTTGAACTCATAATGAGTAGTAGCCATACTCGCTAACTGGTCGATAAAAATTTCCCTCTGCTCGCTATCATTCACATATAAATTTGGCAGAGGGAAATTTATAGCCAGCAGAGAAATTGTGAATCGAAAGCGGCTAATAGTTAAATAAATTAGGTACAAATATTTTTTAATTCAATTTTGCTCTTACGTTGTACGTTTATACATATGTATGTATGTTTTTATAGATATGTACATAAATTCAGTCTTGAACATTTCATAATTTGTAAAGGTTAATCCTTATTTAACGATTCATTAGCGTACACAATGAAATATTTTTTTCATATTCTCAAAAAGAAAAATTTGCCGATTCGGTCGAAAAAAGCTCTTAAACATAGAAAACGAACGTTCTACATCTACAGAGGTAATAGGAGCATGTTTGAAAACGGCTCTTTGTCGACAGGTATTCACCGTATCGAAAATACTAATAATAGCCGTGTTCACACGAAACTCTATTCGTCGTCAGATGACTGTTATGCATGAATTTCGTTTGTATAAAACTGTCAACTAGCAAATTACAAAAATAGGCAATATAATGCGAAATATGTAATAAAAAAATGCAAACAACGCAAAATATGTAAAAATATGCATATATGACCAAAATATGCAAAATATGCAAAAACATTTGAATGCCATTTTTAAGACAATTTCACGATTCGCAAAGATTGTTTATTTATTTTGCTCTACCTAAATCTAAGAAAAACATGTATTTGCATAAATTTCCATGCCCTATAAATGACCAAAAATCAGGAAATAGAAATTATAGAATGAATTTTGCCACAAGCTAAAAGCTTTAAAAATACCTAACGTACGTTTCCTTACAACGCGTACTTCAATACAAAAAAATTTAATTATTAAAAAAAAATCAAAAATTTTAATCCTTACTTTAACTAATGCACTTTTTTATTCTAGCAAAAATGTCGCACTTTCTTCCGGCTGTCACATTTTTTTCTTCTCTTCTACACAGACACAACACTTTTTTGGGGATGTTTGTTCTATTGACAAAATATAAAACTGGCCCGACTACGGGCAACATTTTCTGCTCTTAGCACAAGTAAAAGGTTGCATTATTTTTGTTTCATTAATCACATGAAAAATTCAACACTTTAATAGGGCACATGACACATGTTGATAATGCTGCAATGTAATAATGCAACATTTTCATTCAGAATAGGAAATGCTATTAGTATACAGATCTGAGACCAATAAAAATTATATAAAATATAACTTTTCTTTGCTATAATAGCGGAATATTCTCTCTTTATCTTATCCCGAAAATCCCGGGATAAAATTCTAGCGATCCCGGGATTTTCGGGGTGTCAAAAAGGGCGGGATCCCGGGATCCCGGGATCCCGGGATCCCGGGATTGGAATCCCTAGTACCTACATATAAGGCAAACGCCCTACAGAAAAATTTCTAAAATCGACGGAATTTTTCACAGCATTAAGAATTGCACTATTTACACTAAAATTGGTTGGCTACACTTAGAAATCTCCTCAAAATCTTCTATAAATTCTGGCCTCGCTTTGAAATTTTTAATCCACTTTTAGAAATTTCTTCATTTTTCGGATTTTTTCCATAAGCTTAGAAATCCTGCTTAAAACGATTTTTATTGAAAAATTGTCTACATTTTTTAACGAAAATAAGTCAAATTTTCGACAGAACTCTTTGAAATAAATTTAAAAACTTTGGCGTATGATTTTTTTTTTTTGAGTCACTGTATACATTTTTCAATAAAATTGACTTTTAACACAAATTATAAAAATTTTGCATTAAACAATCAATTTGGAATAGATGAAGACAATAAAATATTTTTGGCCGCATAAAACTTGAAAATCTACCTAATAGTGCCGAAATTGGTCGATTGTGCATAAGTGCCAAGCTACTTCCGAAAGGGCCGAAAAGTGCACAGGCACGAGTCATTTTCCAACACTGAAGTATACACACAACGAGCAAGTTGGGTAGACTGCCAAGCAATTTAATGGCGAATACACAAGCACACAAGGTGAGCTTCCCAGCTGGAAAAGGTAATGTATGGTCATCTATAAATGGCTATAAAGGCCATAGCATCTATACATTTCAGAATGCATGATTTTTGTCATTGTGATGTCCTAGCAAAGTCATCATGCATCCACTTTTCCCTGCCAAGTTAAGGCAAAAAGTAATGATGTATTGTGGAACGATTTTCCGTCATCCCTTGTCAAGTTTGGTTTGGAGACAAACCGGTTTCGGCTAATATGCGCCATCTTCAGTGTCTTCTTTCGTTCTGAAACCAAACTTGACAAGGGATGACGGAAAATCGTTCCACAATACATCATATTCCTACCCTGTCGGAAAAACAAGCAACCAAAAAGTTAGCAAAAAGTAATGTTTGTATGAGAATCGCTCTTGTCGTGAGCTCAGTGTCGGTTTACTTTTTCTCACTTAAAAATACTTTTCCTTTTGCATTTTTCTCCTCGTCCTTTTCATCCGGTTTCCAACTAGAAATATGTACCTTCACTACAGTTTGTTCTCCGCCGCTTCTCTCATTGTCGCATCATCTTCCCTTTCACTGCTTCATCCAACGCCTTCATTTAGTTTATATTCAACATTATATTGATCTTTAGTGATGTTTTTATACGTACGTTTGTTCGAAAAAAAAATCTGTGAATTGTTGTCGTCGTCGTTATAAAAAGCAAAACTAAAGAAAACCTGATTCTGATAATTGTTTTTGTTGCTAGATTTAATGGTATAGCTGAGCGCCGATAACTGAACTCTTCGCTTACCTTGGATTGCATTCTAGAATCTATCCGATTTCCTATGAGTTGGAAGTTATAGCTGAGAGCCGATACCTAACCACTTCGCTTACCTTGGGTTGCATTCTAGAATGTATCCGATTTCCTATAAGTTGGAAGTTATAGCTGAGAGCCGATACCTAACCACTTCGCTTACCTTGGGTTGCATTCTAGAATGTATCCGATTTCCTATAAGTTAGAAGGTATAAATAGCTGAGAGCCGATAACTGAGATGAAGTACAGGAAAAAATGTTAGTCACCATGCGAGGTGAATACGCAGATTAGCTGTGGTAATCATCATTTGAATAAGCGGAGTAGGTACACGGCAAAACGCAATTTTTTGAAGAAAATTACTTGCTTTTGCATAAGATTCAAAAAAAACTCCTTACATGAATTAAAACAGTAAAATCGGAAAATTTAGCTACCACTAAAAGGCAAAAATCTTGCACAGTTTAATGCAATGAATCGATAGTTAACATAAAAATCACATAGTTTTGCCATAAATGTGTATGTATGCATGCAATGGAAGTTCACACGAATGTATGTATGAGCATACAAGCCATAAAACTTTATTATTGACGTTATATATTCATTAACACACACAGAGAAAAAAGCGCAAAAAAAAAGTTACTAGCCATATTCCGTCCAAAAAAATAAAAAAAACTTCCAAAGCAACAAACGAATGCAGCAGCAAAGGAATGCAGCAACAAAAAAACAAATACTTTTCATTCCCAAACCTAGCAACACATTGCTAGTCGGTCAGGTCAGGTCAGGCCATGCCACATGTGCAATGTGCTGCCCAGTGAAAACAACAAACTTTCTTCTTCGCATGCAGGCGATATAAAAACGGTTTACTAAGTAAATAGCACGTTTGAATGATGTGAAAAGTAAATTTTGACAAAAAGCAAGCACAGAAAAAAAGTATTGATGTTGAAAAAAATGCGAAAAAGTTTACTTTCAAAGAAAAGTTTGTGTTCGTGCACGAATTCCTTTTTTTTTGTTAGTTTATTTGCAGTAGCAAACATGTGTACGTATGTACATACATACATACATATATACATATATAGTACAACCATACGATATATACTATATCTAGATAATATGTAGTTAAACTTTGCTTTGGCAAGTGACCTGACAGTTCATCTAACGCCTGTAAAAAATTGCCAAAAATCAACAAGAAAGACCCAAACAATAACATCGATCTAGAAGAAGATTGTGATGATAATAATAATGAAATGATGATGATGATGAGTGTTTAGGTGTTATTGTTGTTGCTTTTGTTGCTCGGGTGATGATAACGATGATTTGCTTGATTGCCTGCAATTTAATGTGTGATTTTGCGCACAGTAACAACAACAAAAGAAGTAAACAACAAAAAAAAAACAACAAGTAATGGTCTCAGTTCAACCAAAGCGTTTCTAATTCATCACATTTTCACGCGCCACAAGCGAAATACGCAGATGCATACACATGTGTGGCATATGAAATAACATGTGTGGAAGTGCTTGCGCTTAAACATGTGTGTGTATGTCAAAACTTGATTACCAAACTTTTCAACAACCTTTACATTGTTTTTAATTATTATTAGTGAGTTGAAACTTGCGTTTGTAGCTGAAACTAAAAAGCGAGACATTCGCTGTGGCGGCAATAGTAGCATTGCAACATGTTGCTGGGCATTTGTTGCTGCAGCGGCAAACCAACATGTTTTGGCTGAATTTGGGGTTGGGTTTGTTTAACTGATTTTTTAATGCTACAATATTGATGTGAAATGTGTGAGAAAATAGGGATTAAGGTGAATAGCCTTAATGAAATTCAGAAACTTTCCAAATAATAATTTTTATTTTAAAACACGTAACTATACAGAAAACCAGGAATGAAACATAAGTATGTAGGTATACCCTTTTGTGGAAAATTGTTAAAATACCATTAAGATAACGGTTTAAAATTTTTTGAGAAAAAAACAAATTTTGAATAAATTTTTGAAAATGAGTTTCGAAAATTTTTAAATTTTGAAGTAAAATTTTGAAGAAAAAATTAATTTTGAAAAATAAATTTCGAAAAACTTTAATCTTCAAGAAATTAAATTTTGAAGAAAAAATTAGGTAATTTTGAAAAATAAGTTTTGAAAAATTTTAATTTTGAAGAAATATTAGATATCTAAGTTTAAAAAAATTTTAAGAAGTAAAATTTTGGAAAAATATAAAATCTGGTAAAATTATTCTCGAAAGATTTTAAAATTTTTCGGGACAATTGTTAAAGTATCACTAAAATAACGGTTTAAAAGTTTTTGAAAAAAAAAAACAAATTTTAGACAGATTTTTAAAAATCAGTTTCGAAAATTTTTTAATTTTGAAGTGAAATTTTGAAGAAAAAGTTTATTTTGAAATATAAGTTTCGAAAAACTTTAATTTTGAAAAATAAGTAGGTATCTAAGTTTAAAAAAAATTAAATTTTTAAAAACTGTTCAAAAATTTTGAAGAATTAAAATTTTGTAAATAGTAAATTAATTCTGGAAAAATTAATCTCGAATTGAAAAACTGAAAACTTTTCGAAAATTGATAAATTTTGAAGTAAAATTTTTTAAATAAAATTAATTTTAAAAAACTTTAACTTTGAAGTAGATGAATTTCATATCAAACCCAATATGTGTTGAACCCGACCCCCTCAGAATTTGATGAAATTTTGCACAGAGGCACATCTTACCTACCCAAACACAACCTCATTTCCAGAAATTGCATTTTCGAAAAATTGTGGGCGTGGCAAGGTATCGAAATATTCAAAAATATTCGAAAATAATCAAAAAATGACGATAATAGGTACTTTTAAAGTGTGATTACTAGGAAACGGCTTTACGGATTTCAAAGATCTTTACACCATTAGAAACGTATTGAAATTAGCTTTCAAAAAAATACACTGTAAAATTTTTTTTTGTTTTAGTACACTGAAAAAAAAATGTTTTCCAAAATAAAATTTGAAACTGAAAAAACACTTCAAAGATCAAGCGATTTTGAAAAATACAAATTTTGTTTAGAAAGGTCTATTTAATATATATAACATATCTGAAAACTAAAATGGCCTTTTTCTTTATTTTTTTTTTTAATTTATTTAAGTAAATGCATCTCTTGGCTTTCTTATATTTTGATGTCACGCGTAAACTAATCAACCGATTTCAAAAATTTTTATACCGTTAGAAAGGTATTAAAATCACCTTTTGAAAACATACACTGTAAAAATTCTATATTACATACTAGCTGACCCGGCAGACGTTGTTCTGCGAAAATTTATTCCTATGAAGCCTAAAGAAAAGTCTTTGATTACCGTATTGCTAACCATTATCTTAGAGTCCATCTTAATGACGGCGAATAATGAAAAATTGTATATTCTCTGAATTAAAGTTATAGTTATATTCGCCGCGACAAACCTACTTCCCCCGATCCCTATCTCTATCTCAATCCCTATCTCTATTTCAGTCTCAATCTCAATCTTTATCCCTATCCCCATCCCTATCCCTATCCCTATCCCTATCCCTATCCCTATCCCTATCCCTATCCCTATCCCTATCCCTATCCCTATCCCTATCCCTATCCCTATCCCTATCCCTATCCCTATCCCTATCCCTATCCCTATCCCTATCCCTATCCCTATCCCTATCCCTATCCCTATCCCTATCCCTATCCCTATCCCTATCCCTATCCCTATCCCTATCCCTATCCCTATCCCTATCCCTATCCCTATCCCTCTCCCTATCCCTATCCCTATCCCTATCCCTATCCCTATCACTTTCCCTATCCCTATCCCTATCCCTATCCCTATCCTTATCCTTATCCTTATCACTATGCCTATCCCTATCACTATCACTATCACTATCACTATCACTATCACTATCACTATCACTATCACTATCACTATCCCTATCCCTATCCCTATCCCTATCCCTATCCCTATCCCTATCCCTATCCTTATCCTTATCCTTATCCTTATCCTTATCCTTATCACTATCCCTATCACTATCACTATCACTATCACTATCACTATCACTATCACTATCACTATCACTATCACTATCACTATCACTATCACTATCACTATCCCTATCCCTATCCCTATCCGTATCCCTATCCCTATCCCTATCCCTATCCCTATCGCTATCCCTATCCCTATCTCTTTCTCTATCCCTATCCCTATGCCTATCCCTATCCCTATCCCTATCTCTATCTCTTTCTCTATCCCTTTCCCTATGCCTATCCCTATCCCTATCCCTATCCCTACCCCTATCCCTATATCTACCTACCTTTACCTTAGCGGGATCGTCCATCACCATCCGGGTCCACTACTTTAGCCATCTCTGGGAAACAGCCTTATAAATCACAATGAAAATAGCTGTATGTGGAAGCCTGCTCAACGCTTTTCAGTTGCTACAAATATCGCTCGAAAACATTCAGGGGTTATCCGGGTCCACGCTTTGACCCAAATCTTGGAACCCGGCCTAGGCATCACTATTTAAAAAGCTCTTTGCTGAAGTCCTCCTCAACAGCTTTCATTTGATACCAATATCGCTCAGAAACTTTCCAGGGTCACTCGGTCCCACGTTTTAACCCATATCTGGGAACCCGGCCTAGCTATCGCAATGAAAATAACTTTATGTTGAAGGCCTGTTCAACGCCTTTCATTTGATACCAATATTGCTCGAAGACTTGCTGGATCGATCTGGGTCCTCATTTAGGCCTGACATCCGGGAAGCTTCCACTTTTTAGAAATTCTATATACCCTACCATGTGCACTGAACCCACATGAATCTACTGTGAAAATTTCATAAAGAACGGTTGGTTACTTTGGGAGTTTATAAAGGAAACACATCCATAGATGCACACATCCACACATACACACAGATTTTTCCAATTTTCGGACTTTTCCGGAGGGATTTTCCAAAATTTTCTTCCGTACGAACCATCTCCTCGAGAATACGAACAACTGACAAACAATTTTACAGAAATCGGCCCAGCCGTTCTCATCTGATGAGGTTAGTAACATATTTTACACCATTTTTATTACAAGCTTTTATTTAACTTCACTTTTTGTATGTATGTCGTGGAATTTTGCAACGAACATTTAAGATACTTCTAGTTGAGCTAGGTACTTGAAATTTGGAACATAGTTCAGGACCCGAAGACAATGCAATGTGAAATAAAAAAAAATCCGATAGATGGCGCTGGTGTCGAGATATTTGTAAAATTCGTATTTACCGACCGAATTTGTTCATATTCGGTATATATATTGCCTATGAGAAAGTAAATACATCCGAGGAAAAAAATCGCCGCTAGGTGGCGCTGGTGTCAAGATATTTGTAAAATTCGTATTTACCGACCGAATTTGTTCATATTCGGTATATATATTGCCTATGAGAAAGTAAATACATCCGAGGAAAAAAATCGCCGCTAGGTGGCGCTGGTGTCAAGATATTTGTAAAATTCGTATTTACCGACCGAATTTGTTCATATTCGGTATATATATTGCCTATGAGAAAGTAAATATATCCGTGGAAATAAATCGCCGGTAGGTGGCGCTAGTGTCAAGATATTTAGAAAATTAGTATTTATGAACCAGATTTGTTCCTATTTTGAACACGTATTACGAAGTAATCTATTCACAAAAGAGTATAGTAAAACCAGATATTAGATGTAATATGCATTGTAAAACTAAAAAGGCAAAAATAAAACAAAGTAAAAAAATTTTTTTAAAAAAGCTTTTATTTAATATTAATATAACAATTTACTAAAAAGGAAAAAAATAATTTTTTTATATTTTTGAACAAGATTTATATTAGTCCTTAGTTCATTTGGATCTTAATTTCAATCTAAACATACATTTAACGTATTTCTTCAAAGCATTTCTGTATATGTATCAACATAAATAAAAGCGCGGGTACTCATTACATATTCATGTTATAAAACCGTATTGGCGAAATGGAAGGAAGCGATAAAAACTTTAAATTCCAATTACGTAAGATATGCATTACGTAAAGAGCACCCGCGCTTTTATTTATGTTGATACATATACAGAAATGCTTTGAAGAAATACGTTAAATGTATGTTTAGATTGAAATTAAGATCCAAATGAACTAAGGACTAATATAAATCTTGTTCAAAAATATAAAAAAATTATTTTTTTCCTTTTTAGTAAATTGTTATATTAATATTAAATAAAAGCTTTTTTAAAAAAATTTTTTTACTTTGTTTTATTATATATATAGATTACACCTAAAAAAAAATTTTCAAAATTTTTTTTTTTCAAACTGAACTGAAATTTTTTTTTTTAAGTGTAATATGTAATACAGAATTTTTACAGTATATATTTTCAAAAGGTGATTTTAATACCTTTCTAACAGTATAAAAATTTTTGAAATCGGTTGATTAGTTTACGCGTGATATCAAAATACAAGAAAGCCAAGAGATGCATTTACTTAAATAAATTTAAAAAAAAATTTAAAAAAAGGCCATTTTAGTTTTCAGATATGTTATATATATTAAATAGACCTTTCTAAAAAAAACTCTTATTTTTCAAAATCGCTTGGTCTTTGAAGTGTTCTCCCAGTTTGAAAAAAAAAATTTAGAAAATTTTTTTTTAATATAGAATTTTTACAGTGTGTGTTTTCAAAAGGTGATTTTAATACCTTTCTAATGGTATACACATTTTTGAAATCGGTTGATTAGCTTACGCGTGATATCAAAATACAAGAAAGCCAAGAGATGCATTTACTTAAATAAATTTAAAAAAAAAATAAAGAAAAAGGCCATTTTAGTTTTCAGATATGTTATATATATTAAATAGACCTTTCTAAACAAAATTTGTATTTTTCAAAATCGCTTGATCTTTGAAGTGTTTTTTCAGTTTCAAATTTTATTTTGGAAAACATTTTTTTTTTCAGTGTACTAAAACAAAAAAAAATTTTACAGTCTATTTTTTTGAAAGTTAATTTTAATACCTTTCTAATGGTGTAAAGATCTTTGAAATCGGTAAAGCCATTCCCTAGTAATCACACTTTAAAAGTACCTATTATCGTCATATTTCGATTATTTTCTGGTATTTTCGAATATTTCGATACCTTGCCACGCCCACAATATTTCGAAAATGCAATTTCTAAAAATGAGGTTGTGTTTGAGTAGGTAAGATGTACCTCTATGCAAAATTTCATCAAATTCTGAGGGGGTCGGGTTCAAAATGTTCGTTTTTTTCAGCCTTTGATATGAAATTCATCAGTAGTAGATAAATAACTTTAAAAAAATTTAAATTTTGAAAAACTAATTTTGAAAAGTAAAAAAATTAAATTTTGAAATACTAATGCCTAACAGCCAGTTTGAAGAAAGAACTTAAGTGTAATTTAATTTTTTAGCTTTGATTTTTTTGTGAAATCTGATAGTTTCGAGAAATTTAAAATTTGAAGTAAAATTTCAAAAAAAAAATTTACGAATTAATTTATGAAAAATTTATTTTGAAAATTTTGAAAATCAATTTTGAAAAATGTTTAATTTGTATAAAAAAATTTTTTTTGAAAAAATACAATTTTTAAAAACTAGGTTTTATATAAAATTTTTAATTTTTCAAAATTGATTTTTAAAATTTTTCAAAATAAATTTTTTATAACTTAATTTACTTTTAAATTTCTCGAAACTAGTTCATAAAAATTTTATTTATTTTCAATATATATATTTTTTTTTAATTTTTACAAGTTAATTTTTCATATTTAACTTTGTTCTAAAATTTTAATTCTTCAAACCTAGAAATTTCGTACGCCTTCAAGACTCAATAAAAAATGCATAGCGTTGTATATTTTTCTTCTTATTTTTATTTTGAAGAGCACTTGAGTAGCATTACAATCGGTGCAAATAACAGCTAAGTACTAACGATTTGAAGTTTCTGAGATATTTAGCTTATAGGCATAGGTATAAACTTGCTGAAAGAAGGAATATGGTAACTCTCGTAATTTTCTTTAAGAAATTTAAAGTAATGGAATTGTATTTTGGATTTCTATTAACGGTATTTGGATTTCTGTCTTTTGAATTTATCGGACTTTAGGATTTCGGTGTTTCGAATTTATCGGACTATTGGATTTCGATGTTTTGAAATCCTGTGCTCGAGAGTTTTTTTTTTGTTGGAAGTTAAAGCTGTTTATGCTTTTAATCTAGAATTTAAGTGTGCAATCCAAAGGCATTATAAAACTTTTGCAAACAAAAAACTACTCACTCTCTCGCTCACTATGTATACTATTTCTTCCACTATGCTATTCCTCTTATTTCTAAGATATATAATTATTTTCCTTAGAAGAAACCTCTCTGCAATAGCGTACAAGGAAAAAGCTTTAGGCCGTAGCAAGCAAAAACGAAAAGAAAATAAATTGCACTACACAGGAAGCAAGCAAATTAGCGTGATTTAAGAAAGAAAACGCGAAGCCTCAAAACTGGTCTTAAACTTAGTTGTGTTGTTGTTGTAAAAAAAAAAATAATGAAACAAAGTTGCTGCAGAAATTCCATTTATCATAACGCTATTTTAATTCAATATACATACCCATTTACTTTGCTCCCTTTACTCTTTCCTACGGCAACAACTTCAGTACAAACATTCATAATTTGCGTTTGCTGCTGCCGCAGAGCATCATTTAGGTGGCCACACACACACACACAAACTGCGCCCGCAAACGCAGCAGTGGCAACAACGCGTTTTTATAATAATTTTTAAATATTTTTTTTTTTTTAGTTTATCCCGACAACTTTCTTGTAAAATCCTTTTTTTCTTCTTCCTTTTTTTCTTTTTATTTTCTTCTTTTTTTATTTTCTTCCTTTTTTCCATGAGCGTTATCGCCTTTTTCGTTGAAAATTTAATTTTAAACTGTATGAGTCGTTAGGTTTATTACCAGCAGCACAATCTGCGAAGCGCGAAGTCAGCAAGGAAGGGAGGAAGGAAGGACGGAAGAAAGGAAGGAAATGAAGTAGAAGCAGCAGCAACAACAACAACAGCAACCATTTGAGAATAGTGCAAGAATGTATGTTGTAAGTACATCACCCGCCATCTTTTTCCCATGACCGCCGCCGCGCACTTTTTTCTTAGTTCGTTAAAATAGCTCAGCTCATCTATACAGCGCAAAACGGCTGAGTTGATGGCTTCAGTTCGGTTGTAAAATGCGCGTGTAGAGTGCCGAGAGAATAAAGAAAGTTCAAAGAAATATTCAAAGTGGAAAATGAAAATATGGAAAAGTGGAAAATGAGAAATGAGAAATGAAAAATTTAGACGCGTACACACGCCGCGCCAAAGTGTAAATGTGCGAAATTGCAGAGCTTGAAGTGAATGAAGCACGAAATTCTGTGTGTGTGTGTAGCAACGTGGCTAACTAAAGTGTAACTAAAGTGCTGCTGTTGAGAAGGCCAGTTTTAATAATTTTATAAGTGGTATTGATATTGATATTGCTTACAAGCTTTTAATATTACACCCTTTTTAATATAGAGCCAAGCCCTTTTCGCACAAGAAGTAAACATTTTGAGAGGTGAAAACACACACCATTTTGCATAGAGCAAGTTGATAATAGCAACAGCAACGAAAACAGCAATAAAAGCAATTTATACCAACAATTTCCTGGAGTGTGTAATAAATTACAATGAAGCGCACTTACCTAGCTGCTAAGCGTATCTACCAAATTTAGCCGCTTTGAAGTGATGCAATCACAAGAATAAAGCAATTTCTGTATAAATATTAATCCCGCCGAAAATTGTGTCATTGAATATTTAATAAAAATTAAGATTAAAAAAAAAATTAATGTGCGAGAAAATTAAATCTTTTTGTAGCTTTTTTGTTAGCTCATTTTTTTTGTTTGCAAAATTTTACTTCTTCAAAATTTATATTTCTCGAAATAATTTTATTTTTTTTTTTTCAATTTAATTTTTTTGCAATATTTTTCTTCAAACTCTAAAGTATTTTTTTTTAATTTTAATTAAAATTTTAAAATTTCCGAAACTAATTTTTCAAAATTATTCGAAATTGATTTTTCAAAATTTTCTAAAAAATTTAAATTTTTAAACTTAATTTAATTTTTTTTTTAATTTTACATCTTCAAAATCTAAATTTGCCGATATTGATTTTCGTAAATTTAATATTTTTTTTTAAATCGTCATATTTAAATTTTTCGAAATTAATTTTGCAGTTTATTTTTTTTTTGTTACAAATTTTTTTTTCCATAATTACAGCCAATTTCACGAAAGAATTTAAATTAAATTTAATTTTTTTTTACTTGAATTTTATATGAAATATGACAGGGAAAAAATTAAATTTTCACTTAAATTTTTTCGTGAAATTGGCTATTAATCTGTGTTCAAAATTTTACTCTCAAATTTTACGAATTTTAAATTTTCCGAAATTAATAAGATTTTTTTAATTTTACTTTTCAAAATTTAAATTTCTCGAAACCGATTTTTGAAAATTTAATATTTTTCAAAGCCTACATATTTAAATTTTTGGAAATTAATTTTTCAAAATTTATTTTTGTTTTTTTTTTTCAGTTTACTTCAAACTTTCATTTTTCACAGAGTTTTTCCAAAATTCATTAATTTTTCAAAAGTTTACTTAAATTTTTTCGAAATCTACTATTTTCAAGGTTTCACTTTTTGAAATTTTTGCAGATTTAATCTGTACATTTTAATTTTTTAAATTTGAGGAACTTTAAATTTTCTAAATTTTGCATAATTTAATTTTTGTTTTTTGTTTATAATTTTACTTCTTCAAAGTCTGTAAAATTCTCGAAACTGATTTTTGAAAATTTCATATTTTTTCAAAATTTCATATTTAAATTTTTCGAAATTAATAATAATAATAATTTTCATAATTTTTTTAATGCTAATTTTACGCAAATAGTTTTTCAAAAATTTATTTATTTTCCAAAAGTGTACTTGAATTTTATTCGAAATATCGCTAGCTTAGAGTGCAAACTGTGTAAGTCCATTTTTATGAATATGTAGAACGCTAGAAAAATCAAATACGCGCCGCGCTAAACAAGTCTGTGACTTGGCATATTTCTACTCGTTGTTATTCTGGGATACGCAAATTGTGCAAGTCCAAAATATTTACATGAACAGAATTTTTTTTTTTTTCATTTTGAAATTTTTTTATTTTTTGTTTTTGGTCTCTCCTACAAAGTTTGAAAAAAGGACTTACACAATTTGCACTCTAAGCTAGCGATATATGTATTATTTTCAGTTTTGTTAAAATTTGGTGAAATTTTTCCGGATATAATCTTCAATATTTTACTTTTTCAAATTTTGTGAACTTTGAGTTTTTCGAAAATAGGGTTTGATAATTAAATTTTTTTTTCCAAAATTTTACTTCTCCAAAATTTAAATTTTTCGAAACTGATTTTGAAAAGGTTTTTCTTCTTTTGAATTTAGTTAAAATTTTAATATTTTAGACTTAAGTTTCATAAATTTTCAAAAGTTTTCGTCAATATTTAAATTTTTCGAAACCAATTTTTCAAAATTTAATTTGCTTTCAAAGTTTTACTTGTAAAATTTTTTTGAGATTAATTTTCCAAGATTTAATTTATTTTCAAAATTTTACTTGTTAAAAGGGTTTGAAATTAATTATTCAAGATTTAATTTATTTTAGAAATTTTACTTTTTCAAATGTTAGCATATTAATTTAAAAAAAATGGTATAAGTTTTTAAACCTATCCATTAAACTTAAAATCTTTTGAAATAAATTTTTTCAAAATTAATTTTCCAAGATTTAATTTATTTTCAAAATTTTACTTGTTAAAATGATTTGAAATAAATTTTTCAAGATTTAATTTATTTTAGAAATTTTTTTTCTAATTTTTCTTCTTCCAAATTTGAATTTTTCGAAACTAGTTTTTTCAAAAATTTATTATTTTTTCTTAAACTTCTTTTCCTAAATTTGTTTTCTTTGAACTTTGCGCGACAGAATAGCGTTGCACTACTTGGTGTCTTTTCTTAGCTGTTTTACTACGTGGTATATTTTTCGTTAAAAGTGACTTTTTTCACTTGTTTCTTTTAAATTATAAAGCTTTTTATTTAATGATAGTCTTATCGACATACATAAGTAAGTATAAAGGTGATACATATATCTTATATGGTATGTATGTACAAAACAAAAGCAATAATTTGACAAAAGACATATACAAAAGTGAATAAACGGCGGAAAAATCAAAAAAGCATGGAATGAGAAAATGAATGCTGTGCATCAAATAAAAACAATCTAATGACTGCACATGATGTTTATCTTAAATGGGATATAGCAAATCAAGTGTGAAAATCTATTGATGAACTAGAAAGCAAAAAAAAAAAAAAAAACAAAAAAAGACTCGTCTGTTTGTCAAATAAAGAGAATAAGTATAAAGCAAAAGGGCAAAGTTCGAGACATACATATATAAATACATACATAAATATATACATATCATACATAAATATATACATGTGATATGTCACATGTGTATCGAATAAATATGCTGGTAGCTATCACTTAAATAGAGCAGAGATTACAAGTGATAGCGTCCAATAGCCAGCGAAGTAGAGGGTGAAGGCTAAAATGGGCAAATATCAAAAGGTCATATCTACACATATCAGACATCTAAGTATCTACATATGTATAGCAAAATATGAACCTTAACAAAAGCAGTTACTGGCGTCGCAGCGAGACGAAGCCCAACCAACGGCAATGGCGAAGACGGATAATGAGGTTACCAAAGATGATGACAGCGAAGGTCAAAAGTCAGGCATTATAGAGCAAAGTGTATTAGATAGTGGAGGAACGGCGCGGCGACTGAATGTTCAATGTACAATGTTGATTGGTGAAGTCAACTGTATATTAACTGCACAGACATTGCCATATAAATAGCTATTTATATATAGTGGCAGAGAGCAGAGTGAGGCTTCGCGAAAATTATTTGACTTGGTTGTTTGATTTCATATATGTATGTACTGTGTTGGTATTGATTTTAATCCACATAGATATACATACATACATGTAGTGATATGGGGGCAAATTTTAACAATTTATGCGCAAGACCGTTTAAGCTGGTAAGGCCAAACAATTCTATGAAAGGTTTTATAGTGTAGTAGCAAAAAGATGGGTCATGGGCTTGGCCAGTCGACATAGCGTACCTCTGATCTGGATGCCAGCAGGGCACCGTGATATCAATGGCAACGAAATGGCCGATCATCTGGCCAGGCAAGGCTCGACTGTTGACGTAGTAGAGATTGAGCAGGTTCTTGCGCCCCTGGGTTGCATCAAGGGGCGAATCTCTCAGCACTGACTCGAAGTGGCTAAAAGCAGGTGGTGGCGGTTGCAGACCTGCAGGGTCTGTAGAAGCTTGTAGCCTTCATACAATGCGATGCGACCTTATGTCACTATAAAGATGGACAGAAGAGACATTTCCTGCTTAACTGCGGTTTTCACAGTTTGGCATTGGACCATAACACCTTGTGTCGCAGCTGCAGCCTTCCTGGTACAGAGGTGACGATAAAGCACCAGATATGTGACTGCCCTTCGAACTGGCAAAGCAGAATGAAGTTCTTTGGCAAACCATTCTTCTCAACAGCCTCTCGGAACTCAAAGACGTCAGGACTGATGAGCCTTTAAATACTTAAATTCAACAGAATAGGTAAAGGGTGTGAGACCTGTCCTGCTCATTCTCTTCTACTTCTACTTTGCACCGCTTAAGTCATGAGTTGTGATATCAAAACGGCGCATCGGCGCTAATTGAAGTCAGTGGTACTCGGCACTCAAGCAAGCCAAATCAAACTAACCAGCAAAAATCCGTCCCGCTTTGCTGCGAAAAATCACACTATGCCACTGTCAGATTAATCTCCCGTTCCCTATATCTCTTCCTCCATCTACATTATTCTCTCTCCTCCTCTCTTGTTCCCTATCAAAATCATTCCGTGGCCATCCGGATCCACATATCGATCTATATCATTTGAATCGGTTCAGGTATCTCGGGAACCGATTGAGGTATCCACATAACATGAACTAAATATGGAAAGCCTGAACGGTTCCTTTTATTTGATACCAATATTGCTCAAAAATATTTCGAGGCCATCTGGGTTCATATCTCGGGAAGGGTATCAGAATTAAATATGGGTTTAAGTCTCTGGCGGTTTCATTTTTTGTAACCGAGCTCTTCATTACATAACAAATATACGTGCAGAAGACGAATAGAATCGGATCA